>CM063170.1:57722500-58371111 GCA_031835075.1 Saguinus oedipus
CCGCACTCAGCCTCCTTCTCCTTTCCTCTCTGGGTTCCAGGCTCTCTGAAGCACTTGCCTCCTCCCCTCCCCGCGCGTCCTCTGCAGTGCCTATTTCTGTGATTTGCATGTAGCGGAAATATTTGTTGAACTGGATTATTTTTAAACATAAGCCTTTCAGTGTGGCCAACACTTTGAGGTCTGCCTCCTTTGGCGGGAGTCTGGGAGGAATCTTCCAGTTCACTAAGGAGTGTTTGACAGCTTCATCCAGCCCCGTCTCTACCCAGAGGGTCTCCGGCCAGGAGGGGTATGAAGCGAACGCCCAGATCCCCCCTCTACAATGTTTGTGCAAAGGTGACTATCACCTGCCAATGGTGACAGTCCACCCGGGAAGTCCAGAAGGCCTTTGGATCGAAGCTGCAGGAGAGGCAGGTCCCTCCCTAGGGTCAGAGGGGGAAGAGAAAAGAGAGAGAAAACCAAAGATGGGAAGGTTCAGCTACTCAGGAGGCTGAAGCGGGAGGATCCCTTGAGCCCAGGAGGTCGAGGCTGCAGTGAGCTATGATTGCACCACTGCTCTCCAGCCTGGGCGACAGAGCAAGACCCCATCTCAAAAAATAAAAAATAATAAAACAGATGGGAGGATTCTCCCCAGGAAGCCCCAGACCACAGGGTTCCCTTGTCCTTAAAGGCCAGTGAGGCTGCTGGTCACCTTGCCCCCGTTCCCCAAGCATGGAGTAGGCCTGGCCTCGGACGACTTCCTCTTTGTGTCTCGTGGACAGCTCAATAAATATTAATGTTTTCCAAAGATATCTTGCCCGGCTCTCCCTGACAAGGCTGTTGGCTTGAAGGAATAGTGATACTGGTTGCACTCACGGAATATTAAGTCTGTGCCAGGGCCTGTTCTAAGCTCATCACTCGTGCTGACTCGCGCCCCTGCCAACAAGCTCATGGGGCAGATGCTATTGTCACCACTGTTTACAGGAGAGGAACGGAGGCACAGGGTCCTTCCAAGACTGGCCCCCATGAGCAGGCAGCAGATCTGGAATTCCAGGAGCCTCTGCAGCCTGGCCCCAGGATCCCTGTGCCTCCGTGGGGGGCACTCAGAGTGACAGATGAGGTGCTTCTCCGGCCTCTGGATCTCCTGGTGGCCCCAAATGTGGGTGCTTAACCTTTCAGGGTGCTGTTGGTGTCTCTTGGATGTCTTGGACACCCTACAGGGACTGCTCTCCATAGAAACCCAGCTTTTTTCTTTTCTTTTTCTTTTTTCTTTTGTTTGTTTGAGACAGGATCACACTCTCCTACCCAGGCTGGAGTGCAGTGGCACAGTCTCAGCTCATGCAACCTCTCTCTCCTGGGCTCAAGTAATCCTCCCACCTCAGCCTCCCGAATAGCTGGGACTATAGGCATGCACCACCATGCCTAATTTTTTGGGGTTTTTTTTTTTTTTTGTAGAGATGGGGTTTCACTGTGTTGCTCAGGCTCATCTCGAGCTTCTGGGCTCAAGTGATCTGTCCACCGTGGCTTCCCAAAGTATTGGGATTGCAGGTGTGAGCCACGGCACTCGGCCGGCACCCACCGTTTTGTGGACTTTTCTTTGTTGACTTGGCAACCGGCAAGGTGCAGGCTTTTGCCACTGACACAGTACCCGTGGGGAGAAGCCCATGGCCTCTGTGCCTGCCAGAGGAAAGGCTTAGGGTCCCCTGCGAGGGCCCGCGTGTGCACTGCATGCCTGGAGAGTCCTCGTCAGCCTTGCTGAAGCCAGATTTAGTTCCTGAGTACGTTATGGAGAAGTGCCCAGAGCAGAGCTGCAGGGACCACAGGCACCAGGCGGTCAGGTGCGCCTGGCCTTTGGAGGAGGCTGAGCATGGCCACCTGCTCCTCCTCCCTCCCGTGGGCAGGTTGGCCTTGTTGCCATTGGAGGCACTTGAGAGCTCACGGGTGGATTCTGGCCAACGTGGCCTAAATGGGAGGCTTGCTGAAAGGTGGATGGTGTTTTACCAGCAACAAGGGAAGCCCCCAGGCCTCAACCACAGGGCAGTCCCCACCCCGCTCAGCCCCCACCCTTCACTCCCCACTCAGCAGAGCATCGCTACCGTGGCCCAAAGGATAGACCAGGCATAGCACGGGACCCAAGAGCAGATGTCGTTGTGACGGAGGTCAGTGCCGGACACTGCGGGGCGTTGCTGAGCCCTGGGCTGGCAGGGAGAGTTTTACAGGGATGCTTTGGAAGGGGCTTTGCTGGGGAGGGGGTTTCTAGGAGGGACAGCGCCTGAATAGGGCAGGCCAGTTGTTAGGTCTGCATCTTCCTTTCTTCCTGATGTACATAAAACACTCCTTTTTTTTTTCAACCATTCACTGTCCTCTGGTTTTCTTTTCTTTTAAAACTTTCTTTTTTTTAGAAAGAGGATCTTACGCTATTGCCCAGGCTGTAGTGCAGTGGGGTGATTTTATAGTTCACTGAAGCCTTGATCTCCTGGGCTCAAGCCATCCTCCTGTCTCAGCGTCCTGAGTAGCTAGAACTGTAAGTGTGAGCCACCACGCCTGGATAATTTTTATTTTTTTTGTAGCGATAGAGTCTTGCTTTGTTGCCCAGGGTCTTGAACTCCTGGCCTCGAGTGATCTTCCTGCCTCGGCCTCCCAAAGTATGGGGATTACAGACATGAGCCACTGCACCTGGCCGTGTCCTTTTTTTCCGAATCGGGAGGATGAGGGCTCCCCATGACACTGGCATGAGCATTGGGCGCATCTCCATGACCCCAGGGCTGCTGACACGCCCCGCAGGCAGGGCAGGATTCACAGCTAAGTCAGTAAAGTGCCATCCTCTAGGACTGGCTGTCACATGCCATTTCTTGCCTTTAGGACCATTGGACTGAAAAACCAAATCTGCCACTGTCTCTGGTGATGACAGTGCCTTTTTTTCTTTAGAAGCTTACGATTCATCAGGTCTCTCTTGATTCATGTGCAGCCCAGACATTGTGAGTCCCTCTGAGCACCCACTCCAGGAGAACGAATTCAACGTCAAGGAACCTTGCAGTGTGCAAAGTTGGATGTAGGGATTTCCCGGATAATGCTCACTGAGGGTCAGTGAGTTCCATGACGTCAAGGCCAGGAGTTTGAGACCAACCTGACCAGCATGGCGAAACCTCGTCTCTACTAAAAATACAAAAATCTGTTGGGTGTGGTGGCGCACTCCTGTATTCCCAGCTACTCGGGAGGCTGAGGCAGGAGAATCACTTGAACCCTGGAGACAGAGGTTGCAGTGAGCTGAGATTGAGCCACTGCACTCCAGCTAGGGGGATAGAATAGAGCAAGACTCCACCTCAAAAATAAATAAATAAATAAACAAACAAACAATTGAACGTCTTCTTTGTACCTGACTGTGCTTTATCCCATTTGATTCCACTGGATACAATGTTACATTCAGATTTGTTCCTAGATTTATATTTATCTACATTTCCATCTTTACTTACACTTACTGGTTTGTTATGTTTCTCCATGTTCATGCCACCAGCCAGATGTCTCCATTGCACCAGTGAATGAATGAGTGAATCCAGCTTATTCTTTTCTTTCTCCCCAGGGTCTGGTATACAAGATACGGTCATTTTTAAAATTCGAGACAGTCTCACCCTGTCACCCAGGCTGGAGGGCGGTGGTCCAATGTCAGCTCACTGAAACCTCTGCTTCCTGGGTTCAAGCGATTCTCCTGCCTCAGGCTCCCAAGTAACTGGGATTACAGGCGCACACCACCATGCCCAGCTCATTTTTGTGTTTTTGGTAGAGTCAGCATTTCACCATGACAGCCAGGCTGGTCTTGAACTCTTGATCTCAAGTGATCCACTCTCCTGGGCCGCCCAAAGTGCTGGGATTACAGGCGTGAGCCACCACGCCCAGTCAAGAGATGGTCATTAAAGTTGAATTCAGTCACTCCTCACAGACACCCTACAAAGTTCCTGTCACCTCTGTTTTGCAGATCAGAAAATTGATACTGGCCAGCCACAGTGACTCATGCCTGTAATCTCAGCACTTTGGGAGGTTGAGGCAGGAGAATTGCTTGAGGCTGATGGTTCAAGACCAGCTTGGGCAATATAACCAGACCCTGTCTCTACAAGAAAATTTAAAAATGAGTTGGATGTGGGCCTGCAGTCCCAGATACTTGGGAAACTGAGGTGGGAGGATTGTTTGAGTCCTGGAGTTCAAGACTGCAGTGAGCTATGATGCTCCACTAAATTCCAGCCTGGGCAACAGAGCGAGACCCTGTCTCAAAAAAAATAAAAATAAAAATGTGCTGAGAGAGAGACTGTTTCCCTTGAGGGTCTTTGGATAGTGTGTGAAAAAACCATTCTCTTTCTACTAAAGCCCAGTGCCTTTTTCCCTGTTCCATGTTCACGTTGCCCTTTGAGGCTGGAAAACACTTTTACTTATTTCCAGCTTTATGGGATTCATAAAATGGCCTTCAGAAGTGTAAACCAATCTTTCTCCTTCTGAAAGCACCCAGTGGGATGGGTGCGGTGGCTCACACCTAGAATCCCAATGCTTTGGGAGGCCGAGGCTGGCGGATCACTTGAGGTCAGGAGTTTGAGAGCAGCCTGGCCAACATGGTGAAACCCTGTTTCTATTCATACAAAAATTAGCTGGGCATGGTGGCTCACACCTGAAATCCCAGCTACTTGGGAGGCTGAGGCATGAGAATTGCTTGAACCTGGGAGGTGGAGGTTGCAGGGAGCTGAGATCATGCCACTGCACTCCAGCCTGGGCGACAGAGCAAGACTATGTCTCAAACAATACATAAATAAAAATAAAAGCATCCAGAGCAGGTGAAGTGTTCAGGAAACGATTTCCTGGAAGAGGGATCAACTCTGCAGTTTTGCAAATGTAGCTTTCTTACAAGTCACTTGTAGGGTGTGGAAACTCTTTTGCCATCCCAGTGACTGGAGATGCTCTGTTTTCTGGAAATCTAAGTTTTTCCACATTCACTTTAGCTTTGATGGGGTACCAGGGTCTTTGTAGGCAAGACGAGGCTGCCCTGATGTGGAGCCACTCCCGCCGGTGTGTGGTAGGGTGCCCCCAGGGATCTGGGGAGAGGGAAGGCCAGTGGCAGGGACTGGTTGGAGGAAGAGGGTGCAAGGAAAGACACCGGCCGACATTCGAATGAACGCACCTCAGTATCAGGGAAGCCTAGCCTCGGATCTTCGGTGTCTTGGCAGATGGGTTTGACGGGGAGCCCTGAAGCCGGCAGTGTTTTGAGATCCAAAGAATAAGAGAGAGCTGTGAGGAGTCTGTTGGTTCACAGCTGTGGGGAGTCTGTTGTCCCCCAAGCTGGCACAGAGGGATGAGACGGGGCTGACCAGGGAAGGACAGGGTGTTGGTCCAGAGGTACTGAAATCTCAGATGGTGGTCAAAACGGGGGCATGAGACAGACACTGGGGGTTCAGGGCTCACCGGAAGGATGGCTGTCTCCCCCTCCACCCCGCCTTGGCTCAGAGCTGGCTGGGCAAGCCCACCCTGCAGCCTGTCCTTTGTGGGAATCAGCACAAGGGGTACAAAGCGCTCAGCAAGGCCTGGCACCAGGTTTGTTCTTGGGATCAGAGTGGCACGCACGCCTTAGATTTTTAAGCTGCTGGTTTTGTGGGTCAATATGGGGGGAAACAGTGAGTCCCTTTTATAATATATACGTAAAGATTGGTGCAGAAAATAGCAGCTTGTTTCTGCTTGTGTATTTCCACTCGCTGCTAGGACACGAATCTACCCTCCCGTTGTCCGAATCATATTCATTCAAACTCTCATTTAACCACTATTTAGTTAACGAATTGGGCAGGTTAACCTTGAACTCTTCCTGGCTGTAGCTGTTGCTGTTACCGTCTCCTGCCTCTCACTTCACACGCTCACATGAGACCTTTTTTATTTCTGAAGTGTGGCTTGGCATTGTTTAGGCTGTTGTTAGCTGCGTGTTTTTAACTTTCCTTTTGTCACTTAAGTAGGATGTCTTAATTCTTACTTAGTGTTACATCACTTAGCAGGATGTTTTTTTAAATATGATTTTTGTATCACATTTTGAATACTTCTCTATGGCAGTGTCTTTTAGGATTATTACAGACCCTGTGATTCTATTCTCAAAGACATTTAAGCACTAGAAGTAGACACCAAAAATGCTTTATTTAATTGTCTCATTCAGGACTCTTAATTCCCGGAAGCTGCCTGTTTAGAGTGTGGGACTGGATCTTTTTTTCTTTTCTTTTTTTTTTTTTTTGAGACGGGGTCTTGCTCTTTTGCCCAGGCTGGCATGCAGTGGTTTGATCATGAGTCATTGCAGCCTCTAATTTACCTGCTCAAGGAATCCTCCTGCCTCAGACTCCTGAGTAGCTGAGACTACAGGTGCTCACCACCACGCCCAGCTAATTTTTGTATTTTTTCTAGAGACAAAGCCTCACAAGTAGTTGTTGCCCAGATTGGTCTCAAACTCCTGGGCTCAAGCAATCCTCCTGCCTCAGCCTCCCCAGGGTGCCGAGATTACAGGCATAAGCCACCCACGCCCAGCTGGGACTGGATCCCCTGACTCAGTGATCAGGGTTTACTTCTGACGTGCATGGGATGCTGTGGGGAACCCCGAGATCAATAAGACAGTGCCTGCCTTCTTGGAGGTGTATTTAGTAGAGTCACAGAAGACACGCTCATAATCAGAAACCATCCAGAATGTGACTCATGGCCAGGGAGAAAAGGGAAGGGTTCATGGAGACGGTGGCATCTGATTGAATTCCGAATTTGAGGTTGTAGGTTTCAAATATTAACTTGGGGACAGTCATCCTTTATTTTTATTTTCCTCTCTAAATTTAAAGAAATCGTGATTTTTAAAAACCCGATTGGAATGGGTATTGTATTTCTGTGTGGAGAACGTCTACCGGTTTATCATTTTCTCGATTGGACAGTGTCAATAAATGTTAGAGTGAATGATCTGTAAGGCTTTGTTGTTAATTTCCTTTTCTTTGACATAGACCTGTAAACTGCAAGCCCTGTGTGGGTGTGGGTGGCGCCGATTTCAGCTTTTTGTCCCCAGAAATTCCACTCCCTAGAAGGCTTAGTGACTGCATCAGATCTGCGAGCATCTCTTTTGCATTGGAGCGGAGAGTCTGTCTGGGTTCTGAACCTCTCCTTGCTACACGCTGACCAGCTGCAGGCGGAAGACAGTTGGACTGACTTAACTTCATCTAGAAGCAGTATTCCGGTCAGATTCCTTCAACGATAGGTTTAGTATCGCTCCTTTTTCTCCCATTTGGTGAAGTGGTGTAATGCTTTAGCACATTTTAAATAAGATTACACAAGCGGCTGTTAGTTGGCATCAAGAATCTTTTAATCTGGAAAGAAAATGTTACCTCCTTCATTTGCAAAACAGAGCGTTTCTGGCACCGAATCCCAAAGCATCTTCTGGTTGTTCCGTTTTTCAGAAGTTACTGTGGGCTTCTAATTACCCTCATTTAGATGTCCAGGACAGAAATTGCCACTTCAACAAGAAAATTTTGTAATGAGCCGGAGGAAATGGTCTCATCATCACCACGTTACACGCAGTCTGAAAGTCTGCGTGGATTTTTATTTCACAAGAATGTGACTGTTTAATTGAAAAATGTTGTTAAAATGTGCTTTGCGTTCCTGTCAGTATGTCATTAATGCTTGTATAGTCGCGCTCGAGTCAGTGAAGATTGGTGCCCTTTGCCAAAACACTTCTTCTCATCTTTGTGTAGAATTTTGTGATGCTAGATCTATTTTTTGTTTAATTAGGCCCTGAAAGAAAATGAGGGAGAGCTATATTTAAATTTTTAGACCATTAAAGGGCCTAAAACTGTCCTAGATGAAAGGCCCCCAGAATTAGCTTTAATATTTATTATGTGAATAAAACCAATAGGGAAAACGTTTCCAGAAACCCTTTCTCTTCCTTCTTCAGACAGCTGGCTAAGATTAATTCCAGACCTGAAACCGGGCATGTTCGCTAGTTTTTCTTGTTCTATTAGTAGAAAATAACTCGAAGAGAGGAGAGAAATACCATCTCCTTGTATTTGGGAGGGCAGGTTGTAAATTTTAGTACTTACTAATATAATAAAATGCTTGTTGATAACATTATATTTTGCTTTCTAATAGAAAAGCCCTCATTTCTATTTTCTTTTTACTTTTTTTTATTACTTTTTTTTTTTTTAATAGAGATGAGGTCTTGCTATGTGGCCCAGGCTGATCTCAAACTCCTGGACTCAAGCAAACATCCCACCTCAGCCTCCCAAAGTGCTGGGATTATAGGCAAGAGCCACTGTGCCCAGCAAGTATTTTTTTTTTTAACTTTTAATTTTTATTCCTTTTTTTTTCTAATTTCTACTTTCGACAGGATTCCTTTTAAAATTTTAATCTAGAAAACAAAACTGCATATGAAATATGTGCCATGTAAACAACAGGTTCTGAAAACACCAGCTCCAGGCTGTGGTGTGAAGCTGTCTGGTTGATTTGCCTGGTAAGAAGCGTGTTTGGGGCACAGCCGGTCACCTTGCCCTCTGTGCGCATTCTTTCCTCAGTTGAGCAGCCAAGCATCCCCTTTGGGCCAAGGGTTTGCCAAAGACTCTTACGTAGAGCAATGGACAGACCCATTGCGTGCCGATGTTAGGTGCAGGAGGAAACAAGGAGAGATCTCTGCCTAGCGTAAGCCCTGGTGCTTCTTCCCCACATTTATTTGGCTTCCCAAATTGGACTGGGTGTCGAGATTGAAAAGATTGTCAGCACTATGTAAATGAGAACGAGAAATAAAAGTGCATCTCATGCAGATAATTCCTATGTAGATAATTTGCCATAAAAATTTATATTACAGTCCTTAAAACCTTCGGAGATTTAGTCTGTCTAGGGAAAGGTGATTTATGTGGCATTAAAACACTTTTTATGTCCCAGTCCTTTAGATTTAATGTTTATTGCCTATAAAAATGAAATCTTCTTGTGGATATTTAAAAGTTTTGGTACTGTGTGAAATATATATTCGAGTTAGAAATGCTTTGGAGATGTAAATAAGGGGCAAATCTCTTGCTCCAAAGTCCACCGTGCTGTCTGGGCCTGCGTCGCGGCTTTGCACGCCTGGAAAGCTGCCTGGAGTACCGGTGTCTGACCGTCGCCATAGCGGGGTTGCCAAGTTGGAAAATGACTTATGTGGGGATTGTGCTGGTTTTTCAAAAAACTTAAATTAGCTAACAAGATGGAACTATTATAATTCCTCAGAAAGTTATGCAAGATTACCAGCCTGGCCAACATAGTGAAATCCCTTCTCTACTAAAAAGACAAATATTAGCCAGGCAGCATGGTGGCACACACCTATAGTCCCATCTACTCCAGAGGCTGAGGCAGGAGAATCGCTTGAACCCAGGAGGCGGAGGTTGTACTTAGCCGAGATCGCGCCGCTGCACTCCAGCCTAACTACAGAGTAAGACTTTGCCTCAAATAAATAAATAAGTTATACAAGGTTCGACCAGAATTTCATTCCAATCTGCAGAGAGACTGAATAATGGCACAGGTTTTAAAGAGTGGAAGGGCTTTGGCGATGCAATGCCCGGTGCAAAGCAGGTTTTAGGTCCTTTGCAGCCACTCAGATTCGTAACGGCACGGTTCAATTCTGGTCTTAAATAAAAGTCTCATGGACTCAATAAGTCATACAGCGGGGGCAGCACTGCTGGGGAGGAGGGTGCTGTTTAACCATTTTTGGGGTTCCGGAAAGTTGTTTCTCAAAATGAGCGCTGGAGAGGAGTACTTGGTTTGATTGTTGAACTAAAGCGTGGTTTCTGTTGCCCTAGGGAGTCCTTCACTGGCTATGATTGGCTCCCTGAGTGCTGGGATGGTGGCTTCCCCAGCCTGCCCCCAAGTCTGAGTGCTGGTCAGCCTCCCAAACTCCTTAAAACACTGGGCATTCTATTTAATTTATTTTTGAGATGGAATCTTGCTCCATCGCCCAGGCTGGAGTGTAGTGGCACAATCTTGGCTCACTGCAACCTCCATCTCTTGGGTTCAAACGATTCTCCTGTCTCATCCTCCCAAGCAGCTGGGATTACACGTGTGCGCCACCATGCCTGGCTCATTTTTTTATTTTTAGTAGATACTGGGTTTCACCATGCTGGCCAGGCTGTTCTCGAACTCCTGACTTCGAACACTGGGTGTTTTAGAAGTCACGTGGGACCTGCTTTTCCTAGAGCTTCGTAGCTCCTCAGAAAGGTAGAACTAGTTCACCAGGCTTCCCATGGCAGCTACAGTTGAATCCCAATGGTAAGGGCCACTGGGAAACCATCTAGTGTGGGTGAGTCTGGCCTGGGGCCCTGGCTTCGGAAAGAGATTGGACATGGAGTCTTTGGATGGGCAACCTGGTCCGGACAGTACTGGGAATAAAGGAACTTGAGACTTTGAAGTTGCTGTGATGGGGGTGTTCTCCCCTGTCCTTGGGGGCGGGATGTCAGTAAGCTTTGCTGGTGTCTGTCCCATAGTTGGGCTCAGCTCTGCATTCTAGCCGCAAAAGGAGCCTGCATTCTTAAAAGGATTTTAGGGAAAGGAAGATTTAAGAGAGCACCTGAAGTCCCGAACCGAACCCCTCCAGATGGAATTCATGGCTACCTAGAGGCAGCGGCCAGTCCAGCCCTGCCCTCCAGAAGAGGTCACAGAGATTGAGTTTTCAGCGAGGCAGTGGAAAATGGTCACGTTTGCCTGATTGTTGTAGAGGCGAGAGTGGGAGTAAACTGGAAGGGGGTGGATTATTGGTGATTTGGGGGCCACATTTCCTTGTATCACCTGTAAAAAGTTTTTGAGACGGAGTCTTGATCCGTCACCCAGGCTGGAGTGCAGTGGTATGATCTCTTTTCACTGTAACCTCCACCTCCTGGGTTTCAGCCATTCTTCTGCCTCAGCCTCCCTAGTAGCTGGTATTACAGGCGTGTACCACCTCGTCCAGCTAATTTTTGTATTTTTAGTAGAGATGGGGTTTCACCATGTTGGCCAGGCTGGTCTCGAACTCCTGACCTCATAGTCTGCCTGCCTAGGCCTCCCAAAGTGCTAAGATTACAGCCGTGAGCCACCACGCCCAGCGGAGTTTTGTTTTTGGAGACAGGGTCTTGCTCTGTCACACAGGCTGGAGTGCAGCGATGCGATCATGGCTAATTGCAGCCTGAACCTCCCCAGGCTCAGGTGATCCTCCCACCTCAGCATTCAAAGTAGCCGGGACTGTAGGCATGCACCACTGTAACTGGCTAATTTTTTTTTTTTTTTTAATAAAGAGACAGGGTCTCCTGATGTTACCCAGGCTGGTCTCAAACTACTGGGCTCAAGCCATCCACTTGCCTCAGCCTCCCAAAGTGCTGGGATTACAGGCATGAGCCACTGTGCCTGGCACACCCATAAAATTAAAATGAGAAGAGCAGACCACAGCCAGCAGCCTTCTGACCTCCAGCTCTTGCAGGTGATGGGCAGACTTGCCCTAGGTCCAGCAGGTAAACCAAGAAGCAGGCTTAGGAACAGAGCAACACCCAGTGCCGTGGGGACACGCACAGGAGGCGTGGAATCGGTGTGCGTTTGCAGAAGGGGTGTGTGAAGGTGTACACTGGAACGCCACAGTCAGCTTTGTGTAAAGTAGACCAGTGAACAGATTGCTGCTATTGCTTCTGACAGCTCTGGTCCTCAGGGGAAACGGTGAACTCACTTTAGAACTCGCCTTTGTCAGCTCCAACTAGACTCTGGAAGGAACGCAAATGCTCAGACTTCTCCACGACAGTCTGTGAAGCGAAGCCAGTTACCCTGCCATAGCCACTAATATTTTTGGTATAAAGTAGTTGCTAAAATTAATTCCAGTCTGAAACTTGATGAATTCTCAGTCATGGAATTAACAGGTCTCAAATGGAAAAAAAAAAAAAAAAAAAAGAAAAAGAAACAATTAGCTTGATTAAAAATAAATGTTTGTGCTGGAAATTTGGAGCCTATCTGTCCCTACAAACTAAATACGAAGTTTGTCATCTTAGAGGATTTGTTTGCTTTCACGTATTCATAGGGAAAGTGCATGTTGGTACTGGCAATTTATAGACGCCCTCCCAGTAAGTTCTTACAAGCAGTCACTATTATCCGTTTTGTGTAAGGCCAGCTGCAGTCAGTGTCTATGAAGAGTAAGATACAACCCTGGCTCAGCGGTGGCCCCCAAGCCTCTCTGATGTGCAGAAGAGTCACCTACCTACACAGAACTCTCTAAGGGGCAGCCTCCTTTCAGTTAGCACCCATTTACTTACTCTTATTATGCCTTCCTCTGAATTTACATCAGGCAAACGATTTAGGACAATTCTGTGAAGCAGGAAGTCTGTTTCACTTTGTTTTCAATGAGGTTTCAAACCCTCTCTTCCCATCTCTGTCTCTGGATGACAGCGCAGAGTTTTACGTCATTTGCTATTAGATGTCCTGTGGCTTGACATCCTTGATGGCTCAGCCACCCCTGGGTGTGTCAGGTTAATAAAGCAAGCGAAGAAGGAGGGGTGTTCTGTTAAAAATTTGGAGATTCTGGCCAGTTGTGGTGGTTCACGCCTGTAATCCCAGCAATTTGGGCAGGAGGTGGGTTGAAGGGGGCGTTGCTTGAGTCCAGGAGTTCAAGACCAGCCTGGGAAACATATTGAAGCCTCGTTTCTATAAAAAATTTTAAAAATTAGCTGGGCATGGTGGCATGCACCTGTCGTGTCAGCTACTTGAAAGGCTGAGGCAGGAGGAGTGCTTGAGTCCAGGAGTTCAAGCCTGCAGTGAGCTATGATCGTGCCACTGTACTCTAGCCTGAGTGACAGGATGAGATGTTGTCCTAAAAAAAAAAAAAAAAGGCTGGACGCGGTGGCTCATGCCTGTAATCCCAGCACTTTGGAAATTGAGGCGGCTGGATCATGAGGTCAGGAGTTCGAGACCAGCCTGACCAACATGGTGAAACCTTGTCTCTCCTAAAAATACAAGAATTAGCTGGGCATGGTGGCACACACCTGTAATCCCAGCTACTCAGGAGGCCGAGGCAGGAGAATTGCCTGAACCCCTGGGAGGCGGAGGTTGCAGTGAGTCAGTATTGTGCCACTTCACTCCAGCCTGGGCGACAGAGTGAGACTTCGCCTCAGAAAAAAGAACAAGGTAGAGATTTTGTGCTTAGGTTAGTTAGAAGATTTCTAACAACACAATCGTTAGGCTTTTCTATTTCTGCTCCTGTAAGTATCACAACGCAGGTCATGGGAAACCGTTTACTATTTTCACACCCAGCTTCAGTGCTAAATGACCCCTAGAATATAGTCTGATGTTATCATCCCCAAATCTTAATGGGTTTAGCTATTGGGATAGGTAACTGAATAATTTTTTTTCCAGTGTGGTGGTCTTGGGGTTTCACTTATTGATGTGTGTGTGTTTCAAGAAGAACCCATGTTCCTTGGACTTGATGTAAGTGGCAGTAGTCATGCCAAAAGCTGGATTTTATCAATAGTTTTTGTCTAAGAGCCAAAATCAACAAAATTCTTCCCCCGCAGTACCAGTGCTTGAAATAAACCACCCTCCTACCTCCACCCAGCTTGCCTGTGTGGATCTGGTAGCCATCCTGGTACCCCAATGGGCCTTTTCTGGCAGCTCAGAGAGTTTAGCAATCTAGAGGGATGAGGTCACTGTGGGGAGCACAGATGCACTTGAAGCGGGGCTTGGGGGGGACCCATTCCCCTGCTTTAAACCGCAAATGTCTTTTGATATCTAGTAAAATTGGCAAGCAGAATGATTGAAAACATGTGAGAGGTAACTGGATCTAAGTCTCAAGTAGTACATATTTGAGAAGTTTTCCCCAATGTAAAAGTCATTCTTTAAGAGCCTTAAACTAATAAAAACAAGGAAATTCCATGTTACGGCTGCCACTTGGCCTTTCCATTTTTATTCCAGAAGTCAGATCTGACAGGTCAGCAGCTCCCTAGCTCTGGGATCCCCGTGTTTAAAGCCAGGGGAACAGGGAGAAGAACTGGCAGCCGCCGGAATGGGGAAGTCTCCAAAGCCGTTGAGTGCCAGGCTCGTAATTGCATCTTGGTATATCCTATTTTCTCTTTTTGGGGTGGCTTCCTGTATTTACTTTATGCGGTGAAGCTGCTTCAGGATTCCTTTAGAGACCATTCTTGTTTCTTTCTGTGTCTTTGTTTTGGAGACAGAGTCTTGCTCTGTCGCCCGTGCTGGAGTGCAGTGGTGTGATCTCGGCTCACAGCAACCTCCACCGCCTGGGTTCAAGTGATTCACCTGCCTCAGCCTCCCGAGTAGCTGGGATTACAGGCGCGCACCACCACACTCGGCTAATTTTTATGTTTTTAGTAGAGATGGGGTTTCGCCATGTTGGTCAGGCTGGTCTCGAACTCCTTACCTCAGGTGATCTGCCTGGCTTGACCTCCCAAAGTGCTGAAATAACAGGCGTGAGCCACCACACCTGGCTAATAAGTCCCTTTGTATTTGCACTGGCTTGGAAGAATAACATACTGAGTGGAGTGGAAGGCCTCGGTGCACGGGGGTGCGGCATCACAGAGCCCCGTCCACTGGCGGCTGCTTGTGCTTGGCTCCTGTGGCTCCTTGTCTGTGGCGGAACCCTGTGGGCAGGGAAGGAGCTGGGGAGTGTCAGCAAGGCTGCCTGGTTGAAGTTGCTTCCTGTTGCTGCATGGGTGGTGCCCTGGGGGCCAGACCCCAGCTGGTAGCGATAAGATGGTGATGGGGTGGAGTGGGTCCTTGTAAATCCCACATTACTGGGAGGTTTTTGCCCTTCAAACCAGATCACAAGTCTCTCCCCACCAGCTGTCCCTCAAGAAGTTACAGGAGGCCTGGTGTGATGGCTCACACCTGTAATCCCAGCACTTTGGGAGGCTGAGGCGGGTGGATCACTTGAGATCAGGAGTTTGAGATCAGCCTGGTCAACATGGTGAAACCGGTCTCTACTAAAAATACAAAAAAATTACTCAGATGTGGTGATGCCAGGCCCATAATTACTCAGATGTGCTCCTGGTGTGCTCCTGTAATCCCAGCTACTCAGGAGGCTGAGGCAGGAGAATCGCTTGAACCCAGGAGGCAGAGGTTGTGGTGAGCCAAGATTGTGCTGCTGCATTCCAGCCTGGGCAATTATGTCTCAAAAAAATAAAAACGTAAGTTAGAGGAGGCCAGGCTACAGGGGACATGAGGTATAGAGAGATGTCCTTCCTGGACCAAAACAGGTGATGTCATTTTGCTGAGTTTGTTAGAGAAAAAATCTTGATGTCTGTGTACTTAAGAACTGACATCTAGAGTTGGAGAAAACCTGGTGACGAGAACTTGAACTTGGAGGAGTCACAGGGAGATGGGGAATGCTTTGTAATTGGCATGAATTTCCTGCCTCCAGGGGCCCAGCGCAGAGACCTAGGATGAAGAGGGGGTCCTCGAGCAGGGTCAGAACTTGGAGAATGTGGGGAGCTGCCCCAGCTGAGGACACCGGATGGGAATTCATGCCAGGACCCCATCACGTAGCGGGAGGAGCTGTGGTTGTGCTGTTCATTGCCTATCCTCATCCTTCAGTGCGAGTGTAGATAGTTAGCAGTAGCTCTTGAGATAGCTTTACAGAATCTAAAGGGCCCCCCAGCTATCTTGTAGAAAGGCCCCTGGACAGGATGGGGTGATGCCGAGAGCTGGAGTCGCTATTCCAGTTTCCAAAATGGGGAGATGGGCAGCAGCACCTCTGCAAAGCAGCCCACAAAGCAGCCCCTTCCCTCCCCGGTGTCGCTCAGGTCCAGCAGAGCTAGAAGTGAAACTCACTGAGGATTGACACGGCCCCTTTAAAATCGCATCTCCGCTATTGGCACCAGGAGCCATCATGTAGTGTAACCTGTTGGTGCCCAGAAACCAGGTTTCCTGGTGGCAGCCAGCGGTACCGGTGCCAGGAGGCAGCGAAGGAATCGCTTGCGACGCCCGCTCTCTGCCATACGAGCGTCGTTCTGCGGGGCCATCTGGCTGGCAGCAGCTCTCAGCCAATGGCGGGACGTTGTAAACCTCGCTCGCTGAACGCGGCACCGAAAATCTTGAAAATTAACTGCAAAAATAAAATCAAAGCTGGCTCCGAGATGGTGTTTCTTGGCCTGGCATAAGCTCTGCGGATGAACTCGCTCTGCCTTGTTGATAGATGCCTCTTACTCATTTGGTTTTTTTTTTTTTTCCCCAGGAGCCAACTGGCATCTCTTAACTTTTCCTTGTAAAATCCAGGCAGAAACATTTTGAGAGCTTTCTGGAATTTTTATTTGCTAATTAAAATGTGAGAAGGGAATGCAGCCACAGGTAGAGGTCTAGTGCAAGCCACAGCTGTGATTAAGAAGCAAAAAAACCTGACAGTTTCAAAATGAAGTTATTAGCACTTCGCCTGTAACTGTGATAGCTTTGAACTTGCGGGATGGGTTTCGGGCACCACCTCCCACCCCAGCCCCAGAGCATACAGGAAAAGGAGCTTATGTGTGGAAGCTGCAGGATACTTAATAGCTGAAGAATATAACAATGATAACGACCATCTCTCTGGAACTTTTTTTTAACTTAGAAGAGTGTTTCTTGTTCTGTTTATATAGTTTTCCAACGACCCTGGGAGGTAAGGTAGGTGGTATATATTTTACTGATGGGAAAATTGAGGTTCAGGACGTCTTGGTGACTTGCTCAAATCCCCATGAGAAGCTGCTGAATCCAGGATGGAACTTGTCTGCCTCAAATGCCCCTATTGCTTCCTAGGCCCCAGTAATGTCGCTGGGTGGGGCGGGGGCGGGGGAGCCCAGCTCCGTAAGAATCAGGGCTGTACAAAAAAATCACCCAATATTGGGTCAGCAGCCTTCCTCTGCTTGCCAAATAATTAAGCAAAATCTGGTTTTGTTTGTTTGTTTTTGAGAAGAAGTCTCGCTCTGCCGCGCAGGCTAGAGTGCAGTGGTGTGATCTTGGCTCACTGCAGCCTCCGCCCCTCAGAGTTCTAGCAATTCTGCCTCAGCCCCCCCGAGTAGCCAGTATTACAGACTTCCACAACCATGCCTGGCTCATTTTTTGTGTGTTTTTAGTAGAGATGGGGTTTTGCCATGTTGGCCAGGCTGGTCTTGAACTCCTGTCCTCAGGTGATCCACCCGCCTTGGCCTCCCAAAGTGCTGGGCTTACAGGCGTGAGCCACCGTGCCTGACTGCAAAATCTGTTTTAATTTTGCAAATCGTAAGCAGCCAGTGGCCCTCCAGGCCCAACTGTGAGTTCCCAGGGACCCCCAAAGCATGTCTGTCCCGAGCACACACACACTGGGTGGTTTGTTTTGTTCCCCAGCAGCCTGTGTCTGCCTGGGCAGATGTTAGTGGCTGGGAAGCCCCGACAGGGAGTGAGCCACAGCCCGCAGATGGCTTCCCCGCCAGCGTTCTCCTCGAGAAGGGGAACAGAGCCTTTGCCAGAATGGCTGGTGCCCTAACAAATTGATTCCTGCCAAACAATAGAAATAAATATTTTCAGCAGAAAGAAATGTTGGCTCCAAAAGCATTCAAATTAAAGGCTTATTTCTGAAACAAATACTTTAGGAGGAAAACATTTTTACCAGCGCAGATGAGATCAGAGCGATTCCTTTTGGCAGTGGCAGAATCATTTTGAGACCCAGCCACAACCATTTCCCTGCCCCTGTCTCATTTTTCACTGATGACCTCGCCCCCTGTTTGGTGGAGAAACAGAACTGCATTCAGCTAGAGGCACGGGGAAAAGGCGGTGGCATAGTGGCCTGCAGAGAGCCTCGGTTGGACCATCGGTGGAATCTGATTTCAAATCCAGGCCTCCTTCTTCTGCTGTGATTTGGACAAAGCTGGTCGGTCATCTCTTCGTCAGCTTCCTCAGTCTGTGAAATGGGGCTGTGCCTACCTTGCGACAGTTAATAGCGTTATCCTCAGGACCTGGGGGTTGTTTGAGCTTAGCACTGTCCCTAGAACTCCCTGTGTTGATGAAATGGTAATTGTCATAGCTACATGTATGTAATTGATGCGCCCTTGAAGTATGGCAACTGCAATGGAGAGACCCAGTTGTAAATGTAACTGAGATGAAATCTGATCCACATGTGCCCAGTGGCTCCCATTTTGGATAATAGTGCAGTTCCTGTCCATCCCTCTCATTTCATTAGTTGGTCCCTGGTGCTAATTGATTGGTTGGAAGGCCAACCCACTGCAAACCTCTCAAGTCTTTCTCCGTGCTGGATGCAGCTGCAAAGAGTTTGGGCCTATCTGTTCTCTCTGACACCTGTCCTCTGTCCTGCAGCCAGACCAGTGGGGCAGTGCCATCAAGCTTAGCCATGAACTCCCCAAATCAACCTTCATGGGCATCTCTTAATTTTCTAAGAGATGGGGTCTTGCTGTGTTGTCCAGGCTGCACTTGTGGGCTCCGTCCACCTCAGCCTCCCGAGTAGCTGGGACTACAGTTCTGTACCACCACTCCCCTCTGACGTTTCTTAATGTTAGCAAGTTCCTGTTTGTCTCATAATGTGTGCTAAGTATAAAAAGAATAACAGAAGTCATGAAGTCAAGACGCCTGTTCCCCAGGCATTTGTTACAGTGGCGAGTCACATTCCTGCGAAGCCTCGGTTTCCTTATCCGTAAAAGCAGATCAACAAAGCTCCTGTGGCCACCTCTCTCTCTGGTTGACCCTGAGGCCAAAAGGAGGGGCAGGGTCAGCAGCAGGCCAGACCTCAGCAGCCCCTCCCCATCCTGGTCTGGGGGAACACAGGAGACAGAAAACAAGTGACCTACCCAGGTGGCGGGGGTTCCCACTGTAACAGGAGGCAAGATGACTGGGAGAATGCTATGGAGAACCCAGGCAAATGGAGATGAGCAGACCCCAAGAACCATACTCCAAGGGGGCCGGTGGGTGGGGGGAGATTAGGGTCCTTTCCGCTCTTTGCAGAGCCCAAGATTGGAGTGGGGATTACTGTGTGTGTCTACAAGGCCGAGGCTGGCAGGGAGATATGTGCGTTGTTTTGAGATAACAGCCACAACAGAGCAATAAAGAATACTGCTTATAAAATTGACATTTTTTTTTGTAGCTCAGAAATGGTCAAATATCAGTAATTTCATGTGGTTTGAATCATCCATAAAGCAGAGCCCTTCTCTTTAGGGTTGAGAATTATCCTCCCCTCTCCCTGCCACGGCACGGGCCACGTGGCCTACCCCTGGCACCTGCTCCGCCTTACTTGTCATTATGCGTCTCCGAGACAGCGTCTCTCACGTCTCACCGTTTAAATGAGCGTCTAGCGAGTAATCTATGGAGTGCAATGCTCGTTGGATACATCTGGCATTTTCGTCTTTGCAGAGTGGGTTTGTGATGGGTGAAAAACAAAAAAACAAAATCTTGGTTCTTGTTAGAAATCTCTCAGTCCTAAGGGATTCATGAAGGCTTGTAGGAAAACTTGGTATGCATCGCTTTTGTACTTAGACCAAATTATAAGTTTTTATTCAATCTTATTTTCTGAATAGCTAACATGTTCACTTGGTCCAAAATCAAACTTTTAGCATGGTGCGGTGACTAACGCCTGTAATGGCAGTCCTTTGGGTACCTGAGTTGGGTGGGTCACTTGAGCTGAGGAGTTTGAGACCTGCCTGGACAACATGGTGAAACCCCATGCTACATATGTGTATGCATTACAAAATGCATACACACATGTAGCTGGACGTGGTGGCACACGCCTGTAATCCCAGCTACTCGGGTGGCTGAGGTGGGAGGATTGCTTGATCCCAGGAGTTCAAGGCTGCAGTGAGCTGTGATTGCACTCCAGTATGGGTGCACTCCAGTATGCGTGACTGAGTGAGACCCTGTTTCCAAAACTATAAAATGTGCATGTATATATACTGAGAAATCTTGCCTCTGTCTCTGTCCCTTTTCACCCCTGCTGTTTACCCCAAGTCAATACTGTACTTCTGTTCTTTTTCTGGGGTGTGCTGAACAGCATTTCTATGGAAAGG
The DNA here is from genome assembly GCA_031835075.1 of Saguinus oedipus. Classification (NCBI taxonomy): domain Eukaryota; kingdom Metazoa; phylum Chordata; class Mammalia; order Primates; family Cebidae; genus Saguinus; species Saguinus oedipus. The sequence goes on from CM063170.1 coordinate 57,742,459, forward strand.
CCGCAGCTTGTAAGTTTCATTTGAATTTCCTTGATTGGGAGTTAATATCAAAAGATCTTTCACAATCAAGAAATACTGATACATATCAGATATATAATAATGTTTTGAGAGTTTTTTTGCTTGTTTGTTTGTGTTTTTTTTTTTTAGACAGAATCTTACTCTCACCCAGGCTGGAGTGTAGTGGTGCGATCTTGGCTCACTGCAACCTCTGCCTTCCAGGTTCAAGCGATTCTCCTGCCTCAGCCTCTGGAGGATCCGGACTTATAGGCACCTGCCACCACACCCAGCTAATTTTGTATTTTTAGTAGAGATGGGGTTTCATCATGTTGACCAGGCTGGTCTTAAACTCCTGACCTCAGGCGATACACCCGCCTCAACCTCCCAAACTGCTGGGATTACAGGTGTGAGCCACCACACCTGGTCCCATCTTGAGAGTTAAAGGGACACAGGCACATAGTCTTTAAATGAGGTGGAGTCAGGCTGAATAGCAAGAGGAAGAGAAACTGACCTGTGTACTCATTGCACTGGGCGTTTGATGTGACTTAATTCTCATAGCAGCTCTATGAAGTATGTATCAGGGCGTCCCCATTGTACATTAAATCACTTGCCTGGATCACGTGGCTGGGAAGGGTGAGAGCCAGGTGACCTGCCCAGGGCTGTGTCTCTGGGCGAGGGGTTCAGAACGCTCCCTCTTTTTCAATAGCCAGACATTGTCTAGTGTAAACTAGCAACTGGAAATGAACCAGGTCTTTTCCTGCCCTCTGATCTTAGAGGAAGATGTGACCTACCCAGGAAAAGCACGATGATTTTAGGAGTTTCAGCACACAAAGCTATTTTCCAAACGTGGGCATTCTTCCGATTTGGAATGCACTGTTGCCCCTCAGCCCTCTGAGCTGGAGTCACAGCCTACCCCTCTGCTTCCCTGTATGCCTTATGGGAAACAGCAGGGGAGGTGGCATTATGCACCCCATCTTATAGATTCAATGGCTTGCCAAAGGCCATTCACCTGACAGGCAATGGAAATTCATATTCATGCTGGTCCCTTGGATCAGAAATTCAGTGCCCTTCCTTCCACACCACTCTGTAGATACCTCTCCACTCTCCTGGACCCGGGACATTCTCTCTTCTTTCTCCAGGATACTGGGGATCAAAATCCACCCTCATGGCAAGAAAACCACGCCATAAATAAACACAGCCACCGTGTGCCGTGAGATCTGGCTAAGAGGTTTCCTTCTATTCACTCGACCCTAATCTCCAAGGCAGGAGAGCACTGCCAGCTGCCCTGTATAGAGATTGTGGAACACACAGTGTTTCTTCTTGGTCCCCCAGATAACCAGAAAATCGATCTTTGGGTAAGCACTTGCTTCTTCATATGCCCCCCTTTTCTTCCTTCCTTCCTTCCTTCCTTCCTTCCTTCCTTCCTTCCTTCCTTCCTTCCTTCCTTCCTTCCTTCCTTCCTTCCTTCCTTCTTTCCTTCCCTCCCTCCCTCCCTCCCTTCCCTTTCTTTCCTTTCTTTCCTTCCTTCTTTCCCTCCTTCTCTCCTTCCCTCCTTCCTTCCTTCCTTCTTTCCTTCCTTCCTACCTTCCTCTTTCTTCCTTTCTTTGCTTTCATAAGATAGGGTCTTGCTATGTTGCCCAGGCTGGGCTCGAACTTCTGACCTCAAGTGATCCTCCCACCTCAGCCTCCCAAAGCTCTGGGATTACAGGTGTGAGCCACTGTGCCCAGCTATTCTTTAATTTACTAATGCTGACTACCTGCCTGTGATGCCCCCAGCACCCTGCAAAGTTCTGGGAATTTCATAGTGAGCAAAACTCAGGCCCTGCTTGAGTTCCCATGGGGAGATGGCACCAACCCTGTGCCCAGACGAGGGGAGCTGCCACGCAGCCACTCATTTAGCTGGGCACACAGGTCCCCATCTCTTATGCGGTGAGGTGGGACCAGGGAGGGAGTCGGGGAAGTGGCGTCTGAACATTTGTTGTAAGAGAGAAAGAAAAGGTTTCCAGGCAGAAGGAACAGCCTGTGCTGAGGTCCGAGGGGAAAGGAGGGGACCCTGCTCTCTGGGGACACTAGGAGGAGGCCAGCGTGCCAGGGCAGGGTCCAGGGGGTCCCTGGGTGGTCTTATCCATGGCCCCCAGGAAGCCACAGAAGGCATTTGAACAGGGAATCCCAAGCTCATGCTGGACTTCGGCAGGGCATGTCCCGTGTCCTGGAGGGCTGCGTCCTGGTCATCTTTCCGGGCCCCCACTGCATGCCCATGAGGACCAAGAAGGATGCCTTCCTGTCTGCACCAGGCTGTCTCCTGGCAGCTCCTGTACCTCCAGCTTTCCTGCTTTCAGTCAGTCATGCTGCTGGCCTCCTTTTCCTCACTGCCAGCCCAGGCCTGTGGTAGGGTGGGTGGGCCAGCGGTGTTTGTGGAGGTGGTTCCATGGGTCTCTCCCTCTGAACGTTCCGTCTTTGCCACTCATCTGCTTCCTCTCAACCCCCAGGACCCCCTTTGGAGATCAGTCTCTCTCTGTGGAGACCCTGGCTTCCTGGTTCCAGATGCCCCCTCTGGCCCGCGTGTCCGACATCACATACCAGAACTCTGTGGCCATCATTCAGAATTTTTTATGACATAGCAGTGAGTCAAAGCCTGTCGGTGGGAGAGTGATGGGGAAGGATTAAGTGTCTGAGAACATCTGGGAAATACGAGGTTAGACCTGGTTCCCAAACTTATGAAATAAGCGAAAACATGAACGTTTGCTTTGGGAATTCTGCAAGATTCTCCTTTAAATGGAGCCAATGAAGAGAACAAAATGAATTTTCCACAGTACTGTACAGGAGCACTTTTCTGGGAATGAGGTATCCCAGGGCCTTGTCAGCCCTTCAAGGCCTAGGTCTCATTACTGGGGGGAAGAAATTAGATTTCTTATTTATTTATTTATTTACTGAGACAGAGTTTCACTCTTGTTGCCCAGGCTGCAGTGCGGTGGTGTGATCTCAGCTCACTGCAACCTCCACCCCACCCAGGTTCAGGCAATTCTCATGTCTCAGCCGCCAGAGTAGCTGGGATTACAGGCATACGCCACCACACCAGGCTAATTTTTGTATTTTTAGTAGAGACGGGGTTTCACCATGTTGGTCAGGCTGGTTTTGAACTCCTGACCTCAGGTGATCCAGTGCCTCAGCCTCCCAAAATGCTGAGATTATAGGTGGGAGCCACCTACCCAGCCACAATCTTATGAAATCAGCAAACATGAACTTTAACTTTAGGAATCTACAAAGTTCTCCTTTAAATGGAGCCCACGAAGAATCCAAAATGAACTTTCTTCAATGCCGTGTACTTTTCTGGAAATGAGGTATCCTAGGACCTTTTCAGCCCTTCAAACGCTAGGTCTCATTCCTGGGGAGTGGGAGTGAGATTTCCAAAGATCAGTGTTTAGCTGGGCTCTGTGGCTCACACCAGTAACCCTAGCACTTTGAGGAGGCTGAGGTGGGAGGATCATCTGAGCCCAGGAGTTCAAGATCAGCCAAGGCAACATAGTGAGACCCCCCCCATCTCTTAAAAAAAAGTCATCGTTTACTTTTAAGAGTAGGCATTACATTTACATGCTTAAAATACCAAAGGTACCCAAGTGTAGATGTGGAAGACTTTCCCGCCCCCAAGTGAGTGCCCCGCCCCTTCATTTCTTTCCCCATGGTAAGGATGTTACCAGTATCTTGTGTTTGCATAACCTGCTGCAGAAGCTTGTGTAGGTAGAAGCAGAGTATATGCATCTTTGTATATCTGTGTATTTGAAGTGACTAGATTGATTGCTGTTGATGGACATATTTTGGGGAGGTGGTTTTACATTTCCATTACTGAGCACAGTCTCACAAGATGGCACTTTCCTGTCCTCCCTGCCCTGCGTTGGTGATGGTGACAAGTATCCTGGTTGCTCTGAAGTCCTGATCTTTTTGGCAAACCTGGCTGAGGAAGAGGGTCACAGAGACTCAGCCCATTTGCTCACAGGCCCCAGCTAAAATGGGGTGACTTTCACAAAAAAACTGGAGACCTGTCTTGCTGGAAGCTTTTCTCCCTTTTTTTTTTTTCTTTTTTTGAGATGGAGTCTGGCTCTGTTGCCTGGGCTGGAGTGCAGTGACATGATCTTGGCCCACACTGCAAACTCCACTTCCCAGGTTCACACGATTCTCCTGCCTCAGCCTCCCTAGTAGCTGGGATTACAGACACGTACCACCATGCCCATCTAATTTTTGTGTTTTTAAATTTTTCTTCTTCCTCTTCTTCTTTTTTTTTTTTTTTGAGACGGGGTCTTTCTCTCTCTCCCAGGCTGGAGTTCAAACACTTGATCTCAGCTCACTGCAACCTCTGCCTCCTGGGTTCAAGGGATTCTTCTGCCTCAGCCTCCCAAGTAGCTGGGATTACAGGCACACGCCACCACGCCTCGCTAATTTTTATTTTTTTATTAGAGATGGGGTTTCACCATGCTGGCCAGGCTGGTCTGGAACTCCTGACCTCAGGTGATCTGCCCAGCTTGGCTTCCCAAAGTGCACCGCCTGTGGCCTATGTGTTTTTTTTAATAGAGATGGGGTTTCACTATGTTGGCCAGGCTGGTTTCGAAATCCTGACCTCAGATGGTCTGCCCGCCTCAGCCTCCCAAAGTGCTAAGATTACAGGTGTGAGCCACACGCCTGGCCTCATTTTCTACCTGCCCCCCTCTGTGTTTGTCCCACAGTCCAGCCCTGTTCGTCTTGTTGCACCTGGCAGTCAGGGTTGACTTGTGATTCACTTGCATGTCCCTGGAGTCCCTGGCCTGGTGGGGGATGCCGGTGGCAGAATGAATTCGGGTCTGAGGTCAAGCACGTGGCTCTGAGAGTACAGAAGATGAACCAAGACGTAGTGTTTATTGTGCCACAGACTTGAAATGCATCATCTTAATTACGTTTAGGTAGGGGAAGTTGCTTGACCACAGCCACACAGGTTATGGTGGGGTGGGGCCTGGAGTCCAGTTGTGGGCCACCACACCCAGCCCACATACACTTAAAGATGAGCAAATCCAGGCTTACTGCTTTATCTCATGCCTATAAGCCCAGCACTTTGGGAGGCTGAAGTGGGAGGATCGCTTGAGTCGAGGAGTCCAGTTCAGGTTTGGGAGGCCGAGGCGGGAGGATTGCTTCAGCCCAGGAGTCCAGTTCAGGTTTTCTGACACCACCGTTGGAAGAGTTTTGAGATGTTTTTAGTAGGGGGCTGCGAGAAGTGGTGGAAAGAGGTTGGCGGGCAGAAGTAGGTCCACCACCTCTTTCTAGCCAGATAACCCTCCATTCATCCAAATTCTGTTGTTAGAAATGAAACAAAAAATAAAATGCTCTTAGGACTTCCCTATGCAGGAACCATGGCCGACCTTTCCGTTTTTGTACAAGTGATCTATTTTTTCACTAACAAAACCATTTTAGATTTCTGCAGAGAATGTGCTGTTTGATTAGTTTGACAGGTAATTCCCCAAGAGACATCAGATGAACTCACTCTTTGCATTAAAGTTCGAGATAACAAAATGAGAATACTTGTGTTGCTTGGGTCAGCCCAAGTATGTTTTCCCCACCAGCCCAGGGGTGCTGGGGGCAGGAGGCGTCCTTTGCAGGCCTGGAGGGACCCCCCCACCACCACCTTCTGCCGTGGGAGCCTGGTCCTGTGTGCCTGCAGAGAGCCCTTGCAGGGAAGCTCAGCGGGAAATGACAGGGATGCCTCACATACCCGCCACTTTAAAACAAACAACTAACCATTACACTTTTTGAGACAGGGTCTCCCTCTGTCCCCCAGGCTGGAGTGCAGTGGCCTGATAAGGACTCACAAATAAGCCTCCTGCCTTAGCCCGCCCCCCTTTCCCCCACTATCCCTGGAACCACAGTCATGCACCACCACACCTGGCTAATTGTTGTATTTTTTGTAGAGATGGAGTTTCACCATGTTGGCCAGGCTGGTCTCAAACTCCAGGGCTCAAGCAATTCGCCTGCCTTGGCCTCCCAAAGTGCTAAGATTGCAGGCATCAGCCACAGCACCCGGCCCACATTCATTTTAAAGGTGAGCAAATCCAGGCCAGGCGTGGTGGCTCATGCCTGTAATTCCGCCCTTTGGGAGGCCGAGGCAGACAAGTTGTTTGAGGCTAGGAGTTCAAGACCAGACTGGCCAACATGGTGAAACACCGTTTCTACTAAAAAAATAAAAATTTGATGGGCGTGGTGGTGCACACCTGTAATCCCAACTACTCAGGAGGCTGAGGCACGAGAAGCGCTTAAACCCTGGAGGTTTAAGTGAGTTGGGATTGTGCCAGTGTACTCCAGCCTAGGCGACAGAGTGAGACTGCGTTTAAAAAAAAAAAAAAGCAAATCCAAATAGATCTCTGGTGTTATTAAAATACTTATTTTGGAAAAAGAACGTCCTACAATTTCTATTAAGCAGATACCTGTTTATGTGGTAGTATTTTAATTTTGTTTTTAATACATCTGAAATGCCTGGCTGAAAGGCTGGAGTTGGGGGCAGAGAGAAACTTCAAATGTTAGGAGCTTTGTCCTTTGGGGAGCTGTCAGAAATGGAGAAAAAGCATCCCAGAAATTGTAATCGGTGAGGAAAACAGGATTCCCGCTATCCACAGTGCCCCGGCTGTGCATCAGCATAATGGGATGAGGGCTGCCTGGGTGCACAGAGCCCTTGGTTTCTGAGCTGAAACAGCAGCAGCCAGGCCAGCTTGGTGATAGGCCGGCCTGTCCCTGTGGTGGACCACCTGGGTCTGGGCCTTGGCCTTGGATTGGTCCTGTGGTGGATGACCTGAGCCTTGGCCTTGACCCTCCATTGGATGACCAGAGCCTTGGCCTTGGCCTTGGTCCTGCAATGGATGACCTGAGCCTTGGTCTTGGCCTTGGTCCTGCAGTGGATGATCTGAACCTCGACCTTGGCCCTCCAGTGGATGATCTGAGCCTTGGCCTTGGCCTTGGTCCTGCAGTGGATGAGCTGAGTCTTGGCCTTGGCCTTGGTCCTGCAGTGGATGACTTGAGTCTTGGTCTTGGCCTTGGCCTCGGTCCTGCAGTGGATGAGCTGAGTCTTGGTCTTGGCCTTGGCCCTCCAGTGAATGACCTGAACCTTGGCCTTGGTCTTGGTCCTGCAATGGATAACCTGAGTCTTGGTCTTGGCCTTGGCCTCGGTCCTGCAGTGGATGACCTGAGCCTTGGCCTTGACCTCGGTCCTCCAGTGGATGACCTGAGCCTTGACCTTAACGTTGGTCCTGCAGTGCATGGCCTGGGCCTTGGCCTTAACCTTGGTCCTGCAGTGGATGACCTGAGCCGTAGCCTTGGCCTGGCCCTCCAATGGATGACCTGAGCTTTGGCCTTGGGCTCTGAAGTTCCTCTGAGCGAGGGCGGAGCTCCCATTAGTGACACCCACTTGTTGAGTCTGCACTTGGGAAACTCTTGGTCAGCTCAGCACATTGACTTGAGTGAGGGATAGTTGCCGTCCAGTGAGTGCTGGGGGTGTGAGGTGGACTGGGCCACACAGCTGCCAAGGGGCCGGCTAGGAGAGACTGAAACCTGACCCATGTGGGTCCTCATTGCTTCCTGACGTCAGTCAGCCCATGATCTCTTGGAAAGATAGACGCATTTTCTACGTTCAGGTGCCTCTCCTTGCCAGACACGTTCTCTGAAAAGTTTTTGTCTCTTTCAGCCTGGTTGGAAGTACCAGTTTCCCATGGCCTGGGACCTGGGACTGGGGGCCCACAGGTGTTTCTAGCTGGAGAGGAGTTCTAGATAGTTGTGCGCAGATGCCCTCCTCTGCCTTCCTTGGGAGAGTTCTGGCTTGGCTGGGTGGTGTTTTCTGTGACCAGCAGTGGCCACCGTCACCACCACCCCTCCCCTCCCTCCTCCATATACCCTGAGACCAGCCAGTGGGCAGCATATTGGGCAAGAAACAGCTGTTGTTTTGACAAAGGGCATGCTTGCCTCACTTCTTGCATCACCAGACCCACGAGGCCGTCAATTCCAGGCCTCTGCCCCTGCAGGTGGACAGGCAGACCCTAACGCAGAGGCTCACGGGTCCCATGCTATGCATGACGTAAAGTATTATTGCCGTCACCATTTGTGTGTGCCCTCGTCCCCATTTAGCAGGATTATAAAAATTAATAGATGCTGCAGTTTTCCCAGCTAGATGATGCATGCATATGGCAAGACAGTCCGAAGATACACACTGTGGATGAAGTCCCTCACCCGCCCCGCCCTTCCGGAGAGCCAAGCACGGTCACAAGTTTCTTCTGTATCTCTCTGGAGATAATCACAGCCTATGCGAGCATATGGATGGATATTCTTTTCAACAATGTGTTGCGGTTTGCTTTTTGGCTTGGATGTATCTGATGATCATCGTGTCCCATACGATATACCGACAAATCTGTGAGAGGCTATGCCGACAGGGTATTGCTGGGTGTGGAGGAGGTTGGGTCCAGGTTTTTTGCTCTTTGTGACTTTTTAATGCCTTTCAGATGTGACGACTCTCTCTACGCCTTCTCACATGTGACCCGTGACTCATGGGCCGAGGGCGCTGCATTTGGGACCCCCACCTCCACCTCCCCAACATGCATTTCATTCCCTTGTTAATGTGTCACTGTAGTTGACACTTTGAGGATAGGCAGGCTTGGTAGATAATAAAACAGTATTTGGCTTATGTTTAATCACCGTCTCCTCCCACAGCCTGAGAATGCCTTAGCGTCCTTCAGAAAGGATTTGGTGGTGCTCTGTGTGAGTGTGTGTGTGTTGTTGTTGTTGTCGTTTTTTAAAAATTTTTCTGCAAGGGACCCGGTCAAAGATTTCAAGCCTTAAATCTGATCAACCTCGTCTGTGGCTCAGTCTCTCCTCCTCGCTGTGCCAATCTGTTTCTGTGGTGGCGGGTGGCATTGCGGTGTTAAATTTGGAGACCCCCGTGGGTTTCCCATGCCAGCCTGCATATGTCTGCAGGCTCGGGGAAGGGAGTGCGACAGACCCCCGTCGAGTCCCCGACTGCCAGCAGCAAGTTACCGCAGGCACACTGGCTCTGCAGCCCCGGGATCAAGGTGGGTTCACCTTGCACTGGGGCCACCTGTTTTAGCTCCCTCCTCCCCCAGGCAGGCTCCCTAACAGATCAACCCAGGGAGGGACAGGTGGGGACCCAGGGGGACAGAGGGCCCCACAGACCCCCTGCTCATCTGGCATCCTCCACATTTCCCACACTCGACCCAATAGATGAGAAGCTGGGGATTGGGGCTGGGACCCCACAGTCCCTTCATACCTCCAGCGCCCGCTGGTTTCAAGACATCAGTAGACGCCCACTGATTGGGTAACCGCCCCCAGCGCCCCCACCCCACCAGGCTTCCATGCAGTGGGGGAAGTTGGGACACCCCCCCCCCCCCCCGACCGCCGCTGAAAGCAGTCCATGTTCTTTTTGTTTTTCTCTTAAGTTTTCTGTGTCTGTGTGCGATTGGAATGAAACATCAACTCTTTTTTTTTTCTTTTTTGTCATATTTCAATATTGGCTTTCTTCCCCGCCTTCATTCGAAGGCTCCTTTTATAACTTGGGCTGCTGCTGCTTAAATATAGATGTCGAAGCCCCCCTCCTGCAGACTGTTTGTATTTTGAGGAGCCTTCTGCCTCGCTGTGACTGCTCCTCTCTTATCTGTGTCCCCCGTTCCACCACATTGGTTTTCGTTGCTCTTTTTTTTTCCTGCCTTCCCTTAACTGGGATGTGTTTCAAATGTGGTCTATCAAAATGTTCACTGTTTCCCTTTTTTCTGCAATAGCTTTGACATCTGTTCTTGAATTCTAGCCCACGTTATTCCTTAGGACTTGTTTGCCCAAGATGTGCCTAAATGCCAGAAATACTAAGGGGAGAAGAGTGTGGCGTGGGGGTATCTTCCCCTCATGGCCTGATTTGTTGTTTTATTGGTGTGTGTATGTGTGTGTGTTTTCTTTCCTCCTCCGCTTTTTAAAGTGTCCACGACTTCTCCTCTTCTCTTCTCTTTCTCATTCTTTCCTTTCTTTTTTTGGAATATCTCGCTGTGTTGCCAGGCTGGAGTGCAGTGGCACGATCTTGGCTCACTGCAACCTCCACCTCCCAGGTTCAAGCGATCCTCCTGCCTCAGCCTCCCAAATAGTTGGGATTACAGGCATATGCCACCACGCCTGGCTAATTTTTGTGTTTTTAGTAGAGACAGGGTTTCGCCATGTTGGCCAGGCTGGTCTCGAACTCCTGACCTCAGGTGATCCACCCTTCTCGGCCTCCCAAAGTGTTTGGATTACAGACGTGAGCCACTGCCCTCAGCCTGTCTGTGATTTCTACGTTGTCAGCAATAGACGCTATCATCCCATCCGGCATGGCCCACCCCATAGTGGTACCAAGGAAGCATTTCCCAGCAGGAGCATGTAGGTTTCCTGGTTTACCTCTGCCAAGGAGGAAAGCCGGTGAGACTCCTGAGATGAGTGTTAGGGGTGGAGAAGGAGAGGCTGTCGTATACTTCTTGGAGGCCTAGGGATAAATCTTGAGCTTTGATTTTTCTCGCCGTTCAGCCTTTGAAATGTCAGGTCCTTGCTCTGCTCGGATGCAGGGCGACGGTCCCCACCATTGAAAAGCCAGCTGGAGCAGCCACCTTGGATCCCAGCAGAATGGGCCGCTGTGTGTCTTCAGTCGCCGAAGCGACTCGGCAGGAAAACAGGCCTTTTGGTGGCGACAGCAATGTGTCCTTGGGCTCCTGCTGTCAGCCTGGAACGCCATTCTGGGGCCATCTGCTGCAGGCTTGTTTGAAACAGATCCTCTTGGCAGCTCTTCCCAGAATTTGCGAGGCCAGGGCACAGGTTCTCTGGCGCGTTGATGATCGGTTTGTTGCGGGGAGCAGAGCCCAGAGCCCTCAGCCCCCTGGCAGGTCCCTCATGGGGGACCCACTCCTGGTGGTCCTCAGTGTTCCCACGCAAGCAATGCGATTTGAGAATAACCACCAACGCCCGGCGCCTCGTTTCTGAAAAGTGCACCCGATACCGGAAATAATTATTCTTGGAATTTACCTTTTAAAGGTCCCTCTTGAAAACTAATCATAGGTTAATGGCCTTGAACACGATGCTTGGCCTAGAGTGAGCTCACCGTAAATATCTGTTGAATGAACACAAACCAAGTATTACTCCCAGAGATTCCAGGCCCAAAGTGTCGAAGGACGGCCACACGAAATCCCCCGAGGAGGGGCCGGCTCAGCAGAAGGCCAGGAGCTCAGGAGAGTGGCTGGAAGGGACCCTTGGGAAGAATAGGCATGGAGCAGTTCGGGGGCAGCGGGACCTTTGGCCATTGGCCTGGTAGTTTGGCTGGAGCAAGAAAGGTGTTTCAGTGTGTTCTATTTCAGGAACAGAGTCATTTATGGCGTGCACAGTGATGCACGACGCATGACGTTGAACAAGCTTGGTTTTCTCAACCACGGCACGTGGGATGGACGTGGGACGGGTGGGTTTTGTTCATTTTGCTGCTTTCCCGCTGCCCTCCAGCACCTCCTCTGCCGACGAGTCCACAGTCCCTGGAGCCACCGGGGTCTCTCCCGCAGTGTTCTGGTCAAATGCAAATAGGACCCTCCTCTGGTGCACAGCGCGATGCCAATCTCGCTTTTCCTTTTCTGTTTCCCCCGACAGAGGGAACTCGATGCCACCGCAACGGTATTGGCGAACCGGCAGGATGAAAGTGAGCAATCCAGAAAGCGGCTTATCGAACAGAGCCGAGAGTTCAAGAAGAACACTCCAGAGGTGAGGCGGGTAACCATCGCGATCGCTTGGAAGGGGTCTTAGGATGCTGGTGCATATTCAGGTGATGCGCCGTGAGCGTTTCATTTTCATCAGACGAATGTGCAGCTGGCGGGCAACCCGTTTCTTTCCCCTGACATCTTCAGCCCCATTTCCGGCAGAACACGCATGCCACCCTGCAGGCCGTAGGGATGTGGCAGTTGATGGGTTGTCTGGAAATATGGAAAGCCAGAGCTAATTCAAGGTGCAGATACTGGACAGGCTGGGTCTGTAAGAACACGTGGGCAGGGGTGTGGGTGTCTCAGCCCCTTGAGTCCGTCTCAGCCCCTGTCCTAAGTTGGTTAGCACGCCACCAAAGTCCATAAGGGATCCTGTGGTGTGGAAGGTCCTTGGGGCCTGCTTCCCCGGTGCTGGGGCAGGCGGAGTGTCTGAAGACTGCGTCCATCTGGGCATAGCAACACGCCTAACACTTCCTGTAAAGCAGACATTTCGCCTGCTAGGCCTTTTAAATTAAATGCCTCTCCGTTTCTTGAAATACTCCGTAAAGGCCAGTAGAAATGTGCTTTTTACATGCTCCTATATTTTCTCTCATGAGTGTGCATCTCGGGGACAGTGTTGAGTTGCCAGGGTGATATTTTTCTGCTTGTTTACTGGGCCCCTTGTTCCTTCCCTTCAACCCCCATTGAGGGCTTAGTAAGAAAAAAAAAAAAAGACCCAAGACTGTTGCAGGCACATGAGCAGTTGTGGGAGTGGCTTTCGGGGTGACATCTGCCAGATTGGTCCCCATGGCATGGCCTCAGACCCCAGCCTCTCCTGCACCTTCCCCTTGTATGGGAAGAGGTCGCATCAGCCCACAGCTTCGGCCCAGCTTCCAGGCTTGGAGAATCTTCTCTGCAGCTCTTGGCTCTTCCATGTAGGACACAGGGACAGGCCTAGAGGCAAAGCTCCTTTCTGGGAGAGATGCCCCTCTCTTAGACAGTATGGCTGGGAAATTACACGTGAATTGCATTTTAAAAAGCAAGACTCATTTAAAATGTTTCAGGAAGGCTTGCTAGTCAAGGGAGTGCTGGCGTGAATCATTATGGAAAACAAATTAATAACTTTCGGTCTTCAGAATAAATATTTTGGAAGAAAGCTTGATAGCAGACTGGAAAGAAGGCAGGCCTTGGCCACAGAGCCAGCTAAGGGTTCAAACCTCACACTTGCTGCTCGCCTCGGCCTGCCCCTAAATGTGGGTGTTTCGTGTTTCAGGAGACCGAAAATGCAGGTTGGAGTCACTGGTGCTTGGGTTGCTGCCTTCTCTGCCCATGCTGGGGAGTGAGGGGCCCTATTCTCCATGTCAGCCTTGCAACGAGTAAGGCTGGAAACAGAAGGAAAAAGAGAGCTGGTGACAAAACGTCCTTCTTCTGTTGCCCTCAGAAGCTTCAGAGCAGACTTTCCTAGAAGCTCTAGTTGTGGGGTTTCCTGAGCGCTTGTCCTTGACTCAGTTTCCCCAGGCCAAGCCCCGCCACATCCATCTTGCAAGCTCCTCTTAGGGCCATTCCTGTAGCTAGTGGTTGTCTGCCATCCTGTACTGTCACTCCCCTTTCCTCGGTGACCACATGTCTGGAGGTTTCCACAGAAAATCTTAGAGGTTTGGCCGGGTGTGGTGGCTCACGCCTGTAATTTCAGCACTTTGGAAGGTCGAGTCGGATGATCACTTGAGGTCAGGAGTTTGAGACTAGCCTGGGCAACATAACAAGGCTCATCTCTGTTATAAAAAGTAAAAATTAAAAAGGAAACATTTTATGAATAAAAAAAATCTTAGAGGGGCAAAGCCATCCTTCTGAGGCCACGGACAAAAAAATACATGAGTGTAATCAGCCAGAGAATGAGATTCCTAAGAGGACTGGATTCCCAGGTGTTCCTCAAAAGTCCCCAACTCCTGGTGACAGCAGAGGAGGAGTGTGTCCCCCTCTGGCCTCCCCATCTGTCCCTTATGCTCAGCTAATAAATGCGGCTTGTACTGTGCTGAGCCCTGTCCCTCTATCTTGACTTTGGGTCGAATTGGACATCGATTAACCAAAGGCACCCGGCCTTAAACTTGGCATTTCTATCTCCTTCTGGTCCCAGTTAGTGGAAGAGGCTTGCGGAGGCGGCAGCCTGGTTGTTACCTGCCACTTGGGGCATTTCTTCTCGGGACACGTTTTTAGACTGTGTCTTCATGGAGAAGGGGGTCCGAACTCACCGGGAAGGGGAGGCAGAGGATGGAAGGTCACCACCTGCTTGGCCCCAAGCCCGCCACTGCCAGCGGGCGTAGGGTGGCGCCCACTTCCTCATCTTTCGCTGGAGTAAGGAGGATCTCACGGCGGCATGCGGTCCTAGGGAGGCGAGGAGGCGGGAACTGGCTGTAGGCGCCTGCCCCGCTGGCCTGTGCACTTTCCCTTCCAAGGGCCAACCTGCATGGGAAGTCCAAGGCAAGACCCGCTTCACTTGTGCCAGCAGCCAGAGCCTCCTGCTGGATTTTTTTTTTTTTTTTTTGAGGCGGAATCTTGCTGTTGTCCAAGCTGGAGTGCAGTGGCGCGATCTCAGCTCACTGCGACCTCCACCTCCCAGGATCAAGCGATTCTCCTGCCTCAGCCTCCCAAGAAGTTGGGATTACAGGCGCTTGCTACCATGCCCAGCTAATTTTTATATTTTTAGTAGAGATAGAGTTTTGCCGTGTTGGCCAGGCTGGTCTCGAACACCTCAGGTGATCCAGCTGCCTCGGCCTCCCAAAGTGCTAGGATTACAGGCATGAGCCGCTGCGCCCGGCCTTCCTGCTGGAAATTTTGAAGCCATATAAGGCCAGAGCGATGGTGGGAGCTGGGGGCTGTGGCTGGAGGGAGTGTGCTGGGTATGCAGGAGGTGGGGTTCCCAACAAGGGGCAGGTGTGTGGGGGGCTGTGACAGTATGTGCGTGGAGCCTTGGCTGAGCGCCTGGCCCGCGCCGAGGAGGAACATTGGGCCACCATTTGCTTGAGAAGCCACCATGGCCCCGACACTGGTTGTTTCCTCCGGCCACACCACAGGATTGATAACTAACCAAGGAACAGATTGACACCTGCCATGGAAATGATGTTGAAATGTTGCATGTGTAGAGACGAGGCTTGCTTAGAACTTTCTCCCGTAGGGTAGGACAGCCTGGCTTACCAGGAGGCGGGTGTCCTCTTCCCTATGGATGCAGCCTCTTCCTCATGGCCTCATGCCTTCCAGGGCACAGCGTGGGTGGAAATGCCCACATCTCCCTTTGTTCTGGGAAAGGAGTAAAGGTTCCCCCGTGTCTGATGAATGTCTTAACATGTTCCACGTGCAGGATTAGGCAGGTTTGGTGGGGAGTAAGGTTTCATTTCCAGTCGGAGATTTCACCTTCTAGACTGGAAAAAGCTCTAGTCCAAGAGGGAAAAGGCGGGCTCTGTTGGGGAGGTGGCCGGGGCGGGAGAAGCCACAGGGACATCAGGAGGTGAGTGCCAAGATGGCTGGAGCCTTGAAGGGTTTTTCTGGGGACAGGATCCTGCTCTGTCACCTGGGCTGGAGTGCGATGGCACAGTCACAGCTCACTACAGCCTCAAACTCCTGGGCTCAAGTGATCCCTCCGCCTCAGCATCCCAAGTAGCTGGGATTACAGGCACATGCCACCACAATGCCTGGCTAGTTTTATTTTTTATGTTTTTAAAATTTTTCTTCAAGACAGAGTCTTGCTCTGTCGCCCAGTCCAGAGTGCAGTGACGCGGTCTTGGCTTAGTGCAACCTCTGCCTCCCAGTTTCAAGCAGTCCTCCTGCAACTGCCTCCCAGGTTCAAGCAGTCCTCCTGCCTCAGCCTCCCAAGTGCTGGGATTACAGGTGCCCGTCACTACACCCAGCTAATTTTTTGTATTTTTGGTAGAGACGGGGTTTCACCATGTTGCCCAGGCTGGTCTCGATCTCTTGACCTTGTGATTTGTCCCCCTCAGCCTCCCAAAGTGCTGGGATTACAGGCGTGAGCCACCATACCTGGCTGTAGTTTCTACATTTTTTTGTAGAAACAGAGCCTTTTGCTGTTATCCAGATTGGTCTCAAACTCCTGGCCTCACGCAGCATCCTCTCACTTCAGCCTCCCAAAATGCTAGGATTACAGGCACGAGCCACTGTGCCTGGCTGAAGGTTTTCTGTTTAGAATGAATTTTTTAAAGTTTCAGTTTTATATCATTAGATTAATATATCTGTCATGATTTGATATTGTGTCTTTTTAATCCAGAAATTGTAGTTAGTTTGAAGAAGGTTGCAATTATTCTGCAGATAAAATTGTGTGAATTTTTTTTTGAATCTAAAAAAAGAGTCCTTTTGAAAGAAAAATGTTTTTAAATGTTCTAACTGAACATCCGTTCCCTATTGGATTAAGAATTGATCATGGAACACTATAGGCAGTGGAGTGTTTCTAGGGTATATTGCTTTCTATGATTTTTTTTTTCGGGAATACAGTGGCACAGTCAGAGCTTACTGTGGCCTCCATGTCCTGAGCTCCAGCGATCCTCTCCTTCTAGCCTCCAGAGTAGCTGGGACTACAGGTGCGTGCCACCACATCCTGCTAATCTTATGTTTTGTAGAGATGGGGTGTCACTTTGTTGCCCAGGCTGGTCTCAAACTCCTGGACTCAAGCTAAACCTCCCACCTTGGCTTTTCAAAGTGCTGGGATTACAGGTGTGAGCTACTGCGCCCAGCTCTGCTCTTCGTATTTCTTCAGGTGACTTACTAGCTGTATGTCTTGGGGCAGATACCTCCAGAAAAGCCCTGTTCTGTCATCTGTAAATAATGGAACAATAGGGGCCCGCTCACAGGGTTGCTGTGTGCACATATGTGTGTACTTAACCCGTGTGCCTGTATGTGAAGGGGCTACCCACAGGCCTGTCCGTAGAGTTTAGCTCATGTTCATTATCTGTATTAACCTGGGAATACTCACCTTATAACCCACAAGATACTGTGGATTTCTGTTCCTCAGAGCTAGCTCGGGGAATTCTTTTGTTTATGTACGTACATATATATATATATATATATATATATATATATATATATATATGTATGTATTTTTGAGACAGAGTTTCGCTCTTGTTGCATAGGTCGGAGCACAGTGACGTAATCTCGGCTCACTGCAACCTCCGCCTCCTGGGTTCAAGTGATTCTCTTGCCTCGGCCTTCTGAGTAGCTGGAATTACAGGTGCCCACCACCATACCTGGCTAAGTCTTTGTATTTTTAGTAGAGATGGGGTTTTACCATGTTATGTTGGCCAGGCTGGTCTTGAACTCTTGACCTCAGGTAATCCACACGCCTCAGCTTCCCAAAATGCTGGGATTACAGGCTTGAACCACCGTGGCCGACTTTACCTCGGGCAACCTGAAAAACAACAACAAATATAGGTAGTTTCAGCTTTTCAAACGTTGATTTGTGGCTGGGCATGGTGGCTCATGCCTGTCATTTCCGGGCTTTGGGAGGCCAAGGCAGGAGGATCACTCCAGACTAGGAGGAGTTTGAGGCCATCCTGGGCAACATAGTGAGATTCCATCTCTACAAAAAAATCAAAGGAGTAGCCAGGATGGTGGTGTACGCTTGTAGTCCCAGCTACTTGGGAGGCTGAGGCGGGAGGATGGCTTGAGCCCAGGAGGTTGAGGCTGCGGTGAGTTATGATCCTGCTCCAGCCTGGGCAACGAAGTGAGATCCTGTCTCAAAAAAAAAAAAGAAAGTTGGTTTGTAATAACAGTTAATCATCCTATAAATATTTATTCAGCACCTTCCATTTGCCTGACAGTTTGGCCCTGGGAATAAAACCCTATCTCCATTCTTAAAAAAGTTTCTTATCTTTCTTAGCAAGCAAATAGAACCCGATGGTAGAGCGTGTTAAGTGCTGGGATAGAATGCCTGGAATCTTCTGACTGGAGATTTTCCCCACAGAAACACTCTTTTATCAGTGGTGATAACGTTCTCTGGATAACCCACAAATGGCTCAGTAACCCTTTCCATAGAGAAACAGTTCTGCTTTTTGAGCTTTGGTTCATAACCTTTAAAATATCAATGAAAGTTAAGGACCTACACCCCTGAGAAACGCACGTGTTTGCAGTTTCTGGGGAGCTCCCCGACTCATCCATGCAGCCCTTGTTGAGAACACTGCTCTCTGGGTCCATAGTCCCACTTTCAGCTCCATTCCAGGAGAACCACGTGGTCACCTCCACCCTCCTCCTCCTCCTTATGCCCTGGGGCGGAAGAGGATAGAGGAGGGAGGAGATGGAACTCTAGAGCTTCGCTGTGGATAATGATGAGTACCAAGGCCTGACGGCTGGGCAGGAACAGGGTGTGCCTGGCCCTGGGCTGCATGCTGGGGAGTAGGAGATGGATGGAGGAGCAAGGCCATGGGTGTGACAAGGGGCTCCACGGGCTGGTGGCAGGGGCGGGCACCTCTGAACTGGGCTGGCCACAGTGTGTCAGGAGGGCGTGGCGGCAGCTTCCTGGAAGCCCGGTGGTGTTAGAACCATGTGTGCAGCGGAGGCTGAAAGCCCAGCTCTTGCAAACCCCAGAAAGTATCTCTTAGCCTTTCCATTCGCCGTTTGCTTTTTCCGTGGCTCTGATCATGGCCGGACTCGGATTTCCCTGTGTGTGATTCCAGAGTGCTTCCCTGGTCCCCGGCGCCTGCAGATGGGCGAGCTTGGACGCTCCTGGAATCCACGTTATTTCCCATCAGGGATTGTGAGGATCACTCTAGGGTTTTGTTTCTCAGTCTAGGAATTGCTTCTCCAAAGTTTGTCTTGGGGATCCCACGGCTGCTTCTCGGCCAAGCCAGGATGTGAACCCAGGCAGTCTGGCCTCCGTGACAAGCCAAACCTCCAGAGCAAACACAGGAACAGCTTTGTGCAACGGAGGCCCTGGAGGCGAGGTCACAGGAGGTCTGCAGTGGGTTGGCTGAAGGGAGTTAGTGGACAGAGAACGGCTGGGCAGGTTGGAGGCCAGGTGACCCAGCACGGTGTCCTCCCTGGAGAAACCCGCAGCGCTCCTGCGACATGGGCCTTGCTTCAGGGCTCTGCTATTTGCATGTGATGCTCAACTCTCCAATAAACAGTCGTCTGTGTTAGGTTTGCTTCCAGAACGAGGACAGGGATGGTTTGGGGTTTTGTTCTGCTTCTTTTCAGTATGGGAGGAACCTTCCCCGATGGGAGGAAAGCGAGGAGGAGAACCACATTCCTGAGATGCTGTGATTTTATCTTGAAGCCATCCCGGGGCCTCATCCTTGTGACGTCAGTCGCCCTAGCCCTACCCCAGAATGCTTCCTGGGTGTCTGTTTGCAGGACTTTGCCTGGTTCATTTTTGTTTCCTCTAAAACAGACCCCGTCTCTCTGGGAGGAGAGCCGAGCCATAGCTCAGTCACAGGTCATTTTTGCCCTGATGTATTTTTGTGTCCACATTTCTCGATCTCTGGAATGTTAATCCCGGCAATGCCTGGTCCTCGGTGCTACCCGTCTGTGTCTGTGCTTTCTACATCTGTCCTGCTCAGATGCACATGATGTTGTGCGCATGTCTCCATCCTGACTCTTGTTGGCTGCGGGGCAGCCCCTGACCATCAGGAACGCCTGGCTTAGCACGCCTAGCTTGTGACAGGAGCACCCTCTCTGCTGCTCACAGAACTTCTGATCCACTCGCTTTTCCTGTCCTGGGTACTAACGTCTTCCTCTGCCCCTTCTACGCTGACCTGGCGCATTTCTCCGATTTCTGAGTTGCTGGGTAGCAGTTGTAAAAATTCAGAGTTGGGAGTTGTCTTGAGATAGGAATCTTTCCAAGCGCTGCCGTCAAAATGGGCTAGATCTGTGGATTCCTTCCTGGCCCTGGCAGGCGAGGCACACTGAGGGAAGGGGGTCCCTCCTTTTTATTCTTAGGGATGCACCGTGAGCGGGGTAAGCCAGGAAGCCACGCGCCTCATGCCATCTCTGCCAAGGTGAGGAAGACAGAGGATGGGAAGACGCTGTGAACTTTTATAATTCGTTTTTCACTCTCGGTGAGAAAAGGAGCTAGCAGGATGGGTGAGGGAGTGGAGGGGTAGTAATATATAGTTGTGGCCTGGGCCCAAACGCATTTAGTCACTGCCTCGACAGCCTTTATATAGACACCACCAGAGTGACTCAGCCTGGAAAAAGAGAGTCACTTAAAAATAAAGTTGCGACTCCAGTGGACACGTGGTGCACAGGCTGCCCCGAGGTAGTTGCCAGGGTGCCAGGCTCTGCATGCCCTGCAGGGCCCTGGGCAAGTCAGTGATGAAGTGTGAGCGATCATTGTGATCCCATTCTGGAGTTGTCATGAGGATTTGGCAAAGTCACATATCATCCCTCATGACTATTTTTCTTTTCCTTTTTAAAGCCAGGGTCTTGCTCTGTGGCCCAGGCTGGAAGCAGTGGCAGGATCTCAGCTCACTGCAGCCTCAACCCCCGCAACCTCAAACGATCCTCCTGCCTCAGCCTCCTGATTAGCTGGGACTACAGGCATGCACCACCATGCCTGTTTAATTTTTTTTTTTTTTTTGTAGAGATGGAGGTCTTACTTTGTTGCCCAGGCTGGTCTCAAGCTCCTTACAGGCAGGAACCATGGCGCCCAGCCCTTGGTGCTTTTAAAACACGAAGCAGCATCCAGGCATGATCAGCTGCTCCTTCACATGTTAGCCTTACCTACTGGAGTCTTGACTCTTTACTGTTATCAGCAAATTTTGTTTTACTCCTCGTTAGAATGGAAAACCACTGTACCCAGAAAAGCGAAAACCCCAGCGCCATTTTCCTTACATCATGTTGAACACGTTGAGTTGGCTTCATTGAAGACCCACAGCACTGATGTGACAAAATGGGGCTTTTTTTTTTTTTGGGAGATAGAATTCTGTTCCATCACCTGGCTGGAGTGCAGTGGCTCAATCTTGGCTCACTGAAACCTCCATCTCTCAGGCTCAAGCAATTCTACCTCAGCCTCCCGAGCAGCTGGGATGACAGGCGTGCGCCACCCCACCCAGATAACTTTTTTGGGTTTTTCGTAGAGATGAGGTTTCACCATGTTGGCCAGGCTGGTCTCAAACTCCTGGCCTCAAATGTTACACCAGCCTCAGCCTCCGAAAGTGCTGGGATTACATGAGCCACCGCGCCCAGCCAAAACAGGGCTTTATAGAGAAGGGCACACCAGATGCATCCCGACAGTCATGGGCCCTTCAGGAAGGAAAGTGATGGGGGAGGAAGTCTCCAAGCTGGGAAGAATCTGGGGCGCAGGCTGCTCACATGCTCAGGACATAGTACACCCCCAGCACACAGCAAGCGGCGTGTCCTGGGGACAAGAATCTCGCTGCGACACTTCTCTGAATCCACACAGCTCAAGCACAGTTAGTTTGTTCTGTTTCTAAAGCATAAAGATCTTCAAGGCAGGAGCTGTGTGTCCATCCTGCTTTTATTCAGCCCTGTACCTTGAATACCATGGGCACTCAGTGACTGTCGCATGGAAAGTCCCATTACATTTATGGTGTTCATGAAGGAATCTTTTCTTTCCAAAACAAAAGAATTTTTTAAATGTTCATTTCATCACTCTGTAAGATTTATTTATCTTTTTCTTTTTTCTTTTTTTTTGGGTGGAGTCTCTCTCTGTCACCCAGGCTGGAGTGCAGTGGTGCCATCTCGGCTCACTGCAACCTCCACCTCCTGAGTTCAAGCGATTCTCATACCTCAGCCTCCTGAGTAGTTGGGACTCCAGGCGTCTGTCACCATGCCTGGCTGATATTTTTTATTTTTAGTAGTAATGGGATTTCACCGTGTTGGCCATGCTGGTCTGGAAATCCTCTTGAGTGATTTGCCCACCTTGGTCTTCCAAAGTGCTGAGATTACAGGCGTGAGCCACCACACCCGGCCCCTCATTTTTCAAATAGGTCGATACATTTATTTTGTGCAAAGTTAAAAAAGAATTCAAGAACTGCCTTTATTTGACAGTTCCTGAAAAGATTAGACCTTGTGTTACCCTGTGGGCCAGTGATTCCACTCCTAGGTATATATTCCAAAGAAAGAAAACACGTACCCACAAAAAGTTGTACATGAACATTTATAGTGACATGATTGAAAATTGCCAAAAAGTAGTGAATTGATTAAAATGCTATACCTTTACAATGGAATACTATTCAGCCATGAAAAGGAATACAGCACTTGATAGATCATGGATGAACCTTGGAAGCATTATACTGAGTGAAAGAAACAAGACACCAGTGTCACATGAGTGCATTTATGTAAAATGTCCAGAATCTGCAAATCTACAGATAGAAAGTAGACAGATTAGAGATATTAACAGAAAATAGATTTCTTTTTCTTTTTTTTTTTTTTCTGAGACGACGTCTCACTGTGTCACCCAGGCTGGAGTGCAATGGTACGATCTTGGCTCACTGCAGTCACTTCAAGCAGTTCCGCCTCACCCCCCTGAGTAGCTGGGATCACAGGCACCCGCCGCCACACCTGGATAAGCTTTGCATTTTTAGTAGAGATGGGTTTCACCACGTTGGCCAGGCTGATCTCAAACTCCTGACCTCAGGTGAGCCACCCACCTTGGCCTCCCAAGGTGCCGGGATTACAGGCGTGAGCCACTGTGCCCAGCTAAAAGCAGATTTCTATAGAGATAGAAACTCCCAGGGGTGGAGGGAGAGAGGAATGAGAAATGACTGATAGCTGGTATGGGCTTTCTTTTTGTAATATAAAAATGTTCTGGAATAAGACAGTGGTGACAGCTGCACAACTTTGAATATGCCAGATGCCACTGAACTGTGTACTTTAAAATGGTGAGTTGCCCTGTGTGTAAATTATATGTTGGCTGCACGGTGGCACATGCCTATAATCTCAGCGCTTCGGGAGGCCGACGTGGGTGTCTCACACCTGTAATCTCAGCGCTTCAGGAGGCCGACGTGGGTGGATCATGAGGTCAGGGGATCAAGACCGTCCTGGCTAACATGGTGAAACCCCATCTTTACTAAAAATACAAAAAAATTAGCTGGGCATGGTGGCGGGAACCTGTAATCCCAGCTACTCGGGAGGCTGAGGCAGCAGAGTCGCTTGAACCCAGGAGGTAGAGGTTGCAGTGAGCCAAGATCGCACCACTGCACTCCAGCCTGGGCAACAGAGCAAGACTCCGTCTCAAAAAAAAAAATTATATATCAATAAAGCTGTTATTTAAAAAAAAATTCCAGCCAGGTGTGGTGGCTCACGCCTGTAATCCCAGCACTTTGGGAAGTTGAGGCAGATGAATTGCTTTTGCTCAGGAGTTTGAGACCAGCCTGCACAATATAGCGAGACCTTGCCTCTACAAAACATACAAAAACTAGCTGGGCATGGCGGTGCTGACCTGTGGTCCTAGCTACTCAGAAGGCTGAGGTGGGAGGGTTGAGTCCCGCAGGATGTTGAGGCTGCAGTGAGCTGTGATTGCACCACTGCAGTCCAATCTGGGTGACAGCGTAGTGACCCCATCTTAAAACAACAACAACAACAACAGAAAAAACAAAATAAGTTTTAAAAGAATTCCTCTCTTCATGGGGGTATGAGAATCCCCTGAAGTGGTTTCCTATTCAGTTGTCCTCTCATTCTCTGAAGAAACTCCCCACATAAAAGTATCTTGCAAATTTCCATTTTTGCAGGGGCAGTTTGGTTTTAAAAAGGCCACTCGGGCCGGGCATGGTGGCTCATGCCTGTAATCCCAGCACTTTGGGAGGCTGAGGTGGGTGGATCACAAGGTCAGGAGTTCGAGACCAACCTGGCCAACATGGTGAAACCCCGTCTCTACTAAAAAAAATAATAATACAAAAATCAGCCAGGTGTGGTGGTGGCACCTGTAATCCCAGATACTCAGGGAGTGGAGGCAGGAGAATCACTTGAATCCAGGAGGCAGAGGTTGTAGTGAGCTGGGATCCCACCATTGCACTCCAACCTGGTGACAGAGCGAGATTCCATCTCAAAAAAAAAAAAGGCCACTCCAGGATTTAGCAAAATAAGAAAACCCCAGTAATCAACCGCAGTGTTTAATCATTGTATAATCACCCACTGTTAAGTTATAATAAGCCTTTAACTAGAAAACGTTTAAAAATTAAAAGTGAACTTTTAACTGTTACCAATTAAACTCTCTAAGCCAGTTTCTCAACCCAACTCCTTTCTTTTGGGTCCCTTGGGGAGAAGAGACACCTTGAGTGAGACCCAGTATTGAATGCAATTTGAACCTAATTCGGGCCCTCCACATCCCCGCAAGACCTTGCCGCATGGTCTGGAGGACACCAGCAGGGGCCTGTAGGGAACAGGAGGTCGCTTGGGCCCAGGGACATTCAGTGTGAGCCAACCCCTGGCTTCATTCGTTCCAACAGCATTAATCGTGTTGTGATCTCCATGGTGCTAGGACAAAAGCTTAACCCCAGTTTCTTCATCTACAAAAACATAGCCTGCCTACCTCAAGGGGTTCTGGAGGCTGAATGTCCAGTCTCGAGCTGGGAGTGGAGCGCATAACTAGTTAGTGGTAACGGGCAGTGATCCTGAGCAAGGTCACAAACTGTTCTAAGACTTGGACCCCTTACCTATAAACAGAAAGAACTGGCACTTTCCCATTTCACCCAGGAAAGTGAAATGAATTTAGGTGCACAGAGCATATAGTAGGTGCTCAATAAATGCTCTCTTCTTTCCTTCCTTTCTTTTATGAGTAGCGCTGAGCCCTTTTCAAGGGCTGCGGCAGTCAGATACAGCAGGGATGGAGGGAGAAGATTCCAGATCTCATGGAGATCTGGCAGCGGCCAGGTAAACAAATGATGCACAAGATAATTTCAGGTGGCTGTAAGAGCTCGAACAGGACAAGATGGCAGGGAGTGATCAAGGATGGGTGAAGGTGCTTCGGGGAGTCAGAGGACATTTTTTGATCTTAAGAGTACAAGATGACTTTTTGTATCCCCTGTCAACACAGCACCGGACGCACGCACGCAGACATTTGAAATAACTATCGATGAATTTGAGCAAGTTGTCGGCACCGGAGTCCCCCACACTTCTTCCATGTAAAGCCCTGATCGTGTTGCCTCTAACCTCACAGTTACTCTGAAGCATCAGATTGAGTCTGTCTGCTTTCTGAGACCAGGGATACTATTGAATTTGGCCATTTCAGTTGGCCAGGCGTGGTCACTCATTTCTGTAATCCTAGCACTTTGGAGGCTGAGGCAGGAGGATTGCTTGAGATCAGGAATTTGAGACCAGCCTGGGCAACATAGCAAGACCCCCATCCTACAAAAAATGAAGAAATTAGCCGGGCATGGTGGCACACACCTTATAATCCCAGCTACTCAGGAAGCTGAGGTAGGAGGATCCCTTGAGTCCGGGAGGTTGAGGCTGCAGTGAGCTATGATTGCACCACTGTACCCCAGCCTGGGTGGCAGAGCAAGACCCTGTCTTCCAAAAAAAAAAAAATTAAGTCAATGAATTCTGGAGTTTCAAACAGACTTTATTTTGTTTGTCTGTTTTCTGGGCCTTTGGCCCAGAAATTCATAGGTAATTAACAAGGAGCTAATCTCCCAGTTGCTCTGTTCCTTGTCACTGGAAGTGGTCAGAGCCGTGGCAGGGCTTGGCCCAGGGGCATCGGGTGGCATCTGAAGACCCTGCAGGCCATGCTTTCCTTTCTGGAGCATCTCAGGACGCCCGCTCTGTCTGCCCCCACCCCTTGCTGAAACGTCAACGAGGCCGGCATCCCCTTTCCTTCCTGAGAGCCATGCGTCGCTTCCTTCGTGTGTCCAACCGTTTTCACAGGGCTATTTTAAGTATAGCAGATGCATTATCTGACAGTTTAATAACTGTCAAAAGGGAAGCACTGTCATTAGATTCATGTACCCTGAAATTTTAGTAGAAAACATGCTGAATTCTATCGTGTCTGAGCCTCTCTTTTGTTTTGTTTTTTTTTTTTGAGACAGAGTTTCACTCTGTTGCCAGGCGCCACTCTGGAGTGCAGTGGCACTATCTTGGCTCATTGCATCCTCTACCTCCCAGTGGAAGTGGAATTCTCCTGCCTCAGCCTCCCGACTAGCTGGGACTACAGGTGCACGACACCACGCCCAGCTAATTGTTGTATTTTTAGTAGAGACAGGGTTTCACCACGTTGGCCAGGATGCTCTCGATCTCTTGACCTTGTGATCTGCCCGCCTCAGCCTCCCAAAGTGCTGGGATTACAGGCTTGAGCCGCCGCCCCAGCCTGAGCCTCTATTTTCTTAACCCGAAAACCAGGATTGATGACAGCGACCTCAGAGTCATTATGGGCTAGATGAACTCTTACAGGAATTCAGAACAACCCCGGCACGAAGTAGAAGGTCAATAAATCATGTATGGTGTGCATGTTACCAAAGTCTACTCTTTTGAGAAATTGTGTTCACACGTGGATTTTAAAGCTCTAAATGTGGTGGGGCGCCGGTGGCTCACGCCTGGAATCGCAGCCCTTTGGAAGGCTGAGGCTGGCGGATCACTTGAGCTCAGGAGTCTGAGACCAGCCTGGCCCACATGATGAAACCCTTTCTCCATTAAAAATACAAAAATTAGCCGAGTGTTTTTGGTGGGTGCCTGTAATTCCAGCTACTCTGGGGGCTGAAGCAGGAGAATCGCTTGAACCTGGGAGAACGGGGGATTGCAGTGAGCCTAGATTGCACTACTGTATTCCAGCCTGGGCTACGGAGCGAGACTTCGTCTCAAAATAAAAATAAAAATAAAATAAAGCTATAAATGAACACTTAAAACAATTCTTAGAACCTAGGAGAGACCCTAATTTCTACTGTGGACTCAAATAGATGCAGTAAAATAAAAACCTGTCTTCTTCCATATGTGTCTAGACAGTAATTTTCCCCTCCCTTTTCGTTAGTTTTGCTGTTCGTGGAGTGGAAATGCTTGCTGCTGGACTTTGGTTTTGGAAGCTGTTCTTTGAGAGTAGCCCATGACTTGTGTTTCTTGTCAATAACCTCAACTGAAATGCATTTTGAATGGGCAACATCATTCTGCGTAGGATTTAATAATAACTTCAGTACGGAAAAGCACTCTCTGCCTCTTCTCAACAAATATCTTTGTTGAGCACGATTTTTAAGGTGTAACGGCTAAATGCAAAAGCCATATGATTTGGTTACAATCGTGGTGAGCTGTTACTAATATTTATTGCTGACTTGCTAGGAGCCAGACACTATGCTAAGTGCGTGGCAATCATTTCTCTGCCCCTGGAAGTCACCCTGGGAGCTAAGTATCACCGATACCACTTAATGGAGTGTAAGCCAGCCTCCTACCTACTGGGATTTTCCTGGGCAGACAGATTCCTAGAAATGAGGCCATGTAACCCCCAACACCCTGCCTCCTCCAGGTTCCAGAAGCCAAATATTTTTGTTTTTGAGACAGTCTCGTTCTTGTCACCCAGGCTGGAGTGCAGTAGCCTGATCTCGCCTCACTACAACCTCTGCCTGCCAGGTTCAAGCGATTCTTCTGCCTCAGCCTCCCAAGTAGCTGGGATTACAGGCACCCGCCACACCTGGCTAACTTTTGTATTTTTAGTAGAGGCAGGGTTCCACCACGTTGTCCAGGCTGGTCTCAAACTCCTGAACTCAGGTGATCCACCCGCCTTGTCCTCCCAAAGTGCTGGGATTACAGGCATGCGTCACCGTGCCTGGCCCAGAAGCCAAATTTTTAATCACCTAACCATTAGCAATTCCTCTTCTATTATATATTTTTTAAAATTGCTTTTGAGTATTCCTTTGAAGTGGCATACTCATTTAAAGGATTGTATATGTCAGGGGGAACCTTTTGTAGGCATGGACTAGGAAGGAACATATCGTTATAGCCTAAAGTTTGGCATTGGGCTGAGAAAGCCTTCTTAAGTTACAGAATTGATTAGAAGCCAAAGCGTGGGGAAGTCTCCCCTTCCACTTAGAGATTATGTCAGTCAAGAAAGTGACAGTTGGGTGCCAAGTCACGTTAACTCTGATGCTTGCTCTCTTTGTTCTTTCTCTCTTTGGCCAGGGGGCTGGGGTGGGTGTGGGGTGGGTGGGACTAGTCACTGAGCATGTTATTGACTAACATTGGCTTTTTGTTTTAACTTGCAAATATGAGTGGCATAAAAAGTGAGTTTATGAGGAGCATGACTGGCCTGTTATGCAGAGTCTTGTAATTTTGTTTGTGGCCCAGTATTTTAACCAGAAGATGTTGTGTTATATAGTTGATGTCCTTAAAGGGGATATAATTGGATCAGGACGCTTAGATCCTGATTCTGACTCAGCCACTTAATGGATGCAAGATCTGAGCAAGCCATGCCCTCCCTGTTGTTCAGTCTAAGAAAGGTGTTGGTGCTGAGCGTGGTGGCTCACACCTGTAATCCCAGCACTTTGGGGGGCTGAGGCAGGTGGATCACTTGAGGCCAGGAGTTTGAGACCAGCCTGGCCAACATGGCAAAACTCTGTCTCTATTAAAAATACAAAAGTTACCTGGGTGTGGTGGTACATGCGCCTGTAATCCCAGGTACTCGGGAGGCTGAGGCAGGAGAATCACTTGAACCTGGGAGACAGAGATTGCAGTGACAGATTGCAGTGAGATCACACCACTGCACTCCAGCCTGGGTGACAGAGCAAGACTCTGAGGTTCTCTGTGACTGAGAGCCACAAATTTTGGAATGAGAGCCTCCTGCTTTTCCGGAAGGTGCCCTTATTCCTGTTGGTCTTGCCCGTGGGCCGAAGACATAGATGCAGCCCTGTTTTTCAAAGGCATCACCTCCGGGAGAAAAGCCAAATGTGGGTGAAGGGGAGGAAGGCAGCAAAACACACTGCCATGTGTGTACCTATGCAACTATCTTGCACGTTCAGCACATGTACCCCAAAACCTAAAATGCAATAAAAATTAGAAAAAAAAATGCATAAAAATTAAAAACATTTAAAAAATTACAATAATTAAAATGTACAAAAGAATAAAAGCGTTAAAATAAATTGTGAAAAAATTTTAAAAAAAGAGAGAGAGCTGGATTGTCAAAAAAAAAAAAGAAAAAAGGCATCACCTCCTCTACCTCTTGGGGTTTTCCTACCCAGAATTCATTCATGTGCGCGGCAGATGTTCCTGGCAGTCCCGCTGTGTGTGGAATGGAGAGAACCTCGGAGACTGCGGTAAGGGCTCGGTAACTTCAGGGACACAGCTGTCGTAGCTTATCACAGCAGCGGACATTTAGTGAGCACTCACCGCATATCCAGTGCTATTCTAAACACTTAAAAGCGTTCGACTGACTTAACACTCACAGGATCCCTACAAAACAGGTACAGTGTTTATTTCCGTTTCAAAGAGAGGGAAACTGAGGCCCAGAGAGAAGGAATGAGTAACTTGCCTCGTGCATCACTGCCCACAAGTGGCAGAGCTGCCTGAAGGTGTTTTTTGAGGCAGAGTCTCACTGTGTTGCCCGTGCTAGAGTGCAGCGGCATGATCTTGGCTCACTGTCGCCTCTGCCTTTCAGGGTCAAGGGATCCTCCTACTTCAGCCTCCCAAGTAGCTGGACTACAGGCATGCACCACTGTGCCTGGCTGATTTTTGTATTTGTCGTAGAGAAGATGGGTCTCCCACAAAGTGCTGGGATTATAGGTGTGAGCCATCGTGCCCCCCTGGAATTCTTATTTTTTAGATGGAAATTTTAAATTGGCTTTTTACTGGAAGCTCATTGAATTTGTAGATTCGGAGAGGCTTTAGGAGGCATTTTCAAGTTTTGACTGATTGTTTTAGATTTCATTCATAGGTGAGTTTCATTCTATATATTTGACTCGAGGG
This sequence comes from Saguinus oedipus, assembly GCA_031835075.1. Lineage (NCBI taxonomy): Eukaryota > Metazoa > Chordata > Mammalia > Primates > Cebidae > Saguinus > Saguinus oedipus. The sequence continues at coordinate 57,772,038 of CM063170.1, forward strand.
ATCCACAGAAACTACGCACCTGCATGGACTTCACTTACTCTGGTTCATTGTGTGGGACACAAAATCGTCAAAATTGAAGGATTGATCATTGTGTCTGGAGCCAGGCATAAAAATAAACCTCACTCTGTTATCATAGGTGGCTGGGATTAAGATCGAGGGAAAGGTCGGCCCTGGGCCTCCTAACATTGACAGTTTCCCTCAGAAGATGAAGTGTGGTTTCATTTTTGGCCCGGGCCATCAGTAGCTTAAAGCCATTACTGTCTATTGGCTGTTTGGTTTTTCTGAAATATGGGGCTGGCTTCAGCCTATTTCCCTGGGGTCAGGTGTGTTCACATAAGCAAAGTGCCAGGAACCCATATCGCATGCAAGCGTGTGTGTTCAAATTAACCTTCTCTGGGGAGGAATTCACCGCGCCAGGAATACGCACAGAGATGTTCTTTTGTACTTTTGCATTTTAAAACGTGCATCGCTTATGAGCGCAGAGTTTTCAAGCCTTTTCATGAGATCAGCTCCTTCAGTTACTTGTGCTTTTGAAGATGACCATTTGTGAAGCTGTCAGCCACTGGCAAAGTGAAGAAAAATGAAGGAATCTCATTGGGCAAGTGCGGTTCCCATGGTCTATTCAGAGGAGAGCGATAGCTTCTGTTTCCTTGAATTAAAAGTTGCAGACAAATATATTTTCATTAATTTTGTTTATATGTAAACAACCTGTGAAAGGTATGTCATATGTATGTAAACGATTGCTTTGCCACAATCAAGAAAAAAATGCTGGTTCACTTAACAGTGAATTAAAACAAGGAACAATGATATGTGACTAGAAATAAAGAAATTACAGTGAAAAATAGGCTCAGGGTAGGTTCTAGGGCTAATAATTTAAGAAGAGAACATGTGGTTTAACTCTTTTTGCCGCTCTAAGGGGATGTGATATTTGTATTTTTCTTTTCACTGACACCAGATCTTGAGACACGCTTTTCATTCATACTTGAAACTTGATGAACTATTTGGCTTTATATTAATTTTTTCGATTATAAGTGTGGGAAGTGAATTTGTTGATAACTCTTTTCAAGTGAATGAACTGATAGATTAGAACCAGAAGAGCTGAGAGTCACTTTCGTTTTAAAATTCTTTTTGCATGAACACATCGGTAGTGTTGAGGAGTACATGGAGAATTGAAATATTGCTTCTCCTTCCACGTCTCCAGTGCCTCCATAAAGCACCGTTTTTTTTCCTTTTAAAATGTCTGGCCTTATAATTTATGTTTGCCTAACCCATTACTAAATTCATAGTAGGTGTTTTAGTTAGCAGGCATTATTCCTGGGATTTGGAGGAGTTAAAAAAAATACAGAACCTTTGTTAGTATTTATACTAAGTGGACACTTTCCTTTTTTAACCAAAAAAAAGTTAGATTTTTTAAAAAGCATTTGGAGCTAGCTATTTACTTTTTCCTAGGCAAACACTATAGAATCCGTATCCCACATGAATCATTGTCTTAATGGAGATTAAGTTCTTAATGGACTTTACAACTTTTTTTTTCTTTTTTTCAAAATTAAAACTGGCTGAAGAAAACGCTTCTGATATTAAGAGTGGATGAATTTCTGTAGAATTTTCAGGGGGTATCATGTTGTATAGGAAATAAACATTTTTCTGTTTTCGTAATTTTTAGATTTCTCGCCTCCCGTTGGCTGTTTTGATCATAAAGCGAAGATGAATATATTCATTCATTTACTGTGCTCGGTGGTACTTGAACAGAAATAGAAATGTTCTGGGTTTGTTCGCATACTTGTGGCTTACCTTTGAGACTTTCTAATTTTTAACCAGACATTTAAAAATAGCCATTCTATCTTTTAGCCCTAATTTAGAAAAACTTGTAGCGCTTTCCTTTGAAACGATGAAAAAAAGTTCTTTCGGTTTTCTGTCATCAAAGTTTAAAAAGCGATGTTAGGGTATTTTAAAAGCCGGAAAGGCCATGTATGGCCTGCCGAGGAAGTGTGCTTCGTTTGATCATTCTTCCCTTCCCCTCACCCCCATCAGCTGGCGGATGGTGTTTTCCATGTAAAATCCGTATCACAGCGTGTTGAAATCCCTGTGGTTAATCAGAAGAGAAGTTGTTTCTCTCCTATGGAACCTGATTATATCTGTCAGGAGGTTTGTGGTATCTTTAGTCTCTTTGTGAAATAGAATGCTTATTATTGTTCAAAGGTTAATAGTGTGTTAAACAGAAAATCAGAATTCACCACGCCGTAACCATGATCTAAAGGTCGAGCTGCACAGTACAAGTTTGAAAATCTGTCTGACTTCCTTTCCACCTCAGTTAGAGCCTAAAAGTCATGACAGTTTTGTCTCATTTTTGTTTGTTTCAGAGATAGTATACTTGATGTTTTAAAAAGTTGCCTTCTTTTCACTATGATGCCGTTTCCTTATCAGAGATGTTTATTCCAGTTGTAACTCTCTGCAAACCTTCAATACTTAACAGAATAATTTAGTTTGGATTCAAAGAAGTGCTCTTTCTATTTCTGTATTTGTTTCTAGAAACTTTGGGGTGGGGGGATTATTGTTCCTTCTTCCTGGCAATGTGCAGGGTTTCATGAATCCGTCTGACTTTCAAAAGCTCAGCTCTCAGTCCCGAGCCTCTCCTGAGTTAGAGAACGGGTTTTGCAGCTTTCAGTAGACAAGAAGCACATTTTATGGCTGTTCATGAAGTGCCTTCGCTGCTCCGTCCACCTCCTCATCCTCTTCCTCCTTCCTTCCTTCCTCCTTCCCAGTTTCTGGGCTCCCTGGCTCTGGTCATGAGGCTTGCAGTTTTGTGTCCCAGAAAGCGCTCCCCCTGGGGATGATGCCATGCCAATGCTAGGAGGAAGGAAAAGGAGGTGTTTATCGCCCCGAAGATGCCTTCCAGCCTTTATTATTAACTCCCTTCCAAAGTAAACTTTCGGGTTTGTTTCACATCAGTTCTGGCCAAAGTACAGTTGGGTTTGCCGTGTTCTCTAGGAGTAGAGGCGAAAACAGCATTGCCCTGGGTAAGAAGCAGGAGGATGAAGAGGAGGAGGAGGAGGAGGAGGAGGAGGAGGAGGAAGGGTCCACGTATAGGAGTGGGTGGAGGAGAACTGCTGAGACAGATCTGACTTGGAGACTGTCATGCGTGGACAGACAAGGCCCGGCTCTGTACGCATTTTCACAGCTCCATGTCCTGCTGTCGGACCTGCTGGCACATCTGCTGTGGTGCCCTGTGCTTCTCTGGCCCAGCTGGGGAGGTTGTCATGGTATCCACCATTCTGATCTAAAGTAGTAAATGAAACTCTTGAGAGAGCAGCATCCAGTGAATGTTTGGAGCAAGAGACAGACAGGGCTCTGGGGTTGTGTAGGAACCTCGACCTGGTGCGGCAGCGGTGTGGGGCTGTCACGAGATGTGAGGAGTCTGGGGTGGTGTTGGGGACGGCGCACGATGGTGGGGCTCAGGCCAAGTGTAGCTTGGACTTCAGTCCGTCTAAGGCCTTGCCAAGTGTCAGAGGGTACACACTTGGGAGTAATGTGGCCAGACTCACATTTCCAGACAACGTTACAATCTACAGTGTGGCAGCAGCTGGATGTCTAGGGACAGAGGTGGAGCCGGAACAGCTGGGACACTGTTTTACAGGACTCGGCGAGAAACACGCTCTTAAAACAAGGAAGCGGTGGTTATGTCTTACGCATTTGAAAACAATCTGTTGTGGACCAGTTATGTGTCTGGCAGTTCCAGGCCCCGAGGCTGCAGCTGTGAGCAGAAGGCCAAGGTCCCTGCCCTCATGGTGCTTGTTCCAGGAGATGCAGGTGGGGGATTCTGACTGTGGAACTGGGGGCATAGAGACTGAGTTTGGAAAGCACTTTGCTCAGAAGGATGGGGCAGAGGGAGGAGGTAGGGAGCATCTGTAGACCGACCAGGTTAAGAGCGTGGACTTCCCCATCTGGACAAGGGGGAGCCCCAGGCTTGTTTCCAGGTGGGATGGGGGTGGGAAGAAAGAGAGCATTCCAAGAGAGGCACGAACGTCATTCCAGAGCAAGATGAAGGTCACAGAGTTTGGGAGGAGATGGGATTGGGCACCCTGGCTGGTGGGCAAACAGAAGGGAACTCAGGGAGATAGGAACCCCAGGGAGGAAGCTAAGGCAGGATCCCCTGGGAGTTTTCCTGAATAAGTAGGAAAAAGGTTGTCCTTCAAGGATGAGCAGGGGCTAAGTGCAGGGGACAGAAGAGAGGAAAGCCCCGTGACCTTCATGCCCGGCTGCTGTGGGTGGTCTGGATTGGAGGCGGCAGCCGGGCTGTGTTTGTGCAGAGGGTGGCAGGGGGCCAGCAGAGGAAGCTGCCCGGGCGCCAGCCCTGCCGTCCCACCAGCCTCCTTGCTTTGGAGTTCTGCCTTCTGCCCTGGCCACGTGGGACCGGCTACTTGGAGGTCACGCCGTCAGGGTTCCTGGCCCTCAGAACTGTAATGGTTAAGCAAGCAGCTTCGTTTGCAGGCCCGCAGCTACCCCGTGTCAGCGTTTTCCTGACGTGGCTGATCATCAGAACCTCCCGGGTGTGTGTGTGCTTGTTAAAAATACTGTCCCTGGGCCCCACCCTAGACTTAGTGAGACACAGTCACCTGGGAAGGGCCTGGGGCCTTGCATTTAGAAGCAGCTCCTGGAATGCTTCCTTGGAGGCCACCTTGGGCCCCTTCCCTCTGGGGCCTCCTTCTGTGTCCCTTCCTCCAGATGCTGATTGAGGATGTGTCCCCTGCCAGGGCTGTGGTTTGCATGTCTCTGTCTCTGTCACAAAGTAGGTGCCTGGGGAGTGTGTGCTGTGTGGCCCCCTGAGGACCTTGTTCTGGGGTGTCAGTGCCCCAGCCCCTGGCTCCTCCCCCTGTGAAAGGTGTTAGATCCTGGAGATGCTCAGGTGAAGCTTCTCCAGGATCTAACGTCTCAGGTAGAAGCTCAGGTAACATTGATCTTACCATCAATGTTTAGACCTCAAAGCAGTCTCCGGGTTATCATAGCACACGACAGAGATAGAGGCAGGACCTGGTGGTTATGGGATTATTTTTCAGCAAAGATCGCCCAAGCTTTGGCATAGGCCAGGGTTATTCACATGTCCAAGCCCCTGGAAGTAGGGTGTGAGGAGGTCGTGGGGGCCCTTCACAATGAAGGAAAAGATAGAAATCAAGTCTTTTTTTTTTTTTTTTAATTGAAACTGTGTCGCTCTGTCTCTCAGGCTGGAGTGCAGTAGCATGATCTTGGCTCACTGCAACTTCTGCCTCCCAGGGTTCAAGTGATTCTCCTGCCTCAGCCTCCCAAGTAGCTGGGATTACAGGCACACGCCACCATGCCCAGCTAAATTTTTTTGTATTTTTAGTAGAGACGGGGTTTCACCATGTTGGTCAGGCTGGTCTCGAACTCCTGACCTCAGGTGATTCACCTTAGCCTCCCAAAGTGCTGGGATTACAGGCGGGAGCCACTGCACCTGGCCTAATGATACTAATTAGTAGATTTCTGCTTACTCACTTCATCACCACCAGTACTTTCTAGCAAATGTGAGTTCAGCAGACACCAAAGATTTTTATAAATCATAGGAGACAGTCTTTAACGTCGAGAAGATTCTGTTAACTCATCTGTTCTACCCACACTCTTGCCCTTCCCCCACCTCACAGAAAAGCCAGGGGAAGGGTGAATAATTGAATTACAGATGGCAGTGAATATTCGGATTAATGATATCAGGCAGTACAAAAGGTTGATATGTTTTTATGGGGTTTTTTTTTTGAGACACAGTCTTGTTCTATCACTCATGCTGGAATGCAGTGGCGTGATCATAGCTCACTGCAGCCTCAACCTCCCAGGCTCACGCAGTCCTCCCACCTCAGCCTCCTGGGTAGCTGGGACCACAGGCGCGTGCCACCACACCCACCTAAATTTTTGCAGAGACAGGGTCTCACTGTGTTGCCCAGGCTGGTCTCAAACTCTGGGACTCAAATGATCTTCCTTTGTCAGCCTCCCAAAGTGCTGCAGTTACAGGCATGAGCCACTGCACCTGGCTGCTGTCCACCATGTTTGGAGGCTGTTTTTGGTTACACTTCATCCTTATCTACTGGCATGGAGATATTGGTCTAAATCAGTTCTTCATTGAGTGGAGAGATCTTTTTTAAGTCAGATTGACAGTAAGATTCACCCTTTTCAGGTGCCCACTTTGATGAATTTTGACAATCATGTACAATCATGTGCCACCACCACTATTAAGATAAAGGACACGCCTGATGTGGTGGCTCACACCGGTAATCCCAGCACTTTGGGAGGCCAGGGTAGGATCACCCGAGTTCGAGGTCAGGAGTTCGAGACCAGCTTGGCCAACATGGCGAAAGCCCGTCTTTACTAAAAACACAAAAATTAGGTGAGCATGGTGGCTCATGCCTGTAACCCCAGCTCTTTGGGAGGCCAAGACCTCACTTGAGGTCAGGATTTTGAGATCAGTCTGGCCAACATGGTGAAACTCCGTCTCTACTAAAAACACAAAAATTAGCCGGGCTTGGTGGTACACGTCTGTAATCCCAGCTACTTGGGAGGCTGAGGCAGGAGAATCGCTTGAACCCAGGAGATGGAGGTTGCAGTGAGCCCAGATCACGTCTCTGCACTCCAGCCTGGGCAACAAGAGCAAAACTCCATCTCAAAAAAAATAATAAGATATAGGACAGTTCCACTGTCCCCCCACATTCCCCGAGGACTCTGTGTAGTCAGCCCCTCCCCCACCCCCGCCCCCCAGCCCATGGCAACCACTGACCTGTGTTTTGTTCAGGTTGTTTTGCATTTTCTGGAGTGCTATAAGAAGGGATCATGCTGTATGCAGCCTCTGCGTCTAGCTTCTTTCGATTACCGTGGCGCATTTACAGTTCAACAACATGGCCGCCGTCAGTGCCAAGTAGTATTCTACTGTGTGGATGTACCACATCGTGGAGGGATTTTTAAGGCTGGTCAGGCAGTGCTTAAGTCAGGGGCTCCAAAATCTAGTCACCTGGGCCATTTAAAGCCGAGCTCAGCCCCACACCTAACCCTGGTTTGAATGATCTTGTACAGCCAGTCTGCAGCTAACATCCTGAATGTGAGCAGTCTTTTTTAAAGAAGGCGGTTTGGGGCCAGGTGCAGTGGCTCATGCCTGTGATCCCAGCACTTGGGGAGGCTGAGGTGGGTGGATGGCTTGAGCCCAGGTGTTTGAGACAGCCTGGGCAACATAGTAAAACCCCATCTCTATAAAAAATACAAAAATTACTTGTGGTGGTTGCCTGTGGTCCCAGCTACTTGGGAGGCTGAGAAACGAGGATCACTTGAGCCTGGGAGTTTGAGACCAGCTGGGGCAACATAGTGAGACCCCTCTCTATAAAATACACAAAAATTAGCTGGGTATGGTGCTGTACACCTGTGGTCCCAGCTATTTAGGAGGCTGAGGCTGGAGGATCTCTTGAGCCCAGGAGATTGAGGATGCAGTGATCTCTGATTGCACCACTGCACTCCAGCCTGGGTGACAGAGTGAGACTCTGTCTCAAGAAAAAAAAAAAAAGGAGGTTTTAGTGTTCACAAAGCTGGCCAGTTTCTGGTCTGGTGTCACCAGTGGAAAAAAGATTTCAGTGTTGTTGGCAAGAGAAGCTCACCCAGAGACACACCCCATGAGGTCCCTGGCCCCCACCGAGGGGTGCAGGTGATGGAGGGCGGGCTGGCCTGCAGGAGCAGGTGAGATGTAAGGGGTTATTACTCCCAGGCACAGTTCTGCCTGGAGGCCAGCTGCCCTGCTCCTTTCCATCTCTGAATCACAGGTGCTCTTCTAGTATTTTCTTAATGTAAGAAACAATATGGTTACACATGTATGTGTTTTCTTATATTGTTCTGTTTCTTATATTATTTAATTAATTCCTTTATCCCTTAGCTTTCAAGTGAATGTATTTTCTTATTAGATTGTAAGCTCTGGGAAGGTAAGACCAACACCTCCGTCCTCCCGATTCCTTGGTTCGGCATGTTGTTGATCAGTCTACATCTGTTGCTTGGCTGATTGATTAAATGCTCTGGTGCCCATGTTCACTGAGGAATTCCAGACCCCTGCCTAGCCCAAGGATACTTCACAGTGGGAATGCTGGCACAGCTAGCTGTCTTGGCAATCAGTAGCTCATCGTGTCAGTTCTTCAAGCCCAGAGAGGGTCAGTGACTTGTCCAGAGTCACACAGCAATCTATTAGGGAGTTTGGGCCCCTTCCCTGGGCTCTGCCTTTCTCTTGTAATGAAGAGCTCCTCACAGTACATCTGCATAGTGTACATTTGCAAAGTCAGAAGGAAAAGGGCAGGGAGCTGGGCTTCCTTCAGGCAGGTGGCTGTTTTAAAGCTGGGGCATGTTGTCGCCAATCCGAGCTTGTTTCCACAGATGCAGCCAGCTGGGCAGCCTATTCCTGTTAACCTGAGCCTTGGTGGAGCCTCAGGTCCTGGCAGGCTGCTTGGGGAACTCTGGAGGAGGGCCGGTGCGGGGAGACCCAGGAGCCATGCCTGAGTCTCTCTCTGGCCTACTTTTTGCCATAGTTTGAAGGGAAAGTTAGTGCAGTTCCCACAAAGCTTGCACAGGAGTGACCTTCATCATGGCATGGGGAAGACCTCGTTTGGGGGTCTGCTTCGTGGTAGCTGGGGTGTCCCTGAGGAATGCCTGGCTTTCCTCACTATTCCTGGAGAATCTTAAGGATGAAAATGGAAGAAAGGTCTCACATCTTTGTTTTGTGCTGCAAGCCAAGTCTTGGAAAAACAAATGATGCCAGTGGAATCTATCTCCTGTGATTAATTTCATCAAGCTACTGGATCTCCTTTTCTTGCTGAGATTGGGGTTTGGCAGTTGCAGTTTGATAGCCCAGTTCTGAGAGATCTCTCTTCCCTTGTCTGGTTGGTTTCACATCGGGGCATTCCTGAACTCTGCCTGCCTCACCTCAGGCTGGGATCACAGCTCAGTAGCAAAGGCTTTATGTTATTAACTAGTCAACAGATACATTGTTTGAAGAATTTCTGCGTTTTTAATTACCCCACTTAAGCCTTTGGACGTAAGGGTTATGAGGGGCATTTTGCATTGTTAAATTCCAGCCTTGATTCAAACCTTAAAAGAGCAGAAACTGCTCAGAACAAGTCGTTAAAACCACAGACACAAGGGAAAGGTTTTTCTCCACCCCGCCCACCGCCCCCCCTTGTTTTTAAGTCTTTTCAGGAGGTGAAACTGTAATATTATCAAACATGCCAGTACACATTGTTTCCTAGGTCTGTTTTTGCATGAGTTTGGGTAGAAATGTGCCCAGCTTCTGTTCCAGTAGGTGGAGAGAGATGTTTAAATCCTAGAAGCACTATTCACCTAGCTTTTTAGGGTAGTGCAGGTTTAGCTCGAGGTTTGGAGGGCATCCAGAAAAGCATGAGTAAGAGAGAAAAAGGCTACTCCCAAAGCTACCAGGGTGGAGTATCGAAGCCAGGACAGGAAAATTCCCAGCAGGGAATCGGCTCGTCTGTAACGCAGACACATTGGATCATAGGTTTGCTTTCACAGAATAAGTGAAACAGAACACAGGTCTTTTTTCAATTCTCATTCCAAGAGGCCCTGCTTCTGCAGGTGTGTCTTTTCAATCTCACCTTGTATTCAGTGTTACTTCAAGCAATCTGCATTTTAGGCAGTGTCTACTCCAGACCAAAAAAACCTTGCTAAGAAAGAAATTTTGCCTTTGTTTTTTGAAACAGGGTCTTTCTCTGTCACCCAGGCTGGAGTGCAGTAGTGCAGTCTCAGCTCAGTGTGGCCTCGACCTCCTGGGCTTCAGTGATCCTCCCACCTCAGCCTCCCTAGCAGCTGAGACCACAGATGCCCACCACCACACCCAGTGAATCTTTAAATTATTTGTAGAGACGGGGTTTCTCCATGTTGCCCCAGGCTGTTCTCGCACCACTCCTGGGGTCAAGCGATCCTTCTGCCTCGACCTCCCAAAATACTGGGATTACAGGCGTGAGCCACCGCAGATCCTGTGCTGCTTTTCACGTTGCAAAGACGACTTGAGCTCCTCCACCAGTGGCTCCCAAGCCTGTGCTCCAGCTCTTGGTGTCTGGGTGGTGGGAGCAACATGGGCTTCGGTGCACAAAAACCTGGGTCCGATCTTGGTTCCATCGACGGCTAGATCAGTTCCCTTCTCTGCACCTCCATTCAGCTTGGATGGGAATCTGTCCTTCCTGGAACGGCTGTGATTAGTAACCGAGACCACACCTGCGTTCGTTGTGGCTTAACACCGTGCACACAGGTACCTGGTGGATGTTAACTTTCCTCTCCATCCTGGTCAGTGCTTCTTTTTCTTTTGAGATAGAGTTTCACTCTGTTGCCTAGGGTGGAGTGCAGTGTCATGATCTTGACTCACTGCAAACTCCACCTCCCGGGTGCAAGTGATTCTCCTGCCTCAGCCTCCCAAGTAGCTGGGATTACAGGCACCCGCCACCACACCTGACTAATTTTCGTATGTTGAGTAGAGACGGGCTTTCACTATATTGGCCAGGGTGGTCTCGAACTCCTGAGCTCAAGTGATCCACTTGCCTTGGCCTCCCAAAGGACTGTGCCCAGCCCCCGGTCAGTGCTTCTGTTGAGTTCAAGAAAAATAACCAGTTCATCTAAAACTCTGAGCTGGCGGGTAGCTGCTCCCCCGGGCTGCGGCGGCTGACGTCAGCGCTGCTTTGGACGTCTTTGGTACAGCCTTGGTGTTTGCTCTCAGAGGGGCTCTTTTCCGTATCACCTATCATACACAAGATGCAGAGCGAGGGGCCCAGCTTAGATAGCGAGAGCCAGAGGACTCGTGCAGCCACAGTAGGTTGGGAACAGTGTCCCCTAATACGATGAGTTTTGGGCTTTAAAAAAAAAAAAGGCAGGGTATTGAGGAGTCTCCTTGGCACCTTTTGGCTTTTGGAGGCCCATGATCTAACATTGGTCTATGCCGTATACCCAGCACAATACCTGCCACCAAGGCATTCCATAAATATCATTAAATAAATGAATTCACATTTGTCATCCCAGCACTTACAGAGGCTGAGGTGGGGGGATTGCTTGAGCCCAGGAGTTTGAGACCAGCCTGGGCAACATAGACCGCATCTCTTAAAAAAAAAAAATGACAGCTTGAGCGCACACCGTTTCTTGCCAAACCCTCTATTAGTGCTGTGACTCAGGAAAGAAAACTTGTTTCTTTCTTCAGTTGACTAGGCTCAGCCATCCCAGGTGTGAGTGACCCTGGCCTTGACAGCAGGTAACTGATCCATAGGGAGGCTTGTCCCCACCCACGGAGACCGTCCCAGCCCCTCCGGATGGCTTCTTCCCGAAAGGGGCGTGGTAGGCAGGGTTGCAGTGGGGTAGTCAAGTCCGAGAGTCCTGCAGGATGGAGTGGGGAGGGGCGGGAGGGCTACTGCCCTGCGCCACCGGCTGTTCATCCACCTCAGTGCCATGGAAACAAGACTGCCTTTCCCCAGGAAGGTGTTGATACATTTATAGGCCAGCATTCAACATCAGTGATGTGCTCTGGCAGTCTCAGCAGTAAGACATAAAGCCACCAAGGTCTGGGGGACGCACTGGGTGTTACCGTCCTGGCTTGCGCAGGAGACCCATGCTCCTCCGTGACTGTTTGTGGCCAGTGAGCCATCAGGTGACACCAGCGATCCAGTCTCCGCCCCTCTCACTTCACAGACGAGGGAAGTGGGGACCTGCCTCAGGTCACAATTTGGCGAGTTTCTCAGATCAAACCCAGGAGCCAGAATCTTCCCACTGAGCTCCTGCTAAGAGACCCTGGGTCCTTTCCTCCGGGCGGTTTGTGTCATCTGCTGTGGCGTGTCTGTTCGTGGGTGATTCTGCTTCTGTTTTTAAACCCTGTGCCTCTTGCTTGGTGCTTTTCCTCCTGGAGGGTCCCATGGACCTGCAGCAGCCATCTCAGGGCACCCAGGGAGCAGGTGGGCACGCCCATGTTGCTTCTGTGGCCACACTGGTGCAGGCCGTGTCACATGTCACCGCTGCCAGATTGACCCTGCTTGGTATGAAGTGAGAGGGCCTCTCCTTTGGAGCAAGGTGTTGCAATTTAGCCTGAGGGTGAAGCTGCTTCTTCCAGTACCCAGAGGAAGACCAAATGCCACAGGAGTAAGAAAATAAGACAGCATTGCACTTTCCCAACAAGTGTCACCACAGGGTGCCACCCCACTTCCCAAGCCCGCTCTGGGACTCCTTCAACACAGTCATCCACAGATTACCAAGCCTGCAGGTCAGGGGCTGGGTGAGTGTTGGGCCTTGGGGGTGAATGGGGTCTTTTGCATACACAGGGCAGAGCCACCCCTGAGTGGAGCCATGAGGGTCTGTGCTGCAGTGGCTCCCACCCAGGCAGGCTCGGGCCCTGCACCTTCAGCCACAGGAGGAGACACCTCCACTGTCATTCAGACACAAAGCACACCACCACCAAAACCACGGAATGTAGAGTTTCTTGCCAGGAAAATAAAATAAATTAAAAGTCACTAATACTTTTATTTAAATTGCGAGTACACTTCTCTCTGTTGTACTTCATAATTTATACCTGGGAGTTAATTTATTGTTATTTACAGTTGCACAAGGACTCACAGAAATGCCTGTGTATGGTGTGTTCTCTTCATGCCAGGCACGGTCCCAGGTGCTGGGGAGGAGTCCTGGCCTCGTGGAGCTGATGTTCTGAATGAGAGTTGAGTCCCCAGTGCAGGTCCTGGCCAGGGCTGTGGGGATAGAGGGGAAGACCTGGATGGTGGGAGGAGGAGGGACAGGATCACAGGATACTGCACGCCGGGCTGTAGGCCGAGAGGGAGGATTCGGAGGTTCTGGTCCGCCAGGTTCAGCAAGCCAGACGTGCCTGCGGTTCTGACCCTCCTGTGGACAGAAGCGTGATTCTGATGACCCTGTATCACTTTCAGCCAAGGTCGGGGACACCAGAGGCGCAGGGCTTGGTTTAGGAGTCAAGACGAGGCATTTGCTTATGTAAAGAGTGAATTCTGCACTTCCAGTGGGTGGGTCTGTGGTCAGGAGGGCAGTGCTTGGAGGGAGGTCAAGGAAGAATTGTGGATTTGGAAGGCAGGGGCATGGGAGGCCCCAGAGGAAGCCAGCATCGGGGACCGAGGAGGTGATGGCATTCTCTAGTGCGATGCGTGGACAGACAGAGTGGAAGAACCAAAACTGGTCTTGAAGGGACAGGTGGGTCCGACGGCAGCTTTCTCAGGACTCGGGTCAGAAAGAGAGGGGTTTCCAGCAGGACAGAAGATTGCGCTTAGGAAGAGAAGGGTTTTGCCGGGCATGGTAGCTCAGTCCTATAATCCCAGCACTTTGGAAGGCTGAGGTGGGTGGATCACACCAGGTCAGGAGTTCGTTTTGAGACCAGCCTAGCCAACGTGTGATCTCAGCCTGGCCAACCCCATCTTTACTAAAAATACAAAAATTAGCCAGGCGTGGTAGTGCGTGCCTGTAGTCCCAGCTACTCAGGAGGCTGAGGCAGGAGAATAACTTGAACCCAGGAGGCGGAGGTTGCAGTGAGCCGGAATTGTTCCACTGCACTCCAGCCTGGGCGACAAGAGTGAGACTCCATCTTGGAAAAAGAAAAGAAGAAGAAGAAGGGTTTCCAGCAGGAGCGGAGGTCAGTGGCGGTCAAGCTTGTAGCTGGCGAATGCTGGGTTGGATATGGGGTGTGGAGTGAGGCCAGGAGGTGGTGGAGCAGGGAAGGCAAAAGAAAGATCACTCTCTGCTAAGCCTTTCGGATGAGTTCCCCATGGTCATCAGAGGTAAGCCTCGCTGTCTTAATTTTACAAAAGATGAAAGCCACAGGAGGTGTAGACTTGCTCGGAGAATTTGTTCTCGGTTCAGCGGACTCCAGCATCGGTGCTCAGCCCACGCCGCCACTGGGGAGGGCTCGGGGCCAGTGTTAAGTGAGACTAAGGAGGTGCCACCTCTGAGCGAGTCTCTCCCTGAGCTCGGTGGTTAGAGATGGTACACAGTGAGGGGAGCCACAGAAAGCCTGGGATGTATCGCCCAGGTTTTCAGCTGGGAGGGAACAAAGCTGATTTGGGAGGGAAAGTGGAAGCAGGTCCCAAGAATGAGGAATTGGTGACCAACCTTTATTTTAAATGTTTTGATGAGAGATTTAAAACTTGAGTAACTTCACTGTAAAATGGTGCGGTGGCTCATGCCTGTAATCCCAGCACTCTGGGAGGCTGAGTGGGGAGGATCCCTTGAGCCTGGGAGTTGTGAGGCCAGCCTTGGCAACATAATGAGACCATGTCTTAACAAAAAATTAAAGAATTAGCCAAGTGTGGGGCTGGGTGCCATGGTTCATGCCTGTAATCTGTAATCCCAGCACTTTGGGAGGTCAAAGTGGGCGAATCACCTGAGGTCAGTTCAAGACCAGCCTGACCAACATGGTGAAACCCCATCTCTACTAAAAGTACAAAAATTAGCCAGGGATGGTGGTGCACATCTGTGGGGCCAGCTACTCGGGAGGCTGAGACAGAAGAATTACTTGAACTCGGGAGGCAGAGGGTGCAGTGAGCCAAGATCGTGCCATTACATTCCAGCCTGGGCAACAGAGAGACTCCATTTCAAAAAAACAAACAAAAAAAAAGAATTAGCCAAGTGTGGTGGCATGTGTCTATCGTCTCAGCCACTTGGAAAGCTGAGGCATGAGAACCGCTTGAGCCCAGGAGCTAGAGGCTGCAGTGAGCCGTGATCATGTCATTGCACTCCATCCTGAGCAAGAGTACATCCTATCTCAAAAAACAAACACATGCAAAAAAACACCTCACTATCCTGGGCACGAGCCCAAGCTTAAATATTGACCCCTGTCCAACCGTAAGTTAATCCTTTGCACAACTTCGTCAGTTTCTTAAAGAAACTGGTGCCCCAGCACAGGGCACGCCAGCCGTATTAGACAGGCAGCGACTTAGGCATGCGGGTGAAATGAACTCCATCTTCAATCTCAAAGTGCACAATACAGTCTCTAAAATTAAAGAAAAGAAAGATTTATTTCCAAAAAAGCCCACAGTGAAATAATTGTCTCAGTCTGTGGAGAGAGCTAATTTGGACAGAATCACATATTTTGATTCCTGGGATTTTTTTAAAAGGAAACTTTTAAAGCAGTAAATGAAATATTTTTGGATGTAGACGAAAATGACTTACTTAGCCATTCCGCTGGCAACGTGGAAAGCATGAAGACCAATTCTGAGTTAGCAAGGACACCTTCAGAAAGTTCGGCTTCCAGGAATGGGTGACCCTAACCATCCATGTCCATCTTTCCCCAGGACCATTGCTTACGGAATTAATTGGGACTAATTTCTGTTGCACCCGGTCTCCAGCCAAAACACTCACATTTTGCCTGATCTGCAGAGACCTGGGCTGAGTTTTATCTCTGCGTCACGGCTGAGTTCCCTGCCCCCCACTCTGTTAACAGAGCTATAATTAACTCACAGGACGCCAGGCAGCCAGATTCGGCGAGGCGCCAAGAAATCAGCCCCAATTACTATATTCACATTGTCAGTAATGCCCACTTCACAGCTTCTGCTAATTTGAAATGGCAAGTTCCAACTTTCCATAGTAAAATTACCATTTTTGTCCTATTCTATTACATGGTGATATTTGTCCATTATCTGGGCTCTGTAAACTTGGCATTATCGCAACAATTGGTTGTTGAGGGTTTTCTAAAATGATTTGCAGTTACATGTCTTAAATGGAAAACTGTCTGCTCCGATGGAGTGAGAATCCGTTCCCTCTGTGCCCTAGATCCACTTTAGGAAGTGGCTTTTCATAGGGGAACGCGGTGCCTTGGGATTTTATAATAAAGTCAAGCCTTTAAAATAAGGGCTAGCCTTGGAACGTTGCCTGCTTTGTAGATTTCCAGTGTTCAAGTTGTCTGATTTCTTTATAAAGATGGGGAAGTGTTTCCATCCCTCTGTCTCTCTGAGTTCCCTTGGGGCTGGGCCTCCGTATCTGGATCCCCTCAAGCCCTATCTTCCTGTAAGAGCCAAATTAGCCAGAGGCCACTGGTTGGTGGTTTCGCTGGACATTGGTCTCTCTTCCCTGACATTTGCTGAACCTCAGCCCACCCTGCCACAGTAGCACGCCATTGAGGTCCTCTGTTTTCCAGAGTTCTGTCCCTGAGGAATCACCTGCCTGAGTCCCTCAGCTTGGGACTGGCTGGCCTGATTGGTCGTACATTTCATTCTCTTTCCTGCAAAGAAAGCTCAGGAGGCACCATCAGGCCACTGTGCCCCTGAAAGTGTATTCGAGTCTGGCCCAGGGTTCAGCCCTCCTGGCCATCACTGCTCTGCAGCAAGATAAGCACAGAAGTTCAGAGTAGGCGTTTAGAAACATTCATAGCAATTTAACGTGATGGTGACATCCAAGTGGCATTTCAGTTTTATTTTATGAAGATCTCAGTCCACCGTGGACTGGAAATTTAAAAATCTGTTGTGCGTTCTTCCCCCGCAGATTGTTTGACAAGCACTGGTCATTATTTAATCTGCTCGTCTCTGATTGAATTTCACTGTGATTATTTACTGTAGATAAGGTAAAGTGCTTGCTTTTTCTTTTTCTTTGAGACAGAGTCTTGCTTAGTTGCCCAGGCTAGAGTGCAGTGGTGCAGTCTTGGCTCACTGCAACCACTGCCTCTTGGGTTCAAGCGATTCTTGTGCCTCAGCTTCCCAAGTAGTTGGGATTACAGGTATTACCTGTTAGGATTAATTAATTAATGGTCAGGATTACCCAGGCTCGAGTACATGGGACAATCTCAGCTCACCGAAACCTCTGCCTCCCGGGTTCAACTGATTTTTGTGCCTCAGCCTCCCGAGTAGCTGGGATTACAAAGGCTTGCATCCCTATACCCAGCTAATTTTTGTATTTTTAGTAGAGATGAGTTTTGCCGTGTTGGCCAGGCTGGTCCCGAACTCCTGATCTCAGGTGATCTGCCTGCCTCAGCCTCCCAAAGTGCTGGGGTTATTGTCATGAGCCACCACACCCGGCCTTATAGCCTTTTTTTTTTTGAGCCCCAGACCTTTTTTTTCTGATTTTTGTATTTTTAGTAGAGATGGGGTTTCGCTATGTTGCCCAGGCTGGTCTTGAACTCCTGACCTCAGGTCATCTACCCGCATCAGGCTCCCAAAGTGCTGGGATTACAGACATGAGCCGCCGTACCTGGTGAGTGCTTGCTTTTTTTGCTAGACCGTGGTCTGCAGGCCCAGTGCCTGAGAGTGGGGCTTCTGAGAGGTAAAGGAGGCAGGAGTTCTTGCCCTGGCCTGACTTGGGGGCTGGTGTCTCCTGGGCATCACCCATGGGTGGACTGGTCATTTCTCATTACCCTCAGCATCCTATAGTTCCAGTACAAGCTGCTTTTTTGAGAAAGAGTCTCACTCTGTCGCCCAGGCTCGAGTGAGTACATGGCACAATCTCAGCTCACCGAAACCTCTGCCTCCGGGGTTCAACTGATTTTTGTGCGTCAGCCTCCCGAGTAGCTGGGATTACAAAGGCGTGCATCACTACACCCAGCTAATTTTTGTATTTTTAGTAGAGATGTGTTTTGCCGTGTTGGCCAGGCTGGTCCCGAACTCCTGATCTCAGGTGATCTGCCTGCCTCAGCCTCCCGAAGTGCTGGGATTAGTGGCATGAGCCACCACACCTGGCCTTACAGCCTTTTTTTTTTTCTTGGAGCCCTAGACCTTTTCTTCTGTGTTGACTGGACCTCTGGACCCTGCCCTGCTGCCTGCTGTGCCTTGCTCCCTTCCAGGACTCCATTCCTGATCAGCACTGGCTTTTACTTCCCCCGGTTTATTACCATTGTCTGAGAGCTGCAGGGCTTCTCAGAGCCTTTAATAACCGGTGTCCCAAGACCAATTGTTCCCAGAAATGCAGGAGAGGACCCAGCATCAGTCTATGGGACGTTGCTAAAGGAATTTTTTCGAGACAGGGAGGGTCTCACCCTATCACCCAGGCTAGAGTGCAGTGGTCTGCAAACTACAGACCAAAGCCATGTATTTCTCTGACCCCCTCGCCCCCCAACACCTCGAAACTCCCAACTCCCAGCAAAGAATGACATTTACATGTTTAAGTGTATTAAAAAAAAACAGAAGTCTTCTTCTTCTTTTCTTTCTTTTTTTTTTTTTTTGAGATGGAGTTTTGTTCTCGTTACCCAGGCTGGAATGCAGTGGCACAATCTCAGCTCACGCAACCTCTGCCTCCTGGGTTCAGTTGATTCTCCTGCCTCAGCCTCCCCAGTAGCTGGGATTATAGGCATTCAGCACCATGCCTGACTCATTTTTGTATTTTTTAGTAGAAACTGGGTTTCACCATGTTGCCTAGGCTGGTCTCAAACTCCTGACCTCAGGTGATCCACCCACCTCAGCCTCCCAAAGTGCTGGGATTACAGGCATGAGCCACCACACCCGGCCCAGAAGACTTCTATTTTATGATATAAGAAGATTGTATGAAATTCAAAAAAAAAAAAAAAACCCCAGAAAATTATATGAAATTCAAATTTCATTGCCCATAGTTTGTTTTTTTTTCAATTGTAGTAAAATACACGTAACATAAAATTTACCATTTGAGTGATTTTGAAATCTACAGCTCAGTGGCATTAGATCCACTCAGTGTCGCACAAGCCACCACCGCCATCCATCTCCAGAACTTTTTCACCATCCCATACTTCCCCTCCATAAATAAAGTTCTCTTGGCACTCAGCCCTACTCATTTGTTTATCTGTTGTCTGTGGCTGCTTTTCTGGGCTACAGCGGCAGAGTTGAGTAGTTGCAACAGAGACCATATGGCCTGCGAAGCTTAAAATACATTTTTTTTCTTTTTTCTTTTCTTTTTTTGTAGAGACAAGGTCTCACTATGTTGTCCAGGCTGGTCTCAAAATCCTGGACCCAAGCAACCCTCCTGCCTTGCCTCCCAAAGTGCTGGGATGACAGGCTTGAGCCACCTAGAATATTTACTATCTTGATGCTTTCCGGTAAAACTCGGCCAGCCCCCGTCCTGGTGCATACTCTCCTTATTTCTTGGTTACCATAGCAACTGCCTAACTGGTCTCACTGCCTTCAGTTTCATTCCCTTTCTGTATATCTGCCCCCAGAGTAGTTTTTCTAAGATACAGTTCTGATTGATTAATTCCCAAGTTAAAATCCTTTAGCAGGCTGCGTGTGGTGGCTCACACTTGTGATCTCAGCACTTTGGGAGGCCAAAGTGGGCAGATCACTTGAGGCCTGGAGTTCTAGACCAGCCTGGGCAACGTGGCAAAACCCCATCTCTACTAAAAATACAAAAAACCAGCCAGGTATGGTGGCCCACGCCTGTGATCCCAACTACTTGGTAGGCTGAGGTGGGAGAATTTCTTGAGTCTGGGTGACAGGGGTTACAGTGAGCCGAGATCATGCCACCGCACTCCAGCCTGGGTGAACGAAAAGAGAAATCGAGTAATGCCGTGTCGGGGAATACCAGTCCCAGGATAAATGTACCAGTTATTAAAGACTGTAAATTCTTACAGAAAAGAAACCTGCTGAACACTGATCAACCTAGTACCTTTCAAAACTCATTGACTGTGCAAGTCTTCTGGGTTTTTCCTTTCTTATCACCCATTCTCGTAGCCTACATCAGGGATCGGCAAACTGTTTATTCTAAAGAGCCAGATGGTAAAATACTATAGGTTTTGGCCGGGCCATATGGTCTCTTCAAAGACTCAACTCTGCTGTAAAGTAGCCATAGAAAATACAAAAATGGTGAGCGTGGCTGTGTGCCAATAAAACTTTATTTAAAAAGACAATCAGGCCCATTCGAATGCCTTTCCTGTACAGCAGTGGCTGTCAAGCTGCGACCCAGACCAGCAGCATCACAGCACCTGGGAACTTGTTAGAATTGCAGATTCTGGCTGGGCACCGTGGCTCATGCCTATAATCCCAATATTTGGGAGGCCAAGGTGGAAAGATTGCTTGAGGAGTTTGAGACCAGCCTGGGCAACATAGCAAGACCCCATCTGTTTAAAAAAATTGCCTGTAGTCGCAGCTACTCGGGAGGCTGAGGCAGGAGGATTGCTTGAGACCTGGAAGGTCAGATTTCCAGTGAGCTGTGATCGTGCCACTGCACTCCAGCCTGGGTGACACAGTGAGACCCTGTTTCAGCAATAAACAAAAGTGCAGATTCTCAGGTCTACTCTAGACCCTCTGAATCAGAAAATCTGAGGGCAGGCCCAGCTGCCTGTGCCTTAACTAGCCCTCCTGGCTAAGGCATAAGAACCCTGCTACAGAACCTCGAGTACTTTTGAGAACATGTCGACCTCAAGAATGAGTGCCAGCATTCACAGGGATTAGTGGCTCTTTGCCATCTGGTCTCTGGCCAGTGTCCCTCCCTCATCTGGTGGAGGCGGTGCTGATCCTGAACCACCTGCGGGTTCAGAGCGAGCCATCGTTCCTCCCTCCCACGCATTTGCACAAATGTGGTCTGCATAGAATCATTCCCTTTTTCGCCGCCACCTTCTTCCTCCCTGAGGGTGCTGGTCTCAGCTCGGGGCTTACCTGGTCCCGGTGGTGCGTTGGGAGCTCCCACCCCTCCCCCCTGCCCATTGCATTTTCCACCCCTGCACTGGGTGTGCATACGTGGGCAGGGCACATCTGTGTGTCCCTCTGCAGCCACTGACTTGATTGTCTGCCTTTCCAGGAGAACGTGGGCTCTGTCGGGGCATTTTATCCATCTGTCTGTTTGCAACATGAAATAGACATCTCCAACATACGTGTGTGTTCTGTAAATGAAGGAGCAGATGGACCCCCTCGGAGCATCTCAGAGGCCATGAAGCCTGGCTTCTGGCCGCCCTGCCCGCTCCTCACATGTGAGGAGGACTAGGGAAGTCGAGTCAGGCCTTCAGGGGTTCCTGGTTTTCTACAGTTCTGGGAAGAGCTCACGGTGGAAGGCCTCCCAGCCGTTTCCTCTTCTCCCCCAACTCTGACTCACTGATTGATTAATGTTTGGAAATTTTGACTCATCTCGTTAGAGAAGGAAAAGGAAATTTTATTCTCTTCATTCTCCCTCCCTTTCAAATAAGTAATAAATAAAAAGAGGCTGGTGTCCCACTTGGTGCGGAAAGAAGCATTTAAATATATTCCCGGCTCTCATAATTGGTGGCTTCTTGCAGAAAGGTACTTATTAGAAGAAAAACACTTCCCTATGTGTTGGTGTTCAGCCTTCTCGTTGATGAAATTACACGGTGAGTTGGTGAGCGAATTTGCCTTCCCCCTTTTTAAAGGTATTCATGGCAGCTCGTGCTGTAGGAATCGGGGGAGAGGAACCACTTCTCTTTTAGTAAGAAATGCGAAGAGTGGCCTCTCCACCTTCAGAGTTTCAAAATGAGTTCATAGGGTGGTGAGTGATGGCGTCTTAAGCTGGCTTATTAAAGGCAAAGGAATAAGATGTTCTAGCTTTACCTCCCGTACCAAATATAGATAAGGACCTGGATCAGCGGGGCCTCAGGCCCGTGCCAGGACGCAGTCGGGCCTGGCGCTGTTTTGTCTCATGACGTGGAGGGTTGAAGGGCAAGGACAGCCTTTGCTTTTAAGGGTTTTCTTCTGGGAAATGCAAAAAAAAAAAAAAAAAAAAAAAAAAAGGCATTTCTTCACTCCTCACGTGGTGATGTTGAAATTATGGCTCACAGTTTTACATTTCCTTTTCATTCTCTTTATGGGCAGCGTGTCTGCAGGCCTTAGGCCCGTGGTTCTGGAAGGCCAAGTCAGTTCAGTGTCTTTTCAGATTGTAACCCTCTGGCCATGGCAACATAGCGAGACCCACATCTCTACAAAAAACAATCTTTTAAGTCAGCCAGGCACAGTGATGTGTACCTGCAGTCCCAGCTACTCGGGAGGTGGAGGCAGGAAGATTGCCTGAGGTAGGAGTTGATGACCAGCCTGGGCAACATAACAAGGTCCCATCTCTATGACAAAATGTACAAATTAGCCAGGTACAGTGGCGCACCCCTGGAGTCCCAGCTACTTGGGAGGCTGAGGTTGGGGGGATCACTTGAGCCCCGGAGTTCAAGGCTGCAGTGAGCTGTGATGGTGCCACTGCACTCCAGCCTGGGTGACAGAGACCCTGTCTCAACAAAATAAAAGAAATGGTAGCCCAAAATAAGGGCTCGGTAAATATTAGCCACTGTAATTGTTCTATTATTCTAGTATTTGTGGGGCATGATTATTCTAGTGTCTTTTGTACCTGTGTGTATCACCAAGGAAAATCCCAAGGAAAAAATAGAAATATGGTTAAAACTGGCTGGGAACAGTGGCTCAAACCTATAAGTCCAGCACTCTGGGAGGCCGAGGCAGGCAGATCACTTAAGTGCAGGAGTTTGAGACCAGCCAGGGCAACATAGCAAGACCCTGTCTCTACAATGTGCTAGCATTTGCAGTGCAGGCACCATCGCCCATGGTAGCGATGAGGAAGCTGTGGCTTAGACCAACTTTCAGAATCACTGCTCTGGTCACACAGCAGCTCACAGCTGGCAATGTGAGCTCACATGGTCTGCTGCTACTTAACCGTAACAGGCTCCATGCCCTTCCACTTCGCCTGGC
The DNA here is from genome assembly GCA_031835075.1 of Saguinus oedipus. Lineage (NCBI taxonomy): Eukaryota > Metazoa > Chordata > Mammalia > Primates > Cebidae > Saguinus > Saguinus oedipus. Next base: position 57,794,645 of record CM063170.1, read on the forward strand.
TCAGGATCGGACGCATTACGTAGAAATATTTGAACTTGGAAGCTGTTGAAATGCCGGTTCAGGCCAGGCACGGTGCCTCACACCTGTAATCCCAGCACTTTGGGAAGCCGAGGCGGGTGGATCACCTGAGGCCAGGAGTTTGAGACAAGCCTGGCCAACATGGTGAGACCCTGTCTCTATTAAAAATGCAAAAATCAGCTGGACATGGTGGTACACGCCTGTGATCCCAGGTACACAAGAGGCTGAGGCAGGAGAAGTGCTTGAACCCAGGTGGCAGAGGTTGCAGGGAGCTGAGATCGTGCTCTTGCACTCCAGCGTGAGTGACAGAGTGAGACTCCATCTCAAAAAGAAAAAGAAATGCAGATTCAAGGAAGAGAGAGGATGATTTCTGGTCCCCTCTATGCCTCCTCCCTGGTCCGTTTTCTTCTGGTTGTACCATTGCTGAGACACAGGTGATCTGAGCATCAGGGAAAAGGCACTTCCTGCTTCAGTGATGATATTAGCAAGCACCTGCTACTTGTATTCCTTGTATTCACTGTGCTGAGTTCCACCCATTTATTCTCCCATTCAGTCTTTCATCTCCCTGATGGGAGGTATAATAATATCATGCCCATTTTATAAACTTAAGGGAACTGAGCCCAAGCCACTCAGCCAGAGAGTGACAGAGCTGGGGTTTCACCAGGTCTAACTGCTCTGACAGCAGGCACCCTGATCTCTGCACCTACCCATTTCCCCACTTCTGCAGTCTCAGGCATCCCAGGGAACGCACAGCTGGGGCCTCTCTCTTAATTTACACCCTTCCTGAGCCAGTTCAGAAGTCCCAGACTGTTGGGCCGGGTGTGGTGGCTCATGCCTGTAATCCCAGCACTTTGGAAGGGTGAGGCATGCGGATCATGAGGTCAAGAGATCAAGACCATCCTGGCCAACCTAGAGAAACCCCCATCTCTACTAAAAATACAAAAATTAGCTGGGTGTGGTGGCAGGTGCCTGTAGTCCCAGCTACTCGGGAGGCTGAGGCAGGAGGATCGCTTGAACCTGGGAGGTGGAGGTTGCAGTGAGCTGAGATCTCGCCACTGCACTCTAGCCTGGAGACAGAGCGAGACTCCTCCATCTCAAAAAGAAGTCCCAGACTGTGTCTTTCTGGCTGGCCATGTCACTGGGCCCAAGGATGTCAAAGGCCTTCCACACTGACCTTCTCCACTAATGGGAAATCAGAAAAGGGAATCTGCAGAGAACATTGGTGCCAAGGGTCAGCCCCAGGGATTTGTAGCCACCTCTCTAAGGGAGATGGAGGACGGGGCTTAGAGTCTTGAGTTTTGTCTTCTACCCTCAAGTAGTCGAATACTTGCAAAGCCCTGTTTCTAAGGTTAAAAGAAAAAAAAAAATTCAGCGTGGCTGGCTCTCAGCATCTTACAGCGGTAGGGCTGAAATGCAGGCGCCCCCATTTGAAATGAGAATCGCGGTGCCTCAGTCAAACGGCAGCCTCTCCGGATGCCAGGCTGAGATCATTTCCATTTTTGTGCCGGGATCGGCCTTTTGCAGAGATAGACGGGTTATATTTATCACCAGCTAACTTATTAGCATGTGACACCAGATACACCAAATTGTAATCTGACTCAAAAGGATACGTACTTGATGACTCCATGGTGAAGCAGGTCAGTTTCAAAGAAAAAAAAAAATCAGATGGATTATGGAATCAACATTTCCTTCAGAAAACTTCTTCAGGAGTAAACTGGTATAATAGGAATGTCAATTCAGACTGTTCTGAAAACAATTACCTTAAGAATTTTATATTCCCTTGACCCAGAAATTCCACTTTTGAGAATCTATCCTGAGGAAAAACGTTAGAAATATGGGGAAGCTGGCTGGGGGCAGTGGCTCACGCCTATAATCCCAGCACTTTGGGAGGCAGAAGCAGGCAGTTCGCTTAAGTGCAGGGGTTTGAAACCAGCCAGAGTAACATAGTGAGACCCCATCTCTACACAAAATACACATTGTTTGCTGGGCATGTTGGTGCACACCAGTAGTCCCAGCTACCTGGGAGGCTAAGGTGGGAGGATCGCTTGAGCCAGGGAGGTTGAGGTTGTGGTGAGCTGTGATCGCACCACTCCACTCCAGCCTGGGTGACAGAGTGAGACCCTGTCTCAAACAAAAAGAAAAAAAGAAATATGGTCAACGCTTTATGAACAACAATGTGTATTATAGTGTTATTGATATACTAAAAACAGGCAGGAGGGAACAAGGCTTAGTGTCTAGTATAGGGGAACGACCGGCTAAATGATGTTAAAATCATTCATTCAAATTGTCATGTACCTGTTATTGTTTCCCAAGAATATTTACTAACATGGAAAAGATGATGCTATCACCTAAAGTAAGAATTGCAAATGCTGTATCGGCCTAGTTTTATGAAAGAAAAATGTTCAAAAATAGAAAGACAAGGTGAATATCTGGACATATAGCATAATAGATGCAAATACCCGTACCTCACACAAGGGCTGGTGAACAGGAGGACGTTGGATTAAGTCTTAGAGGGATTATTTTGGGTTGGTATAAGACTGGCTTTTTTCTTTGTTACGCTTCTCTGTGGTGTTTTGCAGGTTTTCTCTATACAGAATGTTACTTTTTTTTTAGGCCAGGTGCAGTGGCTCACACTTTTAATCCCAGCACTTTGGGAGGCCGAGGCGGGTGGGTCACCCGAGGTCAGGAGTTCAAGACCAGTGTGGGCAACTTGGTGAAACCCCATCTTTACTAAAAATGCAAATAAATTAGCCAGGTGTGATGGCGGGCACCTGTAGTCCCAGCTACTTGGGAGGCTGAGGCACGAGAATTGCTTGAACCTGGGAGTGGAGGTTGAAGTGAGCCACAGCACTCCAGCCTGGGTGACAAAGTGAGATTCTGTCTCAAAAAAAAAAAAAAAAGAGAGGGAGAATGTTACCTTTTAATTTGAAAACAGTAACCTAAGAAAATGTTCAGATTTGCAATATAGAGTCTTTTGGGAAGACTCTTCATACTTACTGATTCATTCGCCAGGCATCTTTAGGTGGAAACAGTGGTTAAGCATAAGGACTTGGAAGTCCCACAGATCAGATCCGCAGCCTGCTGTTTACTCCCTGCAGTCCCTGGGTGAGTAATTCAATCATCTAAGTCTCCACGTCCCTGCCTGTGAAATGGGGCATCTCTGGTACCCGTCTCGTGGAGCTGCTGTAGTGATTTAATGAGACAGAGTACGCAAGCCCTTTGCGGGAACGTGTTTCTGGAACACTTGCTATTATTAGTGGAAATATTGTCGCCATGCCGTGTGCCAGACTCCGTGTGAAGTGTGGAGAGTGCCGATTGGGTAAAAGTGGCCCCCTCCTCCCAGAGCCTCCAGCCCAGAGGTGGGAAGGGGCACACAGGTAACAGAAATGACAGCGTTGAAGTCTGGTGTGTGCTGTGTGAGTAAAGTCACCTGCGCTGAACCCTGGGGGCTCAGGAAAGATGGGGCGGGGCTGTCGTAGGAACTGGACCCTACCCAGGAACCAGGATGTGGGCCTGGTCTGAAGCTGCAGTAGCAGCACCAAGAGGTGAGAATATTTAGGAGATGGAACTTGGTTCCGTGGAAGGAATAATCCACAAGGACTCTAGGGTGGTCCTGAGAGGTTTTTTTTTTTGAGATGGAGTCTCACTCTGTTACTCAGGCTTGAGTGCAGTGACAATCTCAGCTCACTGCACCCTCTGCCTCCCAGGTTCAAGAGATTCTCCTGCCTCTGCCCTCCCCCCGCCCCCCGACCAAGTAGCTGAGATTACAGGCATGCGCTACCTCAACTGGCTAATTTTTTTTTATTTTTAGTAGAGATGGGGTTTCACCATGTTGGCTAAGCTGGTCTTGAACTCCTGGGCTTAAGTGATCTGCCCACTTCGGCCTCCCAAAGTGCTGGGGTTACAGGCATAAGCCACCATATCCGGCTGGTCCTGAAGTTTTCAGAGGCATGAAACACAGAGTCCCTTTTCTGTCACAAGGAGATGATGCCTGTCTCTTTAGAGACAGTATTGCCCTGTCAGCCAAACTGGAGTCCAGTGGTACAGTCGTGGCTCACTGCAGCCTCACCCTCCCTGGCTGAAGCAATCCTCCCACCTCAACCCTCCTAAGTAGCTGGGACTACAGGCTCATGCCAGTCACCATGTCTGGCTAGTTTTTATATTTTTTACAGAGACACGGTCTGGCAGTGTTGCCCAAGCTGATCTCAAACTCCTAGGCTTAAGCGATCCGCCCACTTCAGCTTCTCGAAGGATTACAGGTGTGAGGCACCATGCCTAGCCTTAGATAATTGGATGATGCCTGTAGATTAAGGAAAAACAGACTTTCCCCCCAGAATGTTTTCCTTACCCAGCTCTGTGTGTGTGCGCTGTGTATGTGTGCTTGTTTGTGTGTGTGTGCATGTGTGCAAGACAGCGTGGCTAAACAAAGGCATCCACCTGGCAGCCTCATTCCCGAGTGGCCAATGCTCTCTTCCCCTTTTTTCTTAACTCACCACCTAGGAAGTTTTCCTATTTCTCTTTCCCGGATCCCAGACAAGAAGAATTGCCTTCTTTCCTCCCAGCTGATTTGCTTTTCTTGTCATTATATGGCAAACCAGGCTACACTCCCCTCCTAAGGCAGGCGGTGGTTTGCTTTGGGCTCCGAGTCCTCAGCGTTCTGCCTTCGGATGCCAACCAGGAAAGCCGCCTTCCGCTTTTAGAGCAACATGAAGAAGTCATGGCAGCCCACGTAAGATCTCTCATTATTTCTGTTGAAACTGATTCTATCAAGGGTGGAGTGCATCGCCTTTAATTTCTTTGTGTGCGTGTATTTTTTCCCCCTCTCTCTCAAGAAGTATATTCTTTTCTTTCCTGTTTGTTCCTGCTCGATTTGGGGAGGCTGCTGTTTCCGCTGCCTAATTAATGGGAAGGTGTCTGCGGAGGATTTCACTGCGTATGTGCTCTGTTTGGACATGGTACAACCTGCGGACCCTTGTAAACAGTTACATGCTTGACTCTTTATAGGGTAATAACTCGATTAATTTTGCAAGGCTTTTTAGAGTACCATTGTTCTCTTGAAAAGAACAGGTTTGCTGTTTTAACAAGACCTTAATGCCATCGAGACGCCTTACTCTGGCACAGTTGCGTAACAATCGCAAGGTCTCACGAAGTGAAACTGAGAGCGCATTTTCTGGCCGCCTGGTTGTTTGGGACGGCCTCTGTTCGGTGGTTTTTTCATGTTCGACCCAGTGACCGACTGTGTCTGTCCCGACGTTTCCTTCAATTCCATCATTCGGAAATGGCTCCACAATCTTGCGTTTGAGCTTTTGCAGCCAAGTTCCTTGTGTTTGTCTTGCCCCACTTCAGGTTTCATTAATGAGATTCACGTGTAAAGGAGAATGGGCAATTAATCGGATGACTGATTAATTGTGAGATTCTTTTTTTTTTTTTTTTTTTTTGAGACAGAGTGTCGCTCTTGTTACCCAGGCTGGAGTGCAATGGCGCGATCTCAGCTCACCGCAACCTCCGCCTCCTGGGTTCAGGCAATTCTCCTGCCTCAGCCTCCTGAGTAGCTGGGATTACAGGCACGTGCCACCATTCCCAGCTAATTTTTTGTATTTTTAGTAGAGACAGGGTTTCACCATGTGGACCAGGATGGTCTCGATCTCTTGACCTCGTGATCCACCCACCTCGGCCTCCCAAAGTGCTGGGATTACAGGCTTGAGCCACCGCACCTGGCCGAGATTCTTATTCTTACCAAGGACGGCTATAGAAGTGGTGGCTTCAGTTAAAATTCTCAATGAAGGCCAGGTGCAGTGGCTCACACCTGCAAGCCCAGCACTTTGGGAGGCTGAGGTGGGAGGATCGCTTGAGCTCAGAAGTCTGAGACCAGCCAGCCTGGGCAACATAACAAGACCCCATCTCTGCAAAAAAAATTTTTTTAAAAATTAGCCAGGTATGGCGGAACACACTTGTGATCCCCACGACTTGAGAGGCTGAAGTGGGAGCATCTATTGAGCCTGGGGAGGTTGAGGCTGCAGTGATGGTACCACGGCACTCCAGCCTGGGCAACAGAAGAAGATGTAATCTCAAAAAAAAAAAAAAACCTCTCAATGAGGTCTTAATATACCTTTTTTAATCGTAAGCTTTAAGAGCCTGGTCATGCAAAGAGAATTTCAGTGAGATGGAAGATTGCTTTTTTTCCTTCTCTGCATTGGTGACCGCTTTGATTCCACAGAAAGGCAGTGTGCTGTCCTAGCAGAGCTGTGTGTGTGGAGTCTCAAGACCTTCCTTCCTCTCAGCAAATGTCGATTAAATGTCTACTTTGCCAGTGGCAGTACCCTGTGATTAGAAGGTGAGCTTGACTGAGGCCTCCTGGTGAGCCCTGGGTGTGGCTGGGGCCCGGGGAATGTCTGGTTGCAGAGGGTGAAGGCTGAGAGACAGGAGAGGGAGAAGTCGGCCTTCTGCCTTGGGCTACAGTGGGCGGTGCCGTCAATGAGATCCCCAAAAGGACTAGTTTGGGGAGGAAGGAAACTGGCATTTGGAGAGTGTGAGTTACTAGTGGAGCCTCCAAGCAGAGCTGCCCAGGAGACAGGCTGGCCAGGAGGAGAGTGGCATTGGCCTGGGTGTAGATTCGGGAGCCACTCATTGGGAGACAGAGCCCATCTTTGTGTCCCTAGAGTCCCTGGGCAGCGTGATCATGGTAATTCCACTTACCCCCAGATCCTTGGCTTTCTCTATAAAGTACATGTAATAAGATCGCCACAAGGTTTGCTGTGAGAGTTGAAGGAGCTCAGTGCAAATGAAAGTGCCTCGTCCACTCTACACTAGCTGTAAATACTGGTCATTGTTAGGATACCGACGTTCAAATCTAATTTGCCAAAGTCGTTTGGGAAGCGTTGCATACTTCATCCCACATGAGATCTGCAGCGCGTGCGATCATCTGTTTGTTCATTTACTCACAATATTGATCAGTATAGAGTGACTAAAGCAGTATATCTTAAAAATCAACCAGGAGCAGCCGTTCTTTGAAGTGTTACACAACCATGAAAAACTATGTTTGGCCAGGTGCGGTGGCTCACGCCTGTAATCCCAGCACTTTGGGAAGCCAAGGTGAGCGGATCATTTGAGGTCAGGAGTTCGAGACCAGCCTGGCCAACACAGTGAAGCCTTGTCTTTACTAAAAATAGAAAAAGCAGGTGGGTGTGGTGGCAGGCACCTATAGTACCAGCTGTTCCAGAAGCTGAGACAGGAGAATTGCTTGAACCCAGGAGGCAGAGGTTGCAGTGAGCCGAGATCGTGCCAGTCTGGGCAACAGAGTAAGACTCCGTTTCAAAAAAAAAAAAAAAAAAAAATTAGGTTTGCAGAGAGTTTGTAGTGCACGGGTCAGGTTTAAGCAAAAAGAAAGCAAGTCAGGAAATATATACAGTATTGTTACAACTACAGAAGAAACAGGCAGAAAACAACCCTGGAAGGAACCATGCCGAAATATGAAGTCAGGAACAGGAACATGACTTGGAGTCGTTTTTCTTTTTCTTTAAATTCTTCTGTGCTTTAAACATACTCTGCCATGACATATTCCTCCTGTGATCAGAAAAATCTAAACCTACAGTAACAGCGGAACACCCCTTCCCCCAAATACAGGTGGGAATTAGATGTCTGAAGAACTGAAAAGACAAATGTATCGATTTCGTCTTTTTAATATTTCCCTGCAATTCGTCTTGCCTTAATCACCGTTTTCTCTCTGGCAGTGGAGTCACAGAGCTAACCGCACAGAAACAGTGTGAAGGAAACCAGGTTGTGCCTACGTGGAGTCTCAAATCGCTCTACCCTTCTGGGATCTGCCGTTTAAGTTTTTGGATAATGAAAATTTGATCTTGATTTCAACTAAAGCTGTTGTGTATAAATCTAGCGTGTCTATTTAGCGAATGTTTTTAGTGGTCCATAGAGGACAGAGGTAACAAACTGTCATTTGTCTTGTCTCTTCCACCTGTCTGCCATGGCTTCTGGTTTGTAGGAGATGTAAATGCAGATACGTGTGCGCCTGTCGTGTCTGAGAGGATGATAGACACGAACCGAAGACTCCTTTCTGGAAGAAATGGATTTCTCCTGTGCTTTTAGAATTCTCCAGTCCTCCCATTCATCTGAGCAGTAGCCATCATACCATATTTGTCAACCCCAGATTTCTCTTTTCTTTGTTTTTTTGAGACAAGGTCTTGCTGTCTCAGTCCAGGCTGGAGTGCAGTGGTGCAATCATAGTTCACTGCAGCCTCCAACTCCTGGGCTCAGGCAGTCCTCCCACCTCAGCCTCCTGAGTAGCTGGGACTGCAGGTGTGCACCATTGCACCAGGCCGATTTTTGTAGTTTTGGTTTTTTTTTTGAGATGGAGTTTCACTCTTGTTACCCAGGCTGGAGTGCAATGGCCTGATCTCAGCTCATCACAGCCTCCGCCTCCTGGGTTCAGGCAATTCTCCTGCCTCAGCCTCCTAAGTAGCTGGGATTACAGGCACGTACCACCATGCCCAGCTAATTTTTTGTATTTTTAGTAGAGACGGGGTTTCACCATGTTGACCAGGATGGTCTTGATCTCTTGACCTCGTGATCCACCGCGCCTGGCCGATTTTTGTAGTTTTTGTAGAGACAGGGTCTCGCCATGTTGTCCAGGCTAGACTCAAACTCCTGGCCTCAAGTGATCCTCCTGCCTTGGCCTCCCAAAATGCTGGGATTCCAGGTGTGAGCCACCGTGCCCAGCCCAATCTCAGCTTTCTGGTTTGGCCCAAGGGATTTACTTTCAAAGTGTAGATAGAATTTGTGCATTTCTGCTTTTGCGGTCTCCTGGTTTCCCCCACTGATGCCACCTCTGATGCCACCTGTCACCTTTCTCCAAAACCACCCCCTTCTTTCACCTGGCAGGAAAATTCCCTGCCCAGCCTTCACCCCCAGCATCTATTTTAATGCCAGAAAACGTGCTGTCCTCCCTGTATTTGGCTCGCCTGTCCTCCCCCTCACTGATATTTTCTGCTCATTGGGTGTGGGAGGAATCACGTGGGTGAGCTGCTCATGGGTCCACTCCTGTATTCACGCACGGCGATGGGGACCCAATGTTGGATTCCAACGTGTGATGCTGAGTGAGGCAGACGTGGCTCCTGTCCCTGGACTGTACCCAGAAGTTCATCCTTGATCTGGGGCTCTGCCTTTGTCCACTCCCAACTCTTCTCCTCTACTGAAAGGTGACTGTGCTGGTTGGTAGGGCAGGAAGTGGAGGCTTGAGGGCATTTCGTATGGCGGACAGAGGGCAGAGCTGAGTCCTGGCCTGACCTGGTCACTCAGCAGCCCGTTTTCTCATCTAAAAATGGAGTAATAATCAATTACTTAGTATCTGTCAGCACAAGCCTACATATATTTTAAGAGACAGGGTCTTGCTCTGTTGTCCAGGTTGGAATGCAGTGGTGTAATCATGGCTCACTGCAGCCTCAAACTCTTGGGCTCAAGCGTACTCCCACCTCAGCCTCCTGATTTTCTGGTACTGCAGGTAGGCATCACCACATCCAGCTAAATTTTTAATTCTTTGTGGAGATGGGATCTCACTGTGTTGCCCAGGCTGGTTGTGAACTCCTCACCTCAAGTGATGCTCCCACCTCACCCTCCCAAAGTGTTGGGATTATAGGCATGAGTCACCGTACCTGGCCGAGCCAATACTTTAACCCGCCCTTTACCTACATAATTTCACTTCACCTTCTTTTTTTTTTTTTTTTTGAGACGGAGTCTTGCTCTGTCACCAGGCTGGAGTGCAGTGGCGCAATCTCGGCTCACTGCAACCTCCACCTCCTGGGTTCAAGCAATTCTTCCGCCTCAGCCTCCCAAGTAGCTGGGACCACAGGTGCGTGCCGCCACGCCCGGCTAATTTATTTGTATTTTTAATAGAGACGGGGTTTCACCGTATTGGCCAGGATGGTCTCGATCTCTTGACGTCGTGATCCACCTGCCTCAGCCTCCCAAAGTGCTGGGATTACAGGCGTGATCCACCGTGCCCGGCCATTTCACTTCAACTTCTCAGCAACCCTGTGAGGTCAGGAGGTAGGGTGTTCTTGTCAAAGACACATCAAGAAATGACAGCAGTGCCAGGCATGATGACTCACACCTGTAATCCCAGCACTTTGGGAGGCTGGGGCAGGCAGATCACCTGAGGTCAGGAGTTCAAGATCAGCTTGGCCAACATGGTGAAACCCCCTTCTATTCTAAAATTACAAAAAAATTAGCTGGGCATGGTGGTGAGTGCCTGTAGTCCCAGCTATCCAGGAAGCTGAGGCAGGAGGATCTCTTGAACCTGGGAGGCGGAGGTTGCAGTGAGTCAAGATCGCACCACTATACTCCAGCCTGGGCAACAGAGCGAGACTCCGTCTCAAAAAAAAAAAAGACCCAGCGGGAATTTGGGCCCAGGATCATCACCAAACTTGCACTTTTGAAAAATTACTCCAAACACCACATTGGCTCCAATGGTCTGCTCACGTATATTCCAAGAACACACAGTGCAAAATGTGTTCCTTGGGAAGAAGGTTTAGGGACCATTTAACTTCAGAAAGCACTGTGCTCCAAGTTTCCCAGACGTGCTTATCCATCCAACACGTTTCCTCACTGCCCGGGAGGCACTGCATAGCCAGGGTTGCGGGGTGCTGCCTGGGGAGCCAGGCCACCCAGGTGGGCATTCCGGCTCCACCACTGTGTGACCTTGAGCAAGCCACTTACCCTCTCTGTGTCTCAGCCTTCGCAGCTGTAAAGGATCTCCCCCATCAGGTCGCTAATGAGAATCGGATGAGTTCAGCGGAGTAAAGTGCTCAGAACTCAGCTGGTGCCTGAGAAGCGCCTTGTCTGTCTTAGCTGTCATTGTTGCTGTCCTTGTTACTGATATGATCGGCCCCGAGGATATGATGATGTGCACAGTGCATCCCGGTTCTAAGAGGTCAGGAGAGCAGGCCAGCTTTGCTTTCTTTCAAGTTTCTCAGCCTTTTTGGCCAATGAAATGCCCACCTGTGCACTAGAAGCCACACCTCCATTGGACTGGGAGTCGTGAGCTCCAGTAATTTGGGTGGGTTTGCATGGATTTCGCATCCAGCAAGCAACCTCAACACCTTCAGACACTCCCCAAGCAACCGGAATATTGTGGTTTCAGAGTTGCAAGGGACCACAGCTGGCAGCCTGTCTGTCCATCCTGCCTGGCGCTGGAGGATTGGCTGCATTTGCACCGGAGAAGAGACAGATACTCATTCCTCCAATGAAACAGGCTGTTCAGCAGGCTTCTTACCCCATCTCTGCCTCATCTCAGGAGCCTGATTTCTTTCCAGGGAGCAGATGAGATCTTTCTCTTTCCAGCACCAGAGTGAGTGAGTGTGAGTGTGTGTGTGAATGAGTGTGTGAGTGATGAGTGTGTGTGAGAGTGTGTGTGAATAAGTGTGTGTGTCCGTGAGTGAGTGTGTCAGTGAGTGTGTGAGTGAGTGAGGAGGGTGTAATGGTGATTTAAAGGCAAGGTCTTCACTTTGACACCTTTTGTTCTATAATCAGCCTGACAACCGTGAACCTACTTCTTGCCAGACAGAAAAGTCATTCCCGTGCCTTGCCCCGAGCCTCCTCGGAAATGGCACATCCACACATGAGGAGTTTTTACTCAAACAGCAACACATGAGTCGTGCCTCTTCCCTAACTTCGTTTTGCGTTTTTGCCGAAATACACCCCGTGGAGCAGAGCCACAAAGGGCACCAAACCTTGGCAGTAGCTAGAAATAATCAGCCCATGTTCCAAGTGGATGAAAGTGGGCATCAGGGTTGTGTCCCCAGCGACTGTAGGGGGCCCCGATGAGCTGCCTGTTAAAAACAGTCTGTCATGAATATGACCCTCATGCGTCTTAAATGCGACCTATCTAAAAGAAATCTGTTGAAACGTCAGAGATTATACAGGTAGGCTGGGCTCACACCTGTAATCCCAGCACTTCAGGAGGCTGAGGTGGGTGGATCATTTGAGGTCAGGAGTTTGAGACCAGCTTGACAAACATGGTGAAACCCCATCTCTACTAAAAAACACACACAAAAAAAAATTAGTTGGGCATGAAGGCGCACGCCTGTAACCCTGCTACCTGGGAGGCTGAGGCAGGAGAATAGTTTGAACCCAGGAGGCAGAAGTTGCGGTGAGCCAAGATCGCGCCATTGCACTCCAGCCAGGGTGACAGAGTGAGACTCCATCTGAAAGAAAACATTCACATGTAGTCCTGTTGTAGGCTTTCTTTGCGTTTTGAAGTGTTTGTGGAAAGTGAATGTCTTCTAGATTCTTCTAGATTCCTTAAGCAGCCAAGATAGAGGACAATTCTTGTTTTCAACATGCACACAACACTGGGATCATTCTTTTCAAAAGCATCTTTCTGAGGCCGTGGTGGTTTGGGGACCTTCGGTGCTGCAGAGGGACACACACCTGATGTCAGTGTGCACCTGGGGACCACTCTGTTGTAGCGTGAGGAGCCAGCGGCCTCAGTTTGCCTGCCTGCCCTGGGACTTTTACTCACACTGCGACTTTGGACAAGTCCTTGAGCCACAGTGTTTTCACCTGAGAAATGGGGCGACTGGTACCTGACTGAGCACTCAGACCCCCAGGAACAAAGCGAGCACGCGGGGGCATTGGGCACTCACGTGATGCAGGTGAGGCGTACGTAGTAACTCTGTTCACCAAGAGGAAGCTGGAGGGATACACGTGGGACATGCACCAATTGCCTCTGAGATTTGGGAACAAGCCAGGAACCTAGACAGGCATTGCAGTGTTTTCAGAAGCTACGCAAGCTCGCTCTGAGGGGCGGCGAGGTTTGACCCACGCCGGACACCAGGAGCTCTGGGTCTAGAATTGGTCCCTACTCTTGAGGTGCCCACAGTTCTACGCAAGGAGCAGGTCTGGAAAGTGCTTTTTGTTGTTGTTGCTTGTTTTTGAGGCAGAGTCTTGTTGTGTCACCCAGGCTGGAGTGCAGTGGGGTAATCTCAACTCACTGCCACCTCGGCCTCCCAGGTGTAAGCGATTCTCCTGCCTCAGCCTCTTGAATAGCTGGGATTACAGGCTCCCACCCTTATGCCCAGCTAATTTTTGTATTTCTAGTAGAGACAGGGTTTTACCATGTTGGCCAGCCTGGTCTTGAACTCCTGACCTCAGGTGATCCACCTGCCTCGGCCTCCCAAAGTGCTGGGATTACAGGCCTGAGCCACCGCGACCGGCCAGGAATCTTTTTCCATTTACCACACTTGTGACTCAGCCAAGTGTCTTTTTCAAAGCCTAATAAAGCCTTCACGGCTCCCGAAACACTGCACTACATCTAGTAGCCGCCGACAATTTGGATTCTGTCTCCAGTGGGAAAGATTCAAAACTGCGGGTTTTGGAAGCCTTTAAAAGCTTCTTGTTTGTGTAATGTTCATTGAACGCAAATTCTTTTGCAAATAATAGCCTGAAACTGCTTTAAAGAAATAAACTCATCTTGCTGAGCCTGGGCTCGTATGTGTCAGTGGTGAAAAACTGCAAACACACGTTCTATTAGCCGAATCGTTTAATTAAACCACGTTCTTGAAATGGTCTGCACTATAGGAAGGGCTGTTGTGTGCACCACACTTTCTGAAAAGATACGTAAAGAGTCTCCAGAAACATATGATCGGAATTTATCCTAGACGAGACAGTTCCTCTCCCCATGTCTGTTTCCTCATCTGTAACATGAGGTACCAGGGCCGGGACATCCTCAAGTTCCATAGAGTGATGCTGTTCACAGGTGCTGTTACTTAGGGGAATCATCATGCTCTCGGGTTTTTGGTTTGGGGTTTTTTCTTTCTTTTTTTGAGACAGGGTCTCCCTCTGTCGCTCAGGCTGGAATGCAGCGGTGTGATTGTAGCTCCCTGCAGCCTCCTGGGTTCAAGCAATCTCCCTTCCTCAGCCTCCCGAGTAGCTAGGCCCTTAGGTGCACACACCACTGCACTTGGGTGTGATCCTCCCACTTCGGCCTCCCAATATGCTGGCATTACAGGCATGAGCCACTCCACCTGGCACTAGGATTTTATCCTTTGTTTTTAAAAAAATCTTCACATGTGAGTTAACTGGGGGCATTGGGAGGGTGTTCCTATATAAATGTATGTTGAAATACGAGAGTCAAGAGACTGAGTCTGGGGTCCAGGTGGGTCGCCTGGTCAACCCTCTGCAGACTTGCTGCTGCTTTTGTTAAAGTATCTAGGAGTCCCAAGCCACATGGGGTAGGGGCATCAGAAAAATCTAGAATTATTATTTATTTTTTTGAGACAGGGGTCTCTTGCACTGAGCTGGGGGGTCTGTCGCCCAGGCTGGAGTGCAGTGGCAAGATCTAGGCTCACTGCAACCTCTGCCTCCCGGGTTCAAGTGATTCTCCTGCCTCAGCCTCCCGAGTAGCTGAAGTTACAGGCACTTACCACCATGCCTGGCTAATTTTTGTATTTTTAGTAGAGATGGGATTTTGCCATGTTGGCCAGGCTGGTCTTGAACTCCTGACTTCAAGTGATCCACATACCTCAGCCTCCCAAAGTTCTAGGATTACAGGCATGAGCCACCGTGCCTGGTTTGAAGAGTTTAGAATTCTTCAGCCCTATCCAGGATGTCCCTGCTGCCTGGGTGGGAGGCAGGGGAGAGTGGGTGGGGAGAGGACTGTGCTGTAGGGGTGTGACTCTGCAGGGTGATCCTGGCTCTGCAGGTGACCAGCTGTGTGGCCTTGGGCAGGACACTGGGCTCTCTGCACCACTCCCCACATCGGTGAAGGGTCTGGTCAGGCCAGCTGTGGGCTAGTAACAGATTGTCACCTACTGACAGGTGACAGTAACAGATTCCAGTCTGTACTGCGAGCACCCATTAGCTGATTGCTGTCATCAACCACCCTGCACTGGGAGTTAAACAGGCACCTAGGCTGGGTACAGGGGCTCACACTTGTAACTCCAGCACTTTGGGAGGCCAAAGCAGGAGGATCACTTGAGGCCAGGAGTTTGAGACCATCCTGGGCAACATGGTGAAACCTCATCTCTACAAAAGAAATGCAGAAAATGCATGGTTGTGCACAGCATACTCCCAGCTACCCAGGAGGCTGAGGTGGGAGGATTGCTTGAGCCTGGTAGTTCCCGGCTGCGGTGAGCTGAGATCGCACCACTGCACTCCATCCTGGACGACAGTGTAAAACCCTGTCTCAGAAAACAAAAAAAACAGGCAACCAGATTTTCCTGTCCCGTAAAGAGAAAAACCTTGAGTTTCGATTAGGAACATCCAACCCTCTCACAAAAGTGACCAAATCATACATTTTGAAATTCACCTCCTTTTGACAAAGCCAGGACCCTCAAGCCAGGGAAGACTGATGCAATCTCAGCCCTGCCCTTTCAGCATTTCCAGCGTGCGGGTTGATAGAATCCCACACTTTTTAGCGGTCGAAAGCAACTGAAGATGTACCAGTTATTTCAGAGTTGTGAAGCAGAGACTAAAATAGTTTGAAGCTGAATTTTAAGCCTCTTTTGGCCAGATCAAAGAAACCCAAACTTCTAAAAATACCAAATTAGCTTTTTAAGCATAGTTTCTATCTTTAGTGGAAAATGTGTGCAGTATATACTTCTGGAACCTACTTAAATGTATCCCTTGAAAGGAAGACGTACCTTGAAAAAGGAGACCCCTGGCCTGCAATAATAATTAAGTAATGTTCTCTGCCCTTGACTCTTGCACCAAGCCCTATCAGGATTCCACAGGCCTCTTTCTCCCTCCTTTTTCAGTTCTGCATACATCCTTGTCCTCTTGCTCGAGTTAGTACCAAAAAAAAGTTACTCTTGTAGTTTACATGTCATAAATGAAAATGGATATTCCTACCCAGGGCATAGTCTGAAATATTTGTATTTGGGTTTCAAATGTGTGATTAGATGCTCTCTGTGGCAGATCGGCCTTTCTAATTGCTGTGCTTGTTAAAATTCAAATTAGGCTTTATTCTCTTTGCAAACGTTGACTGACAGTTGTAGAGAGTGGCCCAGAATGGCGCTGAGTGATGGGTGGCCGGGGAAGCCTGCGGTAGGAAATGCACGACAGACCCTTCACAGAGGAGTGGCTGGCCTTGACTTTGAGTCCTTCCATCCCGGGGGCTTTAGAGACAGAGCTGCCTGACCCTGCATTAGCTTGGCCCCGGGAGTGTTGGAGGGGTCTGTTCCCACCTGCAGTTGCTGAGGACAAGCTGTCTGATGCAGGCTTCCTGTGGGCTGGCCAGTCCCCACCCAGCTTTGCACACATCCTAGGATTGCGAAGGCTGAACTCCAGGATTGGGGCGTGATCTCCCCACACCTCTGCTGAGTATCCTGGACCTTCCCGTGTCTTTTGTTTTATTTTGTTTTTTTGGGGCGGAGTCCCAATCTGTCGCCCAGGCGGGAGTGCAGTGGTGCAATCTGGGCTCACTGCAACCTCCACCTCCCAGGTTCAGGTGATGCTCCTGCCTCAGCCTCCTGAGTAGCTGGGATTATAGGTGCTTATGACCACATCCAGCTGATTTTTGTATTTTTAGTAGAGATGGGTTTTTGCCATGTTGGCCAGGCTGCTCTCGAACTCCTGACCTCAGCCGATCCACCTGCCTCGGCCTCCTAAAGTGCTGGGATTACAGGTGTGAGCCACCACACCTGGCCAGACCTTCCCATTTCTGATCAGGACTGACCCTGGGGTGAACTGACCTCCTTGAAGTGTAGAGGCGTCCTGGTTGTCTGGGGACTTTGGGTGGGATCTCTGCCGGGTTTGCCTGCAGCGGAAGGAAAGGGAAGTGACTTATCTCAGGCACCTGCTTTGAACAAGGCACTGAGCTGAGGATGTTCACATGCATCTGCTAATTTAATCCCGCAACGGTCCTGAAAAGATGCTTTCCCCGTTTTCCATTTGGGGAGACTAAGGCTCAGAGAGGTCACTGGCCTGCCCGGGGGTGGCGCTCTCAGCGAGGGGTGAGCTCATACTGAGTTCAGGTCTGTGTGACCCTGCAGCCATGCCCTTGCCACTATGCCGTTCCCGCCCTCCTGGCTGGTTGTGTTCTGCCCACTTCTAAGAATGATTTCCAGTGGCTTGCAAAGGTACAGTTAGCACGGTATGACAAGCAAGGCGTGAAGCTGGGAGTTAGTGGGAACGAAGAGGAAAGAAAGTGAGAGGAGGCTGGGCATGGTGGCTCACACCTGTAATCCCAGCACTTTGGGAGACAGAGGCAGGAGGATCAGTGGAGCCCAGGAGTTCAAAGTCAGCCTGGGCAATATAGGGAGACCTCATCTCTATTGTGAAAATAAACTGTACATAAAGTGAGAGGAAAAGGCAGTTAGAACCAGAAATAGACAACTATCCAAAGTTCCCCAGACCCTGTGTACTTACTTCATAAAGATGAGACACAGACTTGATTATGAGCTTCCTAGCAACCAATGCAAAAAGGGCAACCAGAGAAGTCGTGTGACTCACACTGTCCACAAGCTCAGAACAAAGCATGCGTTGAGGGAAAGCACAGCTCCTCTGGTGTTGGTTTAAAAAAACAAAAATTCTCCCCAAGATCCTCCTAAAAGAAGTCACTTGGTTTTGTTGCTGCTTACAAGTTGCTGGCAACCAGGAGCCCCTGGCATGTGTCTTACAGCTTAATAGAAGCAGCATTACATTTATCTGAAAGAAGACAAGAGGATGTACAGGCCCATTTTGGGGAGCGGATATACCTCTTTCTAAAGGTAGAGGAACTTCTGTCTGGATTTGTGAGGTGCAGGTGATTTCAGATACTGATGTTTTGAGTTCGGATACAGAACAAATGTGGCTTGTGAAGTACTGGTCATTAGAACCAGAGAATGAACTCCGTCCCTGTCTTTTAAATCTGGTTCATTCCCTCTTTTTAGACATTTACTATTTGGGGACAAAGAGAGCTCTAAGAATTGTCTTGGCCCCTAGGATGGCATCAGACATGGCTGGGTTTTGGGGATCTGTTGGAGAGAGAAGGGTGTGTCACGGGGGTCAAAAACGGCCTTGAAGAGGGCCAGGAGCACGGACAACCCCTGGGAGGGCCCTGATCACTGGCTGCCTCTGCCCCTTGCTCCTCCTCTGGCTTTTTCTCTCTGGCCCTTTCTGCTGTATTCATGCAGTGGCATGGGTCCTCCCCACCCCCTGCGTCTTCATGTGCTGGGGTTCAGCCGCCAAGGTGGAGAGAGATCCCTGTCGGGGAAGGACTCTGGCCCCGATGCCTCTTCCTCCAGGGCAGTCCACCGTGGTGGGTGAGAGAAGAGGCCACTCCTAGAGAAAGAGACACTGTCAGTACATGTCAGGAGGGGTCCTGGGAGCTCGCCACATGGTAACCAGCCCTTCTCGGCATTCAAGGTTGCATCCTGCTGCCTGGATGACTTTCTGTTACCACTGACCCAGGGTAGGGTTTTAAAGAGTGACATTAAGGTGATAAGTTTGAATCTCATTACTGACCAGTGCAGACAGGCACTGCCTTCCTTGTTGATTCTAAAAATGACACTTGGGTTTTAGAGGGTTGCTTTTCAAGTAACCGAAATCCCCGCATGCACCTTCTGGTACATTTCAGGAGAGTCTGGGTACCGGAATTCATCAGAGCACATGTGGGGCTTCAGCAAAGCCAGGCCTGCTTTTCCTGGCAGAGGCTGGGCCCTGTAAGCCTGAACGCACCTCCCAGCCCTTCCTCACTCAGCACCCATGACCCACTGGGTCACGGTGACCCACATCCCACGGCTCTGGCCACAGCTGGACTCATCTCACACTCACATATAATCACAGCCCCTAGAAGGCACGTGTTTTTAATGAGAGGCTCATTTCCACCACCTCCCCCCAGCCCCCTGCAGCAAGCCAGTGCAACTCCAGGACAGAGTCAGCTGATAGGGGACTGGAAGACTGGAGGGAGCAAGTTTTACTTTTTTCGCTATGACCATTTAAATCAAAGTCATGCTTCAGAAAAAGTTATGCATATAGAAAAATGTACACTTGTCCAGGCGCAGGGGCTCACACCTGTAATCCCAGCACTTTGGGAGTGCTAGGCGGGCAGATCCACGAGGGCAAGAGAGAGACTATCCTGGCCAACATGGTGAAACCCTGTCTCTACTAAAAATACAAAAATTAGCCAGGCATGGTGGCAGATGCCTGGAGTCCCAGCTATTTGAGAGGCTGAGGCGGGAGAATCACTTGAACCCGGGAGGCAGAGGTTGCAGTAAGCCGACAAAGAGCCATTGCACTCCAGTCTGGCAACAGAGCAAGACTATCTGAAAAAAAAAAAGAAAAATGTTGTACACTTCATACTGTGTGCATTCAGTTAATTTGTACAAAATGAATGCATCCATTTCCCCAACATCCAGATGGAAAATGCCACCAGCACCCTTAGCTGCCCCCACCTGGCCCCCTGAATTGGAGTGAATTTTAAAGGAGGAAGGAAAGAAAATGACGTTTCCTGATTAGAACATATGGGACAGGCACTTTGTATACTGTCCACCTTGCCCCAGATTATTTTTATTTTTATTTATTTATTTGTTTGTTTGTTGAGACGGGATCTGGTTCTGTCGCCCAGGCTGGAGTGCAGTGGTATGATCTCACTGCAACATCCGCCTCCCGGGCTCAAGTAATCCTCTCACCTCAGCCTCCCGAGTATCAAATTCTCATTTCAAAAATTAAGAATGGGCCAGGCACAGTGGCTCACGCCTGTAATCCCAGCACTTTGGAAGGCTGAGGTGGGTGGATCACAAGGGCAGGAGTTCAAGACCAACCTGACCAACACAGTGAAACCCTGTCTCTACTAAACATGCAAAAATTAGCTGGACATGGTGGCGGTGCATGCCTGTAATCACAGCTACTCGGGAGGCTGAGGCAGGAGAATTGTTTGAACCTGGGAGGTGGAGGCTGCAGTGAGCCAGGGTTGCGCCACTGCACTCCAGCCTGGGTGATAGAGCAAGACTCCATCTCAAAGGAGAAAAAAAATAAGAATCAGACCCAAAAAGAACGTGTGGCTTGACCACAACTGAGGCCACAGAGCCTAAACTGTGGCACCCTCTCATCTAAACCACACTTTGGAGTTTTATCCACATCTTTCATAGATGATCAGGAAGCGAAATAACCTATTCATACTTTCAAAACTTCTTACGAAATGTGACGTGCTGTATAATGATTAAGATCGAAAGGAGAAACTAGGAAACGAGAGTTTTTAATCCCAGCTTACAGGAAATTCTAACTACTAGGAAATCTAATTCAGGCAGCCCTGGGAAACATCACAGCCTATGAGATGAAAGTCAGCTAAATTGGGATCTAATTCTATAATCTAAATATAGATGTAGATGTATTACAGGTTGGCCTTTTCAGCTGGAGAGAGTATCATTCACTCCAAAAGTGCCTTTTGTATCACAGAGAAGAGCGCAGCCAGGGGTGTTACCAGCTGCGGAAGGGGGCGGGGAGCTTGGCGTGAGGGGCTTTCATTCATTCCTTAGTCATCTCTATTTTCTTACAAATTTTATAGCAGGAATTATTTTTGCATTGTGTAATAAATGAAAAAGAAAAGAGGAAGGAGGCATCTCAGAGGAGCAGTTTTGGGAAGAAGGCTGTCATGGCATGTGGGCAGAGGGAGGTCTGGGAATGGAGTCTGCTGGGTCAGAAGGATGGCCATGTTCTTTACCAGTTTGGCATCAGAAATGGCTCACGCCGCCGGGCGCAGTGGCTCATGCCTGTAATCCCAGCACTTTGGGAGGCAGGTGGATTACCTGAGGTCAGGAGTTCGAAACCAGCCTGGCCAACATGGCAAAACCTCGCCTCTACTAAAAATACAAAACTTAGCTGGGCATGGTGGCAGGCACCTATATTCTTAGCTACTCAGGAGGCTGAAGCAGGAGAATCGCTTGAACCTGAGAGATAGAGGTTGCAGCGAGCAGAGATTATGCTGCTGCACTCCAGCCTGGCTGACGGAGCAAGACTTCATAAAAAAAAAAAATAAAAAGAAGTATGTCATGGTAATCCCAGCAGTTTGGGAGACTGAGGAGGGAGGAGTTTGAGACCAGCCTAAGCAACACTGTGAGACCCCCATCTCTACAAAAAAAGAATTTTTTTTTTTTTAATCAGCCAGGCATGGTAGCATGCGCTTATAGTCCCAGCTACTGAGAAGGCTGAGGTGGGAGAATCACTTGAGCCTGGGAGTTCCAGGCTGCAGTGAGCTATGATCACATCACTACACTCCAACCTGGGTGACAGAATGAGACCTCGTCTCTTAAAAAAAAAAAGAAAACGCCTGTCTCACTTGTCACGCCTCGCCAGTGAGTAGTCGACGTGGGACTGTTCTCCTCCTCACAGCCTTACTGACCCTGGATGATGGCACTGTGATACCTGTTCCCTTGGTCAAAAAATATATATTACCCTAAATTCAAAACTCATCAGATAACCGTGAGGCTAAGTCAGAAAGTGAAGAGAAAGAATTCTCTTAAAAAAAAAAAAAAAAAAAAAGCGAGGCTGTCTTTCCATACATTTGTTTGCCAGGGTGTTGCCTGTGTAAATTACCTTTTGGCATCTTTTGTTTACTTTTCTTGGTTGCTCTTTTGCCTTGTCTTACTTGTTCTTACTCATTTTTAAAGAGTATGAATTAAGGCGGGGCATGGTGGCTCACGCCTGTAATCCCAGCACTTTGGGATGCCAGGGTGGGTCGATCACCGGAGGACCAGTCTGGCCAACCTGGTGAAACCCTGTCTCTACTAACATTAGCCAGGTGTCGTGATGGACACCTGTAATCCCAGCTACTCAGGAGTCTCAGTCGGGAGAATTACTTGATCCCAGGAGGAGAATGTTGCAGTAAGCCAAGATCTTGCCACTGCACTCCCAACCTGGGCAGAGAGACCCAAGACTCTTGACTCAAAAAAAAAAAAGCATGAATTAATTCTTTCTCTCTTGCATATTGTAGAAATGTTCCCCAAATCTATCCTTCCTTTTGTAAACATATTTCTGTATTCTTTTAAAGCAATTGTAGATTTTTAGCTTTTCACTTGGTTTTTTAATCTGACAACAGTTTTGTGTAGGGCGTTAAGGTGTAAGGGATCTCTTTTTCCCCCCAAGTGGATGGCTCATTTTCCCAATGCAGTATTCCTTTAAATATCCTCAATAAAAGAGAATCGTAAAAATCTGTTTTTGAGCGATGGGAAATGCGGACCAAAAATATGCATAAGGAATTTTTGATTGAAAAACCCAGACAGGGCCGGAGTTTGAAATGAACTTCCTGTAAAAGCCAACACGTGTAGAGGTGGTAGCCTGCGGGCTTTCCAGAGAGCTGTAATTGACTGTTTCACCATCAGCCAGGCCCCTCTTTCTTACCACTTTTTTGGATGCCCATTAAAGATCTGATGACGAGCGCGAATGTGGCAGCATTTTGGCATTTTGGATGGTAACATAATTGCACATATTGAAAATCTCTGAATTTCCATCCAGTGCGTCTCATTATACTGGAGGTGTGAAAACTCCATGTGCCTCTCTGAACAATCGTCCTGCTCTGTCACAGTTCAGGGGAAACAAAAGGAGCTCCAACTTCCCAAGAATTATTTAAATTTGACTTGATTCCATTGAGTTGCTACTGTAACTAGAATTTGAATGTTTTCCCTTTCTGTTTTTTTTTTTTTATTCTTTTTTGAGGTGGAGTTTCATTCTCCTCGCCCAGGCTGGAGTGCCGTGGCGTGATCTCGGCTCACTGCAACCTCCGCCTCCTGGGTTCCGGCAGTTCTCCTGCCTCAGCCTCCTGAGTGGCTGGGATTAAGGACAC
Organism: Saguinus oedipus; assembly: GCA_031835075.1. Lineage (NCBI taxonomy): Eukaryota > Metazoa > Chordata > Mammalia > Primates > Cebidae > Saguinus > Saguinus oedipus. The sequence goes on from CM063170.1 coordinate 57,817,431, forward strand.
ATGCGCCACACCTAAGTTTTGTATTTTTGGTAGAGATGGGGTTTCACCTTGTTGGCCAGGCTGGTCTCGAACTCCTACCTCAGATAATCCTTCTGCCTTGGCTTCCCAAAGTGCTGGGATTATAGGTGTGAGCCACCACGCCCAGTCCCCTTTCTGACTTGCATTTCCACTTTTATCTCTCCACTCCCGAAGACATACCAACCCACAAGGAACTTCCTTCTAGCCCTTACCTAAAACTTCACTGCCAGATGTTTCCTACTGCATTCGCCACTCCTCCTTGTCTCTCTGCAGTCTTAGAAAATTGGTTTGGTCCAAGCTGAAGCTGTTCTTTGAAGAAATACCATTATTTTAAAATAAAAGGATTCCCCAGCCTGGACGGTGTAGCAAGACCCTATCTCTACCAAAAAATCAAAAATTTAGCCACGCATGATGGTGCACACTTGTAATCCCACCTACTCAGGAGGCTGAGGCAAGAGAATGGCTCAAGTCCGAGAGATCGAGGCTGCAGTTGGCTATGATCGCGCCACTGCACTCCAGCCTGGACAACAGTGAAACTGTGGCTCAAAATACATAAGATAAAAAGATTTCCTCCTTTCAGAGAATTGCTGAACCTGGGAGGCAGAGGGTGCAGTGAGTCGAGATCACGCCACTGCACTCCAGCCTGGGTGACAGAGCGAGACTCTGTCTCAAAATAAATAAATAAATTTTTTTTAAAAAAAGGATTTATCCTTTAAGAAGCTAAGAATAGGAGATTCAAGCTGAAATCTTGCTTTTTCAGCATGATTATGTACGGGGGTTCAGCAACCCCCCATAATATGAAATGTGGAAAGTATTAAAAAGTAAAGCATGAGATATGTCTGAGCTCCTGGGAGGGAACCGTGCTCCCCTTCTTAAAGCGCCGTTTTTCCCTGACCGCTGCCCGAGATACAGGCTCTCCTGGTTCAGCCCACCTTGCTCATCAGTCACTCTCTGCTGGATGCCCGCTCATGCCCTGCCCCTGAGGTTGGCACACAGATCTCGGAGCCCTGCCCCTTGATGTCTCCAAGACCCTGTCCTCAGGGGATCCCGTCCATGCTCGTGGCTTAAAATACCATCCACAGAAGGATGGCATCTATATTTACATCACCCCAAATATTCAACTGAATATTCAACATCTCTACTTGAAAAGACATATCCAGCTTCACTGGGCTTGAAAAGAGAACTGTTGACCCCTCCCACGCACACCGCCTTCACCACCAATCCCGGGCCCCCCGTCACCCCGGGAAATGGTGTCAGCATCCAGGAGCTGCTCAGGCTAAACCTAGGTGTGCCCCACGGCTCCCTCGCCTCTCCCCGACATGCCCGATCCACCAGCAAGCCCCTCCATCCCACCCTTCCTCCTGGATACACCTGGGCTCCCAGCTGCACTGCTGTCACCTTGGCCAAGCCACTGTCATGGCCAACCCGCCACCACCTCCATTCTTAGCCGCCTTCTGTCCACTCTCTTTACACAGTGGCCCCAGTTTTGTTTTTAATGAACACAATTCAGATCATTCAGTCTCCCTGCTAGACCTTCTGATGCCTTTCCGTCCAACTTTCTGTGGTCTGTGACCCCACGTCGCCCTGACTGGCTGGGCCACAGCCCGTCCAGCCCGGCCTTCACCCTTGAACCTGCCTGGCCTCCATGCTCCTCAGTCTGCGCCCCGTAGTTTCTTCCACTTTCTTCTACCTGGCTCACCCAGGAATTCCAGAGACTTGTGCTATTCCTGTCACATGCCGCCTGGCTTGCCATCTCCTGTCTACCTTTTCCTAATAGAATGTCATTCCCGTGGGGGCTCTTTCAGGTCACTTCATGGCATGCCTCCAGCCCCAGGCACAGAGCTCGGGATATCATACGTGTTCAGGAAGCATCCGTTGGTGGGCAGGCTGGATTCTATGCAGGAAGCATAATGACCAGTGGCCACAAATTACCGGGGCCACAGGGGCACTGCCTGCTGTTACCACCTGGTGTCCACCATACCTTTAAAGACAAAGGTTGCTCATTGAACGAGTGAGAATCAGAAATCCTGGGCAAGCAATGGCAGATGTAGTCTCTCAAGGGAAAGTTTTTACCACACGGAAAGCCTTCTAGGTGCTCTAGCCTGTCATGCTGGGAAAGGGGTTGTGGGCTGGAAAAAGAGGCTCCCTGGGGCCCGTGTACGGGCCTCCAGGTGGAAGTGGGGCTGCCGGGGGGCTCTGAGACCCTCACCCTGGAGCAGGTCATCACCCACCCCAAAGGAACAAAGCAAGAATTTGGTCACACTTAAAATGTTGAATTGTTGGCAAAACCCCAAAATAGCATAGAAAACGGATGTGATTAGGTTTTTCAATAGTAATTGTCATGAGTTACCAGTCTGATATATCCTATAAATCAGATGTTGAGTTGATTTATCTTTTATCACTTCTAGGGACTTACTCTGCACAGTAACTCACAAACAATCCCCAAATCAGAACTGGTGGGATGAGCTCCCAGCAAGCTTTAGGAAGCTTGTTAGTTTGGGGAAGACAGCCCCCCTTGGCTGGGCTCAGGTGTTTCCTTCCTTCCTTCCTTCCTTCCTTCCTTCCTTCCTTCCTTCCTTCCTTCCTTCCTTCCCTCCCTCCCTCCCTCCCTCCCTCCCTTCTTTTCTTTCTTTTCTTTCTTTTTTATTTTTTGGAGATGGAGTCTCGCTCTGTCATCCAGGCTGGAGTGCACTGGCACGATCCTGGCTCACTGCAACCTCCGCCTCCTGAGTTCAAGCAATTCTCGTGGTTTTGCCTCCTGAGCAGCATGGACTACAGGTGCCCGCCACCACGCCCAGCTAATTTTTGCATTTTTAGTAGAGATGAGTTTTCACCATGTTGGCCAGGCTGGTCACGAACTCCTGACCTTAGGTGATCCACCCACCTTGGCCTCCCAAAGTGCTGGGATTTCAGGTGTGAGACACCATGTCCGGCTGGGTGTTTTATTTCTTTGTCCCTTGTTTCCAGCACTGTGAGTGCAGGCCCGGTGTCAGAGTGCAGAGAACGGGGCCCTTCAGTGTCATTCCGGGCCAGGGAGGTTGTGATGAATATTGTTCCCAACACAGGGTCCCCAGGGCACTGGTGCCACTACTGCCACTACTTATATAATAAGAACCTTCAGGCTGGATGTGAGGGCTCACACCTGGAATCCCAGCACTTTGGGAGGCCGAAGTGGGAGGATCGCTTGAGCCCAGAAGTTCAAGACCAGCCAGGGCAATACCCTATTGGTATTGTTAACTACCAACAGGGCTCCTGCACTCACAGTGCTGGAAACAAGGGACAAAGAAATAAAACACCCAGCCGGACATGGTGTCTCACACCTGAAATCCCAGCACTTTGGGAGGCCAAGGTGGGTGGATCACCTAAGGTCAGGAGTTCGTGACCAGCCTGGCCATAGTGAGACCCTGTTTCTACAAAAAAAATTTTTTAAAGTAGCTGAGCGTGGTAGCATGCACCCGTGGACCCAGCTACTCAGGAGGCTGAGGTGGGAGGATTGTTCCAGCCAAAGGGGTCAAGGCTGCAGTCAGCTGTGATTGTGCCACTGCAGTCCACCCTGGGTGACAGAGGGACACCCTGTCTCCAGTAAGAAACCAACAATGAAAACCTTTATTTTGAAGAATCTGACCAGTTCTCTAGCTGGCCCTGGAGTGAAAAATGACACAATGCAAAGTAGATGGCAGATTGGTTCTCGGGCAGTCCCCGGAGACCCCGGTCTCCCACATCTGACTCGGGGAAGAGTGTGGTAACATTAATAGCCTTCTGCTCTGGGCCAGCTTGTAACTGTGTGCTCCCCCACGCCAGCCAGCCCTCTCCTAACTCTATGACCCCCAGTCCAGGAATAGGGCTCCTCAAGGCCCTGGGAACCAGCCCACTGTCCTCAGGGATGTGCCTGGAAGCCGCTGTGCCCCACACCCCATGGGACTTGCCTGAAGACAGCACCTGTGCTTCCTACCTGAGTTCTGTCTCTGAATCTGGCCCTTGAGTTCAGGGTCCTAGGAACTTAACGCAAGGGATGCTCTTTCTCCCTTTAACTACCAAGACACGTGTTTGGTCTTTGGGAATTTCGGGAAGTATTTAGGTTGATGCAAAAGTCACTGTGGTTTTTACAATTAATTGCAAAATGAAAAATGAATGTGTGGACATCAGGCTTGCATAGGGAGATGGCCACAGGCCTCACGTGGTGTCAGTCCTGAGCAGGGGAGGTCCTGATGTGAGTGCCCACTTCTTTTTTGTTGTTTTTGTTTGTTCATTTTGTTTTTGGAGACAGAGTCTCATTCTGTAGCCCAGGCTGGAGTGCAGTAGTGCGATCTTGGCTCACTGAAACCTCTGCCTCCCGGGTTCAAGCAATTCTCCCGCCTCAGCTTCCCCAATAGCTGGGATTACAGGCATCCACCACCATGCCCAGCTAATTTTTGTATTTTTAGTAGAGATGGGGTTTTACCATGTTGGCCAGGATGGTCTCGATCTCCTGACCTCGTGATTCACCCTCCTTGGCCTCCCAAAGTGCTAGGATTACCGGCATGAGCCACCGCACCCAGCCGATGTCCTGCTTTTTTTTATGAATCCCAACCCAGTTCTGTGTCTCTGTCCCCACCTCCCTTTCCCTCGCAGGACCGTCTCCACCACAGCCCCCTTCCTGACTTAGTATATGTCTGTCTCTTACCTTTCTTGCTGCGTGAGGATATAAGTTGCTTAAATTCAAAAACATGTCTTTTTTTAATGAATGAAAGAGTGGCTGGCATGCAGCAGGTACTGAAATATTTGTGGAGGGAATGATAAATCTCAGTTCAGGGCACTCAGTGTGGCCTGGGCTGCATGGAACAGCCAATTGGTGGCCACAGAGAGTGGCCAGACATTCCCAGGGTGGGAATGTGACTCTTAGTCACTCTCTTTTACAAATATGTGCTTATTAAAATGATGTCCAGGGGTTCCCAAATGGTGTTTAAATCATGAATGCAAACATCAGAGGCTCTGAAGTTTCAAGTCTTTTTCAAGTCTTTTTTTTTTTTTTCTTTTTGAGACGGAGCCTTGCTCTGTTGCCCAGGCTGGAGTGCAGGGGTGCGATCTCGGCTTGTGCAACCTCTGCCTTCCAGGTTCAAGCAATTCTCCTGCCACCGTGCTCGGTTAATTTTTTGAATTTTTAGTAGAGATGGGGGTTTCACCATGTTGGTCAGGCTGGTCTTGAATTCCTGACCCCACATGATCCTCCCATCTCAGCCTCCCAAAATGCTGGGCTTACAGGCGCGAGCCACTGCGCCCAGCCAGGGAGATTTTGCTTAGCCACATAAGTAGGAGGGAAAATGAGCTGTTGCTTTCTGTATTCACCAAGATGGCCTAAAATAAGAAAGCAGAAAAGGGAAGAACCTTTTGACAAGAGCCCACGAGGTTGTCCAGGTCCATCTTGGCAGGTGTTTTCTTGCCTGTGGATTACTAGACTTTCCCTCTACCTGCATTTCAGGCTGAAATGTATGACTCAGCCCCGGCCAAGCACATACCAGTAAAAAGTCGTTTCCCCGGAGAGCTTTCTCTTCCTCTGTGGCCGTGAGTGCCGACAGCTTCCACTGGAAGTGAGAAAAGCTGAGTGTGTCCCAGCTGCCTCATTTTTCTCACCAAGGTATTGTGAGCTGGTGGGAAGGCCAGGAGCTGGGGCAGCCGCTTTAGAATTAGTGTGAGAGACAGGAGGACAAGCCCCTGGGCCTCCTGAATTTCCTCATTTGCACAACAGGGACAGTTATTTATTTATTTTTTTTTTGAGATGCAGTCTTGCTCTGTTGCCCAGACTGGAGTGCAATGGCTTGATCTCAGCTCACTTGTAAGCTCTGCCTCCCAGGCTCAGGTGATTCTCATGTCTCAGCCTCATGAGTAGCTGGGATTACGGGCACGGGCTACCATGCCCGGCTAATTTTTGTATTTTGAGTGGAGATTAGGTTTCACCATGTTGGCCAGGCTGGTCTCGAACTCCTGGCCGGAGACTATCTGCCCGCCTCGGCCTCCCACAATGCTGGGATTTCAGGTGTGAACCACCACCGCACTTGACCAACAGGGATAGTTTCAGTCCCCTTTCTGGGTGGTATCAGGACACCCACAGAGGTGTGGGTCTAAGCGCCTTGTGAGTATCCATGTCCTGTGCTCAAGGAAAGCACCAGTCATTCATTCGTGCATTCATTCCCCCAACAATTACTGATGTCCCTCCTCAGCAGGAAGGAATGTTACATACAGCCACTAAAAGGTGAAATCACCAACGCTGTTCAGAAGGATGGAGATGTTTATGTCATTGGCTGTGTGGCCACGTCTGCTGAGGACATAGCATGGATTTATAAGTGTTTTGAATATAAGATCTTTCTTTAATGCTGTTATATCTGGTTTCCTTAAAATAATTATTCTTTGGTAATTATTTTAAGGAAATAAGTTTATTCCTTTAAAATAATTATTCTGTGGTATTTAAGAAAAAGAAAGAGAAGGCCGGGTGCAGTGGCTTATGCCTGTAATCCCAGCACTTTGGGAGGCGGAGGCGGGTAGATCACAAGGTCAAGAGATTGAGACCATCCTGGCCAACATGGTGAAACCCCCATCTCTACTAAAAATACAAAACTTAGCTGGGTGTGGTGGCGTGCACCTGTAGTCCCAGCTACTCAGGAGGCTGACGCAGGGGAATTGCTTGAACCCAGGAGGAGGAGGTTGCGGTGAGCAGAGATCACGCCATTGCACTCCAGCCTGGCGACAGAGCAAGAATCTGTCTCGAAAAAGCAAGAGAAAAGCAGCTATTTGCATAAAACTTAGCCCAGGTGTGAAACACTTCCTAACACCCCTTCCATCCTCCCGCCAGTTGTTCCTCCCTCGGTGGCATGAGGTGGCTCTGTCCTTTTCCTCTGTCCCCACCATGGGGTGCCCAGTGCCATGGCCACTGACTGCAGTAAACAATCACATACGAGTCTGTTTGTTTACATTGCTGTGAAGAAATACCTGACGATGCGTCATTTATAAAGAAAAGAGGTTCACTTGGCTCATGGTTCTGCAGGTTGTATAAGAAGCATAACCCCAGCACCTGCTGCTGGTGAGGCCTCAGGAAGCTTCCAATCATGATGGAAGGCAAAGGAGGACATGGCAAGAGAGAGGGAACAGGAGGTGCAAGGTCCCAGACTCTCTTAAGCAACCAGATCTCATCAGAACTCAGAGCAAGAACTCACTCAGTACCAGGAGCGGGGATATTAAGCCATTCACGAGCCACCTGCCCTATGGCCCAAACACCTCCCACCAGTTCACACCTCCAACACTGGGGATCACATTTCAACATGAAATTTGCAGGGACACTAACCGGGCATGTAGCGTGTGTCTGTGATGTCAGTTACTCCGGAGGCGGAGACAGAAGAATCACTTGAACCTGGGAGGCAGAGGTTGCCGTGAGCTAAGATTGCACTACTGCACTCCAGCCTGGGTGACAGAGCAAGATTCTGTCTCAAAAAAATAAAAATTGGAGAATACAGATGTCCAAACCATGTCATTTTCTATCATGGCTGTTAGACTGTCAGGGCTTGAAAGTGGACCCGTAGTTGATTTCTCTTTATTTCCTCATTGTTGAACACATGGGTGTGCCTCATATGGACAGGGCGAGTGGCTGATTCACCTTTCCAAACCTGTGTCCTGACGCTGTGTAAAGTGTACCCACCCTATACAATTGCCGTGGGACAGTGTATCTGAAAATCTCGATATGCAGCCAGTACACAAAGGATGGTGTAAATCTCCTCCGTGCTTTGTAGATTTCATTTTTGTTGTTTTTTTTGAGACAGAGTCTCGCTCTGTTGCCAGGCTGGAGTGCAGCGGCACGATCTTGGCTCACTGTAACCTCTGACTCCCTGGTTCAAGCAATTCTCCTGCCTCAGCCTCCTGAGTAGCTGGGATTACAGGCACCTGCCACCACACCCAGCTAATTTTTGTATTTTTAGTAGGGACATGGTTTCGCCATGTTGGCTAGGATGGTCTCTGTCTCCTGACCTTGTGATCCACCTGGCTCATCCTCCCAGCATGCTGGGATTACAGGTATGAGCCACTGCGCCCAGCCGTGTAGATTTTATTTTTTAATGCTCAGATTGTTCCCCAGCAAAAAAAAAAATAATAAATGCTTGCAACAAGAATCTGCCCTGCCCTGTCTCAGGCAAGCTGTCGTGTGCACGTCCTGCAGGGCTGAGCTGTGCAGGGTATGCACTTCCTGGGTTGCGCCTGGATGATGGCATCCCTCCTGGCATGGGTGCAGATGGGCAGTCGGGAGGTGACATCAGCCTGGGAAAACTAGATGTCACTGAAAAGTGCTGGCAGTGGCCGGCGTGCGCAAAACCCCAGTCGTAAAAACAGCGCATTCTCAGTACAAAATGAGCACAGTTAAAAATAAAGAGCGCCAGAAGAAATATATTTGAATCTGAGGGCACGGCAAACAGTTTTGCAAGGTATTAAGATTGCATTAATCTTAATTTTATTATATATTAAAGTTTTTAACTTTCCAAATAATGCCGTTTTTGTTGTTTTAAAACGTCTGAGAGTTATAGAGGTATTTGGTGTGGCTGTCAGGCAAGGACTCCTGCCATTTATTGGGGCCCTGGTTTTATTTAATAGCCAGATGAATGGAATAGTTAATAAAAGAAATATTGCTTTATTCCCTGACATTTATGTCCTTGGTTTCCAATAAAGAATTGAAATTATGAATAGTTGATGGTTTAAATTGATGTTTTATGTTGAACGCTAGCTATAATTTGCCCTCTGAGGATTGTAATGCCGAGAAACAGATGGTTCCTCACAGTAACAAATTGCTATGTGTATACACTCTGTAGTCTTGGCTTTCAGATACTTTCACCTTCGGTTTTGAGCTGGTCTGCAGATGGGGGGGGAGCGGGGGGGCGAGAGGGGAGAGATCAGCCTCTGGAGGAAGGGGTTTCCTGCCCGAGGGGAGAAAGAGACAGGCCCTGGGGGCTCAGGGAACCTGGGGAATGCAGCTGGCCTGGGATACTGCCAGTACCTGCGCTGAGCTTTGGTGTCAGTATCTGGTGCCAAGGGCAGCTCTGTCCAAGGTTACCCTGGCAGCTGCGAGGTAGTGCCGGCAGGACTGCTGTGCATGTGGCTGTCTGATACCGTGCCGTGCTGCAAACTCCACATCCTCCTAGAATAGCCAGGAAAATGCCGTGGAGACTTGGTGCCAGATTTTCCAGGTGCCCAACAGTGGAGAGGTTAAGAGCTTGGATTCCGGAGACCAGCGGCTGGGCCACTTTTGGGGGAAGTTTCCCAAATTCCCACATTGCAGTTTCCTCATCTGTAGAATGTGTATAAGAGCAAAAGCCACCGCCCTGTTCTGAGGATTAAATGAGACCATTTCTCTAACACAACACTGAGCCTGGTGCCTGACAGGTAATGGTGTAACGAAACTTACAAAGCAGATTGATGTGGTGTGATTCCTGACGTTACAAAAGCTTCCTTGTTTTTCAGAGGGAGTTCCCACAGGGGTTCTTTAGACAGGCAGTGCATTAAGGTTGCAGAAATTTACTTTCCGCAACGTTTTAAAGGAACACAGCTTCAATGACAGCAAGGTACCTGAAACAGGAGCCCTTCCAGAGTGCCTCTGTTGTGCTGGCCTTTGAGACCTGCCGCTTCTGGCTGCGGGGACCTGGGCTGCCCCAGATCTGCCTGTCAGAAGCCGGGAGTTGTTAAACTGGTAAAATTTAACACCACTGTGAAGAGCCCCTCACAGACAATTCGGGAACACTTAACAGATAGAAAACAGATAGAAACAGATAGAAAAAATTAAGGTATAATTCTGCACAAGTGTTAACAGCAAGAGACGGAATTGGTAACAAGGCACGGGGGTCAGATCTTCAAATTTTTGTCAGATCTCACCAGTGAGATCAGTAGTTCTGTCTTCTCCAAGAGGAGTGTGGAATTTAGTGTTTTTCCTTCTTTGGGTTGTTTCCCAAGAGCTTGTTTTCAAGACACGTATTTATTTAGAATACAAGGCTCTTTTCTATAAGGAAAGAAAATGTTACAGAAGCGAACCCTTGGTTAATTGAAGAAGAAACCTGTTCATCTCATGACTCACTGGAGAGAGAGCTGGCAGCACTTCCTGAATGTCGATTACAGGCGGCACTGCATCCTTTCACTTCACCTTCCCGAGGAAGGTGAGGGTTGAGGGCTCCCCCGGCCCATCGCTGTGTTGGTGAGCCTCTGTAGAGGAACCTGTATGAGCTCTGACCGTTCTCCCTCGGGTGCCACTGCCGGGAAGCATGCCCTCCCTCCACTTGGGATCCAGCTCTCGCACAGAACCAAGCATTAACCAGTGGTGGTTTGGAGGTGAGAGGAAACAGATTATAAGGACCGTGGAGTGGACATAAGACCAGGGCCCGACTCCGGACCCTACCAGAGCAGAGTCTTTCGCTTCTGTGACATGAGACTGTAGAGCTCTAGAATGTTCCTTCCCCAACTCTGAACTGACACTATCAAGGGCCCTGCAGGGTCCTTCAGCGGCTCCCTGTGGCCTGAAGGACAAGACAGCTCCAGCCCTGGGAGCCATGAGGACATGGTCCTAGCCCGTGCTCCCGCCTCGCGGACCTCCCTGGAACGCCAGGGCCACCTCTCTGGGCTCTTCCTGTGCCCCAGTCCGCCCTCGCCACCCCGTCCCACTGTGCTTCCTTCTTTCCTGTGCCGCAGCTCGGGCCTGGCCACCCCGGAGTTCTGACCTCCTCCGTCTTGGAATGAGACGCCCGCATGGGTAGCCCATGGGTGGAGTGCGATCATCTCTGTGCCTTCGTTCACTCCACCTCGACCCGACACAGCACCCAGCACGCAGTGGGCATGGATGAATGAATGTGGGACAAATGCTCATGCAGAAGTGCTTGTGTGAGCCACGATGGTAAACAGAGGCCCCCCTCTCGTCCTCATGTGGAATTCCCTAGGTTGCGGGGAGGGGTGCATATGGACTGCCGCTCATGGCCCAGATACGTAATTTATTGATGGCAGTGACTAATAGCTTCTCATAGGTTCTAGTGGAAGAAACAGCGAGTCCCAGAGCATGGCTTGTTTTGAAGTCTGTTTCAGATAAGGGTCCTGTTTCAAAGTTTTTAAATTTCTCTTTTATTCAAAAGACATTTGATGAGTTGACTGTTGGGGGACCTTGATCCCAGTGACTCCACAGGACAGGGGAGACCACGGGCTCCCATATAAGCCTGTTGACCCGCCGCCTGTTCTCCATCTTCTGTCTTCTGTATCCGAAGCAAGGTTGGGGATGTTGCCTTTTCTGGCTATTGCTGTCTCCTGACACAGGGCACGTGCCCGAGGGCCCTTGGTGATCGGAGTGGGGGACTGCACCAGGGACTTCAGAGTCCTGGTCTTATGGGAAACGGCAAATGAATGGAGTTGGTCTGACTCCATGTTACTTCTTTCACAGATGAGAAACAAATACACATATTTTTCACCCTAGAAAGAAGTCTAAATGAACTCTCGTCAGAAACAGCCAAGTCCAGAGAAGCTGACGGTGTTGGCGTAAGAAGCTGTTTTCAGGCCAACCACCGTGGCTCACTCCTGTAATCTCAGCTCTTTGGGAGGCTGAGGCGGGTGGATCACTTGAGGTCAGGAGTTCGAGATCAGCCTGGCCAACATGGCCAATCCTTGTCTCTACTAAAAATAGAAAAATTAGCTAGGCGTGCTGGCACATGCCTGTAATCCCTGCTACTCAGTAGGCTGAGGCAGGAGAATCGCTTGAACCTGGGAGGCGGAGGTTACAGTGGCTCGAGATCACGCCACTGTACTCCAGCCCGAGCGACAGAGTGAGACTTTCTTTCAAAAGATGTTTTCCGTGAGTCAGCCCTGGTGTCTGATAAGTGTCTGCAGCTGACGGCTCAGAGCTCATGTCAGCCCACTTTGGGGGCTGGGGTGGAAGGCAAGAAACCCAGACAGAACCCCTGAAGCCATGAAGAAGGCATCTCTTCTCCTGGCTGCAAAACCTCCAGGCTTGATTGTGGTACCCTCTTAACGCTCCTGAAAACTATTTCAAGGACTGCAGGCCTCTCACGTGCCTCTGTGCCAGCTCTTCCTCTTCACCTCCTGCCGCAGATCTGTGCACTGGGCTCTCCTGTGTGTCTCCCAGGTCCCCCTTTCCCTCCAGGCCCCATTCCACAGCCCTGGGCTGCCTCTCCGCCTTCTCTGGGGTATGTCCTGGCCTCTCCTGTCACCATCACCCTCAGGGATCTTCCAGCTTTCCAGGCATTTGGAACGAGGCCTCTGTACCTTGTGGTCCCCCAGGTTCCTTGTGACAGGGTCCTGCGTCAGGATACCTGGGTCTGGGTGTGGTGGTTCATACCTGTTATCTCAGCACTTGGGAAAGCCAAGGCAGGAGGATTGCTTGAGGCCAGGAGTTGGAGCCATCCTCAGCAGCATAAAGAGATTCCATTGCTACACACACACACACAAAATAGCCAAGTGTGGTGGCGTGCACCTGCGGACCCAGCTACTTGGGAGGCCAAGGCAGGAGGATTGCTTGAGTCCTGGAGGTTGAGGCTGCAGTGAACTATAATCACACCACTCCTGCCTGGGAGACAGAGTGAGATTCTGTCTCAAAAATAATAATAATAATAAAATTGTGAGGGAAGGACACTCAGATCCCCTACTGAAGGCGAGGCTTCCTCATTCCATCAGATTCTGTTCATCCTCCAAGGCTTAGCTCAGGGGCCTGCCCCTCCGAGTACCTTCCCAGCCCTCAACCCCCTTCCTTCCTGTTCCTGTAGCACTGATGTCTCCTCATCCTGCCTAGCTGTGTAGCCTGCAGGCCTTCATCTTCCAGCTGACTGCACAACCAGAGACCTCAGATGGTGTCTGGGTCCACTTATCCCACTGGCACCTCACCTGGGATGTTGTTTGCGCTGACCAGTGATGACGACTGAAATAGCAGGCGTGGCTGACCACGTGCTGAGGCTGGGTGCACAGCACTGGCCAGCCGTGATTTCACCTCTGCCGCTAGCATCCCGCTGGGGTAGGTTAATAACCCCTGGATTTCACAGATGGGGAATGTTAGGAAAGTCTCCAGGCCCCCGCGGAAGGTCTCAGAGCCCAAATTCAAACCCAAATTGTACGTTCCGCTGCTTCCCTGTGCTCTGGTGTGGATTTTAAACTAAGTTCCTGGCATTTAAGAACTCGAAGACACCCCAGGGGTAGAGAAGCTCAGCCCTGTCATCGGATGGGAGCTGAGACTGGTGAGGTTCTCAGCAAGGCTTTTGCAGGGAGTTGGGAATTTTGAAGGCGGTATGGTTGTTCTGACCCCAACACTCTCTCTTCCAGCCCGGCCACACACTTGTTTCCTGCTCCTACCGCCTGTCCTTCCTACCCCTTGGATTCTGGGTGTACAGAGGGGTGGGCACGTGCTAAGGTCAGCCCTGGCTTAGCCTCATGGACAAGGTGGGTGGGCCTGGAGGAGAAACCCGCCTGTAAAACACTTGAAGTCTCTCCATCCATGCTCAGTGTGGGTGTCACTTGCATACAGGTGCAGCTTTTGCTCTGGGAAACCACTTTAAATGAATTGATAACCTCACCACGGTGGAGACACGGGTTGACTGTGGAGAGACTCATCTGCAGCCGAGCGAGGTGGCTCACATCCGTAATCCCAACACTTTGGGAGTCCGAGGCAGGCGGATCATGAGGTCAAGCGATCGAGACCATCCTGGCCAACACGTTGAAACCCATCTCTACCAAAAAAATTAGCTGGGCATCGTGGCGCACACCTGTAGTTCCAGCTACTTGGGAGGCTGAAGCAAGAGCGTTGCTTGAACCCAGGAGGCGGAGGTTGCAGTGAGCCGAGCTCGAGCCAGTGCACTCCAGCCTGGCGCCTGGCAACAGAGCGAGACTCTGTCTCAAAAAAAAAATAGCATCTGCAGGCAAATAAGGGCAGTGGGTGGGCGTGGTGGCTCACACCTGTAATCCCAGGTACTTGAGAGGCAGAGGCGGGAGGATCCCTTGAGCCCAGGAGTTGGAGACCAGCCTGAGCTGGTCGTGGTAGTCCCCATAGTTACTCAGGAAGCTGAGGCGAGAGGCTTACTTGAGCCCAGGAGTTCACGGCAGTAGTGAGCTCTGATTGTGCTGCTGCATTTTAGCCTGTGCCATAGAGCCAGACCCCACCCTTTTTTTTTTTTTTTGGAGATGGAGTCTCACTCATCACCCAGGCTGGAGTGCAGTGGTGAGATCTCGGTTCACTGCAGCCTCCACCTTCTGGGTTCAAGCGATTCTCCTGCCTCAGCCTCAGGAGAGTCTGGATGTAATCCTAGCTTGTAATCCATGGGGTTTCACCATGTTGGTCAGACTGGTCACGAACTCCTGACTTCAAGTGACATGCCCGCCTCAGCCTCCCAAAGTGCTGGGATTACAAGTATGAGCCACCGTGCCCAGCCCAGACCCCATCTCTTTAAAACAAAAAAGTACATGAGATAAATGGGGGAAACTCTCTTGAGACAAGACCAGAACGTACAGTGGCTGCTAATTTTCAGTGCCATGAGCCCAGGATTCCCCTATAACCCCTTCTGCGATCAGGAAGGACTGCTGGCCTGTGTGTCTTCTGTGATTCTCCCCGACTCTGAGCCCTTTGCACCTCACAGCGCCGCTAAGGTCCCTGGGGATAAAGTGCAGAGGGAGACAGCGGCTGGTTGCTATCTGATAGGATAAAAGCCACGGGAGGGCTTTGAAATTCTCTTTTCCTCTCTAGTGTATTTCCGCATCTTTACTGAGCCTTGTCAACACCTTTTAAACCTCCCCTGGGATTCTAACCAGTTCCATAGATACAAGGTGTCTTGTCGGGTCAGGCAGGTGCTGCTACTGAGGCAGCATCTGTCCCTAGCCCCACACCCACAGGTTCAGAAAGGAAATGCTTCCCCCCCTCCCCCACCGCGGCTTACGAGACCTAGTCCTTCTAGTTTCACTTCATTGAAAACACCGTACAAAGGAAAAAAGCTGTCAAAACACAAGCAGTGTTTGAAACGAAGCTTTGCAGGTCCCCCCTGCACCACCACATCGTGGGCAGCATAGCAGATGAGTTCTGGGACACCAGCTAAAATGTGTGCAAGAGAAGCCAGGGCGCATGGCAGACGTGTGTCTCTATGGGATTCAAGTGCATGTCTCTGTTTTGTGGACCAACTTTCACTAGAATTCATAGCCATCTTGCCTATGTATTGGATTTTTAGTTCTGTGGTGTCTGCTTCTTCTAAAAATACCAGTTGGGGGCGGGCATGGTGGCTCATGCCTATAATCCCAGCACTTTGGGAGGCCAAGGTGGGTGGATGACATCAGATCAGGAGTTCAAGACCAGCCTGGCCAACATGGCCAAACCTGGTCTCTACTAAAAATACAAAAAAATTAGCTGGGTGTGGTGGTATGCACCTATAATCCTAGCTACTCAGGAGGCTGAGGCAGGAGAATCACTTGAACCGGGAGGCAGAGGCTGCAGTGAGCGGAAATCGTGCCACAGCTCTCTAGCCTGGGGGACAGAATGAGACTCTGTCTCAAAAAAAAAAAAAAATCAGTCAGTAGCCAAGTACCATGACACACCCCTAGAGTCTCAGCCACTTTGGAGGCTGGAGGATCACTTGAGTTCAGGAGTTCAAGATCAACCTGGGCAACATAGCAAGACCTCATCTGTACAAAAAAATCTCTCTGATGGGAAAGTGGGGGTGTGCAGGATCCTCCGGGAGCGGCTCGGGCCTCCCAGGGGAGCACTTACCTGCTCGTTTTATACTATGTCGGAGCTGCTGATGCAGGAATAAAGCAGAGTGCCTGCTACTCCGTACAACGCCATTTGTTCATTCATTCATTTATTCGTCCTTCTTCCACACGTCGATGACCGATTGGCAGAAGCACCTCCACGGCCCAGCCATGTGGCCCCCACGTGTTTTTAGCCTCCCTGAGCAAGTTGGACAGGACTGCCTTCTCCTCTCCCTCACTCTGTCTTCTGTCCCAGCGTCTTCCATCGAACATCAGCCGTCATCCCTGTTCTGTGCCTCCCAGTGCACACTGGGACATTCTCAGGTCATGTTTGGGTGACCTCATCATTCTCTGTGCTTTTCCCTGGCATCCTGGGCTCCCCTTTCCCCATTATGGTGCTTCTGGCCTGTTCCCAGCACTCCAGTGACTTGCTCTGTCCTCCCAGCCCCAAACCCCGTCCAGCTCTGTATCCACCTGCCCAGCTGCCATTCATGCTGCAGATGTAGCGCTCCCAGAGCCTGTCTGTCTCCATCCCCTCACACCTCCCATCCCCTACCCCCGGTGGTGGCCGCAGTGCCCACTGGGCCATCCCAGCCAAGCCCAAGAATGGCCACATGGGGGCCCTTCCTCCACCTCATCTCCTTCATCCACACATTACCAAGTCTTGCCAATTTCATCTCCTGAGGACCTCGGCTTCCATCATTCTCTCCCCATCATACTGCAGTTGCCACCATTACTTCTCTTCTAGACCTCAGCTGGCGTTACTTCTACAGTCATTTCTTTGGAACCTCTTGGTCAGCCTTGCACACCTTTAACTAGACTAAGAAGATTTGAGGCCAGGTGCAGTGGATCGTGCCTCTGATCCCAGCACTTTGAGAGGCTGAGGAGGGCAGATCACCCAAGGTTAGGAGTTTGAGACCTACCTGGGCAACGTGGTAAAACCCCGTCTCTACTACAAATCCAAAAATTAGCCAGGTGTGGTGGCATACCCCTGTCATCTCAGCTACTCGGCAGGCTGAGGCAAGAGAATCACTTGAACCCGGGAGGCAGAGGCTGCATTGAGCCAAGATCACGCTTCTGTACTCCAGCCTGGGGGACAGAGTAAGACTCTGTCTCAAACAACAAGAACACCAAAAAAAAAAAAAAGATTTGAGCTCCCTTTCCAGACCCATGTGGATCTGGGCTGAAGGCTCATACTTCCTCCGTCGTTACCTTCAGGAACCTGCTTGTTACTTCTCTCCTCCTAAGAATGTTCCAGAAGGTCCTGATTTAATTTCTGGAGGGCATACAAGAACTCATAGTCATTTCATGTGTCTAGAAGAGAGACATTAAGGCCAGGCACGGTGACTCACACCTGTAATCCCAGCACTTGGGAAGGCCGGGGCAGGAGGATCACTTGAGCCCAGGAATTCAAGACCAGCCTAGGCAACAAAGCAAGATCTCATCTCTCCAAAAAGAAAAAAAAAATTAGCTGGGCATGGTGGCACACACCTGTAGTCTCAGCGATTTAGAAGGCAGAGATGGGAGGATCGTTTGAGCCCAGGAAGTCAGGGTGCAGTGAACCGTGATCATGCCAGTGCACTCCAGCCTGGGCAACAGAACAAGACCCCGTCTCAAAATAAAAAAAGAGAAACAGAAACATGGGCGGCTCAGAAACCTGGCTGTGGGTGGCCGTGGAGAACTGCTGCTGGTGGAGTCTAAGGCACATCCCGCACTCTACTGCTGGTGGAGTCTAAGGCACATCCCGCACTCCAGCCATTTTGCCTGGGTGCCTTGGGAACCCTCCTCATCCTCTCCTGAGAGTCCCCTCCAGGCCGCAGTGGCTCACTTATCCCTGCCTCGTGCATTCCAGAAAGCATTCTCCATAGAAACCCACAGAAACCGTTCCCAGTCACAGAGCACACCAGGTGCATCCTGTTCTTTGTCATTTAAAAAAATGGCGTGGCTCACACCTGTAATCCCAGCACTTTGGAGGCCGAGGTGGGTGGATCACGAAGTCAGGAGTTTGAGACCAGCCTGACCAACATAGTGAAACCCCGTCTCTACTAAAAATACAAAAAATTAGCTGGGCGTGGTGGTGGGTGCCTGTAATCCCAGCTCCTCAGGAGGCTGAGACAAGAGAATCACTTGAACCCAGGAGGAGGAGGTTGCAGTGAGCCGAGATCTCTCCATTGTACTCCAGAGTGGGTGATAAAGCAAGACTCTGTCCAAGGGAAAAAAAAAAAAAAAATGTGTCTCTGTCCCTCCTTCTTATAAAACAGCACCTCTCACCCTGCATGACTTGAATTCTGGTCTTGCACCTTTTGATTCAGTGACCTTAATTAAATGTCCACACGGTAACGGACACATCCAATAAACACGGTGGGAACTTCACGCAGGCATTTACTTGGGAAATAAATTCAGGTCACAAAATAGAAAAACAAATGCAAGAAATAAACCCACAGACCACTATAAAAATGTCTTTTAGGTGGTTGTCAAAGATCAGAGTTACTCATGCAAAACTTCCATTGGTGTTTGGAAGCGTCCAAACATTGGCTGGCCCGTGTCTTACGGGCACGACCGCACAGCGCCCTGGTGATCAGAGTTATGTTTATGGGGACTTAGCAGAGTGAACGGCAGTTTGCAGGAAGCTTGCCAACACTTACTAATATTTGCCAAAGAGATGCAGGACCGGCTGCAGTGGCTCACGACAGTAATCCCAGCACTCTGGGAGGCCAAGGTGGGTGGATCACCTGAGGTTGGGGGTTCGAGACCAGCCCGGGCAACATGATGAAACTCCATCTCTACTAAAAATACAAAAATTAGCCAGTCTTGGTGGCGTGCACCTGTAGTCCCAGCTATTCGGGAGGCTGACGCAGGAGAATCACTTGAACTCAGGAGGTGGAGATTGCAGTGAGCCAAGATCATGCCCCCACACTCCAACCTGGGCAACAAAGAGCAAAACTCCATCTCAAAAAGAAATAAAAAGGACCATCTGCCTATGTTACATTTTGGTGATGATATCTGACCTTCTGGGGGAAAAGAACATCTTCTTCCCCCCATCCCCACCCCATGGACCCAGGGAGGCGCGCACGTGCAGGTAGCAGGAGAGAGACTGTGGATACTTCCTGTGTCACCTTCCTCGGCTTCAGGTGGGTACGGGTCACAGGCACAGGACAAGAGTCCGATCCTGTCTCTCGAGCCCTGCTGACTCTCCGGGAACCTGCAGCCTGCTGGCCTCTGGGAGTGGACAGCAGCCCGCACTTCTGGGTGGCCGGGCCCTCCTCTGCAGGCATGTTACAGTGAGTTGTGTTTTTCCGGTTTGTCTCTGCCCAGCCTGGTGTGACCATGGAGGGGGCCCGGAGCAGACCTGGGGGTGGCGGTACCGAGGCAAAGGCAGGCGCACAGTGGTTTCCAAGGGAGAAAATGAATTCATCATCTAAAATGCAAAACCTGAATTATGCCTGACTCCCTCCTTCCCTCCCTCCCTCATCCCTCCCTCCCTCTTTTCCTTCCCTCCCTCCCTCTTTTCCTTCCTTCCCTCCCTCCCTCTCTTCCTGTCTTCCTCCCACCCTTCATTGACCTTCTTTCATTTTGTGTCAAATACAACTCCAAGCTGTCTTCTCTTTCTCCTTTGCTCCCGCTGCACACATACCCTTCTACCCTGTGTCCACCCATAAAAATCTCACGTCCCTTCCAGTGTTCCTACCCACTGTGGCGTCTGTTAGGAAATTCCGGCGCAGTCTCCTTGCAGAGCAGCCCTCCGGGCAGTCGCTCCCCGGCACTCGGGTGCACTCCAGCCCAGCCCTCAGAGCCGCTCACCCAGCTCTTGTCTTGTGTCCTCTGACTGCCCATCAGGGCCTGTACATGGCACTGTGTCTGCAGGGGAGCAACCCCAAACACAGTCCTGGGGGCACCCTTATCTGGACCGGATTTGGGCCCTTGCACTCACTAGCTGTGGACTAAAGACAAAGCAGGTTCTCCCCCTCCACGGAGCGGGGACAGCAGTAGTGTGGGCCTCCCTGAGGTCCCCAAGACGGTGGAATGAGTGCGTGTACGGAGCGTGCTCCGTGTCTCCATAACTTTTCTTTTTTTTCCTGAGACGGAGCCGCGCTCTGTCGCCCAGCCTGGAGTGCAGTGCTGCCACATTGACTCACTGCAACCTCTGCCTCCTGGGTTCAAGAGATTTTTCTGCTTCAACCTCTCGAGTAGCTGGGATTACAGGCGCCCACCACCACAGCTGGCTAATTTTTGTATTTTTATTACAGATGTGGTTTCCAGGTTTGTCAGGCTGGTCTCAAATTCCTGAACTCAAATGATCCTCCTGCCTCAGCCTCCCAAAGTGCTGGGATTACAGGCATGAGCCACTGCGCTCAGCTAACTTTTCAGTTTATAAATATTAATAACTACTTGTATCCTGTGGCCTCATCTCAGCCATTGAGGCTGATATTGTACCCATGGTACAGATGGCAGAGCAGGCTCAGGAAGCCACTAGAAGCCACCCAGCCGTGAGGCACAGAGCACAGCGTCTGGGACGGTCTTTGCGCAGCCCTTGGAATCATTGCGATCTCAGAGAGCTTTCCCTGTTGGATCGGAGACTGACTCCGGAACCCACCCCAGTGCTGCTGGGCCCTGTGGGTACCCACAGAGCAGTCCTCGCTGGCCTCACTCATGTTCCTGAGTCTCAGAGAACAAGCTCCCCAAGTATCAGTCACTCGGCCCAGTGCCTGTGTCTTAAACCGGGCACCTGTAGCAGGAGTCCAGTGTGGAGCTGTGTACCTTCCTGCCCCAGCCCAGGACCTAGCACACAGCTGGGTACTGTGCCATCACAAGCCTTGGTAAAGACTGCTGTAGGCATCGCAGTGTGAATAGCAGGACCGTGCCCCGGTTACAGGCACGCATTTACCGGGTGCGTGCAGTGTGGATGGCAGGGCCGTGCCCCGGTTACAGGCACGCATTTACCAGGTATGTGCAGTGTGGATGGCAGGACCGTGCCCAGGTTACAGGTGCGCATTTACCGAGTATGTGCATTGTGGATGTCAGGGCCGTGCTCGGGTTACAGGTGCACATTTACCGGGTATGTGCAGTGTGGATAGCAGGGCCGTGCCCAGGTTACAGGCGCACATTTACCGGGTGCGTGCAGTGTGGATGGCAGGGCCATGCTCAGGTTATAGGCGTATATTTCCGGGTATGTGCAGTGTGGATAGTAGGGCCGTGCCCGGGTTACAGGCGTGCATTTACCGGGTGTGTGCAGTGTGGATGGCAGGGCCGTGCCCAGGTTATAGGCGTGCATTTACCGGGTGTGTGCATTGTGGATGGCAGGGCCGTGCCCGGGCTGCAGGCGCACATTTACTGGGTGTGTGCAGTGTGGATAGCAGTGCCATGCCCAGGTTACAGGCGTACATTTACTGGGTGCATGCAGTGTGGATGGCAGGGCCATGCTCGGGTTACAGGCGCATATTTCCTGGTATGTGCAGTGTGGATGGCAGGGCCGTGCCCAGGCTGCAGGTGCACATTTACCAGTATGCACAGTGTGGATTTCAAGACTTAGCGATGAGACAGCCAGTACCTGTCCTGCCTGAGGGTTGGGCAGGAGTAACCATCTAAGACCCTGGGCATCTTTCCCAGCCTGGGCCGTGCCCTTAGCCACAGCTTCTCAGCAGGACCTCCTGCAGGGATCAGGCCAACAGCATTTGAGGAAGAAGAGAAAGGCTTTTGACTTCCCTGATTTCAGTCTTTCTGACGGTGAACCCATCGCTGGTGAAAGCAATTGGGTTTTTGGAACTAAGAAGGTGGCCTTTGCCTCCAGTGCCCGAGCAGGCTCTGGCCGGGGCAGAGGATCCTAGCAAGGATGCTCTGTCGTGTTAGGCGGGAAGCTGCTTCCTCCCTCCAGGCATTGGTGTCCAGCTCTCTCTTCCTCCCTTTCTTAAGTTGAGGGAGCTGTTATGCCAAGGGCAGGCAAGAAGCAGGCCCTGAGTGCTC
Source organism: Saguinus oedipus (assembly GCA_031835075.1). NCBI lineage: Eukaryota > Metazoa > Chordata > Mammalia > Primates > Cebidae > Saguinus > Saguinus oedipus. Next base: position 57,839,124 of record CM063170.1, read on the forward strand.
AGGTTCATGGGTGGGCTTTGAAGCAGCAGTTTCCTCTTGGCCCTCGGGCCGCACCTCTATAGGGTGCCTCTGAAGCACTTCCCTCCTTGGGGAGGAGACTGGCTTGCAGAGGACAGACAGGCAGGAAGAATGTTGCTTCCACCATGACACCAGATCCTGTCCCCACGCCAGGAAGAGGGGAGGGAAGGCGATCTCATCACTGGAGCAGGAGGGGCCAGCGCTGGGATTTCCACATGGCTGTGGCTGGGCTTTTCTTCTAGAAGCAGCAGCTCTTGCCTCCTCTCTCTAGGGATTTTTATCTTTCCTTTAAAAACTTTTTTTTGGCCGGGCGCGGTGGCTCAAGCCTGTAATCCCAGCACTTTGGGAGGCCGAGGTGGGTGGATCACGAGGTCAAGAGATCGAGACCATCCTGGTCAACATGGTGAAATCCCGTCTCTACTAAAAATACAAAAAAATAGCTGGGCGTGGTGGTACGTGCCTGTAATCCCAGCTATTCAGGAGGCTGAGGCAGGAGAATTGCCTGAACCCAGGAGGCGGAGGTTGCGGTGAGCCGAGATCGCGCCATTGCACTCCAGCCTGGGTAACAAGAGCGAAACTCCGTCTCAAAAAAAAAAAAAAAAGACAAGGTCTTGCTATGTTGCCCAGGCCGGTCTCAAATTCCTGGGCTCAAATGACCCTCCTGCCTCACCCTCCCAAAGTGACGGAGTTAGAGGCATGAGCCACTGCACCGGGCCGATTTGTCTCTCTCCTACCAGCGGCCGAGAGATGGCCGAGCCTGCAGGCTGCGCCTAAGCATAACCCTTTGAACTTGGTTGACCCTGAGCTTTGAAAGACTCCTTTGCAGTCTTAGTTCTCTGGCAAATATACCAGCTCAGTTAAGCTGACTTTTCTTTGATTGATGCTGGCTACATTTAGAAAGCAGGATTGCCACCACTCCTCGAAGCACCCCACGATTAGAGTGTCTGAGCACCGCTTCTGCTCTGCCGAGGCTGGTGACAAATTGCCTGAAAAGACCCCCTGACAGAGGATGACTGGCTCATCTGCCACAGGATCACTTGCGGCCCAATTGCTTCCAAGATTAAACCTTTCCAAGGCAGTCTGCACTGCCCGGTACATGGCCAGGCCACTTGGTTTAAGATTACAGCTGAATGTACTGAATTGGATCTCATTTTAAAATATATAGATTTTGAAGTTTGAGGGCTCAGAAAGAAAATGAAATCCTTTGTCCCAATCCAGGACTTGGTTTTCCCAGTGGTGTGTGTGTGTGTGTGTGTGTGTGTGTGGTGTGTGTGTGTGTGTGGTGTGTGGTGTGTGGTGTGCGTGTGTGTGGTGTGTGTATGTGGTATGTGTGTGGTGTCTGTGTATGTGTGTGTGGTATGCGTGTGGTGTGCATATGGTGTGTGTGGTGTGCGTATGGTATGTGTGGTATGTGTGTGTGGTATGTGTGTGTGTGTGGTGTGGGGGGTGTGTGTGATGTGTGGGTGTTGTGTATGTGGTGTGGGGGGTGTGGGGGATGTGTGTGGGGTGTGTGTGGGTCGTGTGTATGGTGTGTGTGTGTGGTGTGTGGTGTGTGTGTGGTGTGTGGGGATGTGTAGGAAGTGTGTGTGTGTGGGTGGAGGTGTGTGTGTGTGTGCGCTATGTGTGGTCTGTGTTTGTGTGGTGTGTGGGTGTTGTGTATGTGGTGTGTGTGGGGGATGTGTGTGGGGTGTGTGTGGGTCGTGTGTATGGTGTGTGTGTGTGGTGTGTGTGTGGTGTGTGGGGATGTGTAGGAAGTGTGTGTGTGTGTGGAGGTGTGTGTGTGTGTGTGTGTGCTATGTGTGGTCTGTGTTTGTGTGGTGTGTGGGTGTGGTATATGTGTGGTGTGTGTGTGGATGGTGTAGGAGGCGTGTGGGGGGGATGTGTGTGGGTGTGTGATGTGTGTGTGGTGTGGGGGGGTGTAGGAGGTGTATGTGTGTGTGGTGTGTGGGTGTGGTATATGTGTGGTGTGTGTGGGGGTGGTGTAGGAGGTGTGTGTGGGGGGTGTGTGGGGGTGGTGTATGTGTAGTGTGGTGTATGTGGTGTATATGTAGGGTGTGGGGGGGGCATAGGAGGTGTGTGTGTGTGGTGTGTGTGTGGTCTGTGGGTGTGGTATATGTGTAGTGTGTGTGTGGTGCATGTATGGGGGTGGTGTAGGAGGTGTGTGGGGGGTGTGTGTGCTGTGTGTGTGGTATGTGGGTGTAGTATATGTGTAGTGTGTGGGGGGGTGGTGTAGGAGGTGTGTGTGGGGTGTGTGTAATGTGTGGGTGTGGTGTATGTGTAGTGTGGGTGTGGTGTTGGGGGGTGGTATGGGAGGTGTGTGTGGGGTGTGTGTGTGATGTGTGAGTGTGTATGTGTAGTGTGGGTGTGTGGGGTGTGTGTGGTGTGTGTCTTGTGTGTGTGTGTGTGTGTGGGTGTGTGTGTGTATGCATGCATGCGTGCGTGTGTGTGTTCTCTAAAGAGACCGTAGTGGCCAGACACCGTGGCTAACACCTGTAATCCCACCACTTTGGGAGGCTGAGACTGGCAGATCAACTGAGGTCCGGAATTCTACACCAGCCTGGCCAACATGGCGAAACCCTCTCTGTACTAAAGATATAAAAATTAGCCTGACGTGGGAGTAGGCGACTGCAATCCCAGCTACTCGGGAGGCTGAGGCAGGAGAATCGCTTGAACGTGGGAGGCAGAGTTTTCAATGAGCTGCAGCCACCATTGCACTTCAGCCTGGGTGACGGGAGTGAAGCGCCATCTCAAAAACAAACAAAAGACAAGACCCCGACTTAGCCCTTCAGAGAGCAGCTGCCCTGCGTGGAGACACGTGTCGTAAGCTTGTTTCCGGATGCTGGCACTAAAATAGGAATCGGGCTCTGTCCCCATGTCTCTTACAGGCAACTTGTCCACAAAACCACTTCCCAGCGTTTTCCCGAGTGCATGCGTCTGACCTGGGCATGAGCATTTTCTCATAGGTTTTGCCCCACTGGGGCTTTGTGTAGAGATTGGGGCCCTTAGGTCCCATATGGCACTTACTAGCGAGAGTTGCAGGGGGCGAGTCCCCTTGCTGCCCCGGCATTGGTACAAGGCTGCCTTGCTGTTGGACCACAGTCCTCCGAGAGTCCAGCTCCCCTGTTCACTCGAGTTTGAAGCAAGGTCCCACTTGGGAGTTATAGAGCAGGCTGCTTTGATGTCCGAGCATCACAGTGGAATTCTAGGCCAGCCTGGCAGTGAGTGCTCTCTGTTGATCTGAGAGCGGTGCTGGGCTGCCCCACCGCCTCCACCCGCCAGCACCATATCTGTGTGATTAAAGCTGTGACCCGCCACTTGGGTGAAAGTCTTCCAGTCCTTGGAAGGGGAATCTTAGCTGCTGCCTGCAGAGGGTCCTTCTTTCCTTCTTTCCTTCTTATCTTCTTTCCTTCTTTCCTTCCTTCCTTCCTTCCTTCCTTCCTTCCTTCCTTCCTTCCTTCCTTCCTTCCTATTTCTTTCTTCTTTCCTTCTTTGATGGAGTCTTACTCTGTCACCCAGGCTGGAGTGCAGCAGTGTGATCTCAGTTCACTGCAACCTCTGCCTTCTGGGTTCAAGCCTCCTGCCTCAGCCTCCTGAGTAGTTGGGATTACGTGCATGCCACCACGTCCGGCTAATTTTTGTATTTTTAGTGGAGACGGGGTTTCACCATATTGTCCAGGCTGATCTCGAACTCCTGACCTCAGGCAATCTGCCTGCCTCAGCCTCCCAAAGTGCTGGGATTACAGATGTGAGCCACAGTACCTGGCCCAGAGGGACTCTTTAGAGAAGCTCCTTGATCCTCCAAAGGGGCGGGGGCCTCTGGCCAGGCACAGCCCATCCCACCAGGCCGGGCATCTGGTGCTGAGCACCCCCGCCCCTCAGGATTTTGTTGTCAGAATGTGTTTGTTGTTTCCTTGTAAATGAACAGTGTGACAATAATTACTACTTAGCTGCTCAGAAGGTGACCAGAGCAGGGTTGAGTGCCAGCCTTGAATTCACTGTTTGCTTTATTGCAAGGCCGCGAGGAATTGGAGGGGATCTCGAATTCGAGTCTGAGCTGGAGGAAGGAAGAGTCTCCCACACTGTGGATAGAACTCAGACTCTCCTGGGGTCAGGGGCCTGGGCTCTTCGGATTCCAGTCTGAGCTGGAGGGGGGAAGGGTCTCCCGCACCGTGGATAGAACTCAGACTCTCCCGGGGTCAGGGGCTGGGTTCTGGTGCAGCCCCACTACTTCATCAGGTCACCCCAGGCAGTTTCAGCCTCAGATTTCTTATCCCAGGAATGGCATGTTTGCAGCCTCATGGACTGCTATGGGCATTGAATGAGATGTGTTATGAGGCAGTAAGGCAGCCAGGTTGTCACTTACATGAAACTTACATTGCAACCCCAGTTTTAAAATGACTAGGATATCAAGTATCACCTTCTCCTTGAATACTCAGTCTGCACTTCCCTTTACCTTACAAGATGTCTAGTTCTAGGCTGGACCTGTAATCCTGGCACTTTGGGAGGCCAAGGGAGGAGGACTTCTTGAGACTGAGGGTTCAGAACCCGCCTGGGAAACATAGCGAGACCCCTGTCTCTACAAACTGTGTACATACACATGTATGTTGTATACAGATGTTTAGTTGTTCTGGTTTCCTAAGAAATACAGCTTAATTTTTTTTGTCTTCCTTCACCTGCACCTAGGTGCAGTGGGAAAGATTTTCCCAGTGGCACAGGTGGACCAGGTGAGCTGTCCTCACCTGATGGGGCTGAGATGAGACAGGCCTTTGGTATCCTGCCCCAGTGCCTGGCTCTTACCATGTGGCCTGATTTGCGATGCCAAGCAGTCCTCGTTACGGGTCCACACACCTCTGGTTTTTAGGGTGAGATGGGGGCAGCTTTTCCTTCTATGGCTCAGCCAAGTGTAGTCAGGTACAAAGGAAACTGACCTAGAATGAAGAGGTTGCCATGACCTGGTGATGGAATTGGAGCCTGGGAGCATGGGTCACATGGCTGAGTTCACCTGTTTGGCAGTGGATCAAATCCCCCTCCTCCCACATAGTCCATTTATGTGAACTCAGAAGGAATGTTGGGTTTCAACATAAAGAAAATCAATTTGGCTGATAAATCACAATCAACTTTCATTCCAAGAGTTTTCTGGGCTTTTAAGAAATATATCCCTGGCCGGGCACGGTGGCTCACACCTATAATCCCAGCAGTTTGGGAGGCTGAGGTGAGTGCATCACCTGAGGTTGGGAGTTCAAGACCAGCCTGATCAACATGGAGAAACCCCGTTTCTACTAAAAATACAAAAATACCTGGGCCTGGTGGTGCACACCTGTAATCCCAGATACTCGGGAGTCTGAGGCAGGAGAATCGCTTGAACCCAGGAGGTGGAGGTTACGGTGAGCTGAGATCATGCCATTGCACTCCAGCCTGGGCAAAAAGAGGGAAACTCCATCTCAAAAAAAGAAAAGAAAAGAAATACATCCCTATCCCACATCTCAGTTGATATTAACAGCCGCTGTTGAGCTAGAGTCATTCCCAGGTGGAGAAACTGAGGTGCAGGAGTTACGCCTGCCTTGGAGAGGGATGGGGCTAAGACTCTGGTGTCCTGGCCACGGAGCCTGGCTCCTTCCACGTGGCCTGATTCCCAGGATGTGAAGCAGCCATCCGCACAGGGCCACACACCTGGGCAGGTGCACAGTGCAGCACGTAGAGAGGCAAAGAAACAAGGGAATTGATGAGGGGTCCACACACTTTCTCTAAAAGGGCCTGGAGCTACATATGTTAGTCTTGATGGAGAAAGAGGCAAAATCAGGATATTATGTAGGCACTTACATAACCACTTTAAATGCAACCATTTAAAAGTGTAAAACCCATTCTTAGCTCAGGGGCCATAAAAATCCCAGCAGCTGGCTGGTTTTGGCCGGCTCACCACGGCTTGCTGACCCCTGGGAGAGAGCATCTGCTGCTGTTGCAGGCAGGGGGCTACAGGTCGTCTCCCTGTTCGGGTCCCTCTCCTGCCCCTCATTCAGTCTCTGGGTAGAAGCTGACATCTTCTACCCAGAAGTACCTGGGAGTCAGGGGTTTTGCTGTGCCACAGAGAAATTGGCTTTTGATAGAGTGCAGAGGAATTCTGGGAAAACTCCCATAGATGCATTTTAAAAATCTCCATTAGGCTGGGCCCAGTGACTCATGCCTATAATCCCAGCACTTCGAGAGGCTGAGACAGGCAGAGTACCTGAGGTCAGGAGTTCGAGACCAGCCTGGTCTGGTTTGGTTTTGTTTTTTTGAGACAGGATCTTCCTCTGTCATCTAGGCTGGAGTGCAGTGGCACAGTCGTAGCTCACGAAGCCTTGAGCTCCTGGGCTCAAGTGATGCTCCCACCTCAGCCTCCCAAATAGCTGGAACTACAGGTGTGCACCACTGTACCCGGCTAAGTTTTGTTATTTTTGCAGAGGTGGTGGTCCCCCTATCTTTCCCAGGCTGGTCTCGAACTCCTGTCCTCAAGTGATCCTCCTGCCTCAGCCTCCCGAAGTACTGGAATTATAGGCATGAGCCATCACATCTGGCCTCTTTCTTATTGAAGCTGGTTTTCCTGCCTGTGTGATTCCCACAGCTTCACCCCACTGATGCCGGATTCCCCTCCTCTCTACTCCACCTGCTGAGGCTGGAGCTCTTGGAGATAGCCAGCAGCTCAGCCTCAGGAAAGACCTAGAAAGATCACATCCTTCCAGAAACGTGCTTCTGGAGGCACAAGTGTTGTAGCTTCTCTTAGGCCCTTTCAATGAAGTAAGAGCAACTCATTAGCATCTCAGGCTAAAAAGCCAGAGGATCCAAAGAGAAGAGCCACAGGGAGTGAGTTGCCGGGTAGATGAGGTTGGCCAGAGAAACTGGTTTGTTTTGGGAGCCGCTTGGAAAGCTAAGGCCACCGGGGTGGACGTCTGTCGTTCTTCCGGCAGTTGCAGACCCTAGGGAAGAAGGAGGACCGCGGTGTGGCTGCAGCCATTCAGAAAGAGAACTGCCTGGGGGTTCACTTCAGAACCTCCCTCCTTTTAACCTGGGAGTAAAGAGAAAAAGACCTGCGGGGGTTCACTGGCTCAGAAGTCTGTCTCTTTCAGTTTGGAGCCTCCAGTTGGAAAACTGTTTTTGACGGCCAGGCCGATGGTCTAGTTACTCTTTGAACAGGGACGCCTCATCAGGGTCTCTGCTGAGCACGCCTCAGTGCTTTCGCGAAGGACAACTCTGGGTTGCCAGTTTCTAATGGAATCCCGGCAGAATGAATTTTTTGTTTTTTTGAGACGGAATCTCGAGATCTTGCTCAGGCTGGAGTGCAGTGGTGCGATCTCAGCTCACTGCAACCTCCACCTCTTGGGTTCAAGCGATTCTCCTGCCTCAGCCTCCCGAGTAGCTGGGACAACAGGTGTGCCCACCACCTCACCTGGCTAATTTTTGTATTTTTAGTAGAGACGGGGTTTCATCGTGTTGGTCAGGCTGGTCTCGAACTCCTCACCTCAGATGACCTGCCTGCCTCAGCCTCCCAAGGTGCTGGGATGACAGGCACCACCTCTGTTTATGTTACCTATGTCCAGACTTTCATTTCCAAGCTGGTATCTTTCATCTCCAGGCTTTCCCCTCTGGCCCGTCCTTTAAAAGGAGTCACCTTCCTAAAGCAGACGCTGGTCTGGTCTCTGCCTACCTTTTGCAAGACTGTTGGCCATTCACCTGCCTCTCCGGCTGTTCTGGGTTCCTCCAGGGGCCTCAGTGGTCGGGGAGCCTGGCCCAGCTGGCCCCTCTCCCACGTGGCTTACTCCATCAGCTTCACCTTGTTCATATCTCTGGATCTCCTCTTTTTTTCCTTCTGTTTATGTGTTGTGTTTTTGTAGAAACTCCCCCACTCACCCACCTCTGCTCACCCCTCCATGTGCAAACGTCACCCAGTTCAGTTGCCCCCAAGCCAGCAAGGAGGGGTTTTCATTTCTTGGGCACCCACCGTAGGCTGGCTACGCCTGTCTTTCGGCACATTTCATTTCCTGAATGGTATTTTGGTTGTGTGTGTGTGTGTCTTGTTTTTTTTTTTTTTTTTTTTGAGACGGAGTTTTGCTCTTGTTACCCAGGCTGGAGTGCAATGGCGCGATCTCGGCTCACCGCAACCTCCGCCTCCTGGGTTCAGACAATTCTCCTGCCTCAGCCTCCTGAGTAGCTGGGATTACAGGCATGTGCCACCATGCCCAGCTAATTTTTTTTGTATTTTTAGTAGAGACGGGGTTTCACCATATTGACCAGGATGGTCTCAATCTCCTGACCTCGTGATCCACCCGCCTCGGCCTCCCAAAGTGCTGGGATTACAGGCTTGAGCCACCACGCCCAGCCGTGTGTGTGTCTTTACTCTCCTCGTGTAAGCCTTGAGCTGCGGAGTGCATGCCTGTCCGCCTCTGCCCTCTCTAGAGGTCGGAATATGACCAGTGTTCAGCCTCATCCAAGAGAGCCCCAAAACCTCAAGTCCCAAGCCTGTCCTGTCCTGCCGTGGGCTCGCATGCCTGGGGACGAGGCGCCTGTCCTGCCCTGACCCTGACTAGGACAAGACACAGGGTAGGGCCTGAACACTGAGCAGTCATCAAACTGCCTACTTAGGATGAACAAAACAGCTTTTCAGGAGGCGAGACCACAGCATGGTCGTGGTGAATCCTGACTCACACCGCGGGTCTTTTATCAGGATTTTTGTTTTTCCTGGTGGGCACAGATGTGCGTGGAGCAGATCAGAGGCCTCTCAGGTTCTTGATCGCTCACAGCAGTTCAGGCCCACCGGGAGTGAGGTCAAAGATCCAGATGGCAGGGGAGAGAAGGGAGGTACAGGGAACCCTCAGCCCCGCATGCTCCAGCATGTCAGCATAATTAAGCTGAATTGCAGCATTCGGAGGCTTGGCCCACCAGCCGTGGCGGTTCCAGATGAAATGCAGCTTAGAAGACAGCGTGGCGTAGTAGCTTTGGTGCCAGCCGCCCCCAGAGTTTGGAATATAGCCAGATGGCCTCAGGTGCAATGTACAACTTCTGGGAATTCCAGATTTCCTATTTACATGACAGGGATGATTCCATACCTAAAGGGCTGTTCAGAAGCATCTAGAAGCAAGTACAGCACAGTGGCTGTCATGACACTGACCGCAGGAATGATGGTGTTAGGATCCCTCCACAGAGTGGCCAGTGACACCCCTCGCCTGGGCCACGCAGCACCCTAATATGCACACTAAAGGAAGGCTGCGTGGGACCGCAGAGTGGCTCGTTTCTAAGAAGGCCAAAGAAATGGCTCAGTCCAGACCAGGGAGTCCAGCCTCTCTTTTAGAGGCGGGATCTTGCTATGTTGCTGAGGCTGGTCTTGAACTCCTGTCCTCAAGCGATCCTCCCAGCGTGGCCTCCCCAAGTGCTGAGATTATAGGCATGAGCCACTGCACCCAGCCTCTTTCAGTTTGTGAGTTCATAGGCCCATGCCAGGTCTCAAACCCTGGCCCTCCACCCCTCTTCCAGCCTCCACTCTTTCTCTCTCGTTACGGGATCTTCTGTCCTTCTGCACACCAGGGTGGCAGACAGATTGGCCAACCGCCTTGGACTTCTTTATCTCTAGTACATGTTCCTGTAAATTTAAACCACCTCAGCTGGGTAAAAGCTTTGGAATTACTAACATTCCTTTTGTGCTACCTAACGTTCTTGCCATTTAAAAGATTAGCAGGCATCATTTCAGTGAGCCTTCGTGACTGGCGTGCCTCACTTAGCTTAATCTCTGGTTGGTACATGTTAAAACATATAAAGACAGCCTCTCCGGCACACACGGGGAGCTTGCAAACTAAAGGTTGCTCCGACCTCTCAGAACAGTGGACTTCTTAAAAAAGAGTGAGGTGGGCTGCCTCCCTTGATGCCAGTGCTAGATTCTGTGATATGAAAGAGCAAGGTGCAGCGGCCGTGGTGGTGCACGACTGTAATTCCAGCACTTTGGAAGGCTGGGGTGAGCAGATCACCTGAGGTCAGGAGTTCAAGGTCAGCCTGGCCACCTTAGTGAAACCCCATCTCTGCTAAAAATACAAAAATTACTCGGGTATGGTGGTGCACGCCTATAATCCCAGCTACTCAGAAGGCTGAGGCTTGAACCTGGAGACGGAAGTTGGAGTGAGCAGAGATTGAGCCACTGCACTCCAGCCTGAGCTACAGAGCAAGAAGGCTCTGTCTTTTTTTTTTTTTTTTTTTTTAAAAAAAAGTTCTTCTATATGTACTTACATAAGAAAGGGAGATTCTCCAGGTGACTGAACCATGCATAGCGTCTCTTAAATCTGTATCATGGAATTCATGATTAGGCATCTCTTTTGTATCGGGCAATATACAGGTAACATACACACCTGCAGCTGCCCGGAAAGGGAAGGAAATAAGTAGAGATGACATCGTCTGTTCATTTGTTTGTATGTGTGCATGCGTATATAACTTAATGCGTGTCTATGTGCACAGGGACATGTCACATGCATGTAAGGCACATTTATATGATGAAGGGGTGTCCAGAAGACATTCAGAAAACTCACTGAAGGAATTCTGCTGGCGGGCATGAGGACTGTGCTGAAAGACGCCAGATGTGCTCTGTTGCTAAGCCCAAAGCATGGATACAGTTTTATCAAAGTAAAATTACATTGTTATTGAAGGTCTCTGTTGAGAGAAAGCCCTCTCTGGACGCATCATTTGGTAGTGTGTCCATGCCGAGGATTCGGCATGAGTCTCCAAGCACTCACACCAAACTGTGGTGAAGCCCAGTTCTGGGAGCGCAGTGGGCATTCCGAGAATGACACGTTCTGATTTCGTGGTCCTCGCTCTGCCTGGCAGGAGCCACTCAGCCCCCACAGCCCCTTCCCTGAGACAACCAAAGCCTTTCTTTTCAGTTTTGCTGCACTCTTATGCTGGCGATGGGAATTTTGGAGACTAACATGGTCTGTTCTGCTTGTTTGTGTTTGTTTGTTTGTTTTGAGATGGAGTCCCTCTCTGTTGCCCAGGCTGGAGTGCAGTGGGGCAGTCTTGGCTCACTGCAACCTCCACCTCCCAGGTTGAAGCGATTACCCTGCCCCAGCCCCTCGAGTAGCCGGGATTACAGGCGCGCACTACCACGCGTGGCTATTTTGTGTTTTCAGTAGAGATTGGGTTTCACCATGTTGTCCAGACTGGTCTTGAACTCCTGACCTCAGATGATCTGCCCACCTTGACCTCCCCAAGTACTGGGATTAGACGTGAGCCACCGTGGCCAGTGTTCTGCCTTTTTCGGTTAACTCCCTGTGAATGGGGGAACTACCCTGTGGAGTTGGTACCTAGCCAGGGCAGGACTTGGAGGTACACCCCTCTCATTTTTGGTGGCAGGGGTGGGAGGATTTTTATTAGCTTACCTAGACACTTGAATGTATGTTTTACATTTTATTTTATTTTTTTTTGAGACAGAGTCACCCAGGCTATAGAGACTGGGTTTCACACCATGTTGACCAGGCTGGTTGACAGTTGAATTTAAACTATATATTTTTTTCAAATAACTTTGGACTACAGAAAGGACTCTTTGAAAAGGTATTCTAAAATAATTTCACCCAATTAGGTTTTAAACCTTGATTGCCCTATTGTTGATTTCACAGGATTTACTTTTTTTTAAAAAAGTATTTTATTTGTTTATTTAGAATTTTTCTTTAAGAGACAGGGTATCACTCTGTCACCCAGGCTGGAGTGCAGTGGTGCAATTTCAGCTCACTGCAACCTCTGCCTCCCAGGTTCAAGCAATTCTTATTTCTCAGCCTCTCTAGTAGCTGGGACTACAGGCACGTGCCACCACACCCAGCTAATCTTTGTATTTTTAGCAGAGACGGTGTTTTACCATGTTGGCCTGGCTGGTCTGCCCACCTCAGCCTCCCAAAGCGCTGGGATTACAGGCGTGAACCACCACGCCTGGCCGTCAGTAGCTTTTAAAGGTTGTAGCTGAAGATTTTGTACTTGTCACATGGAGGAATATGACAATGTAAGCAGAAAACAGACTGATCATTATACTTTCCCCTGCGTCCACTCTGGCTGGCCTCCTTGAAGATACTGCCCGGGGTCATGGAAAGATGGCCCTGGCTACTTCCAGAAGGTATACATCACCATGTCCACTCTGTGTCCTGGAGGGTGGGGCAGGGGGACTGTCTATCTGTATCTCTGTCTTTCAGTACAAATTTATTGAATGAATGAATGAATGAATTCCCCAGAGAATTCTTAAATCATCTTAGGCAGTCATGGAATTTCCCAGCAAGTCAGCTTTTAGAGTCCTAAAAATATTTTCAGTATTCATCCCTTTAAGGAATATATCAAAAGCAATCAGCACCAACCAGGGTTTTTGAGCTGATTCCCAAATGTGTGATAAGAAACACCAAATTCCTTGGGGGAGAAAACTTGTTCAGGTGAAATTCTTGCGGAAATCCTTACAGCCCTGTGGTGTTCGCAAAGATATAGTAAGAATGTAAATAGCTAGGTGCTTTGATCTACCTCAAATACTTACCAGTTTAAACATTCCGCCGTCATACCGAAAAACAAACAAACAAATAAACAAAGGCACCAGCGTGTCCTTGGACTTGCTGTCTTGTCTGGCTGAGACACAGATCACGAGAAATTTTTAAGAAAGACAATAAAGTATAAAAATCGCCGAAGCGGATGTCACGATGGCTGGAGGGAAATAGATGTATAGTTGCCATATATGGTAATAAAAGAGAAGTCTGTGCAAATTTGCTCGACATTTATGGACTCCTATGATTCATCTCCCAGGCCAGCAGCTCCAGCCAAGAGATACAGAACATCTTCAACTGTATTTCTTGCCTAAATGGTTTCGCTGCACAGAAGCCATGTTGTGTGTTCAGAAGAAAGTTGCAGGACCACGTAGAAAAGCCACTGTTTGGGAACAGGCCTGAGAAAGCTTGCTCAGAGGAATTCCGAAAGTGTGTGAAAGGCATTTATTGGCCAAACACATAATAATTCTCTAAGCATCAACAGTTTTCCATAGATCAAAGCTCACGTATACAGTGTATTTTCTGTGGTTGGTTAGTCACTCTAGAAATCAAGAGTTCTCTGCTTGACTCATACGCAAACTCTTCTCATTTTATTTTATTTTATTTATTTATTTATTTATTTATTTTTAAGATGGAGTTTCACTCTTATTGCCCAGGCTGGAGTGCAATGGTGCAATCTCGGCTCCCTGCAACCTCAGCCTCCCAGGTTCAAGCAATTCTCCTGTCTCAGCCTCCCAAGTAGCTGGGATTATGGGCATGTGCCACCACACCTGGCTAATTCTGTATTTTTGGTAGAGACGGGGTTTCTCCACGTTGGTCAGGCTGATCTCGAACTCCCGACCTCAGGTGACCTACCCACCTCGGCCTCCCAAAGTGCTGTGATTACAGGCGTGAGCCACCATGCCCAGCCTATTTTATTATTTTTTTGAGAAAGGGTCTTGCTCTGTCTCCCAGACTGGCATGGAGTGGTGAGATCTGAGCTCACTGTAGTGCTTGACCTCCCTAGGCTCAAGCAATCCTCCCACATCAGCCTCCCCAGTAGCTGGGACCATAGGCACACACCACCACATCCAGCTAATTTTCATATTTTTTGGCAGAGACAGAGCCTCGCCATGTTGCCCAAGCTGGTCTTGAACTCCTGGGCTCAAGCAGTCCTCCTACCTTAGCCGCCCAAAGTGCTGGGATTATAGGCATCCGTTACCATGCCCAGACTGTTTTTCATTTTAATCTGCAATTGAGTGAGGTGTAACTTGTGGCTCCATTTCCAGGGATAGGGTGCAAAACAGGTACTGAGCCGTGTGTGTCCTTCAGGCTAAGCAGCTTCTAAACTGTGTCCATCTCTGATCAGGTCCCTGAAACTCTCCTGGGCAGCAGGCTCAGAAGAGACCAGCTTCTGTGGCCTTCGTAGCAGGTTACTGTTGGATGCACCTTTTAGAAGCCACATTCATGGCATCTCAAAGGACAGACATAAGGTGTGCTCAGTACAACCATCACTCCCACAGGACAGCCACCGTTTCCCGCCCAGAATTTCCTGTGAAAGCTGCTCATTTTAAGGCAGCACTCATCCTCAGATGCAAAGTTGGGCATGTAGATCAATATCAATTAGACTTCTTTTTAGATAACACTCTACGCTCTGCAGTGACCTCAGGGGTCTCCGAGGGGTGGGACTTCCTGGATGAGACCAAGTTGCTGCTTCTCTGGTGCCCTTGAATGGACTTTCTTGGCTGCAGTGATGTTGGGTCCCCTTTCTAGCCGCCTGCTCCTCTGCCATTGGGGATGCTGAAGTCAGGGAGGGCCAGGAAGCCTTCCTTTGCTTGAAAGTATTTGTTTCCCCTTCGCTTGCTAGGTTGGGATAATCCACTGGGAAGCCTCTGAGCATCTTTAAACATCAAATCGAGTTTCAAAGGTTTAAATTCCCTAGCTGCCCCTAAGTTGCGTGTTAGGCTTGGTTGCTGTCTGTATGGTATAAATAATTCCATTTAGAAATTAAGAAATTATGGGCTGTATTTCCTATGTCAGTGCCTCTGTAGTATCCCCCAACCACCAAAAAAAAAAAAAAAAAAGCCATCTAAAAATTGTGAGGTCACCACTTAGATTTTTCAGGCTGCCGTGGTGACCAGGTGCCTTGCCAAGATCCTGCCTCCGTTTCCATTTGTGTGTTTGAATGAGTGTCCCGGAAAGCATGTATACCAAGCTTTGTGTCTGCAAGTAGATTTACCCATCGTTCATTATTTATTATTCCTCTGAGCAGCTCTGTGAAGCTAGTAAACGTTAATAAACAATATGCACTGATTATGTAGCTAAGACAAAAGGCTCTCCTTTTCAAGCCGCTCAATTTTAGGTAAGCCGGTTGCATGCAAGTAATGAATAAATGTGAAGTCAGGCATCCAGGTGGAGAAACAAAGAAAATGAAACTGGGACTGCAAGGGGAGTGCCCGAAATCTGCTTTCATTTTATTTTATTTTATTTTTGAGATAGAGTCTCGCCTGTTGCCCAGGCTAGAGTGCAGTGGTGCAGTCTCGGCCCACTGCAACCTCTGCCTCCCAGGCTCACGCAGTTCTCCCGCCTCAGCTTTCCAAGTAGCTAGGACTACAGGCACAGGCCACCACCCCCAGCTAATTTTTCTATTTTTAGTAGAGACAGGGTTTCACCATGTTGGCCAGGCTGGTCTTGAACTCCTGACCTCAGGTGATCCGTCCACCTTGGCCTTCCAAAGTGCTGGGATTACAGGCATGAGCCTCTGCATCCAGCTGAAAGGATACAATTTATTTAAAGACAAAGGAAAAAGAAAAGCTGTAATTGTGTTCACTTAGAAACGTCTCCCATTTCGACCAGGCACGATGGCTTACGCCTGTAATCCCAGCGCTTTGGGAGGCCGAGGCGGACAGATCACCTGGTCAGGAGTTCAAGACCACCCTGGCCAATATGGTGAAACCCCGTCTCTACTAAAAATACAAAAATTAGCCAGGCATGGTGACACACACCTGTAATCCCAGCTATTCAGGAAGCTGAGGCAAGAGAATCGCTTGAAGTCGGGAGGAGGAGGTTGCAGTGAGCCGAGATCATGCCACTGCACTCCAGCCTGGGCGACAAAGTGAGACTCCATCTCAAGGGAAAAAACAGTTAGCTTTGTGATGAGTCTGGGAAGGGCATCTCTTTGTTCATTCATTTCATCTGCAAGTATTCACTGAGCGTCTGCCCTGAACCTAGCACCATCCATGAACCCAGGAATAGAATGGAGGAAGACCACTCTGTCCTCAAGTGTCTCCTCAGGATGACCTCTCCTCAAGTGTCTCCTAGAAATTGAGACCTCACCACTTTCGCTAGGACATAAGCTCCCTGAGGGTAGGGACTGTGACTCTCTCAATCACTTCTTGTAGTAATCACTGAAATGGTTTTCGAATACATTATAATACATGGGCTGGGCATGGTGGCTCACATCTGTAATCCCAGCACTTTGGTAGGCCAAGATGGGTAGATCACTTGAGGTTAGGAGTTTGAGACCAGCCTGGCCCAAATGGAGAAACCCCATCACTAGTAAAAAATAAAAAAAATTAGCCAGGTATGGTGACACACACCTGTAATCCCAGCTACTCAGGAGACTGGGGCAGGAGAATTGCTTGAGCCTGGGAGGTGGAGGTTGCAGTGAGCCGAGATCGCGCCACTGCACTTCATCCTGGGCAACAGAGCAAGACTCCGTCTCAAACAAATAAAAAATAAAAATAAATTAAATATAACATGTATAACATGTGGTTCCTCTCTTTGACAAATTCTAAATCTGTTGATATATAGATACATCAGTAAATCACAGCTGTGTTTTCAAAGTTCTGAAATGTAACGAGATTTGTTTATTTTTGAGATGATGTCTTGCTCTGTCACCCAGACTGGAGTGCAGTGGCATGATCATAGCTCACTGCAGCCTCAACCTCCTGGGCTCAAGCGATCCTCCCACCACCTGCTCCCAAGTAGCTGGGACTGTAGGCACTTGCCACCATGCCCCGGTAGTATTTTAGAAATTTTATATAGAGGGCTGGGTGTGGTGGCTCAAGCCTGTAATCCCAGCACTTTGGGAAGCCGAGGCGGGCGGATCACCAGGTCAAGAGATCGAGACCATTTCTCCTCTGGCCACGAGGAGAAATCCCTGTGCCAGGTGTGCCAGTGCAGGACTTTGGAGACCAGGCAGGGCAGATGCCAACCCAGGCTACTGGAGCTGGCACTTGCACGCCCCTCTCAGTGGGGTATCTGATCCCCAGATGCCAGTGAGGCTCCGGGTGTCCTGTCTGAGCTGCCCCAAGGCCACACGCGGGACCTCAGAGAGGACAATCGGCTTGCCCTTGACAGTGAACAGTTCTCAGCTCTGAGACCAGAAGGCTTAGTGCAACCATTTCTCAAAAGTTTCACCAACATGGTGAAACCCTGTCTCTACTAAAAATACAAAAATTAGCTGGGTGTAGTGGTGTGCGCCTGTAGTCCCAGCTACTGGGGAGGCTGAGGCAGGAGAGTTGCTTGAACCTGGGAGGCAGAGGTTGCAGTGAACCAAGATTGTGCCACTGCACTTCAGCCTGGTGCCTGGCAACAGAGTGAGACTCTGTCTCAAAAAAGAAAAAAAAGAAAAGAAATTTTATGTAGAGCAGGAGTCTCCCTGTGTTGCCCAGACTGGTCTTGAACTCCTGGCTTCAAGCAGTCCTCTTGTCTGGGCCTCCCAACATGTTGGGATTACAGGTGTGAGCCACCATGTCCAGTCAGAGGTTTAGACATGAGCAGTTATTCAGAAGGGGACTTGGAAGAATATTTTAAAATCAGACCTAGAGGCAAATCAGACTTATTTAGGAGAATTAACCAATGGAGCCTCCGTTAGGCTTCTCCCCTTTCCCACCATGGATCCTCTGGCCACGAGGAGAAATCCCTGTGCCAGGTGTGCCAGTGCAGGACTTTGGAGACCAGGCAGGGCAGATGCCAACCCAGGCTACCGGAGCTGGCACTTGCACGCCCCTCTCAGTGGGGTATCTGATCCCCAGATGCCAGTGAGGCTCCGGGTGTCCTGTCTGAGCTGCCCCAAGGCCACACGCGGGATCTCAGAGAGGACAATCGGCTTGCCCTTGACAGTGAACAGTTCTCAGCTCTGAGACCAGAAGGCTTAGTGCAACCATTTCTCAAAAGTTTCAGTCTCTTAAAATTGGGGGCTCCAGAGAGCTTGTGTGTGTGTGCGTGTGTGTGTTGTATCTGTCAGTACTGATTGTGTTAGATATGAAAGCTGAGGAGTCCACAAAGTACAGGAACACACAGACACAGGTACCACCGGTATCAGAGTAAAGCTGTCATCACACATCACAGCCATCTAGAAAACTCCACTGTACGCTTGCGGGAAAAGGCAGGTAACAAGAGGAGTTTTGACCTTGTGGACCCTTGAAAGGATCTGGGGGGCCAGGAGTCCCCAGACCCCACTTGCAGGATCACTGGCTTAGTGGCACTGGCCTCCAGCCTCTGCCATGATCCTGAGCCATGGCCGCGTGCTGCCAGATTGTGGATTCTGTGGAGTTCGAATCCGCCCTTCTTACGAGTCCTTTGCATCATCCTCAGCCTTTATCCTCCTTGGTCCACATTCAGGCTTTTCCACCGAGATAAACACCCTACCCCCGCCTGCTTCTCATCATCAAACAAGGCTTTTTTTTTCTTATAAGACATAGTCTCATTCTGTTGCCAAGCTGGAGTGGAGTGCAGTGGCGCGATCTCAGCTCACTGCAATCTCCGCCTCCTGGGTTCAAGAGATTCTCCTGCCTCAGCTTCCTGAGTTGCTGGGATTACAGATGCCAGCTAACACTCCTGGCTGGGTTTTTTTGTATTTTTAATAGAGACAGAGTTTCACCATGTTGGCCAAGCTGGTCTTGAACTCCTGACCTCATGCGATCCTCCTGCCTCAGCCTCCCAAAGTGCTGGGATTACAGGTATGAGCCACGGCGCCCGGCCTCATCATCAGACAAGTCTTGAACATTCCCTATTGCTCGGGAACTCTGCCTCACTGCTTACCAGCAGGCACCCTATGTTCAAACCCTGAACCCTCATCTTGGCTCCCGACCCCTCCAGTCCCCCAAAGCCAGCCCTTACCATCATGGAGTTGAACCACGCACCACGCAAAAACCACAGCATCAGTGTTGGGGACTTTCTGCCAGGACCCGGAAAGTGTCTTAAATGGCGCAAAGACATTTAAATGGGAAGAAATTACATTAGGAGTGAGCTTATCCCTTTCAGGATAATCTTATTTAATAACCAAAAAACTCACAAAGATGTGCGTTTTATCCAACTACAAAAGCAGCGTGGTATAT
The DNA here is from genome assembly GCA_031835075.1 of Saguinus oedipus. Lineage (NCBI taxonomy): Eukaryota > Metazoa > Chordata > Mammalia > Primates > Cebidae > Saguinus > Saguinus oedipus. The sequence continues at coordinate 57,857,989 of CM063170.1, forward strand.
ATTGTGGTAATTATATGTTTGGGGTTTCATTCCTCCTTTAAACCAGATTTCTATTATTTGAGAAAATCAGCCATTCTAGAAAAAGACTATTCATTTATTTCATTGCTGCGTGGCCCATACACTGTAAAAATAGGTCAAGAACAGTAATCTAAATTGACTGCTGATAAATAATTAAAGCTAATGGAATTTTTCTCAAACCTGTGAACTGAAATCTTTGAGAAACTGCCAGGACATACTTACTGTCTGCTGTTGTATAGAAAGATATTTTTTATTTAATATTTCAGTTTCAATGCCATTTAAAATTGCCCTTTTCTATCACAAGGACTGAAAGGAGTACGTGTTCATCTATAAAAGCCACGGAAGGAACGATGCCGCATTGATGGCCATATGGTTCATCTTCAGATGAGATGGGAAGTGACAGTTTCGGTGTCCTGGAACTAAAGAAACTTCATTTTTCACTGAACTGGATTTTAAGTTGAGGTCTACAATCCGTATATCACATAATATATATTGTCTTGTTTTTTTGTTTTGTTTTGTTTTGAGACGGAGTTTCGCTCTTGTTACCCAGGCTGGAGTGCAATGGCGCGACCTCGGCTCACCGCAACCTCCACCTCCTGGGTTCAGGCAATTCTCCTGCCTCAGCCTCCTGAGTAGCTGGGATTACAGGCACGCGCCACCATGCCCAGCTAATTTTTTTGTATTTTTAGTAGAGACGGGGTTTCACCATGTTGTCCAGGATGGTCTTGATCTCTTGACCTCATGATCCACCCGCCTTGACCTCCCAAAGTGCTGGGATTACAGGCATGAGCCACCACGCCCGGCCCTATATTGTCCTGTTTTTAAAGACTTTATATGTGGTCTGAGTTGTTACATACATGGATAAGGGAGACTTCTAGCTATCTTACATGACATCCAGGAACATAAATACGAAGAACATTTTTTTCTTTTGCCAATAATTACTATTCTCTCATTGGTGCTAACAGGACCTTATAAGAAGACACTGAGGCCGGGCCCAGTGGCTCATGCCTGTGATTCCCACACTTTGGGAGGCCCAGGCAGGTGGAACTCTCAAGGCAGGTGGAATTGGAGACCAGCCTGGCCAACGTGGTAAAACCCCGTCTCTACTAAAAATACAAAAATTAGCCAGGCATGGTGGCAGGTGCCTGTGATCCCAGCTACTTGGGAAGCTGAGTCAGGAGAATCGCTTGAACCTGGGAGGCGGAGGTTGTAGAAAGCTGAGATTGCACCACTACACTCCAGCCTGGGCGACAAGCGAAACTCCGTCTGAAAATAAAATAGAAAAAGAAAATGTGAGCTCAGACCAGGGAAGAGGCGACAGCAGAGCATTACCCCAGGTGGGTGGGGCAGGTCTGGAACAGAACGTGACGACTGAACAGGCCAAGCCACAGGGCCAGGTCTCTAAGGGTCCCTGCCTCTTGCACCGTTAGCAACAATCTTGCGAGAGTCAGAATCAAGTCTTTCAGAAGTGACCCAGTTCAGCCCCTCACTACGCCCATCCTGCCCCAGTGCTCTTGGAAAGACTACATTGTCACCAAAGCAGAAAGGCTCCCATCCCTGAGCTGTCCCTGTAAAGGATGGGATACCACCAAGAGATGTGGCACCTCTTCAACACAGTCGGGGTTATTTCCCAGAAAAGCATCCAAGTTACTGTAGAGTGAAAAAAATCCAAAAAAATCTGGTTTACCGGATTTTCTTTTTTTCATGGCTGTGTCACTCAGGCTGGAGCGTAGTGGCATGATCACAGGTCTCTGCAGTCCCAGACTCCTAAGTTCAAGCCACGCTCCCACCTCAGCTGCCAAAGTAAATAGGACTACAAGCCTGCACAGGCTTGTGCAGGCTGATCTCAGACTCCTAGGCTTAAGTGATCCACTCACCTCAGCCTCCCAGAGTGCTGGGATTACAGCTGAGATCCTGCTCCACTAATTTTTGTACTTTTTTTTTTCTCAAGACGGAGTTTCGCTCTTGTTACCCACGCTGGAGTGCAATGGAGCGATCTCAGCTCACCACAACCTCCGCCTCCTGGGTTCAGGCAATTCTCCTGCCTCAGCCTCCTGAGTAGCTGGGATTACAGGCATGCACCACCATGCCCAGCTAATTTTCTGTATTTTTTTTAGTAAAGACGGGGTTTCACCATGTGGACCAGGATGGTCTCGATCTCTTGACCTCGTGATCCACCCGCCTCGGCCTCCCAAAGTGCTGGGATTACAGGCTTGAGCCACCACACCTGTCCTGTATTTTTTTTTTTAGAGACGGGGTTTCACCATGTTGCCCAGGCTGGTCTCAAATGTGTAGGCTCAAGCAAGCCTCCTGCTTTGGCCTCCCAAAGTGCTGGGATTACAGGCGTGAGCCACCATGTCTGGCCCAAATATTTTAAAAATAGAGATGACTTGCTAACTTTGGAGAGGTGTTTGTAATTCACAGCCTCCTTCTGTGTATGCGTGTGTTTGTGCTGATTCCAGCCAGCTGCTTGTTGCAAATACAATGTCCGGAGCGTCTCGCTCCTGCACACAGAGGTGGACCTCCGTAAGGCAGCTCAGCATGTCACCAGCTCTGAGTCCCTGGCAGAAGACTCTGGGATGTGGGGAGCAGAAGAGAGCTCACAGGGATTGGGAGCACGAGGCCCTAAGAGGGGGCAGAGCCTTCTAGAGAGGGCCCTGGGAGTGTGTGTGTCAAGATTTGCACTCGTACATTACAGGTGCAATTGAACACTGCGTGACCATTTTCTTTGTCTCTATTTTGCTTTTACATCAGAATGGTTTCCTTCAGCAATTGGCATTACCTAGAAAATTCCTTAATAGCATTTTGGTGTTCGGTTCTCTGACCTAAAAACTGAGTTGTGAATCAGCAGTTTCAAGAATAATGGAAATCCGGCCACAGTAGCTCATGCCTGTAATCCCAGCACTCTGGGAGGCCGTGGTGGGTGGATCACTTGAGCCTAAGAGTTTGAGATCAGCCTGGGCAACATGGTGAAACCCTGTCTCTACAAAACATGCAAAAATTAGTCGGGCATGGTGGCGCATGCCTGTAGTCCCAGCTATTCTGGAGGCTGAGATGGGAGGATTGCTCCTGCCCAGGAGAACAAAGCTGTAGTGAGCTGTGATTGTGCCACTGCACTCCAGCCTGCATGGAAGAGCGAGACACTGTGTAAAATAAAAAAAAAAATAACAGAAGAGACTAATGGAAATCCTTTCACATAGAAACATCTCTCTGCAAACATTATTTACTTGCAGTGTACTCAGAGAAGGGAAGGTTGACATATGAGCTATTTTGGCTTTCGCCCACAGACATCTGATAGGAATTATCTCAAGGACATCACTCTCTGAGGATTAAGATGTGTGTTGCTTTTTGCTCAATAGATGGGATGGGATGGAAGCAAGGTGGAAACATCACTGACAAACCTGTAACTGAATTAAATGCGTAACTCTAAGTAATTAAGTTTTAAAACATGATCAGGTCCGAGGGCCCAAGCCTGTAATCCCTGTACTCTGGGAGGCTGAGTCTGGCAGATTACTTGAGGTCAGGAGTTCGAGACCAGCCTGGCCAACATGGTGAAACCCTGTGTCTATTAAAAATACAAAAATTAGCAGGGCAGGGTGGCTTGCACCTGTAATCCCAGGTACTTGGGAGGCTGAGGCAGGAGTATTGCTTGAAACTGGGAGGTGGACATTGAAGTGAGCTGAGATCACATCACTGCACTCCAGCCTAGGCAACAGAGTGAGACTCCGTGTCAAAAAAAAAAAGTTTTTAAACATATGTTCACTGCCTCATTATCATTCATTCCACTGTGGTTTTGACCAACCTGAACCCCACTTTTTCCAGTTTATGACCACAAAGAAGGATTGCACAGGTGTGCCTGAGGACCAGTAAGTGGCAGAATCTGCATTTTCTGGTGCTGTCCAGACAGCAGCTGTTCTAGGAAGATAGTCAATCATATATCATGTCCTTGCTAACTGACAATGGAGAATCCTGTGGGTCAGAATTGAGCATCTTTTTTGAGACAGTCTGTCACCCAAGCTGGAGTAAAATGGCTCGATCTTGGCTCACTGCAGCCTCAACCCCCACCCCCACTCCGTGTCCGAGGTATTCTCCTGCCTCAGCCTCTGGAGCAGCTGGGACTACAGGTGCTGTATTACCCAGGCTGCTCTCGAACTCCTCGGCTCAAGCAATCCTCCCACCTTGGCCTCCCAAAGTGCTGGGATTATAGGAATGAGCCACCGCGCCTGGCCGGAATGGAACATCTTTGTATCTGTGTTCCTAGTTTAGCACAAAACTGAATAATATTTGCAGGCAGCAGAATTGGATCAGGAATTTCTCAAACTGCCAAAGATGAAATTAGAATGAGTGATTTTTGGCTGGCGGCTTGAAGTACATATATATCAGTTTGTGTATGATACGTGTGAATATATAGCGGTTTTTTCCCTCTTCAACTGTCTTTAAATATGTGTGTGTGCGCGAGTATGTGTACAAACACACATTCAGCTTTAATACCAAAAAGGTTATTTTAGTAGGTCTGTTAGGAGAGTGAATATGCTCAAAAGGGGAAAAACTACATGGCTGGGGTGAGAGGAGTGTGCTTTATTTAAGGACATTATGAAAGGCATAGCCCTTCTGCTTCTGCCTCTCCGGAATGCTGTAATAGAGTGTAGAAATAATTGTATCATCTCCTTTACTTCTCAGAGCTGGTGATTGTGTGAGGCTGGCCCTGTGCCAGGTTGGCAGGGTTGGGGCAACCTGGGGAAGCAGGCCTGGTAAGGTGCACTGCCCGTTCAGGGCTTAGCGTGGCCCCTGCACCCCAGCCCCCTGCCCTCCTCCATCAAGCTCTGCCCGATTCCATTTCTCGGCTGTGATCTCACGTCTCTCAGCCCCACCAGCTTTCTCATTCCATAACCTCATCTGCCTTGTCTCTTTCCCCTCTGAATCTGGACCCTTGTTAAGCCTTTTTTTTTTTTTTTTTTTTGAGCCAGAGTCTCACTCTGTCACCCAGGCTAGAGGGCAGTGGTGCAATCTCAGCTCACTGCATCCTCTGCCTCTGGGATTTAAGTGATCCTCCACCTCAGCCTCCCGAGAAAGACCAGGACTACAGGCATGCATCACCACACGCAGCTAACTTTTCTATTTTTAGTAAAACGGAGCTTTGCCATGCTGTCCAGGCTGGTCTCGAACCCCTGACCTCAGGTGATCCACTTGCCTCGGCCTCCCAAAGTGCTAGGATTACAGGTGTGAGCCACCAAGCCTGTCCATATCTGTCCTTTCATTCATTCCCTCGGTACCCATTCCATGACTTTTTGAGTCCCCGCTGTGTGCCAGTCCCCGTGGCAGTTTTCCCTGGGCCCTGCTGGGATCACACAAAAATCTTTCTTCCATCAGTCTTTACCCCATCCACTCTCTTTTCCCTTGTTTCCCTTTGTGTACTGTTTTGCCCTCTACATTTCTGGAAAGCGCAATAGGCGAAATGCGGTGGTGTGTTAGCTTCCTGTTGCTGCTGTTGCAACCTGCCATATGCCAAGTGGCTTCAAACAACAGAAATTTATTGTCTGACAGTGCTGGAGTTCAGGAGTCCAAAATGGGATTTCCCAGGCTGGAATCAATGTGTCAGCCAGAGTTGTGTTCCTATTAGAAGCTCCAGGAGAGAATCAGTTTCCTGGCAGTTTCCAGCTTCTCGGGCTGCCTGTGTTCCTATAGCATTCTGACCTCTGTGTCAGTCCTCTGAGCCTCCTACCTCTCTCTTACAAGGACCACTGGGATTACACCAGGCCCACCTGGATAATCCTGGATCATCTCCTGACTCATGATCCCTAACATAATCCCATCCGCAAAAGCCCCTTTTGCCATTGCAAGCTAACGTATTCACAGGTGCCAGCTATTAGGATGTGGTTACTTCTGGAGGACTATTACTGGTGCTGACCACAGATAGCCTTATTTATACGAAAGAGATTGGTGGCTGGGCATGGTGGCTCACGCCTGTAATCTGAAGCACTTTGGGAGGCCAAGGCGGCCATGTCACTTGAGCCTGGGAATTTGAGACCAGCCTGGGCAACATGGTGAAACCCAGTTTCTACAAAAAATACACAACTAGCTGGGTGTGGTGACGCGTGCCTCTAGTCCCAGCTACCTTGGAGGTTGAGGTGAAGGATCCCTTGAACCTGGGAGGTGGAGGTTACCGTGAGCCAAGATCATGCCACTGCACTTCAGTCTGGATGACAGAGAGAGACCCTGTCTCAGGGGAAAAAAAAAAGAAAGAAAAAGAAAAAAAGAGATTAGCAAAGAATCTGATTTTGTTTTTTTTTGGTCCTTGAACTTGGTGCAAAAATACAGAAAATCATCTAGTGGAAGAAGAAACAGGATTGATTTCTCTGAAGAAATAATAGTAGCATGTTTAGAAATGCATCCTTTAGAACAGTATACAGTTAAAAGGGAAATTATAATGCTCCTTGACCAAATGTTTCCATAGGATCACAATACAAAAATAATGTGATTATGATTTGTGGGCTGATGATATTCGTCAAAAAACTTGTGATACAGCGGCCAGGCACAGCAGCTCACATTTGTAATCCCAGCACTTTGGGAGGTCAAGATAGGTAGATCACCTGAGTCCAGGAGTTCAAGACCAGCCTGGACAACATCGCAAAACCCTTGTCTCCACACAAAAGAATAAGAAAACTAGCAAGGCATGATGGTGTGTGCCTGTAGTTCCAGCTACTCAGGAGGCTGAGGCAGGAGGATCGCTTGGATCCAGGAGGTTGAGGCTGCAGTGAGCTCTGATCACACCACTGCACTCCAACCTGGGTGACGGGGCAAGATCCTGCCTAAAAAAAACAAAACCCTGTGGTACAGGTCTGCCCTGTCAGTCCCTGTGCGACAATGGAAGTTCTGTATCTGCATGGGTTGAAGCAGTAGCCATCAGCTCCAAGTGGCTTCCACATCCTTGAAATGTGGCTAGGGTAACTGAGAAACTGAATTCTCCAAATTTATTTAATTTTAATTAAGCTATATTTAAATATAAAGCACATATGGCTATATGTGTTGATAGAGAATAAGACTTCCTTACCTGGCGTCTTGAGATAGGTCTTACTGAGGAAGGCTCTGATAAAATAATTTGCAGTTTTATTTCTGGGGGCAAGGTCAGTAGCTTTCCTCAGGTTCTCAGAAGGCCTCATGAACCAAAATGTGGGCTGGACACGATGGCTCACAACTGTAATCCCCACACTTTAGGAGGCTGAGGCCGGCGGATCACCTGAGGTCTGGAGTTCGAGACCAGCCTTGCCAACATGGTAAAACCCTGTCTCTACTAAAAATACAAAAATAGCTGGGTGTGGTGGTGGGGACCTGTAGTCCCAGCTACTCGGGAGGCTGAGGCAGGAGAATCACTTGAATCCAGGAGGCGGAGGTTGCAGTGAGCCAAGATCATACCACTGCACTCCAGCCTGGGCGACAGAGCGAGACTCCATCTAAAAATCAAACAAAAAAAGTTTCAATGCCTAAACTCAGTAAATAAGGTATTATCTTAGACAAGTCTTTTCAAAGTATTTGAAGCACTTTCTCAGTTACTTCATTTTAAATAAAATGCTCTGAACGAGATCATACACATGCACCTATTGGATGTTCTGGTCTTTCAAAATGAGCACTGGTGGCTTGGGATAAAATTTATTGTGACTCTGTCAGACAGATTCAAAACAGGCTGTATCTTCCACTAACAGTGAATTGAAATGGCAGCTACGGCCGGGCGCAGTGGCTCATGCCTATAATCCCAGCATTTTGGGAGGCCAAGGCAGGCAGATCACCTGAGATCAGGTGTTTGATACCAGCCTGGTCAACATGGCGAAACCTCATCTCTACAAAAATACAAAAATTAGCCGGGTGTGGTGGCAGGCGCCTATAATCCCAGCTACTTGGGTGGCTGAGGTGAGAGAATCACTCAAACCCAGGAGGCAGAGGTTGCAGTGAGCTGAGATCACACCACTGCACCCCAGCCTAGGTGACAGAGTAAGACTCCATCTCAAAAAAAAAAAAAACAAAAAGCAGCTAAAATGCAGTGCAGTGGCCCAGGTCAATTTCAGATAGGAACAGCAGTCAAACCCCCATTTTAGTCTATTTTATTCTAAGCAAATTATCTCATTTAGACTAACAGCAAAAGCTTTAATTTGTAGCACATCGAAAATGAGGTGTATGTGACCAGGACTTAGTAGAAATAAAATATCGTTGTAGGCCGGGTGGGGTGGCTCACACATGTAATCCCAGCACTTTGGGGTGCTAAGGTGGATGGATCTCTTAAGCCCAGGAGTTTGACCCCAGCCTAGGCAATATGATGAAACCCATCTCTACAAAAAAAAAAAAATACAAAAATTAGCCAAGTGTGGTGTCATACGCCTCTAGTCTCAGCTACTTAGGAGCCTGAGATGGAAGGATGACTCTAGTCCGGGAGGCGGAGGTTGCAGTGAGCCAGGATTGTGCCACTGCCCTCCAGCCTGGTCGACAGAATGAGACTCTGTCTCAAACAATGACAACAATAAAAATGGACCACCTCGTCGTAGTCTTAAAAAAGTTTCAATCCTGGAGTGACGGTTGGTGTTATTTGTGTTTTAGGAGTGCAGGAATGGACGAGGTCCCAGGCTTGCTTTAGAGAATGATAGATAATCAGCACTGACTACCACACTGTTTTTTTAGGAGGCCTTAACCGATGTTTCCCTTTTTTTCTCCTTCTCAAATGGCTGCTTCCTGACCTCTGCCTCCTGCTCCAGGATTTGCGCAAGCAGGTAGCGCCGCTGCTGAAGAGCTTCCAAGGAGAGGTAAGCTTTTTCTGTTCATTTTCTATCCTGAGCCACCCTGCGCGGCTAATCGGTCTGTCTGTACTCACGTTGAAGAAATACTCCAGGCTAAACGGGCTACCTGGGTAGATGGTGCCTTCCCAGCTGCTCTGACCCAGCGTCGTGCAGATTTTGCGCTCTGTGATGTGGTTTTCCATTGGGTCCTTGGTGAAAGCCCTCCTGGAAAAGGAACCTGTTCTCAGAATATACAGAGATGTGGTGGATTCCGAGCAGAAGCGCCCCGTGTGGTTGCAACGGGCAGGTTGTTTGCGCCATGGCCTTTAGGATCCCATGCATCCCCTCTGGGAAGTCGCCTCATTCCTAGAACTAATCTGGTCTGGGGCTGCCACTGCCGTGAGTGTGTACCACGAGTGCAGTGCTTGGGTGGGAGGCTGGCAGGGGCAAAGGGATGCCGCTTGATCGCAGGCTTGAAACACAGAGCATCAGGCAGAAGCCACGAGGAGCAGGTCTGGGCTGGTAGAAGGAAGTGGTTTCTAACGGATCCTTCCAGAGAAGGACTGAGCCATCTGGCAGATGGCATGTGGGTGGCAAGTCACCTGGGACGTTCACCCTGGCTACTTATTAGTGGGAACAGCAGCCATGGAGGGGACCGGGGCTCTGAGCAGATGACACGCCTTGCCAGCCCTTTGTGTAAAGATTTAGTGATGTTTAGAAAACCAGAAATTATATTATTGTTTCGGATTTATTGAATCTCACCTCTTTAGCTTCTCCCGTTGGGAAAACAGAATGGGAAATTATAGCAGGCTATGAGAAAAGGAAACGAGACATTTCCACAGCCCCTGAAGGAGCCCATATTGGTACAGTCTTAGGTATTTCTTTTTTTTTCTTTCTTTCTTCTGAGACAGAGTCTTGCCCTGTCACCCAGGCTGGAGTGCAGTGGCATGATCTCGGCTCACTGCAGCCTCCACCTCCCAGGTTCAAGTGAGTCTCCTATCTCAGCCTCTCGAGTAGGTGGGATTACAGGCGTGCACCATCACGTCCAGCCAATTTCTGTATTTTTAGTAGAGATGGGGTTTCACCATATTGGCCAGGCTGGTCTGGAACTACTGACCTCAGGTGATCCACCCAACTCCGCCTCCCAAAGTGCTGGAATTTCAGGCGGGAGCCAACATGCCCAGCAGGGATTTTATTTTGTTGCAACTATTAAGTCACGGGGAACACATGGGGCAAGGGCAGGAGAGATACAGCCGTGAGATGTAGTAGGTTCCGCTTGGGACACAGATGACATGAGCCTTATATGGAAGGCTGGGTTCCTGGGTCCAGAGCTCCACAGCAATTGGTCGGGCTTCCATTTGGGAAATTCTTCAGCTGGAAGCGTGAGCAGGGAGTGAGTGATCAAAGGAGGCTGGAGGCTGGGGAGATTGTAGACAGAGACAGCTGATTTCGGGACATCAAAAGGGACCAGTGTAGAAAGAAGACACAGCAGTTGGTGATGGCTGGAAATTTTAGAGGGTAGAACAGCGTTCATCTCTTCTTGTGATGTTCTTCCTGCCTCATTTAGCCCCTCATGCACGTAGCTCGGTCCAGCCAGCAGGACACCCGCATCCCAGGGCTTGGGTAGACTTGAACAGCCTTTTTCTCAGAACTGCATCCCCAAGCCCGCACTTGATGAGTGAGACTGTTACCTGACACCTAACCACATTTGATCTCCCCTGCGCCATCACCTGTCCAGCAGCTTTTGAGAGACCCACTGGTCTCCTGCTTCTCTAGCTCAAAGAGTTCAGTGTGCTTTTTGGGTGTTTGCTTGTTTTTCTTTCTTTCTTTTTTTTTTTTTGAGACGGAGTTTCGCTCTTGTTAACCAGGCTGGAGTGCAATGGTGCAATCTCAGCTCAACGCAACCTCCGCCTCCTGGGTTCAGGCAATTCTCCTGCCTCAGCCTCCTGAGTAGCTGGGATTACAGGCACACACCACCGTGCCCAGCTAATTTTTTTTTTTTGTATTTTTAGTAGACACGGGGTTTCACCATTTTGACCAGGATGGTCTCGATCTCTTGACCTCGTGATCCACCCGCCTCGGCCTCCCAAAGTACTGGAATTACAGGCGTGAGCTTGTATTTCTTTCGTATTGAATAATTTCAACGCTGTATAAAAATGGAAACATTAGTACAGCGAACACCTGTACACTCTTTACCCAGATCCACAGTCGTTAACATTTCACCCTACATATCTCCCCACTTCCTTCCCGCCCACCACTTTTGCTGAGCATTTGGAAGTAAGCTGCAGACAGCAGGGACTGTGTCCCTCAAACACACATTTGAGGCTCCCAAAGCTAAGGAAACATGAACATTCTCCGACATTACCGTGATAACCACAGATATCACATCTGGGAAAATTCACAGTCCTTCCAGGTCATCTCATCTTTGATCCGAAATCAGATATTTCCAGTTATCCCCAAGATGTCTTTGATAATGGACCTCCCCACAACTGGGGTCCAATCGGGTTCATACATTACATTTGGAAATCTGTCTATCTATAGATCTATTCGTTCATCATCTGTTTTATATTTTTCCATTTAAAAAAAAATTTCTTTTGAGACAGAGTGTTGCTCCGTAACTCAGGCTGCAGTGCCACAGTGCTGTCATGGCTCACTGTGGCCTCCACCTCCTGGGCTCAGCATCTTTTTGCCTTAGCAATCCCCCCACCTCGAATAGCTAGGACTATAGGTGTGCACCACCACGTCAGGTTATTTATTATTGATTACGATACCTAATTTTGGGTGTTTCACAAGCCCAGCAAATTGATGGGTGGTGTGAGGGAGGTGTACCCTTAATATTGAGTCAAATTTAAAGCTTATTCTAGTCCAGCAATAATTTAGACAATCCCTTCAGTAAAGTAATACACACACCCTCTAGAAAAAAGCTGTCCTCCCACCTGTCTGACCAGTCCTTGCTTCTCCCTAAGGAGGGTCGTGGTGTGGAAGGTTGAGGGGCTGGCTCAGAGAACTTCTTGGTAGTAGGGGAGCAAGAGTCCTCAGGGAGGAAAATCCTCTTAAAAAAATAACTTGAGTGCTCGTCCAGGCACGGTGGCTCATGCCTGTAATCCCAACACTTTGAGAGGCCAAGTCGGGCAAATCATGGGGTCAGGACATTGAGACTATCCTAGCTATCACGGCGAAACCCCGTCTCTGCTAAAAATACAGATAATTAGCCGGGCATGATGGTGCACACCTGTAATCCCAGCTACTCAGGAGGCTGAGGCAGGAGAATCGCTTGAACCCAGGAGGCAGAGGTTGCAGTGAGCCGTGATGGCGCCATTGCAGCCCAGCCTGGGGCACCAGAGTAAGACTCCCTCTCAACAAAAAAAAAGAAAAAGAAAAAGAACTTGGATGCTCCTATTAGAGAAGAAATGAAAGACTAACAATGTATGCACTAAACATGAGCTTTATAAATGTACAATAGGCAGCCAGGTGCTATGGTTTATACCTGTAATCCCAGCACTTTGGGAGGCCGAGGCAGGTGGATCACAAAGTCAGGAGTTCAAGACCACTGTGACCAACATGGTGAAAACCCATCTCTACTTAAAATACAAAAAGTTAGCTGGGCATGATGGTGCATGCCTATAATCCCAGCTACTCAGGAGGCTGAGATAGGAGAATCACGTGAACCAGGGAGGCAGAGGTTGCAGTGAGCCAAGATCACGCCACTGCACTCGAGTCTGGGCAACAAGAGTGAAACTCCATCTCAAAAAAAAAAAAGAAAAGAAAAAAGAAAAAGTACAGTAGGCTGATGTGCTGGCTCGCGCCTGTAGTCCCACCACTGTGGGAGGCCAAGGCAGGAGAGTCATCTGAGACCAGGAGTTTGAGATCAGCCTGGCCAATGTAGCAAGATTCTGTCTCTATTAAATAAATAAATAAATGTACAACAGAATAAGTTCAAATAGAACGAAGGAAACGATAGATATAATAATAGTAAATATATTAAGAACAGATATGAATGAAAAAGAAAACAAAGAGCCAAGAGAGAAACATTCTAAAAGTTGTTTATTTGAAAATACCACTGCAGGGCTGGGCACAGTGGCTCATGCCTATAATCCCAGCACTTTGGGCGGACAAGGCAGGCAGATCATGAGGTCAAGAAATCAAGACCATCCTGGCCAACGTGGTGAAACCCCATCTCTACTAAAAACACAAAAATTAGCTGGGCATGGTGGTGCACAACTGTAATCCCAGCTATTCGTGCTGAGGCAGGAGAATCGCTTGAACCTAGGAGGCGGAGGTTTCAGTGAGCCAAGATCGTGCCATTGCACTCCAGCCTGGCGATAGAAAGAGACTGTGTCTCAGAAAACAAAAAAAAGAAAATGCCACTGCAATTGACAAACCACTGTACTAAATAAGACAAAACAATGTTAGGAATAAAATTGGGGATGATACTGCAGCTGCTGCCAGAGAGTAAAAAGATAATAAGGGAATGTTAATAAGCAACGTTATGCCAATAAATCCTGAAATGGAAAAAGTTTTAGAATTCTGTAGCTACCAAAGCTGATTAAAGAAGAAATAGAAAACTTGAATAGCCTTGCAACTATTACTGAAATATTTCTGTGAGGTCTAGACAGTTCTCAGAGAGTTTTGTCAATCATTCATGAAATAGAGCACTCTCATACTTTGCAAACTCCTTCAGAAAATAGGAAAAGAGAAAGCATTTCCTAACTCCTTTTATGAGATGAATATAACCTCGATAACAAAATGAGACAAGAACAGTACAAGAAAGGAAAATTAAAAGTTGATCTTAGGCCGGGCACGGTGGCTCAAGCCTGTAATCCCAGCACTTTGGGAGGCCGAGGCGGGTGGATCATGAGGTCAAGAGATCGAGACCATCCTGGTCAACGTGGTGAAACCCCGTCTCTACTAAAAATACAAAAAATTTAGCTGGGCATGGTGGCGCGTGCCTGTAATCCCAGCTGCTCAGGAGGCAGAGGCAGGAGAATTGCCTGAGCCCAGGAGGCGGAGGTTGCTGTGAGCTGAGATCTTGCCACTACACTCCAGCCTGGACAACAGAGCGAGACTCCATCTCAAAAAAAAAAAAAAAAGTCAGTCTTATTATTGAATAAATATGCAGAAGGCTTTTCAAAGGTATTAGTAAATTAAATCCATCAAGCTTGGAAGCTTGATATATCCCAAGAATGCTGTTTGGTTTAAAATTTTCAAAATTTATTAATGTAAATCCATGTCATTAGCAGATTAAAGGAGGGAAAAAAAATTCAATAGTTATACCAAAATATTTTGATAAAATTCAAATCCATTCATAATTTAAAACTATCAACAGGCCAGGCATGGTGGATTACTTGTGATCAGGAGTTTGAGACCAGCCTGGCCAATGTGGCAAAACCCTGTCTCTGCTAAAAATAAAAAAACAGGGATTTTGACGTGCTCTTGCGAGATTTGGGTCTTTTCCTAAGTCGGCACTCACCAAGGAGAAAGCCATGTTCAGTTCGAGCGCCAAGATCGTGAAGCCCAATGGCGAGAAGCCAGACGAGTTCGAGTCCGGCATCTCCCAGGCTCTTCTGGAGCTGGAGATGAACTCGGACCTCAAGGCTCAGCTCAGGGAGCTGAATATTACGGCAGCCAAGGAAATTGAAGTTGGTGGTGGCCGGAAAGCTATCATAATCTTTGTTCCTGTTCCTCAACTAAAATCTTTCCAGAAAATCCAAGTCCGGCTAGTATGCAAATTGGAGAAAAAGTTCAGTGGGAAGCATGTTGTCTTTATCGCCCAGAGGAGAATTCTGCCTAAACCAACTCGAAAAAGCCGTACAAAAAATAAACAAAAGCGTCCCAGGAGCCGTACACTGACAGCTGTGCACGATGCAATCCTCGAGGACCTGGTCTTCCCAAGTGAAATTGTGGGCAAGAGAATCTGCGTGAAACTGGATGGCAGCCGGCTCATAAAGGTTCATTTGGACAAAGCACAGCAGAACAATGTGGAACACAAGGTTGAAACTTTTTCTGGTGTCTATAAGAAGCTCACGGGCAAGGACGTTAATTTTGAATTTCCAGAGTTTCAACTGTAAACAGAATGACTAAATAAAAAATATATTCGCGGTTAAAAAAAAAAAAAATTAAATTAACTGCGTGTTGCGGGTGCAGGCCTGTAAACCTAGCTACACAGGAAGCTAAAGCAGAAGAATCACTTGAACCTGGGAGGCGGAGGTTGCAGTGAGCCAAGATCACGCCACTGCACCTTAGCCTGGGCAACAGAGCGAGACTTTGTCTCAAAAAACAACAATAACAACAACAACAAAAACACTACTGACAAATCAGGAATACAGGGAAACTTCTTTAACCTGATAAAAGGTATTTATCGGAAACATACATCAATCATCAGATCCAGTGATGTTAAAAAACAAATTCCCCAGAAAACCAGCAACAAGGCAAGAATACCTACTGTTGCTACTTTAATTCACATTGTGCTGGAACTCTTAGCTAGCAGAGAGGAAAAGAAAAAGAAGGTACAGACAGCTCTTGACTTTTGATGGCTCAACTTTAGGATGATGCAGAGAAACCGCTTTGGGTACCCATACAACCATGCTGTTTTTCATTTTCAGTACAGTATTCAATAAATTCCATGAGCTGTTGAATACTTTATTATAATAAACAGACTTTGTCGTTGGGCACGGTGGCTCACACTTGTAATCCCAGCACTTTGGGAGCCCACAGTGGGTGGACCACGAGGTAAAGAGATCAAGACCACCAGCCTAGCCAACATGGTGAAACCCCATCTCTACTAAAAATACAAAAATTACTCGGGCGTGGTGGCGCACGCCTGTAGTCACAGCTACTTGGGATACTGAGGTGGGAGAATCACTTGAACACCAGAGGCGGAGGTTGTAGTGAGCCGAGATCTCACCACTGCACTCCAGCCTGGTGACAGAGCAAGACTCTGTCTCAACAACAACAAAATGGCTTGTCTTGGATAATTTTCCCCAACTATAGACTAATATAAGTCTTCTGAATATATTTAAAGTAGGCTAGGCTCAGCTATGATGTTTGCTAGGTTAGTTTATTAAATGCATTTTTGACTACAGTATTTTCAACCTACAATGAGTTCTTTGGGATGTAACCCTGTTGTAGGTCCAGCATAAGTATTTCAACAGAAGAAACAAACTATCAAACAAAAATTTTTTTAATTAAAAAAATTTAAAAAGCCAGGCGCAGTGGCTCATGCCTATAATCCCAGCACTTTGGGAGGCCAAGGTGGGTGGATCATGAGGTCAAGAGATCGAGAC
Source organism: Saguinus oedipus (assembly GCA_031835075.1). Taxonomy (NCBI): domain Eukaryota; kingdom Metazoa; phylum Chordata; class Mammalia; order Primates; family Cebidae; genus Saguinus; species Saguinus oedipus. Next base: position 57,874,052 of record CM063170.1, read on the forward strand.
CATTCTGGTCATGGTGAAACCCTGTCTCTACTAAAAATACAAAAATTAGCTGGGCATGGTGGTGCGTGCCTGTAGTCCCTGCTACTCGGGAAGCTGAGGCAGGAGAATCACTTGAACCCAGGAGGCGGAGATTGCGGGGAGCCGAGATCCTGCCATTGCACTCCAGCCTGGGTAACAAGAACGAAACTCTGTCTCAAAAAAAGAAATCAAACCATTATTTTTCAAGTGAGCCTCAATTATTTAAATAGGTTACTAGATATAAAATCAATGCACAAAAGTAATTATATAGCTCTCTGTCAGCAGCAAACTTAAAATGTAATTTTTAAAACGGATGCTACTGGAGATAGTGACACTAAAAAAAAAGAAAGAAAAAAACACCACCTAGAAATAAATATAAATACAGTGGAAATCTTTCTGGAGAAAGATGTAACATTTATATTGGAGGATATTAAAGGAGATTTAAATGGAAACAAAGTATACAAGGAGAGAAATTTCCACTTCTATTGAAGCAGTCAGTTTTCTCCAAATTGATCACAGTCAGTCATTGTAGTTACAGTAAAAATCCAAACAAGATTTTTTTTTTTTTTTGAGACAGAATCTCACTCTGTCACCCCAGCTGGAGTGGCACCATCTTGGCTCACTGCAACCTCTGCCTCCCAGGTTCGAGTGATTCTCCTGCCTCATCCTCACCACACCCAGCTAATTTTTGTATTTTTAGTAGAGACAGGGTTTTACCATGTTGGCAAGGCTCGTCTCAAACCGCTGACCTCAGGTGATCCGCTCGCCTACTACAGTGAGCTTTGATGGCGCCATTGCATCCTAGCCTGGGGGACAGAGCCAGAGTCTATTTCAAAAGAAAATTAAATAAACACCTTTCCGGCGGTGATGACCTACCCACGAGAACATGCCTCTTGCAAAGTCTCTCCTTCATCCCTCTCCAGAAGAGAAGAGGAAACACAGGAAGAAACGCTTGGTGCAGAGCCCCAGTTCCTACTTCATGGATGTCAAATGCCCAGGATGCTATAAAGTCACCACGGTCTTGCACAAACGGTAGTTCTGTGTGTTGGCCGCTCCACTGTCCTCTGCCAGCTACAGGAGGAAAAGCAAGGCTTACAGAAGGATGTTCTTTCAGGAGGAAGCAGCACTGAAAACACTCTGAATCAACATGAGTGGGAAACCGTCTCAATAAACATATTTTGGATTAAAAAAAAAGAAAGAAAAGAAAATTAAATAAACAAATAAACTTGTTGGCCCTAGAAAACCAGTTCAGAAAATTTGAAAATAGTTAACATGCGAAAACAACCCAAGTGGCCATCAACAGGAGAAAGAATCATGATAACACTTTGTTGCAACAAAGGATGAATCATATGGATTTATTTACTGAAAGTTACGAGCTCTGTATACCCAGGGCCTCTCCTTCACGAGTACTGAATAAGTGTTGATTGGATGAGTAGATGGAAGCATCAATCTCATCTTAACAGATGAAAGCACTGAGCCCGAGAGAGGACCCCAGGTCACACAGGTCATAATGGCAGGACTGGGCCTTGATCCTGGGGCCATCTGGCTCTAATGTTGGTGCACTCTGATACTGCTCCAGGGGAGGAAGCCATGCCTTCAGCCCCTCCCTGATCTCAGCCAACCTCCCCAGTCTTTGATTGACACTTTGAGAGGCCGAGGCAGATGGATCACTTGAGCCTAGGAGCTCCAGACTAGCCTGGGCAACATAGTGAAACCCCATCTCTACAAAAAAATTCAAAACTTAGCCAAGCGTGGTATCACACACCTGTAGTCCCAGCTACTTGGGAGGCTGAGGTGGGAGGTTCATTTGAGCCCAGGAGGTTGAGGCTACAGTGAGCTATGATCGCACTGTGGCACTTCAGCCTAGGCAACAGAGTGAGACCCCATCTCTTTTAAAAACAAACAAGCAAACGATTGATGTTCATCTTGCGGAAGTGCTCTGCAAACCCTGCCTGAAGCCCCCTTCCCTTCTAACCAGCCCCTCATAGATAAATTCTGGACTGGGTGCATTGTCTCCTGTGTACATCTATCACTGTGTCCATGCACTTTGCTACAACCACTATCTGCATCATTGGAAGGAGTGGGGCCCAGGTTAACTGTCAATTTCATCACAGTATCACCGGCCTACCCACCTGAGGGAGGGACCAAGGAATGATCTGAAACTTCCCTTTGCGCTGAATGTCTCCCTTGTGTGCAGCACGCTGGCCGCATTCAGAGCTGCGCGCAGGACGTGCTCTCCGATCCTAGGTTTCACTATCTGGTCTTCATTCAACACAACCTTTTCAGGAGCCTCCTGCTTCCAGCTGTGGGCCAAACAGTAGCTAAAGATGTTGCTTTGAATACAGTCCACTAGGACCCTGCTATTCTAATGAAGGGAAACTGATTGTAAACACAAAAGGCAATGTTAGACGGTGCCAGGCACTGCGAGGGAGACGTGCTAGGTATGTGGGTAGAGCAGGAGGAGGTGGCAGTGGTTTCTTCAGTCAGTCATCCAGGGAGGCCTCTCCTGGGAGGACGATGGGACATCAGAGGGAAGAAGCAAGGAGAACCAGTCATACCTGGAGCTGGGAAAGAACGTCAGGAAGATGTGGGGAACGAGTGCCAGAGCTCTGCAGGGATGGCCTTGCCTGGCAGGGAGCAATACCAAGGAAGTTAGTAGGGCCCGGGTCTTGGCCAGGGCCTTATAGGCAGAAGCCTTAGGCCTCTTTGTAGGAGATCCTTTGGTCTCCCCTTTGGACTAGACCCTTTCAAAGGAGTACAGTAGAAAGGAAATTCCCCATGGGTACCAGCAGTAGGATTTGATGGATTCTAGTTACCTAATAGGGGAAATAGAGAAAGTTTGGTGAATTAGAACAGGCTATGAATGAGTTAAAAGTGACTATGAGTCGGCTGCCCATCTTGCAGCCCCTATCTGTTGAGCCGTAACATATTTAAGCGTTCAGATCTAAAGGCCGTTGCTAAATAAAGCCAGGGCGTCCATGTGGTTCGCTCCAAAGGGCATTTTACAGGAAGCCGGTCCAGGCGCTGCTGCCCACCACTTCTGTGACCTTGGGTGAGTCTCGGGGCCTCCTTCTGGCCAACTTTGCTCATCTGTAAAATGAGGGGGTGACCCAGATCCTCCTCCAAGGAGCTCCATAGCTCTGAAACCCCATGAGACCCACCAGAGCAGTACTTTGGTTGACTGTCACCAGCAGAACAGAAGAGGAATTTTTTCAGCAATGTGGATCTGTTCAAAAATAGGATGAGCTGGCTGAGTGAGGCGCCTGTAATCCCAGCACTTTGGGAGGCCAAAGTGGGGGGATCATGAGGTCAGGAGTTCAAGACCAGCCTGGCCAACATAGTGAAACCCTGTCTCTACTAAAAATACAAAAGAAATTAGCCGGGCCCGATGGCGGGTGCTTGTAGTCCCAGCTACTTGGGAGGCTGAGGCAGGAAAGTCACTTTTACCCAGGAGGTGATGGCTGCAGTGAGCCAGGGCCGCACCACTGCACTCCAGCCTGGACAACACAGCAAGACTCTGTCTCAAAAAAAAAAAAAAAAAAAGGATGAGCTGCTGTCCAAGGTAGTGAGTTTCCCATTCCTGGGAGTATTCAAGCAAGGGCCGGATGACCACCTGCCAGGGAGATTGGGAGATTGTCATCTCTTATCCATTCTTTTTGTTTGTCTGTTTTGAGATGGAATCTCTCCGTGACACCCAGGCTGAATGCAATGGCACAATCTTGGCTCACTGCAACCTCTGCCTCCTGGGTTCAAGCAGTTCTCTTGCCTCAGCCTCCCAAGTAGCTGGGATTAGACGCACACCACCATGTGCAGCTACTTTTTAGTATTTGTAGTAGAGACAGGGTTTTCCCATGTTGGCCAAGCTGCTCTCGAACTCCTGACCACAAGTGATCCGCCTAGTGGTTAGAATGTGGCACTCTCTCTCCCTTTTGGTTTTGGGCCTGAAGACATTCTGCCCTTAGAGTTTACTTACTAAGGCCTTAGGCTTCTAAAACGTAGAAGGTAGAGAATGTGTGTGTAAGTGTGGGTGTGTGTGAGTGTATATGTGAGGGCGTGTTAGGCTGTGTGTGTGTGTTAGGCTGTGTATGTGTGTGTGTGAGTGTATATGTGAGGGTGTGTTAGGCTGTATGTGTGTGTGTGAGTGTATGTGTCTTTGCACCTATTTCTGTCCCCACGTTGCCTGTGTTTGCCTAGTACTGCGTTAAGCGTCGTGGGTTTGAAATAAGATTAGAGAAGCTTGGACCAGATCAGTGGTTCCCAGAGCTGCAGCTGGGTCAGACCAGTGCTACACTGGCTCCATGAGAACTGCTCACGTATTTCCAGAAATCCAGCCCTCCAGGCCCCCACCCTGACATTCTGGTGTGGAAGGCATGGGGTGGAACTGCAGAATCTACATTTTTAAAGTCCACCTCCGATTCTCGGGCAGTGCTAGATGTAGGAACCACGGGGCTCAGTTCCATGAAAGAGGTCTTTCTCTGGGTGACAAGTTCTGTGACTCTCTCTGCCCACTCAAGCTCCTTAGATTGCTGTGTTAGGAGCTCTGCGACTTGGCTTTGAAATATTTTTCCAGCTTCAAAGTCCTGGACTTCTACTCAGGCTGAACTGGACTGTGTATTGTAAGTCGCCTGAACATACTTCCTGATTTCCTGAAGCCGCCATTACTGTCAAGAGGCTTTTGCTGTTCCCTACCTATAAAACTCACTTCCATCCTTTAGGGCTGAACCAAAAGTCTGTCTCCTGTGATCATCTTCCTGACCACCTCAACCTGTTTCTAACTTTTTCCCTCTTTTTTATCCTCAGCTTTATGAAAGTATCATTAACAAAGAAAAGTTGTGCATATTTATGGTGTATAACGTGATGGTTTGGGAGGCTTTTTTGAGACGGAGTCTCACTCTGTCTCCCAGGCTGGAGTGCAGTGGCCTGATCTCAGCTCACTGCAACCTCTGCCTCCCAGGTTCAAGTAATTCTCCTGCCTCAACCTCCTGAGTAGCTAGGATTACAGGTGCCTGCCGCTGTGCCCAGCTAAGTTTTGTGTTTTTAGTAGAGACTGGATTTCACCATCTTGGTCAGGCTGTTCTTGAACTCCTTACCTTGTGATCTAGCCACCTCAGCCTCACAAAGTGCTGGGATTACAGGCGTGAGCTGCCACACCCAGCCCAGTGTGATGTTTTCGTATGTGCATGCATTACAAAGTGATTTCCACAATGACACTGACAACATACCCATTAGCTCACCGGTGTGTGTGTGTGTGTGTGTGTGTGTGTGTGTGTGTGTCTGTCTGTCTGTCTGTCTTGAGAACACTTGAGATCTGCCTTAGCAGATGTCATATAGATGATTACAATATTATTAACTATAGTCACCATTCTGTACCTTAGGTCCCCAAAACCTACTTTTCTTACTTAAACCTTTGTACCCTTTGACTGGGGGACCTTGAGCATGTGCAGATTTCAGTATACACGGGGTCCTGGCACCAGTCCCCCGAGTGTACCATGGGATGGCTGTGTGTGTAAAATCACGTGTTCTTGTTTTCTTTACCCATAGGTTTGTCGTTAGACACTTAAGCTGTCTCCATATCTTGGCTGTTGTAAATAGTGCCGCAGCGCACACGACGTGCAGACGATTCTTCATGATACTGATTTCAGTCCCTTTGTGGTATTGCTGGATCGTATTAATACTGGGGGGCAACCTCCCTACCATTTCCCGTAATGACTGTACCAATTGACATTCCCACCGACAGTGTGCAGGGCTGCCCTTTTCTCCACCTCTCACTAGCACTCACGGGTCTTTTGGTAATAGCCCTTCTAACAGGTATCAGGTGATAGCTCAAATTTGGTTTTGAGTCGAATTTCCCAGATATGTAGTGAGGGAGAGCAGCTTGTCACATACCCGTTGGCTATTTATGTGTCTTTGTTTAGAGAGAGAGACAGGGTCTCGCTCTGTCGTGCAGGCTGGAGTGCAGTGCTGCGATCATCGCTCACTATAGCCTTGAACTCCTGGCCTCAAGTGAGCCTCCTAGTGCGGCCTCCCAAAGCTTTTGAGATTGCAGGTGTGAGCCACTGCTCCAGGCCTCAGGTCTTCTTTTGGGACCCTTTAGGATCCTATTTTGAGACGGAGTCTTGCCCTGTCGCCCAGGCTGAAGAGACTGGAATGCAGTGGTGTGACCTCAGCTCACTGCAACCTCCACCTCCTGGGTTCCAGCAGTTTTCCTGCCTCAGCCTCCCAAGTAGCAGGGATTACAGGCATGTGCCACCACACCCGGCTAATTTTTATATTTTTAGTAGAGATGAGGTTTCACCATGTTGGCCAGGATGGTCTCAAACTCCTGACCTCAAGTGATCTGCCTGCCTCGGCCTTCCAAAGTGCTGGGATTACAGGTGTAAACCACCACACCCGGCCACCTTAGCCCATTTTCACCTTGTTCATTTTCTTGTTATTGCATCGTTAACATTCCCCCTCTTTCCAGCCCACTGTTGTATGAAATTGTACACCCTTTGAGGGCCTGTATCTTGTCCTAGATACTTTATTCTTTGCCTCATGGAACTGGTTATGCAAAACATTCTTTGCCGAATCTTGCCTTCTCCTTGTGAATGAGTGCTTACTGAGCGCTGCACGCAAGCCTCTACTCCAGTTCCTAGACGCCCGCAACAGAAATAGGTCAGTGCCCTGCTGGGAGTAGGGAGAGGTGGTCCGGGTCTTCTGTGGGTTTGGGGCCAGGCAGGCAACTGTGGAGCACGCCAGGCACTCTGGGGACAGGGTGACATGTTCTGGCTGGAGGACACAGCGAGGCTTCCCAGAGACCACAGCCACTACCCTTGTCTCTTGCTGGGTGGGGAACTTCCTTCTCACCCAGTATGGCTATCCACAGGCTCTTGGGCCTTCTGCGGCGGTGGAGGTGACAGTGGTGGCAGCTGTGGCGGTTGCCGTGGTGATGTGGCTGGTGTACTGTCATTATCTTAGGGCAAAACCCACAGGCCTGACACACACAGCGTCTCCCTGTATGTTCGAGCCATGATGGCTCAATTAGGGAACCGTCCGACTGCGGCTCAGCATTCAGGCCAGCTGCATAATTGAAAGCACATTTTCTCCTCCAAAGCTGCAGCTGGTTTGGTTCTGCTCATGCAGAAAGGGATCTAACCTTGCATAACATAGGAAATGAACAGTTGAGAGAGAAGCCAAATTCAATTTCAGTCAGATATGTTGAGGCTAAGTCCATGATCTATGGAAGCAGGGGCAGGAGCCGTGCGCCTGTGGAAAGGGGCGCTCTCAGCAGTCTATTAATCACGGCCGCCCGCCCGGCGCTGCCGCCACTGCCGGGTGCCACCGCGCCCGCGCGCCCCCTCCGATGCAGGCTGGAGCGCGGCCAAGCACTCCAGAAGTTAACCTCTTAAAGACCCGGAGCTGCTTTCTGTTGAATAAATGTAATTTTGTGGTCAGAAATAAATGCTTGTGATATAGCAGGAGCTTTGAAAACAACGGCGAGCCCGAGCGATTACAAATTGCTCCGTGTTGTAGAAGTCAACAGCAGACATCAAAATTCCACGTGGAGGGCAAATTGATTTCGGCCCAGAGTTCTGCAGCTATTCAATAACAGTCCTATTAAACCGTTGTATGTAATGAACAATCCAGAGCAAATCTAATATTTTCAGTGGAGAATTATTTTTAACATCCTCTCGGTAACCGCTGGTAGATTTCTTGGATGTTTACAGATCGAACTCGAGCACCCCTCCCAGCTGTCATTTGGCGTCTCTGCTGGGGCACCTGCACCAGGGACACCGCTGCCTATGCGGCTGCTGAACACGGGCTCTGGGCCTGGAGCTCAGGCTGCCCAGGAGAGGTGCATGGGGTTTCTGGATCTCCCAGTGCCTGGGATTGTAGCAGGTGCTTGGGAAATGTTTGTTGAATTGAGTTAAACTGAACTGAAATGGACGAGAGAAAGCTCTAAGAACCCTGGGATAACTTAGGAAAATGATGTTGTGGCAAAGTCGACTTAGAATCTGAGGCTGAAGAGACCAGTGGGTTGCAGGTAAGGAAAATGAGGTCCCTTGTGATAGACCACTGTCAGCGCCTGTGGGAGTCTGGGCAGAGCTGGCACCCCAGGAAGCCCCAGGGCTTACCCATTTCACTTCCCTTTTTCGGAGATGGAGTCTTGATCTGTTGCCCAGGCTGTAGTGAAGGGGCATGATTTCAGCTCACTGCCACCTCCACCTCCTGGGTTCAAGTGATTCTACCTCAGCCCCTGGAGTAGCTGGGATTACAGGCACCTGCCACCATGCCTGGCTAATTTTTGTATGTTCAGTAGAGATAGGGTTTCACCATGTTGACCAGGCTGCTCTCAAAACTCCTCACCTCAAGTGATCCACCGGCCTCAGCCTCCCTAAGTGCTGGGATTCTAGGCGTGAGCCACTGTGCCCAGCCCCCATTGTCTGTTTTATTTTATTTTATTTTTGTTTGTGTTTCTGAGACAATCTCACTCTATGGCCCAGGCTGAAGTACAGTGGCATGATCATAGCTCACTGCAGCCTAGACCTCCTGGACTCAAGCAGCCATCCAGCCTGAGCCTCCTGAGTGGCTGGGACTATAGGTACACACTCCCATGCCCAGCTTATTTTTGCATTTATTGAAGAGATGAGATCTTGCTGTGTTACCCAAGATGGTCTTGAACTCCTGGCCTCAAGCAGCCCTCCTGCAAATGCCTCCCAAAGTGTTGGAATTACAAGGATGAGCCACGACACCCGGCTCACTTCTGTGAATAGATGATTGGATAGAGGGATGGATGGCTGGATGACTGGATAAAGGAATAGAGCTGTGGAGGGAGGGATGATTAGAAAGCAGTATGTGTCTGTAAGAATAGATCATTTGCTTTTCCTGGAGTAAAATCATTCAACTTGTCATACTCGTCATACAGTATTTATTTAACTATTGTGGAATTTAAATTTCTAGGGCATTTTATTTTCTGCAGATCTCCCTTCCCTGGGAAAAACTCAGTATAGATGTTAATTAGGTTTTATTAAAGTTCCATCAATTTGTTGCAGTCATTCCTTAAATGAAACTGACACCGAGGACCAGATGGTCAAAGGAAGCCCACGTCCATGTGTGTGGTTCTGAGGAGGGTGCATAGGATGCAGTCCGATAGAAGCTGAGAGCCCTCAGGAGTGTGTTGCTCAGCGTGGAGTATTCCACATCTTGTCCCTCCCCCAGTCTTCTCCCAACTGTGTCACAGCTCCCTTTGCTAATAATCTTTTGCACAGCATTTTACATCTACAAAGCACCATTTTCATGTTCTCACTCACCCTTCCTCACCACCCTGTGCTGGGGGCATCATCACCAACCCAAGTTACCAATAGGAGGGGTAGCAGACAGTCTAAGGGGCAAGGGAGGGTTCCCGCTCCAGGCTCCAGCCTCTCCTCCCCCTACCCTCTCCTGGTCCTGTCCTGAAATCTTTGGCTCCCTTGAACCTTGTTATGCGCAGGCCAATGCCACCCTCGTGCCACTGCATTCCCACTACCTCTAACAAGTTTCCCCAGCCTGACGGGGTCACACATTTGTCCAGCCACCTGCACAGAAAACCCTCATGGACAGCCCCTCGAGATCAGTAGATCAAACAGGGTCTGTCGGTTGGAAGGGGTGTTACTGTTGGAACTCAGATGTTTGAACTTGGTCTAATATTCATTCCTCTCTCTCTCTTTTTCTCTCTCTCTCTCTCTCTCTCTCTCTCTCTCTCTCACACACACACACACACACACACACACACACACACACACACACGGGCACATGACCACTGTAAATCAAATTAAAAACAAATTCAGCCAGGCAAGATGGCTCATACCTGTAATCCCAATAATTTGGGAGGCCAAGGTGGGCAGATTACTTGTGATCAGGAGTTGGAGACCAGCCTGGCCAACATGGCGAAACCCCATGTCTACTAAAAATACAAAAATTAGCTGAGTGTGGTGGCATGCACCTGTCACCCCAGCTCCTCAGGAGACTGAGGCAGGGGAATCACTTGAACCCGGAGGCAGAGGTTGCAGTGAGCCGAGATTGCTCCACTGCACTCCAGCCTGGGTGAAAGAGTGAGGCTCCACCTCAAAAATAAGTAAGTAAACGGAATTTGGAGGCCAGGCACGGTAGCTCACGCCTGTAATCCCAGCACTTTGGGAGGCCGAGGCAGGCGGATCATGAGGTCAGGAGATCCAGACCAGCCTCGCCAACATGGTGAAACCCCGTCTCTACTAAAAATACAAAAATTAGCCAGGCGTGTTGGTGCATCCCCGTAATTCCAGCTACTCAGGAGATAGGCAGGAGAATCACTTGAACCAGGGAGGTGGAGGTTGCAGTGAGCTGAAATCGCACCACTGCACTCCAGCCCGGGCAACAGAACGAGACTCCATCTCAGGGAAAAAAAAAAAAAAAAAACAGAAAAGAAAAAAAAGAATTTGCCATAAAGTCATTAATGTTGAATGTTAGAGCCTGGGTGACAGGGTGAAACTCCATCTCAAACAAACCAACGAACCTGAGCTCTGCGTCTGTTTCATCTGTGCCCCTCTAAGTGTAAACTCCCTGAGCCTTCTAAGTTCCAGCAGGTGGGCCAGCGGTCACTGAGATCCTGCCTAGCTGGGGGACAGAATAGGCCTCTCCCTGCCTTGCTGCTGCTCTTTGGCCTTGTCCCCTGCCCACTTCCCTCAACCACCTACGAGGACCCAGAGTGGCACAGTACTGGGGACGGGAGCTGGGAAAGGCCTGATATCTTACTATCTCGCTGATAGTAAGAAATAGAGACCCACTTGGAGAATTTCCTCTGAAACACAGCAGACTCTTAGCGCAGCCCTTTGAGCAGATGAAGGAGGGCGAGAAGAGCATCCCCTCAGCTCCAGCTGCATGCCAGAAGCTTCGCTGACATTATCGCATTTCATCTGCACAGCAGCTCAGCCCGGAGGGGTTTTATGATCACTTCTACGGAGAGGAGAAAATAGGCCCAGAGAGATCAAGTAACTTGCTTGGAGCTTGTCAGCCTTGAGTTGAAACTTGGACTCTGACGTCGAACTCCAAAGCCCACGCTTACTCTGTAAAGCTTGAAAAGTGTCTTGGAATTGCTTTAGAAGTAGGAGAAGAGGGAAAACCTTGTGGGATTACACTGTCTTCCAGCATAACAAGAAGAGAGAAAGCAGTTGGGTGCGGTGGCTCACACCTGTAATCCCAGCACTTGGAGAGGCCGAGGTGGGAGGATCGCTTGAGCCCAGGAGTTTGAGTCCAGCAGGGCAGTAAGTGAGACTCCATCTCTACCAAAAAAAAAAAAAAAAAGAAAGAAACCCATGAAATTATCCATAGGTACATAGGAAGGGAAAGAAACCGGTTCCTAAGGCTGTGGGAGGAATGACCGCAGGCCTGCCCTTGGAAACAACTTTGCTTTTCAGGGAGCCCGTTGGTATTTGGGGACTTAGGATAGCACGTGTGGCCCCACAGTGTGTGGTAGGTATCCCCAAAGAGTGCACATCAGCAGATAAAGGAACAAGAAAACAGTCCTTTTTTTTTTTTTTTTTTTACAGTTTCACTCTGGTCAGCCAGGCTGGAGTGCAATGGTGCAATCTCCACTCACTGCAACTTCTGTCTCCCAGGTTGAAGTGATCCTCCAGCCTCAGCCTACTGAGTAGCTGGGATTATTACAGGTGCCCACCACCACACCCAGGTGATTTTTGTATTTTTAATAGAGGAGAGATTTCACCATGTTGGGCAGGCTGTTCTCAAACTCCTGACCTCAGCTGATCCGCCCACCTCTGCCTCCCAAAGTGCTGGGATTACGAGTATGGGCCGCCACACCCGGCTGGGAACATAATGTTGTCCCGGCACAGGCATGAGGAGGGCTCAGAAGTCTAGCTGGGAGCATTGCTGGCATTCCTCCTGAGGAGCTACCGCTGCTGACCAGGACACCCCCATGGGTATAGGAGCAGACTCCTGGGGTATGGACACTGCTTCCCTTTTCATGCTGTCTCCTGAATTTTCTCCTGGGTTCCTGCTTAGAGGAGCAGAGAAAACCAAACTGACAAATCACTGATCTTGGAGTCAGATCCGGATTTGAATCCTGACATCATCATTTGCCAGCCTGATCTTGGATATCTATTGCCTACTTTTCTGTCTCATCCGTGTAACAGCATATCTCCCTCGCACAGCAGAGACAAGGCATGACAGCCAGGCGGGTTAGGAGCCGGTGGCTGGTTACCGATCATAGAATCCTCCAGGTCATTTAACCCCTTCAGTAGCTGTGCTCCCCCAGGATTCAACCTTCTGGGGCTGTCCCATCCACACTCCAGAGTAACCTCATCTGGGCCATTTGGGGCTGGCAGTTCCAGATTTTTACCTCTGGCCTGGGCCTGTCATCCAATGGCAGGCCTCCCTGGGGCTCCCCCTTTGGGCACCTCACTAATGAATAATCTTCACTTTCCATGTAAACACAGGCACCTCCGTTTGCCTCATTCAGGAGAGGTAACCAGCCCCTAGTCACCCTGGCCAGAACTCCGGGAGAAGCCGCGTTCAGTATTAGAGCCGGTGAATTTTTTTTATTTGATTATCCTTCACTGTTATTGTGTTGGGCTCTCATTCAGCTGCCCAGGCTGGAGTGCGTTGGTGCAATCGTAGCTCATTGCAGCTTCAAACTCCTGGGTTCAAGTGATCCTCCCCTTGTCTCAACCAACCTCAACTACAGGCGCATGCCACCACACCCTGCTAAGACCCTGTGACTTCTATTTCCCTAACCTCACTGGAATCGGCTCCCTCCCCAGCACCTAGTTTCCTCCCTCTCTTTCCTGGACTGCTCTGTTTAACATCAGTTGCCACGTTGTCCTGAGTGATCACTTCATGTCCGTCCTCAGTTGACATCCTCAGGGACTCTCCTTGAGCATAAAGCTACCGCCCCCGGGCGTGGTCCCCTGCACCTCCCTCCACAGGCTGGCCTCTGCCTGCCTCCTCACCTCATGTCTCGCCAGTCACCTCCTCTGCTTCAAGGCACGGAAGGTCCCTGCCCTTCTCTGAACAGGCCACTCTGTTTGAACACGTCTCTGTGAACAGCCCTCTTCTCCCCACTGGAGCCGTATTCCTCCCACCATGAATAAAGATGATCTTTGTCTTCTTTAAAACTTGCCTGAAGTTTGCAAAACACAGGATGCAGGGCATCGCCTCTAATAGCCTATGATTTGTGTTTGAAAAAAAGAAAAAGGGCCGGGCGCAGTTGCTCACACCTGTAATCCCAGCACTTTGAGGGGCTGAGATGAGCATATCACCTGAGCTCAGAAGTTTGAGACCAGCCCCAACATGGTGAAAACCTGTCTTTACTAAAATACACAAAATTAGCTGGGCATGGGGGCAGGCTTCTCGAGTTTCAGCTGTTCAGGGCAGGAGAATTATTTGAACCTGAGAGGCAGAGGTTGCAGTGAGCCAAGATGGCGCCACTGCACTCCAGCCTTGGGCAACAGAGCGAGACCCCGTCTGAAAAAAGGAAGACAGTGCATGTCTATAGACACTTGTAAATGCATAAATATCTCTGGGAGGATGACCAGGACCATCTTACCTCCAGGCCAGGCAGCTGGATGACAGGTGGATATGGATGGGAGGAAGACCTACTTCTCACTATCAACTCTGTTTTCACTTTTCTTTTTATAATTAAATGACTTTCGGTGTATTCACCAAGTCATGCGGCCATCATCCGAATTCCACAACATTTTCGTCAGCTCAGAAAGAAACCTCATACTGGCCAGGCACGGTGGCTTATGCCTGTAATCTCAACACTTTGCGAGGCTGAAGTGGGCAGATCACTTGCAGTCAGGAGTTCGAGAACCACCTGACCAACATGGCAAAACCCTGTCTCTACTTAAAAAGAAATACAAAAAAATTAGCTGGGTGTGATGGAGGGCGCCTGTAATCCCAGCTACTCCAGAGGCTGAGGCAGGAGAATCACTTGAACCCAGGAGCCAGAGGTTGCAGGGAGCTGAGATTGCACCACCGCATTCCAGCCTGGGCACCAGAGCAAGACTCCGTCTTAAAAAAAAAAAAAGAAACGTCATGCCCCGTTAGCAGTCAGTCCTCATTTATCCCAACCCCAGCCCTTGGCTACCATGAATGTCTTCTGTCACTACAGAGTTGGCTGTCCTTGACCTTTCCTATCAATGAAATCAAGTAATATATTAGTTTTTTAACTAATATACATGGCTTCTTTAACTTAACCATGATTTTGATACTCATCTATGCTCTAGCATAAAGCAGAACTTAATTCCAGTCTTTTTGTGGCTGAATAATATTCCATTTACGGATGCCCCATGTTTTACTTATCCATTTATCAGCCGATGGCCATTTGGAATTCTTTTCCCCACTTCTTGGCTATTATGAATAATGCTTCTGTGAACATTCATATACAAGTCTTTATGCAGGTAAACATTTGTATCTTTCCTGCCTGTGTACCTAGGAGTAGAATTGCTGGGCAATAGGATAACTCTATTTTTAACATTTTGAGGAATGGCCAAACTGCTTTCCAAAGTGGCCGCACAATTTTACATTCCTGTCAGCAATGTGGGAGGTTCCCAGTTTCTCAGCATTCTTTCTAACACTTAGCATTAGTATTATCTGTCTTTTTTCTTTTTTCTTTTTTTTGGAGGGGGACAGAGTCTTGCCCTGTTGTACAGGCTGGAGTGCAGTAGTGTGATCTCAGCTCACTGCAACTTCTACTTCCCAGGTTCAAGCAGTTCTCCTGCCTCAGCCTCCTGAGTAGGTGGGACTACAGGCATGTGCCACCATGTCTGGCTAATTTTTTTGTATTTTTAGTGGAGATGGGGTTTCACCATGTTGGTCAGGGTGGTCTCGAACTCTTGACCTTGAGTAATCCACTCACCTCAGCCTCCCAAGATGCTGGGATTACAGGCCTGAGCCACGACCCCCCGCCTAGTTTAGTTAGTTTTATTAAATTTTTTATTTTTAATTTTTGTGGGGAGATATATATATATATATATGGGGCGGGGCACATGAGATGTTTTGAAACAGGCATGCCATGGGTAATAATCTCGTTATGGAAAATGGGGTATCCGTCACCTGAAGCATTTATCCTTTGTGTTACAATCTGATTATACTTCTTTAATTACTTTTAATTAAAGTTAAGTTATTGAAACCCTGTTGTGCTATCAGACAATAGGTCTTAATTCATTCCTCCCAGTTTTTTGGTATCTGTTAACCATACAAGCTTTCCGCCCCACTCTGGCAACCATCCTTCTATTCTCTGTTTTAAGAGTTGAATTGTTTTTATGTTTACATCCCACAAATATGTGAGAACATGTGATGTTTGTCTTTCTGTGCCTGACTGATTGTCTTTATTTACTGAGTTGTAAGAGGGCTTTATCTATTCTGGAGTACCTTATCAAAATTTCCCATCTGCGGGTTGTCTTTTCACTTTTTTTTTTTTTTTTTGAGATAGAGTTCTCACCCTGTTGCCCCGGATGGGGTGCAGTGGCACAATCTTGGCTCACTGTAACCTCTGCCTGCCAGGTTTGAGCCATTCTCCTGCCTTAGACTCTTATCTGGGATCACTGTTGTGTGTGCCACCATGCCCAGCTACTTTTTGTATTTTTAGTAGAGATTGGATTTCGCCACATTGGCCAGGCTGGTACTGAACTACTGACCTCAGGTGATCCATCCACCTCGGCCTCCCAAGGTGTTAGGATTATAAGCATGAGCCACCACACCCAGCCTGTCTTTTCATTTTCTTGGTAGCATCTTTTATTTTTTGAGACAGAGTTTCGCTCTTGTTACCCAGGCTGGAGTGCAATGGCGCGATCTTGGCTCACCGCAACCTCCGCTTCCTGGGTTCAGGCAATTCTCCTGCCTCAGCCTCCTGAGTAGCTGGGATTACAGGCACGTGCCACCATTCCCAGCTAATTTTTTGTATTTTTAGTAGAGACAGGGTTTCACCATGTTGACCAGGATGGTCTCAATCTCTTGACCTCGTGATCCACCCGCCTCAGCCTCCCAAAATGCTGGGATTACAGGCTTGAGCCGCTGCTCCTGGCCTCTTGGTAGCATCTTAAGCAGCACAGAAGTTTTAAATTTGATGAAATCCAGTTTATCAATTTTTCTTTTGTTATTTGTGCTTTTGCCATCATACCTAAAAAACCATTGCCTAATCCAAAGTCATAAAGGTTTACATCTGTTTTCTTTTAAGAGGTTTTATAGTTTTAGCTCTCACATTTTGGTCTTTGATTTATTTTGAGTTAATTTTTGCATATGGTGTGAGGTAGGGATCAGACTTGGTGCTTTTGTATGTGGATATCCAGTTGTCCCAGCACCGTTTGTTAAAACATTGTTCTTTTGCCACTGAATTGTCTTGTCACTCTTGCCAAAAATCAGTTGATCATGATATGAGGGTTCCTTTCCAGGTTGTATTGAACTGCATGTTTATCCTTATGCTTCTACCAATACTGGTCAATGTTGCTTGTATTTAGTATTGAAATTGGGAAGTGTGACTCCTACAACCTTGTTTCTCTTTTTCAAAATTATTTTGGTTATTTGGGGTTACTTGCATTTTCATATGAATCTTAGAATCAACTTGTCAGTTTCTGCTAAGAAGCCAGCGGGACTAGGCACAGTGGCTCTTGCTTGTAATTTTAACATTTTGGGAGGCCAAGGCAGGTAGATCACTTAAGCCTAATAATTCAAGACCAGCCTAGGCAATATAATGAGACCTCAACTCTACAATAAAAAATTTAAAGGTTAGCCAAACATGGTGGCACATTCCTATAGTCTGTTACTCAGGAGGCTGTGGCAGGAGGATCACTTGATCCTGGGAGTTGGAGGTTGCAGTGAGCTGAGGTTGTGACACTGCACTATAGCCTGGTGACAAAGTGAGACCCTGTCTGAAAAAAAAAAAAAGCCAGCTAGAATTTTGATAGGCATTACCTTGTATCTGTAAGTCAACTTTGTGACTTGCCATCTTTAAAATATTAAGTCTTCCAGCCCATGGACATTGGCCATCTTTCCATTTAGTTTAGTGTCTTTCAGCAGTGATTTATGGTTTTTATAGCACAAGTTTCTTTTTTTTTTTTTTTTTTTTTTTTTTTTTTTGAGACGGAATCTTTCTGTTACCCAGGCTGGAGTGCAGTGGTGTGATCTCGGCTCACCACACCCTCCACCTCCTGGGTTCAAGCAATTCTCCTGCCTCCACCTCCCGAGTAGCTGGGACTGCAGGTTCCTGCCACCATGCCCAGCTAATTTTTGTATTTTTAGTAAAGACGGGGTTTCACCATCTTAGCTGGGCTGGTCTACGCACTCCTGACCTTGCGATTCACCTGCCTCAACCTCCCAAAGTGCTGGGATTATAGGCATGAGCCATGGCACCCAGCCCATTTTGTATTTCTTTTTTTTTTTTTTTTTTTTTTATAGAGATGGGGACTTTTGACAGGCATTTATATCATGAGAGCTTAGTTTTCTTTTCTTTTCTTTTCTTTTTTTGGAAAGAAGAAAAGAAAGAGAAAAAGGAGTAAAGGAGAGGAAGAAAAAGAGGGAGAGAGAACGGGAATATTGCTTTATTCTAAAAAATGAGTATTAATAATGGCCAATCAATATGTTGTGTATTTAAAGTGGAGAATGTATATTTTGTGTATTTAAAATGGAGAGCTCTATAAATATTTATCGAGTTTACTTATTCCGGATCTGAGTTCAAGTCCTGGTTGTCCTCATCAATTTTCTGTCTTGTTGAGTCTAAATCTCTTTATGGGTCTTATGAATCTGGGTGTTAGGATCGTTAGCTCTTATTGTTGCATTGATCCTTTTACCACTATATCTTTGTTGCTTTGAAATCTATTTTATCAGATACGAGAATTGCAACTCCTGCTTTTTATTTATTTATTTATTTTTGCTCTCCATTTGGTTGGTAAGTCTTTCTCCATCCCTTTGTTTTGAGTCTTTATGTATCTTTGGATGTGAAATGGGTCTGGATACAGCATACCATTAGGTTTTGGCTGTATCTTTTGATTGGGGGATTTAGTCGGCTTAAATTTAGGGTTACTGCTATTTGATGTTAACGGGCTATTTTATCCATTCGTTTATATAAATTCTTCTTTATGTTGATGCTCTTTACTTATGTTTTTAGAAAGGCTAATTCTGGTTGTTCCTTTCTATGTATAATGCTTCTTTTAGAAGCTTTTGCAAAGCAGGCCTGGTGGTAATAAAATCTCTGAGTACTTGCTTGTTCATAAAAGATTTTATTTTTCCTTCAATTGTGAAGCTTAGTTTGGCAGGATATGAAATTCCGGGCTGAAAGTTCTTTTCTTTAAGGATGTTGAATATTGGCCCCCACTCTCTTCTGGCTTGTAGGGTTTCTGCTGAGAGATCTGCTGTAAGTCTAATAGGCTTCCCTTTGTGGGTAACCTGACCTTTCTCTCTGGCTGCCCTTAGTATTTTCTCCTTCATTTCAACCCTGATGAATCTGACGATTATGTGCCTTGGGGTTGCTCTTCGAGGAATATCTTTGTGGTGTTCTCTGTATTACCAGGGGTTGAATATTGTCCTGCTTTGCTAGATTGGTAAAGTTTTCCTGAATAATATCCTGAAGAGTATTTTCCAGCTTGGATTCATTCTCTCCATCACATTCAGGTACACCTATCAAACATAAATTAGGTCTTTTCACATAGTCCCATATTTCTTGGAGACTTTGCTCATTTCTTTTTATCCTTTTTTCTCTGTTCTTGTCTTCTCATTTTATTTCATTAAGTTGGTCTTCGAGCTCTGAAATCTTTCTTCTGCTTGATCAATTCAGCTATTCAAACTTGTACATATTTCACTAAGTTGTCGTGTTGTGTTTTTCAACTCCGTTAGTTCATTTATATTCCTCTCTATATTGTCTATTCTTGTTAGCATTTCGTCAAACCTTTTTTCAAAGTTCTTAGTTTCTTTATATTGGGTTAGAACAAGTTCCTTTAACTCCCAGAAGTTTCTCATCATCCACCTTCTGAAGCCTACTTCTGTTAATGGTACACAGTCCTTCTCCATCAGATCATGTTCCGTTGCTGATGAGGAACTGTAATCCCCTGTAGAGGAAGAAGGGTTCTGATTTTGGGTATTCTCAGCCTTTTTAGACTGGTTTCTTCCCTTTGTTATAAATTTATCCATCTGTGGTCTTTACAATTACCACCTTTCTAAATAGGTTTCTGAGTGGACGTCCAGTCTATTGATTCCCAGTGCTGGAATCCGAGCAACCCGCTGCGCCAACTAAAACAGCGTTGTTAAGATTGATGTGCTCTTCTGCCTGGGAATCTCCGGTCTGGCTTTCTTGTTGAGTTCGTAATAAGCGGCTCTGCCTTCTCGGAGCTCCAAACGTCGGTCAGAAGGGGAACCAGTCCCGTTTACTCTGCACGAAGAGCTGCTGTGCCGAGGTGCCGGCAAAATCGCTGCACCGGCCACAAGAGTCATGCTGGTGACCCGTGGGGCTCCTCCACTGGGAATCTTCTGATCCATGGGTGACAAAAATTCGTCTGAAAGTGTGGCGTCCTGTCGTTCTCTGTGCTTTCACTGGGAGCTACAATCCTGAGCTGTTAACGATCAGCCATCTTGGATCCTCTCCCCATTTTGTGTTTCTTTTGCCAAATTTATTCCCAAGTATTTTATTCTTTTTTTGAGCTATCCTAAGTGGATTTTTAACTTTCACTTTCAGATTATTTGTTGCAAACATAGAGGAAGACAATTGATTTTTATACAGGCAGACTTTGTTGCATTGAACTTCACTTTATTATGCTTTGCAGATATGGTGTTTTTTCACAAAGTCAAAAGCTAGAAATGATTAAGCCCAGTGAGGAAGGCATGTTGAAAGCTGAAAGAGATTAAAAGCTAGACTTCTTGCATCAGTTAGCTCAGTTGTGAATGGAAAGGTGTTCATGAAGGAAATGAAAAGTGCTGCTCCAGTGAACACACAAACGATAAGAAAGCCTCATTTCTGATAGGGAGAAAGTGTTGGTAGTCTGGATGATCAAACAAGCCACGACATTCTCTTAAGCCAAGACCCTGACTCTCTTCAATTCTATGAAGGCTGAAAGAGGAGTAAGTAAGCTAGAGAAAAAAAGCTGGAAGCTAGAGGGGGTTGGTTCATGATGTTTGAGGAAAGGATTCATCTCCATAACACAAAAATGCAAGATGAAGCAGGAAATGCTTTGGTGGAAACCACAGCAAGTTATCCAGAAGATCTAGCTAAGTAAGATAATCAATGAAGTTGATGGCGCTACGTGATAGATTTTCAATGTAGGTGAAACAAACTTCTCTTGGAAGAAGATATAATCTAGGACTTGCATAGCTAAAAAGAAGTCAGTGTCTGTCTTCAAAGCTTCCAAATGCAAGCTGACTCTGGTTAGTGGATATTGCAGCTGGTGACATGAAGTTGAAGCCATTGCTCATTTACCATTCTGAAAAATCCTAGGGCCCTTCAGAATTAAGTTAAACCTACTCTGCCTGTGCTCTAGAAATGAAGTAATAAATCCTGGATCACAGTATCTGTCGTACAGCATGGTTGCTTTACTGAATATTTTAAGCCCATTGTTGAGACCTACTGCCCAGAAGAAAAAAGGTTCTTTTCAAAATATGGCTGCTCATTTACAGTGCACCTGGTCAATAAAAACTGATGGAGATGTACAAGGAGATGAATGTTGTTTTCATGCCTGCTAACACAACATGCATTCTACAGCCCATGGATCAAGGAGTAATTTTGACATTCAAGTTTTATTTAAAAAATACATTTTGTTTGCTTTGCATAATGATCATAGAACAGTAAAAAAAAAAAAAAAAGAAGAAGAAAGAATTCACCATTTTAGATTCCATGAAGAGCGTTTATGATTCATCAGAGGAGGCTGAAGTAGCAACATGAACAGTTTGAAGAAATGGATTCCAGCCCTCATGGATGAGTTTGAGGGGTTCAAGACTTAAGTGGAGGAAGGAATGGCAGATGTGGTAGAAATAGCAAAAGAACTAGAATTAGAAGTGGAGCCTGAAGATGGGACTGAATTGCTGCAAACTCATGATCAAACTTGAATGGATGAGGAGCTGCTTCTTGTGATGAGTAAAGAAAGTGGTTTCTTGAGACAGAAACTATTCTTGGTGAACATGCTGTGAATATTGCTGAAATGACAACAAAGGATTTAGAATATCCCACAAACTGGGGTGATAAAGCAGTGGCAGGGTTTGAGAGGATTGACTCCCATTATTTAAAAGTTCTACTGTGGATAAAAAGCCATCAAATAGTGCATGATACAGAGAACTCTCTTGTTAAAGGAAGAGTCAGTCAATGTAGCCAATTTCATTGTTGTCACCCCACCCTTTGGTAACCACAACCCTCATCAGTGTAGTAGCCATCGACATCGAGGCAAGACTCTCCGCCAGCAAAAAGATAACAACTCCCTGAAGGCTCAGATAATCTTTAGCACATTTTGGCAATAGAGTATTTTTTAATTAAGGTATGTACCTTTTTTTGAGACATAGAGCTGTTGCTTACTTAATGGACTACAGTATAAACATAACTTTTGGCTGGGCACGGTGGCTCACGTCTGTAATCCCAGTACTTTGGGAGGCTGAGGCGGGAGGATCACGAGGTCAAGAGATCGAGACCATCCAGGCCGACATGGTGAAACCTCATCTCTACTAAAAATATAAAAATTAGCTGGGGATGGTGGCGCATGCCTGTAGTCCCAGCTACTCGGGAGGCTGAAGCAGGAGAAGTGCTTGAGCCCGGGAGGTGGAGGTTGCAATGAGCCAAGATCACACCATTGCACTCCAGCCTGGTTCCTGGTGACGGAGTGAGACTCTGTCTCAAAAAATAAATAAATTAAATAAGTAAATAAATAAACAAACATAACTTTTATATTCACGGGAAAACAAAAAAAATTATGTGACTTTCTTCATTGCAACTTTTGGTTTTTTGGTCATATATGACCTCCTTTTTTTTTTTTTTTTTTTTTTGAAACAGTCTCACTCCGTCACTTAGGCTGGAGTACAGTGGTGCAATCTCGGTTCACTACAACCTCCACCTCCCAGGTTCAAGCAATCCTCATGCTTCAGCGTCCCAGTGCCTGGGATTACAGCATGTGCCACCACACCTAGCTGCTTTTTTTCTTTTTTTCTTTTTTTTTTTTTTGTATTTTTAGTAGAGACAGGGTTTCACAATGTGGCCAGGCTGGTCTCAAACTCCTGACCTCAGGTGATCCGCCTTCCTCAGCCTCCCAAAGTGGTGGGATTGCAAGCATGAGCCGCCACACCTGGTTCATTTTTATTTCCTTACAGGAAATAAAAATGGTCTGGAACCAAACCTGCATTCTCTTCAAGGTACACCCATTCCTATGTAGTATTAGAGTGAAAAAAAAGAAAGAAAAAGGTACGCCCATATATTGATCTTGCATTGTGCAATCTTGCTGAATATGTAACTTTTATATATTTATAATTTTTTAAATTGTACACATATATTATTTACTCTCAACAATGGTGATATAATAATCTCAGGTAGGGATTTGTCCCCTAGGAAGCCTTCTCCACACCCCCACTGGGATTTACCCAAGGGAGGTAGGGGAGGGGAGCATTGCCCCATCTTAAGCTTTTTGAGAGCAGCAGTAGGAATCTTGGTCTCCCATAGGATGGGATAGAGCTCTGCCTAGCACGTATTAGCCCCCTTAAACAAGTTGATTGACAGAGTGAAGGAACGAGTGAAGCGGGGGGTCAGCAAGACCGCTGGTGCCTTCTTCCTCTGAAGAACACTCCTGCTGCAGGCCGAGCTTTCCCTGCTGTTTAAGCCATGATCTGTCGTCCTGGAATATTTACCTGTTCATTCTGGTTTTGCGCTGTGGGAAGAGAGAAGACAGCTAATCTTTCTTTCCCAAGAAAGCCTTTCAGATAGATGTTGACAGCCAGAACGGCAGATGTACTTGGAAGGGCTTTACGAACTCAAGGAGAATAGAAATGCTTGTTGCTGTTTTTATCATCTTGGCTTTAATCTCATAGTATCCCCTGCCACAGATCTCTTCTTTGGATCCCACATTCTTCCTCCAAGGCGGCAGCTTCTTCAGGGCTTCTCCAGTTTCCCTCTCTTAGAAACTTTTCTAAATGGGGCGGGCATGCTGGTTCACGCCTCTAATCCCAGCACTTTGGGAGTCCGAGGCAGGTGGATCACTTGAGGTCAGGAGTTCAAGACCAGCTTGGCCAACATGGTGAAACCCTGTCTCTACTACAAATACAAAAATCAGCCAGGTATGGTGGTGGGCGCCTATAATTGCAGCTACTCAGAAGGCTGAGGCAGGAGAATCACTTGAACCGGGAAGGCAGAGGTTGCAGTGAGCCAAGATCATGCCATTACACTCCAGCCTGGGCAACAGAGTAAGATGTCATCTCACAAAAAAAAAAAAAAAAAAAAATTGGCTGAGTGCAGTGGCTTATGCCTGTAATCCTAGCACTTTGGGAGTCCAAGGCAGGTGGATCACAGGGTCAAGAGATCAAGACCATCCTGGCCAACATGATGAAACCCCATCCCTACTTAAAAAAAAATAACTGGGCTTGGTAGTACATGCCTGTAGTCCCAGCTACAGGGGAGGCTGAGGCAGGAGAATCGCTTGAACCTGGGAGGCGGAGGTGGCAGTGAGCCAAGATCGCGCTACTGCACTCCAGCCTGGTGACAGAGCAAGAGTCCGTCTTAAAAAAAAAAAAATTAGAAACCTCCAGCTTTGGCCACGTACATGTCTGTTTTGGACAGGACCCGGGTCAGTCTTAGCTGACTTCTCAAACCATGGTTTCATGTGACCCTCCAAACCATGCTTTGCTCTTGAAAACATTTTGGAGCCTGACTTCAAGTGAGACAAAACTACCCTGTCACATCCCTGCAGCTTTGGTTGATTTTTATTGGCCTCTAGTCCAACAGAGCACATCGATTTGAAAATTCTTTTAATGGCCTGTGTTTATTTCTAAATCATTAGCTTGTAAATTCCCAGGGCATGCAGGCTACTGGCCTGTTCTTGAATATGCTGTCATTGCTGTGGTCTCGAATGTTCCTTCAGTGTCCTGGTCCTCCAGCACTTCTGCTTAGTTTGATCACAACGGGGAGTAACCTATGGTGTGGTGGAAAGAAAGGGCCGACTTTGAATTTATTAGCGCAGGTTAGTGTTGTTGACTCGGTTTCTATTCAGACAGTGTTGGTTACTTGATGTAGGAGGTTCTCACAGTTATACTCACCGCAGCTCGAGAAGGAGTTACTACCCTCACTTACCAGACGAGGAGACCAAGTCTTCCGTTGTTTTTGTTGTTGTTGTTTTGAGGCGGAATCTGGCTCTGTCACCCAGGCTGGAGTGCAGTGGCATGATCTTGGCTTGCTGCCACTCCGCCTCTAGGGTTCAAATGAGTCTCTTGCCCCAGCCTCCCAAGTAGCCAGGATTACAGGCACGCACCACCACACCTGGCTAACTTTTGTATTTTCTGTAGAGACAGGATTTCACCATGCTGGCCAGGCTGGTATCGAACTCCTGACCTCAGGTGATCCAGCCACCTTGGCCTCCCAACATGCTGGGATTTACAGGCGTGAGCCATTGTGCCCAGCCAGAGACTTCAGTATTTAAATAACTTGCCTCCCAGTCACCCAGCCAGTGTGTGCTGGAACTAGGATTCAAACCCAAGTCTGTCTTTCCATCAAAGCACATACTCTTTCCATTGGCCACGTGGCCCCCAGGCCCAGTGCGCAATGCTGGATGTTATTATATCCCTAGGAGGGGCCAGATTCTAAGTGGCTTGGTGGGTTTCTGCATCTGAGAAGTAGAGCTGATGAGATGGCGGTTCCTTCGCTGTTTTCCAAGGGCCGCTGTGGCTTTGATCTTGACAGCAACCGAGATGTATCGCCCTGCTTTGGTGATGAAGTAACTGAGGCCCAGAGAGGTTAATTCAATGCTTCAGGCAGTACACCTGTTTTATACTGGAGCTGGAAATCAAACCCTAGTGTACCAACAACATACCCAGGCTCTTGGCTGTGTGTGGCGTCAACTTGCCTACCACACAGGCATGGCCAGGTCCCCACGTTACCCTGGAGCGATGAGCCTTTTTTATTTCAAAATACATAGCACTTCTTGGCCTGGTGCAGTGGCTTATGCCTGTAATCTCAGCACTTTGGGAGGCCGAGGCGAGCAGATCACTTGAGGTCAGGTGTTCGAGACCACTGCACTCCAGTCTTGGCAAAAAAGTTAGGCTCTGTCTCAAAATAAAAATGCACAAAAAATGAAGCATTGTCGCTCTGTTGCCCGGGCTGATCTTAAATAGCTGGCCTCAAGCAATCCTCCTGCCTCAGTTTCCCAGAGTGCTGGAATTACAGATGTGATAGAGCCATGCCTTAATCCAATCTTCTGACCTCAAACTTAGTGCCCTTCCAACTTTATGATAGAATCTTCCCCTCTTCCAGCTCCTGTCAAAAATAAACAGTCAAGCTTCAAAACAAACACACAAAAATCCTTCAGCTCTCAACATACTGGTTGTTTGGTCTTTATTTTTACTGTGTTTTACTCTCTCCCAGGCTGGGGTGCAGTAGCATGATCTTAGCTCACTACAACGTTCGCCCCCTGGGTTCAAGTGATTCTCCTGCCTCAGCCTCCCAAGTAGCTGGGATTACAGGCATGTGCTACTTTGCCTGGCTAATTGTATTTTTAGTACAGACGGGGTTTCACCATGTTGGCCAGGCTGGTCTTGAACTCCTGACCTCGAGCGATCTGCCTGCCTCAGCCTCCCAAAGTGTTGGGATTACAGGCAAGACCCACCGCGCCTGGCACTGTATGTTACTCTCTTAGAGATATGACCAACTATTGAGATCTGTAACCATCAGCTTTCACTAGATTATGCCACAGTAACAGCACACTGCTCCAAATCTCAGTGGCCTGTGGCAACCAAAAATCATTTCTTGTTCCTATGTCGTGTTGTCTGGGGGTTGGCCATGGCTGTGCCCCAGCCCCGTGGGCAGTCCTCATTTGGGAATCTCAGTGGAAGAAGCATGTTCTATAAGTTCCTCAAAGCAGAGGGAGCGAGTACAGTGGCTCCTAAATCTTACACTCAGATAAGACACCGTTACTTAGATGCCATTGGCCAAAGCATTTCACATGGCCACGCCTGACCTCACTGGGCTGGGAAAGCAGCCACAGGGAAGTTGCTGTTATACCACACGTCACGTGGCAGTGAACAGAGTGTGTGATGCCTCCTCCAAGGGAGCACGGATGGTGGCTGGGAGCAGCGACACCATAGTCCATGTGACTCCGGGAACCCACAGCGCTGCTGGAACTCACATGGCTGGGCACTTTCTCACCCCTCCCATATCTCCGAGATCTGGTGGATGTCAGTGAACTTGTTTTCCAAACTAGACTGAGTTTTTATGCTGTTGTAAGCAAATACTGATTGAGAGTTAGATTAAAATACCTTCCTACAGACATTTATCTTTAATCTTATTTTTTTTTTGAGACAGGGTCTCACTGTCACCCAGGCAGGAGTGCAGTGGTACAATCATAGCTCATTGCAGGCTTGACCTCCTGGGCTCAAGCCATCTTTGCAAGAGCTGGGACCACAGGCATGTACCACCACACCAACCCAGCTAATTTTTTTTGTTTTTTGTAGTGACATGGGTCTTGCTACGTTGCCCAGGCTGATCTCAAATTCCTACACTCAAGCGATCCTCCCACCTCAGCCTCCCAAAGTGCTAGGATTATAGGCATGAGCCACTGCACCTACACATCTGTCTTTAAATGTAATATATTATGTTAAAAAAACCTCAACCTTGCCAGTCACGGTGGCATGTGCCTGTAGTCCCAGCTACTCGGGAGGCTGAGGCAGAAGGATCTCTTGAGCCCAGGAGTTCTGGGCTGTGGTGTGCTATGCCGATCGGGTGTCCACACTAAGTTCGGCATCAATATGGTGACCTCCTGGGAGTGGGGGAGCACCAGGTTGCCTAAGGAGGGGTGAAATGGAGCAGGTCAAAAACTCCCGTGCTAATCAGTAGTGGGATCGTGCCTGTGAATAGCCACTGCACTCCAGCCTGGGCAACATAGTGAGACCCCATCTCTATTTTTTAAAATATATATTTTAAAAAAGAGAGAGAGAAGAAAAAAAATCTCAACCTTATGAAAGTGGTGTTGAAAAGATAACCGAGGAATCCAGTGGAAGCCATTAACAGGTACGTGCAGGTCACTGCAGGAAGACGGCTGGAGAGCGCTGTGGGGTGTGTGCGGTGGAGAAGGACGCCTCCCAGGAGCTGCTGCCAGCCAGGTGGCTGTCATTATCTCACAGCACACAAAACAGATGATTACTACACAGAGAACTCTTTACATATTATGCATTTTCCTTTTTTTTTTTTTTTTTTTGAGACAGAGTCTCAGTCTGTCGCCCAGGCTGGAGTGCAGTGGCATGATCACTGCAACCTCCGCCTCCCAGGCTCAGGATTCTCATGCCCCAGCCTTCCAGGAAGCTGGGATTACAGGCATCTACCACCACACCTGGCTAATTTTGTATTTTTAGAGAGACAGGTTTTACTATGTTGGCCAGGCTGGTTGTGGACCTCAGGTGATCCACCCACCTTGGCCTCCCAAAGTGCTGGGATTATAGGCATGAGCCACTGTGCCTGGTCAAGAACTCTGTACATATTAAGCATTTTCATAAAGATTTGAACCTGGATTCTTAAACTCTTGGGTCACATCTGCAGCCCATGTGGTTGGCCATTGAGGAAGATATTAAAAGCATGTTAAAGGCCCATGTGTGACTGTGGTCAGGCGGAAAGGCAGGTGATGCTACAGCTTAGTTTTCCAGGAATTCAGGATCCCTGAGTCATGCAGCCTTATCTGTCATCCTAGAACTCCAGGACAGCCCCAGGTGGTGTGGGAGTGGCCATGGCTGGGAGATGGATCTGCCCTGAGCCCGGGGATCAGGGTAGCATTCCTGGGAGGCGCCTTCCAGGCGGAGGGGAAATTGCTCATGTGTTCAGGGAACAGGGAGTGACTGGGT
The DNA here is from genome assembly GCA_031835075.1 of Saguinus oedipus. NCBI lineage: Eukaryota > Metazoa > Chordata > Mammalia > Primates > Cebidae > Saguinus > Saguinus oedipus. The sequence goes on from CM063170.1 coordinate 57,902,075, forward strand.
GTGGCAAGAGGTGAGCCTGAAAAAGTGGCTGGGCCCTCAGAGCAGGACAGGTTTTACCCAAGTCCACAGGCCAGTGTCTGACCTTCTTTAGATCCGCCCCAGGTTAGCTTCTTCTCGGCGGTTTTGTGTTTGTGTGAGAGTGTATGTGAGATGGGGCTTTGCTATGTTGCCCAGGTTGGTCTTGAACTCCTGGGCTCAAGCAGTCCTCCCACCTTGGCCTCCCAAAGTGCTGGGATTACAGGCAGGAGCCACTGTGCCCGGCCCTAAATGGTTTTGAGGGCATGGTACCTACCTCAAGCTAACGTGCATGCCTGAGGGAGCTGGAACCCTAGCCTGGGATCCCCTCTTCAGCAGTCCCTGCCTTAAGACCTCACCATAGACATTTGTTCATTCACAGATCACTCCCCTCTTAGAGGGAGCCGTGTTACCAAGCCTGGTCTGGCACCATCAAGGCATGCAATGGGCGGGCTGGGCTCCCTGCATGCAGGCGGGTGGATCTGGGGCATGACCATGAGCAGGACACTGTCCCTTCCTGCCTCCCCGGCATGGGTGCTCTTCCTGGCTGGTAGCCTTGTGGACATTTGGGGGAGGCTATTCTGTGTGTCAGAGGCACTCTGATGTGTCCAGTACAGCGGCCCTCCCCAGGGTAGTTCAGTGACTCGCCCAGCCCCAGGAGGTGGCTGCTGTCTCCTCGTGCATATGAGGCAAGGCTGACATTCAAAGGCCTGGTTCCCTCCTTCCCTCCCTCTCTCCCGACTTAGAACAAGGCCAGCCCCAGGCTGACAGGCCCAATTCGAGGTCTGGAGGAAGTGGCGTGTGCACTGGGTCTCAGCATAGGTAACTTTTGAGTGGTTGGGCTTTTTTCTGTTTTCCTTTGTTTTGAGATGGAACCTCACTCTGTCGCCCAGGCTGGAAGCAGTGGTGCGATCTCAGCTCACTGCAACCTCCGCCCCCCGGGTCCAAGTGATTCTCCTGCCTCAGCTTCCAGAGTAGCTAGGATTACAGGCCGCACCACCATGCCCGGCTAATTTTTCTTTTTCTTTCTTTAAAAAAAAAAAAAAAAAAAAAAATCAGAACTCTTGAGCCACTGGCTAATTTTTCTGTAGTTAGTAGAGACAGGATTTTACCATGTTGTTCAGGCTGGTCTCAAACTCCTAACCTTGTGATCCACCTGCCTCGGCCCCCCGAAGTGCTGGGATTACAGGCATGAGCCACTGCACCCGGCCCAATTTTTATTATTTTTTATTAAGACAGGGTCTTGCTCTGTCCTCCAGGCTGGAGTACAGTGGCTCAATGACAGCTCACTCCAGCCTTGAATCCTGGGCTCAAGTGATCCTTCCTCCTCAGCCTCTGAGTAGCTGGGACTACAGGCATGCACCACTATGCCTGGCTAATTGATTTGTTTGTAGAGATGGGGTCTCGCTGTGCTAACCAGGCTGGCCTTTAACTCCTGCCTGTGTTTCCTGAAGTGTTGGGATTACAGGCGTGAGCCACCTCACTCAGCCTGGAGGCCCATTCTTGTCTCAGCCAATGGTCACAGAAGTCAGAACAGCGAAGGAGCATACAAAGTATCCAAATTCCCAGAATCCACAAATTCTTCCAGATGTGTTTGGAAATCTTACATGGGGCTGAGGGGACTTAATCATTGAGAAGAGGATCTTTTAAGTCATCCCTTTTCAGAAACCTCATGGTCCATTTGCATGGTGAATAATTAAACTCACTGGCCTGACCGTGTTCCTCCAGACTGGGCTGGAGTTTCCCTGTGTTAGTGGTAGAGGGCATGGAGAGAGGACTGGGAACCGTGGTCCCTGTGGTACGGCTCTGATGAGTGGAGGAACACTAGGGTTTTGGTTTTTATGCCAGTTTACATAAAACAACATGGACACACGTGGAGTGGTTTCTTTATTATTATTACTATTATTTTTTTGTCTTTTTGAGACAGACAGTCTCGCTCTGTTGCCAGGCTGGAGGGCAGTGGCATGATCTCGGCTCACTGCAACCTTTGCCTCCTGGGTTGAAGCGATTCCCCTGCCTCAGCCTCCCGAGTAGCTGGGATTACAGGCATGAACCCAGCTAATTTTTATATTTTTCTAGAGATGCGGTTTCACCATGTTGGCCAGGCTGGTCTTGAACTTCTGACCTTGTAATCCACAGGCCTCAGCCTCCCAACATGATGGGATTACAGGTGTGAGCCACTGTGCCTGGCTCGATGGAGTGGTTTTAGGGAGCTGAGAGTTTAATTGGCAAGAAAGGAAAGAGAAGGCAGAAGGAAGAGGCTCCCCTGTACAGAGACGGAGGGGGGCTCCAAATCTGAAAGCGGAGATCCCCAAGTGGATTGGAAGGCAGCCAGGTATATATAGAGGCCGGAGGAGGCAGTGTCTGAATTGCGTAGGGTTTAGGGTATTGGTTTGACCAGGTATGTTATTTATGTAGCCTGCAAAAAAAAACTGGCCCTCCCACCCTCGCCTTTTAATATGCAAATGCAGCACATCCTAATGTTCTACACATGTGGATATATGTGGGGCAGCCATGTTGCCAGGGACATGCAGGGGCAAGAGCAAGAGGACAGTGGTGGGCATTGCCATGTGGGGTGGACCCAGTTTTTAACAGCTGGTATTTGCATATTAAGGTTGCTGACTGGGCTTTAAGAGCCAGGCTTTACAAGGAATGCTTTCGGAGCGGCTTTAAAAGAAACGAAAACTTTTCTTCCTTATCTGCCTAAAAGAATTTCTTAGTAACTCATGCCACACCTGTATCACTTTCCCAGCACTGCTGGAACCAAGTGCCACTCACCAAGTGGCTTAAATATCAGAAGTTTATTCTCTCGAGTTTCGGGAGGGCAGAAGTCCAAGATCCCGATATCCCTGGGGCTGGTTCCTTCTGAGGGATGTAGGGGAGAACCTACTGTGTCCCTGTCCCAGATTCTGGTGGTTTCCTGATCATCCTCATCAGCCCAGTCTCTCCTTCATCTCTCTGTGGCATCCCGCCTGTCTTCGTGTCTGTCTCTGTGTCCAGGCGTCTCCTTCTTATTGGAACCTGTTGGACGAGGGCCAACGCTAATGACTTTTCCTTATCTTGATCACCTTGCAAAGACCCTAGCTCCAAATAAGGTCACCTTCACAGGTACTGGGGGTCAGGGCTTCATCATCTCTTGGGAGTTACATCCCCGAAGTGTGCCATGTGAATTACCAAACCCCACGTCCCTGGGAATAACCAAGGCAGGAGGACAGAGGTCAGGGTCCTTCCAGATCCCAGCCCTTGCCTGTGGGAGACACAGCCACCCGTCACCCACCACCAGAATCCCTGGGAAGTGAGGGGCCCTCTGTAGGCAGATCCTAAGTCAGAAAGAAAAACCTCTGTGTGGCCGTCAAGCAGTACGGACAGCAGCCAGGGCGTCCGCCCAGCTTTCTGGACAGACCCTGCTACCCACCTGCCTCTCTTAGAAGAGCCCCCAGGAAGTGTTCCAATTCATCTGGAGAAGTAACTCCAAATCCGTTTCTTACTCCAGAGACATGTAATATGTGGGCTTAGGTACAATTGAAACAATGCCGTTTTGACAATTCCCAAAATTTGTAATAGATATTGAGAAAGATACATGATACAACAGTGAAAGAAATCACGGCACACAATCTTACGTACAGGTTGATTTCGAAGACGTGCATACTCGTGTTTTAAACAACTTGATTGAGATATAATTCACATACCATATAATTCACCCATTTAAAGTCTGCAGTCCATTGACTTCTAGGATATTCACAAAGTTGTACAGCTGTCACCACAGACCATTGTAAAACATTTTTTTAAATTTATTTTGTCTTTTTATAGAGATGGGCTTTCACCATGTTGGCCAGGAGGGTCTTGAACTCCTGACCTCATGATCCACCCGCCTCAGCCTCCCAAAGTGCTGGGATTACAGGCGTGCGCCACCGCACCCGGACCTTTTTTTTTTTTTTGAGATGGAGTTTTGCTCTTGTTGCCCCAGGCTGGAGTGCAATGGCATGATCTCCACTTACTGTAGCCTCCACCTCCCAAATTCAAGCGATTCTCCTGCCTCAGCCTCCCCAGTAGCTGGGATTACAGGCATGCGCCACCATGCCCGGATTATTTTGTATTTTTAGTAGAGACAGGGTTTCTCCATGTTGGTCAGGCTGATCTTGAATTCTCGACTTCAGGTGACCCACCCACCTCATCTCCCAACGTGCTGGGATTACAGGCATGAGCTACCATGCCTGGCTATAAAACATTTTCATCACCCCAAAAGGAAATCCCACTCTCTTCAGTTGGCATCCACCAGCCCCTTCTCCCCACCCACCCCCAGTCCGAGACCACTAACGTATGATGCGTCTCTCTCTTGTTTGCTGGTATGTCAGCATTTCATGCAACTTTTTTTTTTTTTTTTTTTTTTTTTGAGACAGAGTCTCACTCTGTTGCCCAGGCTGTAATATGCAGTGGCGTGATGTTGGCTCACTGCAACCTCCACCTCCCGGGTTCAAGCAGTTCTCCTGTCTCAGCCTCCTGAGTAGCTGGGATCACAGGCGCATGCCACCGCACACCCAGCTAATTTTTGCATTTTTAGTAGACGTGGGGTTTCACCATGTTGGGAGGCTGGTCTCGAACTCCTGACCTCGTGATCTATCCGCCTCGGCCTCCCAAAGTGCTGGGATTACATGCGTGAGCCACCATACCTGGCCCAGAATCACAGCCTTATCTTATTGGGTTGTGGTGGAGGTGGGGGCAGCAGAGGGGGTGGTGGTAGAATGTGTCTGAGCTCCAAACAACTGACTTCAAATTGGAATCCTGGTGCACAGCTTGTTAGAAGTTGAAAATGCTTGCACTGCCCTCGTCTGCCATGTGTTTGATTTTCTAGACCCAGCTCTCACTAGCCCTCATCCCCAGTCCTGAGCGTCCCACATCCTTAGTCAGGGGACCTCTCTCAGCCCTTAAACTGCCAGGTGGCTCAGGTGAGAGGCCCTGTAATTAAACCACATCCTTTGCCTCTTAAAAATAACATTGGAGACAGCATAGTTGAAGGAAGGGACAGAAGGAATATGTAATTTGGCGTCCTTTGCCTGAGCCAGTATGAAAGCAGTGCATGTGCGGTCTTGGTGCTTTGGCTGTAAAGTGTGATCTGTTGTCTCAGCAAGTGTGTAGGTAAGCTAAGTATTCTAACAAGTTGGTCCAACCATGTCAGGCTCTTTGCATGTGCGTCCGGCATAGCTGATGAATAGACGTCCACGTGGAGGAAACTGGCTCAGCTAGTCAGTTCACAAAACAAACCAACCCTGGCCACTGTCGCAAAACCTCACCAGTTGCCTAATCTGGAATCCTGGGCACCATCCTCGGTTCGCCTTGTACGTCTGGGCCTCACGTCAACTGTGCATGCTGCCAACCTCTCCAGCACCTCCGCCTCCTCCTCAACACCCGCAGCCACTGCCCAGCGCATCTCCCTTGGATGAGAGCAATGACGGCAGAGTGGTGTCTTCCTCCCTGCCCCCTCCTGTGTTCCTTCCACCCTGACTGCTGCCTAGGTGATAAGGGTCACCCAGTACCACATGCCTTCTGCCCCTCATGATCTAACCCCACTTGCTTGTCCAGCTGTGTCACCCACAGCGCCCGCATATGTATCTGCATTCCCACCCGGCAGACTCTCACAGGTCCCCATGCCTCATGGTGTGTTGTAGTCTCGTTGGTGGGCTCTGAATCTGGACTTCAGGAATGGAGCACAAGCTAACATGTGAATAAGTGTCTTAAAACAGAGAACATGCAGGCTGGGCACGGTGGCTCACGCCTGTAATCTCAGCACTTTGGGAGGCTGAGGCGGGTGGATTACCTGAGGTCAGGAGTTCGAGACCAGCCTGGCCAACATGGTTGAAACCTCATCTCTACTAAAAATACAAAAATTAGCCATGCGTGATTACAGATGGCGGGCACCTGCAATCCCAGATACTCAGGAGGCAGACATTCCAGCTATCTCTTGAATCTGGGAGGCAGAGGTTACAGTGAGCCGACATTACGCCAGTGCCCTCTAGCCTGGGCGACAGAGTGAGACCCCCATCTCCAAAAAATAAAAAAAGCATTTTATGAAATTCTTTCCTCTGGCATTTGAATGTGTTTTTCCGTTTACATGCAATGTCTTACCCATCCACCTGAGTGAAATGCTTTGTAAGACTCTGCTCCAAGGTCACAACTTTCCTCCCTGAGGTTCCCTTCCCCCTGTCCCCAAGGATTTAATTACTTGTTAATTACATACCTGTTTCCCTCCTAGTCCCTGAGCTCCTGGGAGTAGGAACTGTCTCTTCCTGCCCACCCCTGACCCTCAGCAGTGTCTAGCACATGGCTAGCCCTTAGTCAGTGCTTGCAGAAGGAAAAAGACCAGGAAGGGCACGCCAGACCGTTCTTCTCTATGAAAGACCCACCCAGTGTTCCCTGCTGTCTAGTGAATGGCTCTGTACTCCCAGATCTCTGCTCCTTGCCCATTTACCTTCACGAACTGGGCCCTTTTGTGTTTGCAAGGATTTCCTCAAGAGGTTGAAGCCCAGTTCTCAAACATGTACTCAGACGAATCAGACTTCTCCTTGATACAGGAATTCACTAGATGCGTAACGCTTTGTAAATCACCTCTTGGCAGATGTTGAGCTCTGTTTTTCTTTTCTTTCTTTCCTTCCCATTCAGATTGATGCACTGAGTAAAAGAAGCAAGGAGGCCGAAGCAGCTTTCTTGAATGTCTACAAGAGATTGATTGACGTCCCAGGTAAGCCCTGGCACTGATGGCCCACCCGTGGGGGGCTTTGTGTCTGGTGAGTTGGTGGGTTTGGGGCTCCTTTTTATTGGCATTCCTGAGGAAAATAAATAATACCATTAGTCGCAGCTTCCCCCAGGAAACCAGGGAGTGCCTCACACGTGAATCCTCCAAGAGCCAGTCTTTGGATATGGAAGGAAATTTGATGCACTTGTTGAAGGACTCATGTCGTCTCCAGGGGATGATTTCATAAAAGCAGGGACCCAAATCTCGGGCTACAGCATAAAACACTGCACATACCACAGAGGAGATGCAGATCCAATGTGTGTGCTGTGCAGAAGTCTCTTGTACTGTCCATTGCCACCTTCAGGACTTTAGGAATGGCCCTACCAAGACACCTGGAGTGTCCCACGCCCCCTGCCTGGTCATCCAAGATCAGTGGCCCCGGACAGGTCCTTCACTTAAGGGTTATGGGCAGAGGGCGACTTATAACAGCTATAACCAAGTATTTCAGTTGTTTATTTTTTTTTCTAAGTTTACTTATTTATTCATTTTTGAGACAGGGTCTCGCTCTTATCGCCTAGGCTGGAGTGCGGTGGTGCAATCTCCACTCATGGCAACCTGCACCTCCCGGGCTCAAGCGATCCTCCCACATCAACCTCCCAGGTAGCTGGGAGGTGCATGCCAGCACATTTAGCTTATTTTTGTATTTTTTTGTACAGATGAGGTCTCACTGTGTTGCCCAGGCTGGTCTCCAACTCCTGGGCTCAAGCAGTCCTCCCACATCAGCCTCCTAAAGTGCCGTGGGATTATAGGTAGGAGCCACTGCACCACCTTTAATCTTTCAAAGGGACTGAAGAATTAAAATTTAAATAATGTTCATGAGGCATTCTGAGAGATGATGGCTTCCGATTCTCTGTTCTGGAAAGGTGAAAATGCATGTTTCAAGTGCCTTGAGCTCTCTGGTCCTGTGTGTGGGTCCTCAGTTGCCTTAGAATCTCGAGTAAAGTGATGGTTATAACCATGTGGGGCTCAGCTCAGCCCTAGGTAGATGCTGATCAGGAAATTAGGAAAGTCATTTGATGTTTTTCTACACCAAGCAAGGAATTCAAATTACTACCACCCTCCCCTCCCCACCAATTACAGTTGTGCGCTTGCCCTTGTTAGCAATTCTCTGAATATCATTGGCGTCATCAGAGCTACATTAACAGAGCAAGGCAGACACAGGTCTCCTTTGTACCTGTACTTGGGTTCTGATTCAGGTCCACCATGGGCTTTGCTGTTCCCTCTTGGAACTGGGATTAAAAGCAGTCGCACTGGGACGACAGAAAGCAGTTGGGACAGGGAGTGGGGAGATCCAGATTCTCCTTCCCTGGACTTGTTAAGAGTTCTTGATGACAGTCCTTTTCTTCTCTGGACTTCAGTGCTGTCATCTGTAAAATGAAACAGATGGAACAGGGTTGGGGAACAGCCTAAATGTAGAGAATGGTTTGCTTTGTTCTCAACTTTTACTGTCTTTTGGGAGCTTATCTAATTATTAGTTCCAAATTCTAGCCTTTGGTTTTCTGTGGGAGTTTGTATCTGACTAGGAGTTCCCTGAAGAATCTGACCGAGCCTCTTGAGGAAGCTCCTTCACAGTAAAATGGATCAGAGAGTTACCGCTGGAGGGTGTCCAGGTTCTTGGTGTTGTGAACAATGAATTGGATAAAACAAAGAAAGAATGAAGCAACGAAAGCAAAGATTACTGAAAATGAAAGTACACTCCACAGGTTGGGAGTGGGCTGAGCACCTGCTCAAGGGCACAGATACAGAATCTTGTCACCCCCTAGAGGTTTCCCATTGGCCAATTGGTGTTTACCCCATGTCAATGAAGTGGTGGCCTCCAATCAGTACGATTGGTTGTAAAAAGCAACCAACCAGAGGCTGAAGGGAAGTTACAAAGGTCACGCTCCTAGCAAACATCTTGATTGGTTGTGGAAAGTAACCAATCAGAGGCTAAAGTTAAGTTACAAAGTTGCACTTCTGTGCAAACGAAGCTTGGCTCTGCAGTCAGTCTGATTGGTTGCAGCCAATCAGAGACTGGAGTTACAAAGTTACCCTCCTATGCAAACATCTGATTGGTTGTAGAAAGCAACCAATCAGAGGTACTTTCAATTTCCCATCTGCAGGGCAGAAAAGGGTGGGGGTTTGCAAAGGAAGTAGCCTCTGGTCCTTTTGTTACTTAGGCGTGGAAAGTGGGGGGTTTCTTTCGATTTACTTCAAGGAAGTCAGGGTGAATTGGCCTTCGGTTTTCTGCCTGCACACCCTGTTCTCCTGCCTCAAGAGCACACTGACCCTGAGGCATCAGCAGTCTGGTGGGTATCACTGGCATTTTCTTGTGCGTAAGGTAGTGGCTGAGAATTTTCTGTCTGGACTATGTCATGGCCACACTGACGCAGGCGTAAAGAATTTACAGAAAAAGCGTGACCTGGGCTTTGAGAAATCTTATTTTGTGTTGCGAAAGAGTTCATTCTTTAACTTTTTGTTGCTTCCTCGGGCTCAGGAAGGTTCTGCTCCAGCCTATTTCCAGAAGTTTTTGCTACCACTTCTGGGAGCAGGATCCCAAAAGTGAGTGTTTTCCAGCTGAGAACTTTGTCCAGTTGGTGCCTCAGTCAATGGAAGACTGACCCACTTCATTTTTGCCAGAGACCCAAAGACTCTTTAGCAGCTGTTTTCAAAATAATCTATAATCTTTTTTCTTTTTCTTGCTGTCACACAGGCTGGAGTGCAGTGGTGCAATCTCTCCTCAGTACAGCATCTACCTCCCAGGTTCAAGAGGTTCTCCTGCCTCAGCCTCCCACATAGCAGGGATTACAGGTGCCTGCCACCACACCCAGCTAACTTTTGTATTTTGGAGAGATGGGATTTCACCATGTTGGCCAGATTGGTCTCAAACTCCTGACCTCAAGTGATCCACCCGCCTCGGCACTCCAAACTGCTGGGATTACAGGCATGAGCCACCATGCCTGGCCTCACTGCCGTTTTCTAAATAACCTGTAATCTCTTTTCAAAAAGTGGAATTTGCATGTCGGTTTTTCCCTAGTGAAATTTTTCAACTGGGTAGCCACTTTAAAAGGTTGCTTAGGTTTCTTTCTCTGCCGTTATTTTCTGTGTTAATTTCCCAGAGAAAAAGAAGAGACCATTCTTCTCATCAACGTTCCTCTTTATCTGAGTGGACCTTGTCCATGTACGTTTACAGATTTTATAGAATTTTGATCATAGCATGTGTATATATTCCTATTCTGCCTTTCTTGCTTAATATTATGATTCTTATAACCCTAAGCATTTTCCTATATTGGTGGTATTCTTCACAGTTTTTATTTCTGGCCAGGGAATTGGAAGTGTGCAGTTTAAACTGATGAATAGTGGGAGTAAAGAATGTTTGATATTTACTGTAATACCAAAAGTCAATCAAAATACATCTACATTCCACGTAGATAACTTTCACCCACCACCTGCCAGGTATTTCTTACAAATGCTGTGATCTGCCAGATCTAAGTTACTTGTAAAGCAGGAACGGAGCTCGGAGCACTCTCCCTGTGTTTTGAAGTCTGATTATTGCTGAGAGGCAGTCATTCTGTGGCCGAGGCTTACAGGAAGGGCCCGGTCAATGGCGATGATGCATTTACTGACAGTCACTCAGTTGCAGGGAGTCGGGGTGCCTTAACTGTCTGCAAACTTCAGGCCATAGTCCATTGGAATCCAGAAACATTTGTAGGATGTGGTAAATTCTGCTAGTTGCAAGATACAGCAACTCACACTGTTACAGAAAAAAAGGAGGCAGTCCTTGGGAATAATGCAACAGGCATTTCAGCTATGTGCCACACAGCCCCACTCCTGGAGCACAGGGAAAGCCGCCAAGCTGGCCCCAGGAACAGCGGAGCCAGAGTCCCACCCAGCCTGAGAGTGACAGACCCTTGACCGAACCAGCTCCCACCGCTGCCCCTTCCTGAAGTTTTATTTATGTGTGTGTTTCCTTGTTGCTTATCTCTGGGTCTCATTAGAGTGACAGCTCTGTGAGGACAGGGCTTTGCCTTATGGCGTTCTGCCCAGCACCTGGCATGCAACAGGTGGGAAGTGGTGAATGACTGAAGGAGTCAGTTGACCCAAGTCCCCACCACTCCCCGAATCCTCAGCCCCAGGGTTCACCAGCAGTTGCACTGGTGACTCTTAGAGCTTTGTCCCAGGTCCAGGGCTCACTCCTGAGTGCCAACCTGCATATCCAAATGCCGCCTGGACCTTCCTGATAGGATGGCATGGTGGGCACCCTACCCCCACCCAATGTGTCCAGCAGAAGCTGTCTTCTTCCTGCATTTCCTCTTTTGGCAGACGGCATCATCTCCCACCTTGCTGCTCATGTTCTGCTCTTTTTGTTTTTCTTGAGATGGGGTCTCACTTTGTTGCCCAGGCTGGAGTGCAGTGGTGCAATCTCAGTACACTGCAACCTCCACCTCCTGGGTTCAAGGGATTCTCCTACCTCAGCCTCCCAAGGAGCTGGGATTACAGGCTTGCACCACCATGCCCGGCTAATTTTTGTATTTTTGATAGAGATGGGTTTTCACCATGTTGGCCAGGCTGGTCTCGAACTCCTGACCTCAGATGATCTGCCCACCTCAGCCTCCCAAAATGCTGGAATTACAGGCGCGAACCACCCCACCTGACCTGTGTTCTGAGCATTTTGTCACCAGCTCTGGCCATCTGACCCCTAGGATGTGTCTCTATTCCAACCACTTCCCTCCACCCCATCTCCTGCCCTACACTCTGCAGTTCATGTTGATGTGAGTCTAAGCTCTTGCAGGGCGGCCAGACTCTTCCTGGCTAATCTCCACTGGCCCCTCTGGGTTAACCTGCTGAGATGTCACTTCCTGACAGAAAGGCCTTCCCAGCCGGTTTAGGGGACCCCTCCCGTGCCCACACACCCTGCCCTGGGACCCTGCCCTTGGCTCTCTCATAATTCCTTGGTAACTGTTTGGCAGAGACTGGTTCGGTGCCGTTTTGTCCCTAATTACTTCCTTTGTGTCTACCCCAGTGCCTGCCATGTGGCAGAAACTCCATAAATGTTTGCTAAACAAACACAGGAATGAATGAATCAAATTATTTCTTCAAAACACTCTGAGTGTTTTTTCTGGATTCAGGCTCTAACTTTTCCCACTGAGCCACCCTCCCAAGGTTGAAGCTTCCCAGTGAGGGCGAGCACTGCGGAGCACTAAGACAAGTCAATTGCGGGAGAACAGAATGTATCTTTTATTGAGTTGCAGCAGTTTAATAGCTCTCCGCACGCTCATTTTACTTTGGTGTCAGTCTATAAAGATTTACATGCCTGCATAGACATTTATACAGCACTTAGCATTTGGGGTTGCCCAAACCAGCACACACGCTTCTGAGACCTTCAGCTTTGGGGCCGGCCCTTGGTAGCTGGGATCTGTGTTTGGTTTACCAGATGTCACACTGGCACTCCAAGCCCAGCACCTAGGGTAGGCTCTCCCTTCACCTCAGCTCATCCCACATCATCACCCAGCACCCAGGGTAGGGTCTCCCTCCACCCCCGCTCTTCCCCCACCACCTCACCTGTCCACTTCTCCTTCGGTGTTCGGGCCCCTCCCTCTACTTCATCTTCCACCTTCTGAAATCTCCTTCATATTAAAGACACCAAGGCCAGATGCAGTGGCTCACCCCTGTAACCCTAGCACTTTGGGAGGCCAAGGCGGGCAGATCACCTGAGGTCAGGAGTTTGAGACTAGCCTGGCCAACATGGGGAAACCTCATCTCTACTAAAAAAAAAATACAAAAATTAGCCAGGCATGGTGGCGGGGACCTGTAATCCCAACTACTTGGGAGGCTGAGGCAGGACAATTGCTTGAACCCAGGAGGTAGAGGTTGAGCGAGCCGAGATGTCCAGTCTGGGTGACAGAACAAGACTCTGTCTAAAAAATAAATAATAATAATAATAAAATAAAGACACCAAATAAGCATTTAGCAATATAGTAGCATTGAACCCTCATGGTCCTAATGCACCCTCTGAGAAGGTTTGTTGGTTCAGACCTTGATGTTTCTGTTCTTTTCATTTGCCACCAGATCGCTTCTCATGCCTTAGTCAGTTTCATGAGTATTATCAGACTCTCATCTCCCTGGGTATTACTTGAGTCAGTGCCTGAGACTCCAGCACCCCTCATCCTCCCACCATACCCCTAGCGTGTCAGAAACAGGCTCAGCCCCAGGAATACAACAGCCAGATCAGTTCCTGCCCTTGGAATATAGAGCCTGGTGGGAATAATATGAGCATTAAAAAGTAATTGTGACCAGGTGCAGTGGCTCACGCCTGTAATCCCAGCACTTTGGGAGACTGAGTCGGCCGAATTACTTGAGCCCAGGGGTTCAAGACCAGCCTGGGCAACACGGCAAACCCCCAACTCTACAAAACATACAAAAATTAGCCATGCATGGTAGCATACTCCTGTGGTCCCAGCTGCTCAGGAAGCCTCAGTGGGAGGATCACCTGAGCCCAGGAGGTTAAGGGTGCAGTGAGCCAAGATCATGCCACTGCACTTCAGCTGGGGTGACAGAGTGGGATCCTGTCTCCAAAAAAAAAAAAAGAGAGAGGAAAACATTATTGTATAAGTAACAACTGAATTTTAGGTGCAATAAGCAAAGCCCACCAGGCCAATGAGAGTATAGAATAAGGTGAATCGAACAGGAGCAGAGGCAGCTGAGGTGTCCCACTGAGGCCAGGAGAAGCCACATGAGGCAGTTTTCTGACCAGAGAAAACAGCAGCAGGGAGGAGCTGGGACACGAAGGAGACCAGCAGCTGGGGAGAATGTCGCGTCACCAGAGCTTAGTGAGCAGAAGAGAAGGACCCAGGAGCAACCAAGCCCTGTAGCAGCCAGATGGAGACACTGCAGTAGTTAGAGGGGCTGTGAATAATGACTGTGGGAGGCCGGGTGCAGTGGCTCACTCCTGTAATCACAGTTCTTTGAGAGGTGGAGGCAGGAGGAGTATTTGAGGCCAGGAGTTCAAGACCAGCCTGGGCAAAATAGCAAGACCCCTATCTCTTAAAAAAAAAGATAAGTAAAACATGCAGCTTCTGTCTCTAGTTCGAGACCAGCCTCGGCAACATAGCAAAACCCCCATCTCTTTAAAAAAAAAAAAACTAAACAAGTAAAATCGGCAGCCTCTGTCCCTTACTGTAGTGAAACAAGAAATAAATGTCTTTCTCTCAGATAGCTGGGAATATTCTGGAATGACCGCTTCTAACAGGCTCTTGCATAGCTGGAATTTTACTGAGTTCTGAGCAAAATTATGACAGTCTGCATAATCCATCAGTAATTAACCTTGCGGGGGTGACTTGCTCTTGCTTCTTGATGCTTTTTTTTTTTTTACAATGAGCATGTATTTATTTCTGCAATGGCAGGGAGCATAAATTAGTAAAATATTCAACTTGCAATCTTAGCTTCTGAATAGGCCTTATTAATGCACTACGGATAAGAACTTAGCCAAGTAGCTGTAGGATGCTTGTAAGTATAAAGCACAACCGTGACTTTTCTGTTCCAGAAACGTCTTAGTAATGGTTTTGGGGTTTTTTGTTTTTATTTTTTAGCAACGGGGTCTCTGTTGCCCAACCTGGAGTGCACTGCTACAAACACAGCTCACTTAACAGCTACCTGTCTCGAGCAATCCTCCCGCTTCAGCCTCCTGAGTAGTGGAGGCTACAGGCACACGCCACTACACCCGGCTAATTTTTAAACTTTTTTGTAGAGATGGGGTCTCACTATGTGACCCAGGCTGGTCTCAAATTCCTAGGCTAAAGCAATTCTCCTGCCTCAGCCTCCCAAAGTGCTGGGATTATGCAGGCGTGAGCCACCGCACCCAGCCTAGTAACGGTGTATTTTAAGGAGTCCCTAGGTAGAAGAAGGGCGGGGCACTACAGAACGCTCTGCTTTGATTGCGAAGTTCCCTGGAAATGTGTCTCCCCAGTTGTCCTTGCCAATGTCTGTGAGCCTGCTATCAGAACCGCATTTTACTGCTTCTGCTAAGATGCAGTTTAGTTCCTGCAGACACAGACCCTTCAAACATAAAGGCAGTGCCTGGAAGGGTTTATTTTAAGATTTAAATCTTAGGAAGCACATTACCAGTGATATAAAATATTCATTGACTCATGAAACACTGCAAGAAGTCGCTGTTTCGTGACTGACTTACCTCCCTTTATTTCCATAGGTTAACTAGCCTGCCTTTGTCAAAAGTAGATGTAGGTTTTTCGGAAGTCCTAAAAGAGAACTGGCTGGAAAGAGTGCATTTGTAGGCCATTCTGTTTTCAGAGGCTGCTCCCGAATGCCCATGATCTGAGCCCCCCCTCCCCCGCTGGGGGAGGTTTCATTTTGGATGTAGGAAAACCATCTCTCCTGGTGACTATCCTCGTCGGCCTAGCATCTGAGAATCTCGAAATAAAGTGGAATGTCATCATTTTTGAGAACTGCTTTTTAATGCTCCTCCAGGAGAATAAAATAGCAGTCTGGTTCCTGGTGCCTGTTACTTTCAAGTGAGGACACGTTACAGGTTAAAATTAGAAAACACTGTTCTTTTATACTTCTTTCTCCGCTGCCTGCCCCTCACTCAAGGATCTCATATTAAGACTCCTGGAAAAAAGAAAGTGACAAAATCAGCTGGACGAGGTGGCTCACGCCTGTAATGCCAAGGCTTTGGGAAGCCAAGGCGGTCGGATCACCTGAGGTCAGGAGTTGAAGATCAGCCTGACCAACATGGTGAAACCCCGTCTCTACTAAAAGTAGAAAAATCAGCTGGGCATAGCGGCGCACGCCTATAATCTCAGCTACTCCGAAGGCTGAGGCGTGAGAATCTGTTGAACCCGGGAGGCAGAGGTTGCAGTGAGCTGAGATTCTGCCACTGCACTCCAGCCTGGGCGAGAAGCTGCCTCAAAAAAAAAAAGGGGGGTGGGGAACAACATCTTATGATTTCCTTAGAAATACCCCCTGGTTTTCATGCTGAGTTGTTCATGGATGCCCCACTTGGTAGCCTTCTTGAAGGCGACAGAAATGTGGCCGTTGCAGCCCGATTCTGGAAGGTGACTCCAGTCCACGTATTCCAGGTCTCCTGGTGTTGGCAAACAAGACCTGGTACCCAGGGCCCCTCCAGAGAGCTCCCTGTCACTTCGGTAGTGGGAGACACGCAGGAGGATCCCCTTACAAATCCTGTTTGCCTTCATAAAACATTTTCATTCATGTGCTTACGAAGCAATCACAAGCCCCAAACAAAACAGGACAGAAAGCGGAACTGGGTCTGGAAGAACAGAGCCCCGTGGGTGGCAAATAATGCGCTGACTCCTACCCGAGCCACAGGCCCCAGCCCCAAGCTGGTCCTGAAGCACCCTCGGAGGACGAGGCTATCTGCTGTGTCCCCGTTACACTCAGGGCCAGCATCAGGGGAATTGGAAAGCAGGCGTGGAAGCAGCGTCCCCACCTTCCTCAGGCAGGTGAACAAACCTGGAGCCCAGTCCGCCCCTCTGTGTAGGACACTGTATGTTTGCAGGCTGAGGAATGGGCCACCAGTGTTCTAAAGGCAGGCAGGCATCAGATGGGGGTCGGGCCCGTCGCTGCCAGCTTTTGCCAGCTGCCATCATTCCCAAGGCTTTTCCTTCTCCATCCATCCTTCCCCGGTCCCTCGACACAGCAGTAAGCATGAGAGCTCCTTGGATGTGACTTGGGGACTCCTCCTCGGTGTGCTTGCATGGGGAGTGGAGAGGTGCGTCGTTGGTGCCCCGCTTGGCCGTGACCGGGGTGGTCCTGGCACGCCGGGTATCTAGACAGCTTTTCATCAGTCGCTCATCAGCATGCTAATTGCCGTATGACTAATTATGCCCTGAATTCCAGTTGATTTTCTTAATGAGACAGCTGGGTTAATTATGTAATCGTATGATTACATTAGCCTAGAGTGCCCTGGCGAAAAGGAGCGTCTGCAGTGCTGTGATGTCATCGAGGGGATGGTGCTCACAAGGGGGACATTCACCCTCAGGCTGGTGGCAGGGGACGGCCCCCGTGGCCCGCAGAGCACACTGTGCAGACTCGGGCTTCGAGTCTATTAACATTGGCCTTTTCAACCCTCACAACCTGCAGGAAAAGCAGTTAAGCAGCAGCGTCCTCACCACCCCGCACCCTCTCCAGGCCCGCCGCCGAATCCAAAACCCACCTGCAGGGCTCTGCAGCTCTTCTGAGATCCAGCCATGTGTCCTTGCTTCTCACGGGACCTCTCTACACCAAGGCTGTTGGGCTCTGTCAGGGCATGCCAGCACTTCCTTTGCAGGGATCCGAAGAACTCAAAGCAAACTGTTTGCATTAAAGTCCCAGAGTGACTTGGTTTACGATAACATGGAAACAAGCGCTAGACCGCCCCTGACCTTATATCCCACCACGCACCCCAGATATGCTATCTTACTCCTTCTTTCTGCCCTGATCTCTAACACACTTCATATTTGCTAAGAAAATACATGCCTGGTACCTTTGGTTTCTGGCCACTTGGCCAGTCCCCATCACAGCAGAAGTCCCCTGGGAGGTGACCGACCGCTATATCCACTTCTTTACCTATTGACACTCTTCCTCCTCAGACTTTTGTGGCCTTCTCCTCTTCCTCTGCTAGGGCTCTAAGTGTTGGAGTATGCCAGGACCTTATTCTTAGCCTTTTCCTTTTCATTTACATTCTCTCCCTAGGTGACTTCTAACACTCCACATGACCACAAGAGAATGATCAGGTCCCCCGACCCCGCGCTCCCAAGACAGTCAGTGGCATCATCATTCACGCAGGCACTGTGGCCACGATGTGGCTTGGCTCTGTGTCCCCACCGAAATCTCACCTCGAATGATAATCCCCAGGTGTCGAGGGAGGGAGGGAGGTGATTGGATCGCGGGGGCAGTTTCCCCCAGGCCGTTCTCATGATAGTGAATTCTCACGAGATCCGAGATCTGATGGTTTGTTGTTGTTGTTTGAAATGGAGACTTGCTCTGTCGCCCAGGCTGCAGTGCAGTGGCGTGATCTTGGCTCACTGCAACCTCCACCTCTCGGCTTCAAGCGATTCTCCTGCCTCAGCCTCCGAAGTAGCTGGGATTACAAGCGCCTGCCACCACACCCAGCTAATTTTTGTATTTTTAGTAGAGACGGGGTTTCACCATCTTGGCCAGGCTGGTCTTGAACTCCTGACCTCATGATCCACCCGCCTCAGCCTCCCAAAGTGCTGGGATTACAGGTGTGAGCCACCACGCCCGGCTGATCCAATGGTTTTTTAAGTGTTTGGAAGTTCTACCTTTGCTCTTCTCTGTCCTGCCGCCTTGTGAAGAAGGTACTTGCTTCTTCACCTTCCGCCATGATTGTAAGTTTCCTGAGGCCTCCCCAGCCGTGCGGAACTATGAGTCTATTAAACCTCTTTTCTTTATGCATGTTCCAGTCTCAGGTATGTCTTTTTTGGTTTTTTTTGAGACAGAGTCTCGCTGTTGTCCAAGCTGGAGTGCAGTGGCATAATCTTGGCTCGCTGTAATCCCCTCCTCAATAAAGTCAACTTTATTGAGGTGTGTAAATACATACAGTTTACCAGGCGCGGTGCTCACACCTGCAGTCCCAGCACATTGAGAGGCCAAGGCGGGCAGATCACTTGAGGTCAGGAGTTTCAGACCAGCCTGGCCAACATGGCGAAACACTGTCTCTACTAAAAATACAAAAATTAGCCAGGCGTGGTGGTGCGTGCCTGTAATCCCAGCGACTCAGGATGCTGAGATAGGAGAATCACTTGAACCCAGGAGGTGGAGGTTGTAGTGAGCTGAGATTGTGCCATTGCACTTCAGAGTGAGACTCTGTCTAAATACATACATAACAATGAAATGCACTCATTTCAAAGGCACATTTCAGTGTGCAATGTGATAGCATGGCCACCTTCACAATGAAGACGTAGAACATTTCTGTCACCTCAGAAGTCCCCTTATGACCCCGGCACCTAGCAACTGTGTGCTCTCTCACCGTCTAGTAGATTTGTCACTTCTGGAGTTGTGTAAAAATGGAATCACTTGGTCTGCGCTCCTACATGTGGCCTCTTTGATTTAGCACAGTGTTCTGGGAATCATCTACGTTTCTGATATCCTTTGTCCTTTCCTTTTTATTGATGAATGATATTCCACTCTGTGGATATTTACCAATTTCTTTATCCAATGGGTATGTTGACTGATGGACATTTGGTTGTTTGTGGCTCTTAGGAATCAATCTATAAGCATTCATGGAGAGTTGTTATGTAGGCGTGTTTTCACTTCTCTTAGGCACCTTGCTAGGATGGGGGTCAGGGTACCTGTACATTTTACCAGATAAGAAATGCCAAGCTGCTTTTCAAAGTAGTCCTATCATTTTTTATTAATTTTTTTCATTTTCTTTTCCTCAGGGGAGCAGTTATAGTTGTATTATTATGTCCCCCCCTAGAAATCAAGAGTTCCAGTTGCTCCATGCCTTCTCTTTCACTGAGTGTGGTCTAATTTTAGACATTACTAGTCAATGTGTAATATATTTCATTATGATTTTATTTTACATTTTCCTGACGACTAATGATGCTGAATATTTTTAATGTGCATTTTTTGCTTCCATGGACTTTTATTTATAAAGTGTTTCAGTTTTTGGCACATTTTAATTTTGGTGACAGGGGCTTCCTCTGTTGCCCAAGCTGGAATGTAGTGAGGCAGTCATAGCTCACTGCAGCCTCAATCTCCCAGGCTCAAGCAGTCCTCCCACCTCAGCCTCTCGAGTAGCTGGGACTATGGGTGCATGCCACCAAATCCAACTGGTTTTTTTGTTTTGTTTTGTTTTGTTTTGCTAGAGATGAGGTCTAGCTGTGTTGCCCAGGCTGGTCTCAAACTCCTAGGCTCAAGCAGTCCTCCCACTTTGGCCTCATGAAGTGCTGGGATGATAGGCGTGAGCCACTGCACCTGGCTTCTATATATGTTTTTAGATGCAGGTTGTCAGTTTTTACAAAGGCGCTTTCTGTGATTTTGATTAGGATTCCACTGTATGTGTAGATCAATTTGAGGACAGTTGACAACACTGTTTATTCTTCTGATCTAAACATATATTTAGTTAGTTCATCTTTAATTTCTCTGAGCATTATTTTACTGTTTTGATGTATAAGTTCGGCACAGATTATGTTTCGTTTATTTCTAGGTTTAAGTCATGTTTTTGAATGTTAAAGGGTATTTTCTTTTAAAAAAAAATCTGTAATCTTTTTATTTTATTATTATTATTATTATTATTTTTTAGTCTCTGTTGCTGAAGCTGGAGTATAGTGGTGCTATCTCAGCTCACTGCAACCTCTGCCTCCCAGGTTCAAGTGATTCTCCTGCCTCAGCCTCCCAAGTAGCTGAGACTACAAGTGCCTGCCACCATACCCGGCTAATGTTTGTATTTTTAGTGGAGATAGGATTCCACCATGTTGGCCAGGCTGGTCTCAAACTCCTGACCTCAGGTGATCTGCCCGCCTCAGCCTCCCAAAGTGTTGGGATTACAGATGTAGGATTAAAGTGCATTTTCTTTGTAAACTTATTTTCCAATTGTTTGTTGCTTTTATGTAGAAATATAGTGAATTTCATATAATAATATTTTATATAATTTTTATATTTTAACAAATAATAAAATATGTCAACATGTTTTATAAAATAATAATATAATCTAGGCGACCTTTTAATGCTCACCTGTCACCTCTAGAAGTTTTTTTGAAGTTTGGTTATTTGTCCATATGACCTTGAAGACAATGTATACTTTGTAGATGTTGGATGCAATGTTCTATAAACATGAGTTAGGTCAAGTTGGTTGATAGTTTTGTCTGTATTTCCTATATCCGTATTGATTTCCAATCTATAATACTATATTTTTTTCTTGCCTTTTTTTTTTTTTTTGGCACTTGCTACCTATATATAATGTTGAATGCGGTGGAGAAAGCAGACATCCTTGCACTGAACCCAACATTAGGGAAAATCATTCAGACTTTAATCATTAAGTATAATATTATCTGTAGACATTTTTGTAGATTGCATTTATGAGATGGAAATTCTCTCCTATTCCTAGTTGGCGAAGAAATGTCATAAGTGATATTCAATTTTCTCAGATTGTTTTTGGCATCTGTTGAGATGGTCATATGATTATTCTCCTTTATTCTCTTAACATGGTAAAGTGGTTTGATTCTCAGATGTTAAACCAATCTTGCATTCCTAGGATAAATCTCACTTAGCTATGCATTTTATGCATCGTATTCATTTCGTAATATATTTTGTGCATTTTAAAATTTGCTGGATTCAGTTTGCTACTGTTTTACTAAGTACTTTTACCTTTAAGTTTATGAGGAACGACATGGTTTGGCTGTGCCCCCATCTCTATCTCAAACTGTAGTTTCCATAAAGCCCACATGTGGGAGGGACCAGTGGGAGGTAATGGAATCATGGGGGGGGGTTACCCCTGCTGTTCTTGGGATAGTGAGCGAGAGTTCTCACAAGATTCGATGATTTTATAAGGAGCTTTTCCTTCATTGCTCGGCCCTTCTTCCTGCCTCCGTGTGCCGACGGACATGTTTACTTTCCTTTCTGCCATGATTGTAAGTTTCCTGAGGCCTCCCCCAGCCATGCTAAACTGTGAGCCAATTAAACCTCTTTCCTTTATAAATTACCCAGTCTAGGGTATGTCTTTGTTAGCAGTATGAGAGCAGACTAATACAGAAATACAGAACTGTAGTTTTCTGGTTTTCTCCTTTGAATGTCTGTATCAGGTTTTTACTTTAAGGTAGCACTGGTCCTGTAAAATGTTTGGAAAGTGTTCCCTTTTTCCTCTGTTTGCTGAAAGAGTTTGTATAAGATTGCAGTTATTTCTTCCTAAAACTTAATTCACCAGTGATGCCATCCAGGCCTGGAATTTTCCTTATGGCAAGTTTTTATATTACAAATTAACTTCTTTAACAGATACAAGTCTATGAAGATTTTTTTTTTCTTTCTTTCTTTTTTTTTTTTTTGGATGGAGTTTCATTCTTGTTACCCAGGCGGCAGTACAATGGCGCCATCTCGGCTCACCACAACCTCTGCCTCCTGGGTTCAAGCGATTCTCCTGCCTCAGCCTCCTGAGTAGCTGGGACTACAGGCATGTGCCACCACTCCTGGCTAATTTTGTATTTTTAGTAGAGGCAGGGTGTCTCCATGCTGGTCAGGCTGGTCTCAAACTCCCGACCTCAGGTAGCTGCCGGTATCCTCAAGTGCTGGGATTATAGGCGTGAGCCACCACACCTGGCCCTGGTTCTGTTTTTATGAACTGATTTCCGCCCCCGCACCCCCCCACCCGCCCATGATCCTGCTGCTTTGCATGTCTAGTAATTTGCTATTCAATTTTAGACATCATGAGTATTAGTTAACTGGATTTTGTTGTCTTATGTAAGTGCTGAAGTTTGAGCAGGCAGTTAAGTTACTTGCAGAAACTCAACCATTCTGCGGCTTGTTTGTAGCTTTTTGGAGTAGATGTGGACAAGCCTTCAAGATTAGTTTAGCCCTCCATTCAGGTGTGTCACTTCCAGTGTCTTTACCCTTCAACAGGTCCTTGTTCTTCAACAAGTGTTTTCTCTCTGTCTGGAGGCAGTTTGAAAGTCTTCCAGCCCTCAAACTGGGGCGGGGGGGGGGTTCAACTCAGACCTTCCTTTCTGTCCCTGCCTGGCCTTATGAGTTTCACCCTGTGCATAGGCATCTTAGCTCTTGGCAACAGATTGCCTCTCTGCAGATTTCTGTAGCTCTTTCTTGGTATATGTCCCTCCTTTTCAGTCCCTCTGCCTTACAAATTCCAGTGGCCACCACCACCCAGTCTTCCAAATGCTGTCCTTCAGTGGACAGGGAGACTATCACACTGCTTGGAGTTGTTTTTCATTGTGATGCCGTCCAGAGAGTTCTTCCTGCCAGGAGGGGTAACACAGGGCTCGTCTCATTTGCTTTCCTTCCTTCAGGAAGTCTTGTTCCACCAGGTGTCCGGTGTGTGTGAATAGTTGTTCCATTGACTTTGCCTGGTGTTCTCGTTGTTTATGACCAGAGGGCAAGTTGAGTATCAGTCTGTCCTGGACTCCAAGTTCTGTTAATTTTGATTCTTGGTTTTCATGGCTTGTTATAAATGGCTGGAAAAAAGTAACTCACAAAGATACATAGATTCAAACCAAAGAAACACATTATCGGCTATCTTTACAAAAATAGGATTCGTAGCTATGAAATCTAGGTATAGGTTTAGTATCTTTTATCCAAAATGCTTGGGATCAGAGTGTTTTGGATTTTGGATTTTTGAATTAGGGATACTCAGCTTGTACTAATTATGAGAAGGTATTTGTTGAAACTCAGCTAGTCTATTTTCATTTTTCATGGTGTTTTTTTTTTTTTTTTTTGCTAACTTTTCAGAAGATTTTGCATTTTGTATATTAATTAAATGATTTGAAACTTCTTGGGCCGGGTGCGGTGGCTCAAGCCTGTAATCCCAGCACTTTGGGAGGCCGAGGCGGGTGGATCACGAGGTCAAGAGATGGAGACCATCCCGGTCAACATGGTGAAACCCCGTCTCTACTAAAAATACAAAAAATTAGCTGGGCATGGTGGCGCGTGCCTGTAATCCCAGCTACTCAGGAGGCTGAGGCAGAAGAATTGCCTGAACCCAGGAGGTGGAGGTTTGGGTGAGCTGAGATCTTGCTATTGCACTCCAGCCTGGGTAACAAGAGCGAAACTACATCTCAAAAAAAAGAAACTTCTTTTGGCAAATGTTTACTCCCATTTGAGTTGGTAGATAATAATGGATAGTATTTATTGAGTGTTAACTCTGTATGTCACAATTTTCTTTTTTTTGAGATGGAGTTTCGCTCTTGTTACCCAGGCTGGAGTACAATGGCACGATCTCGGCTCACCGCAACCTCCGCCTCCTGGGTTCAGGCAATTCTCCTGCCTCAGCCTCCCGAGTAGCTGGGATTACAGGCACACGCCACCATGCCCAGCTAATTTTTTTTTTGTATTTTTAGTAGAGACGGGGTTTCACCATGTTGACCGGGATGGTCTCCATCTCTTGACCTCGTGATCCACCCACCTCGGTCTCCCAAAGTGCTGGGATTACAGGCTTGAGCCACCGCGCCCGGCCCACAATTTTCTTATTAATCCTTACAACAGCACCATGACATGGGCACATTTACTATGCCCAATTTATAGGTGAAGAAACTAAGGCACAGAGGGTTTAAGTAACTTGTCCAAGGTTGCACAACCAGTAAGTGAGAGGGCTGAGATTCGAACACACACAGTCTGGCTCATACTGCAAACCATTACCCTACACTCCCTCTTGTATTATATAAGGCATTGTGCCATTTTTGTAGAAGGTGCTATCTTTGCCCGTTGGCATATAGATGAAGGGAGTATTTCCATGTATTCACTTTTAGAATGCTGTCACTGTAGCATGAAGTAGCTATTTTGCTCAACAAGTATTAAAGCACCACATTTATTGCAACAACTTAGAGTATGCGTTTATTTTTTCAAAAATATCTGTTAAGCAGCATATTACTGATACGATAGCCATTTACCATCACAAAACAGGGCAGGTAGTTTGGATCACTTAGCTTTTCTTTTTTCCTCCTCTTTTGAGGATAGGGTCTCACTCTGTTGCCAAGGCTGGAATGCAGTGGCATGATCACAGTTCACTGCAGCCTCTAACTCCTGGGCTCGAGTGATCTTCCACCTCAGTCTCCCTAGTAGCTGGGACTACAGGTGTGTTCCACCATACCTAGCTAATTTTTTACTTTTTATCTTTAGAGACGGGGTCTTGCTATACTGCCCTGGCTGGTCTTGAACTTCTGGCCTCAAGTGATCCTCCCACCTCAGCCTCCCAGAGTACTGGGATTATAGGCACACACCACTCCACCTGACCAGGATCACTTAGCTTTTTTAAAGAAAATTGTAGAGTTTATCTTTAAGCTTAAAACTCTTACCTAATTTTGCCAAGAGAAAACAAACAAACCATTTCATGGGTTGAAGTACTATAGTTTTTTTGTTTTGTTGTTTTGTTTTTTGAAATGGAATATTTCTTTGCCACCCAGACTGGAGTGCAGTAGTGTGATAACAGCTCACTGCAACCTCTGCCTCCCAGGCTCAAGCAATTCTCCTGCCTCCACCTCCCAAATAGCTGGGACTTTAGGTATGCACCACCACAACCAGCTAATTTTTTTTTTAGCAAAACCACAATCAGGATAATTTTTGTATTTTTTATGGAGACAGAGGTTAGCCATATTGGCCAGGCTGGTCTCAAACTCCTGACTTCAGGTGATCCACTTGCTTTGGCCTCCCAAAATGCTGGGATTACAGGCATGAGCCATGGCATCTATTCCTGGCCACTTCTTGCCCAGAGTGAAATTGCATCCAAATTCTGACTGTTGGCTTATTTTAGAAATTATACTTTCAGCTCTACCATTCAGTTTGCTTCTTCTTTATATCTTCTATTTCTCCTCGTTGCACTTCTGTTTTTCTTAAAATCCTTGTGTGCAGGTTCCCTTTCCTTGATTTCTTTTCTCTTCCTGTCTCCCTGTCCTTCCCTGTGACCACCCTTCCTTCTCACTATGCCTTGACTAGGTCCTATGCACACCTACCACAGGACCTTTCGTTGGTCGCTGCCTCTGCCTGGGGTGAATCCTTGCAGTGCCTCCCATTACCATCCAGATCTCCATCCTCGCTCACTTCTTCAGAGAGGCCTTCCCTGTCCGCTTGTCTCTAGGACCCATTCCCCTCGCTCCCTGTGCCTCTCCTCTCCATGCTTGGAAGTGCAAATGTTCCTCACTCACAGTAGGGCTGTGTCCCAATCAGCCTATCACAAGTTGAAAATATCATGAGTCAAAAATATATTTAATACCCCTAACCTACCAAGCATCGTAAGTTGAAAATATCATGAGCCAAAAATGCATTTAGGCTGGGCGTGGTGGCTCATGCCTGTAATCTCAGCACTTTGGGTGGCTGAGGCAGACAGATTGCTTGAGGCCGGGCATTCAAGACCAGCCTCGGCAATGGGGTGAAACCCCGTCTGAACTAAAAATACAAAAATTAGCTGGGCATGGTGGTGCGCACCTGTAATCACAGCTGCTCGGGAGGCTGAGGCAGGAGAATCGCATTCAGGAGGTGGAGGTTGCAGTGAGCTGAGATCACATCACTTTACTCCATCCTGGGCAACAGAGTAAGACTCCATCTCAAAAAGAGAAAAAAAAAAAGAAGAAGAAGAAAAGGCCAGGCATGGTGGCTCACACCTGTAATCCCAGCACCTTGGGACTTAGGGAGGCTGAGGCAGGCAGATCACCTGAGTTCGGGAGTTCGAGACCCAGCCTGAGTAACATGGAGAATCCCCGTCTCTACTAAAAATACAAAAGTAGCCGGGCATAGTGCTGCATGCCTATAATCCCAGCTACTCAGTTGGCTGAGGCAGGTTGAACCTGGGAGGCAGAGGTTGTGGTGAGCTGAGATGGCACTATTGCACTCTAGCCTGGGCAACAAGAGCGAAACTTCATCTTGGAAAAAAAAAAAGCATGTAATACCCCTAATCTGCTGAGCACCATCGCTTAGCCCCGCTGACCTTCAACATGCTCAGAACACTTCCTTTAGTCCACAGCTGGGCAAAATAACCTAACACCAAGCCTGTATTAGAATAAAGTGTTAAATATCTGATGTAATTTATTGAATACTATACTGAAAGTGAGAAATAGAGCAATTGAATGGGTCCTTGAAGTACAGTCTCTACAGAACACACATCACTGTCACGCTGTCCTACTTGAAGGTTTTCTGTCATGTGCGGTTTTTCTCCTCGTCTGTCTCCCTCACTTCACTAGAACGTCAAGCCTTTGAGAGCCAAGATTTTTTTCTTGTTCACTCCTCTGTACCTCAACTGCTGGCATCAAGCTGATCTGTTCTACTTTTTATTTTATTTTATATCATTTTAAGAGATGGGGTCTCACTCTTGTCACCCAGGCTGACTCAGACTCCAGGGCTCAAGCAGTCCTCTCCTCTTGAGTAGCTGGGACAACATGTGTGCACCGTGTGCCACCATGCCTGGGTAATTTCACTGCAGACTCAGACTCCTGGGCTCCAGCAGTCCCCTCCTCTGGAGTAGCTGGGACTACATGTCTGTGCTCTGCCACCATGCCCGGCTAATTTCACTGCAGCCTCAGACTCCTGGGCTCAAGCAATCTCTTTTCCTGAGTAGCTGGGACTACGTGTGTGTGCCATGTGCCACCACACCTGGCTTTTTTTTTTTTTTAATAGAGATGGAGGTTTCACTAAGTTGCCCTGGCTGATCTCAAATGCCTGTCCTCAAGTGATCCTCCCACGTCAGCCTCCCAAAGCACTGGGATTACAGGTGTGGTCCCCAAGCCTGTCCACAACCATTATTTTGGTCGTGCCCTGCCCAATCCACTTGCTGTCATACCTGCTGAGCTGCCCACAGGGACTGACCACCCTGCGGTCTCCAAAGGTCTCAATTCTGTGTATCCTTCAGGGAGGGACTGCTCAAGAGTCACCTCTTCTTTTAAAAGAACTCCTGGCTGGGCTCAGTGGCTCATTCCTATAATCCGAGCATTTTGGGAGACCGAGGCAGGCAGATCGCCTGAGGTCAGGAGTTTGAGACCAACCTGGCCAACATGGTGAACCTCTATCTACTAAAAATACAAAAATTAGCCAGGCGTGGTTGTGGGCAGCTATAATCCCATCTACTTGGAAGGCTGAGGCAGGAGAATCACTCGAACCCCGAGATAGCACCCTGCACTCCAGCCCGGGGGAACACAGGGAGACCCCATATCAAAAAAAAAAAAAAACCCTCCTGTTCCCAGTTTCTCCAGGAGTGCTCTTCCGCTCATCTGGTCTCCAGCGTGGCTCCTCCTGCTTGGAGTTTGTCATGTACATGCATGGTTCATCTCTGCTGTGAGGCCGGGCGTTTCCCAGCACAGACAGTTGCTTCAGTTCCGTAGGAAATACTTGTTAAATTAGTACTGAAAGAGATTTTCATTGGCTGCTGGTTCAGGTAACAGAAACTTTTTTTCTTTTTTTTTAAGACAGGGTCTCACTCTGTCCCCAAGGCTAGAGTAAGACTATGTCTCTAAAAAAAACAGTCATAGCTCTCTGCAACCTCCACCTCCCACGCTCAAGCAACCTCCTACTTCAGCCTCTCAGGGAGCTGGGACTATAGGCGTGCACCACCATGCCCAGATAATTTTTGTATTTTTCCTAAAGACAGGGTCTCACTTATGTTGCCCAGGCTAGCCTCAAACTCTGGGCTCAAACAATCTTCCATCCTCTACCTCCGAAAGTGCTGGGATTGCAGGCATGAGCCACTGTGCCCAGCCAGTAAGCAGAAGTTGCGCTGAGAATTTCTCGTACTCGTTTGCCTGGCCGGCTTCTTTGCTTCTTCCTTTCCTCCCCAGGTGAGATGCATCTACCCCATACATTGCAGAGTGGGCTCCGGCAGCTCTGACTGCCGCGGCTGGAATTAGCAAGATGATGTTGGGTGCATGTAGGCAAAGGTGCTGAATCGTACAGGTGATGGTGTTGTTGAGCCCTGTGTTGCATAACAAGCTATATAATACCTCCAGGATTGCTTTAGGAATCAAGTATCAGATGATCGTAAAACACTTTACAAGATTGTCGCACTGGGTGGGTGGAGCTGGCAGGAAGGCCAGCTGAATCGGAGGAGGAGGCTGGGAAAACAGGGGTTACCGGCTTTTGTGTGTTCCTGTTTTATATATGGGTGTGTCCTCTTCACCTCCTCCAGACAATTCCCTAATTGAGCTGCTAAGATCGGAGGCATCTGACGCTGGGATAAGACCCGACAATCCTTGTGTGGGGTTTAAATGGCCTTGGAAATCATTAAGGAGACAAAAAGCTATGATTTCCGTAGATTAACATACAGGTTGGGTTTTGGCACGCCAAAAGTCATTGTCTTGGTCTCCAGCCCAAACATGCTAGAGTCATTATATTGTCATTCGGTAATTAGCTGTTCCTTTAATACAAGTAATAACAATTAAGCCTAAGAGTTTCTTCAGCAATGCCTCTTACATATCCCAAAACAGTATTCAGATGCTGCAGGCATTTAGGCAGTCAGCTGTACCTAGTCAAGTTTGGAGTGTAATGCAGAGATGTTTGAACACTCAGCTCATCCTTTAGTCTGTGACCAGTTTTGCTACTTAGGTATTAACCTTTACTAGTGTCAAACTAAATATACATGCCACAATGAACGATTATGAGATCGCCTGAATTTTCATTTACGGTGTCAGGCTCTGAAAATCGGTATAAGGGTCTCATTCCTGCTCACTGGATGATGTGCATGTCATTTTCATATGTCACCGGATTCCTTGCTGAACCGCATGGGAGAAGCTATTTTTTATTCGAAGCAGATACAGGGGGGTCCTGGCCTTTTGAAAGGAATGGACTGGAAATGCTCTTGACAGAACTTTTAGGGAGGGCAGGCAGTG
Source organism: Saguinus oedipus (assembly GCA_031835075.1). Lineage (NCBI taxonomy): Eukaryota > Metazoa > Chordata > Mammalia > Primates > Cebidae > Saguinus > Saguinus oedipus. The sequence goes on from CM063170.1 coordinate 57,931,367, forward strand.
TACCAGCTTTGTTCTTTAAAGATATAATTTGCCGGCACTTGTGCCAGAAAGCCTACGTGAGGGACTCTTAATAGAATTTTATATGTGAGCAAAGGTTCCTCTCTTTACCTCCCCTTCCCTGACCTCTGCGTCAAGTTTAAATTGTGGCTCTACACAAAGGAAGCTATGAACATGCCGTTCACTTTCTTGAGACCATTTGCCCAGCACGAGGCCAGGACAGTGGAGAAGAGGGAAGGCTGAGAAGGTGAAGTGACAGATTTTTTTTTACGAACAGCACCTGGAATGTTTTCAGGAATTCCATTTTTTGTGTTATCACTACTCCTACTTACAAAGAACCATCTCCCCAAGATAGCTTTTTTTTTTTTTTTTTCTGAGACAGGATTTCGCTCTGTGGCCCAGGCTGGAGTGCAGTGGCTCAATTATGGCTCACCGCAACCTCGACCTCAAGGGCTCGAGCGATTTTCCTTGCTTATTCCCCCCAGTAGGTGGGACTACAGGGGTGCACCACCGTGCCCGGGTAGTTTTTGGTTTGTGTTTTTGTTTTGTAGAGACAGGCTTTCACCGTGTTGCCAAGGCCGGTCTCAAACTCCTGAGCTCAAGTGATTCAGCCTCACAAAGTGCCAGGATTACAGGCGTGAACCATTGCACCCAGCCTCCAAAATAGCTCTTGGAGTCAAACTTAACATAAATATTTTATTGCTGATTAAAATAATCATGAAAAGCCATGCACAAGAAAGAGATGCTATTATAGACTGTGTATACGTGCAGAGTAAGTGCCTAGCACCCGGGGTCCGCTGACATTGAGCCCGGCATAGCCCAGTGCCTGCCTTTTGTAAACTCTGCAAAGATGCTGGCATCCCAGAGAGTCGCTGGCTTCCTCTGGATGTGTTCACCGAGGCATGGTAGACCTGGCCCTCGATTCCGGGAACCTAGGGTGGTCCGAAAAATGAATGACTCTGGCATTTGAAAGTTAAGTGAGCTCTTGAATATATGCTCTTGTTGATCCGCTGGGCACGGTGTTTGACATTCCTCAACTGGAGACTAAATCTCTGCAGCCATCTCACAAGTGACGCCGGCGCCCATACCAGAAATATATTCAGTAATCTTTCTAAGCTCCATGGACTTGGGTATTCTTCACTCTGACGGAGCCTGAAAATTCCAAGGGAAGCATGCCCCGAGTACCCAGCAGGCAGACTGTAATCGCCTCTCAGGCAGCAGAAGGAAAACTAAAATATCGCATTGGTGCGGAAGAACATTTAAGGTCTCTCCGCTCTGTGTTGAATTCGCGGTAAAGGCAAGAGCCCTGAGTCTGTACTGTAAATTCTGGGCCTGTGACTTCTGACTTTGGATTAAAATTCAGTTTTCTGCAAGTGAATCTGATAGCGGATGTGACCTTGAACTGGCCGCAAGACCTCATCACTGGCCTGGCTGCTGTTCAGCTCGTGCTGCTCCGCGCTTTGTTACCATCAGGAGTGTGGTGGCCTCCTGGCCAGCTGGCCTACCACAGGGCCATGCCGGGTCACCAGCTGTGCCTCTGCAGGGGTCTCCAGCCTTGGGACCCGCAGCCACTAACCCCTGACACCTTCTGAACACCCTTCTTTAGTGAAGGAGGTTGGTGATGGAAAGTGGTCATGTCGCGAAATGGGGTGGCTTCTTTATAAAGCCTACGTGTTTCTTCCCTCTGCTTCACCAAGTGACCTTCCTTGTTGTAAAGAATGGTCACTCGGGTCTGGGCAGGGTGGCTCATGCCTGTAGTCCTTTAGGAATCTGAGGCGGGCAGATCCCTTGAGCCCAGGAGTTTGAAACCAGCCTAGGCAACATAGCAAGACCCCATTTGAACAAAAAATACAAAAATCAGCCCAGCGTGGTGGTGCGTGCCTGGAGTCCCAGCTACTCAGGAGGCTAAGGTCGGAGGATCGCTCGAGCCCAGGAGGCGGAGGCTGCAGTGAGCCATGATTGTGCCACTGCACTGCAGCCTGGGCAACAGAGCAAGACCCTGTCTCAAACAAACAAACACAAAAAAGCATGATCACTTGGAGTTGACAGACTTAGGTGCACATTCTCTGCGCCAGCCAACTAGCCAGTGACCTCAGGAGAGTCACCCTGCGTCTCTGGGCTTTAGCTTCTGAGGCCTCTTTCTCGAGATTGTTGTAAGGCCCAAAGGACAAAATGTCCGTAAAATGTCCCATGAACTGTGTGGCGCTCAGGGCATCAGGTGTTATCTGTTATTCCAACTTCATAATCGTTGGAAACCTTAAACATCCAGGCAGCTGTCCATGGACTTGTCTGTCTTCCACATGCGTCTCCCGGGTTGTGATTGGTCTCCTGGGGCCGTTGCCTGGTATATTTCTCTACTTATCCGATCAAAGAATGAAAATCATGTAATCAGCGAATACCAGTGAATCTCATGACTATTCCCACCCCATTTTCACACCTCAAGAACCTTGGGCTGGGTCCATCCTTTATAAAGCAGCGGCGAAACCCCTTACCCAGCAAGGGGGCTGGCTGCAGGGCCCCTGCAGGAGGAGGTGAGGCTGCAGGGGCATGACTGTGGCCCCTGGGCAGCCCGCTGGAGCTGATGTCTCAGGAGTCCCGTTCTGAGCTGTGACGGGGGCACGTTTGGGGGCAGAGTGGGGTGATGGCTGCTTTCCTGTTGTGCAGATCCGGTACCAGCTTTGGATCTTGGACAGCAACTCCAGCTGAAAGTACAGCGGCTGCACGATATTGAAACAGAGAACCAGAAGCTTAGGGAAACTCTGGAAGAATACAACAAGGAATTTGCCGAAGTGAAGAATCAAGGTTGGTGGAAAATGCATTCCCTGCTTTGTCTTCTCTTCTCTGTTTCTTTTCTCTTTTCTTTTTTTTTAATTGCCTTTTCCCATACTTTTGGGACCAGCTCTCCTTGTAATATACACATCATGAAGTCAGGGTGGGGCAGGAATCTGAGTCCTTAAAGAGAGATGATAATTGCCCTGAGCTATTTCCAAGTAAAACTTTTCCTCTTCACAACTACCACGTAAGATTTTACAGCCCTCTGATGAGACCGATCAGGATTCTTTGAAAATTCTTTCTGTATCATTACGTGATTGGGTCTGCCTCTTGAAAGGCCGATGCGCGTTGCCTCCAGGCAACACCTTCAGAAAGCCAGTTCGTGATCAAAGGGTCACACACAGTAAGTCATTTAATAATTGCTGCAGATACATTAAGGCTTCAGACACATCTTAAAGGAGACGTGCTTAAGCACTGCTGTTGCCTTGTCAGTATCACCTATTCATTAGGAATTTAATGACAGAAAACAACCTCTTGGTGTGTTGGCTCAGCCATCAACAAGACGGAGAGGGCAAAGGTTGCCTGGCTTTTCCCATCAGGAAAGAACGAAGCAATCTCTCCTATACCTAAAATCCAGAGGCACTCAGGATCCTGGAGCCTCTTGGCTTCCGTGGCTTGAAGAAAAATCACAGCCCACCAAAGAATAATTCTGCCTGTTTGTTTTTGTTTGGGAATGTGGGTGAGGAATTAGATAGAAAGGAGAGGACGTCCATTGACTATTTGTAGAGACCTCGATAACGAGTTAACTCTCCATGTGTGGATTTCACACATGTAAAGGTGGGAGGCCAGAGTGGGAGAATTGCTTGAGGCCGGGAGTTCAAGACCAGCCTGGGTAACCTAGTGACAGACACCCTGTCTCTACAGAACATCGAAAATTAGCTGGGCATGGTGGTAACGCACCTGTGCTCCCAGCTACTCAAGAGGCTGAGGTGGGAGGATCGCTTGAGCCCAGGAGGTCAAGACTGTAGTGAGCCGTGATCATGACACTGCATTCAGGTCTAGTTGACAGAGCAAGATCAAGTCTTTAACTACAACAACAACAAAGTTAATTGGCAAAGACTTTTAAAAGTGTCCTTTGGCTTTAAAAACACTGCAGACAGAATCAGGAAGAGAAATTGCCCATGGAAATGATCCAGAAAACATCTGTGATAATGTGGGAAGAGCCAGGGGTAGAGGCCTGGGCTGTGAGGGGCAGTGGTGCCCAGGGCCTCTGAGCACATCTCCCTGCGGTGTGGGCATTGGGATACTGAAGCCCTCAGGCCATCAGGGCTTCCTTGCTGAGATTTGGGGCATTAGGTAACAGGCAGTTGGAGAAGCCAGACGCCACTTCTGTCTGGCTCTGCTGAGAGTGGTGAGCCTTTAGGACCAGAAAGGGATAGCTCTGTCCTGCTAGAAAGTAAGGCACTGGGCTTACGAAGCTGGAACTGCTCTAAGGAAGGTATTACCTTCCCCTGCAGGAAGCATTTCTTGCCAGAATCCCTCCACTGTTCCAGTGAAAGGTAACCTGTGGCGGCCATGGTGGCTCACGCCTGTAATCCCAGCACTTTGGGAGGCCGAGATGGGCAAATCACGAGGAATTCAAGACCAGCCTGGCCAACATGGCGAAACCCTGACTCTACTAAAATTACATAGTCTGGCATGGTGGGGCACACGTATAATCTCAGCTACTTGAGAGACTGAGGTGGGAGAAAGGCTTGAATCTGGGAGGTGGAAGTTGCAGCGAGCTAAGATCACACCACTGCGCTCTAGTCTGGGCGACGGAGTAAGACTCTGTCTCTAAAAAGGAACAGCTCTGGAGGCACACAGACAGCTCTGGAGGCACACAGACAGGCCTGGTTTGAGTCCTTTCTTTGCTATCACTTAGCTGTGTGATCTTCAGCAAGTTATCCCACTTGGCTAAAAGCCTCTTTTTTGGGGGAGGCAATTCTCATACAGGTAGGGTTGGTGTGGGATTAAATATGGACACACACAGCATTTAGCACTTAATAGTACCTGCTGCTTATTCAGCAGTGTGGCATTTGCCAGAAATTTACTCCCTTTTATTTGGTTAACAAGTTTTTCCAAGCTCCAGAAAAATGTCATTTCCTCTTCTCCTTTTCCAAGAATAAAAATGATCTGCCAGGCACAGTGGCTCACGCTTGGAATCCCAGCACTTTGGGAGGCTGAGGTGGGCGGATCACCTGAGGTTGGGAGTTTCAGACCAGCTTGACCAACATGGAGAAACCCCGTCTCGGGGCCGGGCGTGGTGGCTCACGCCTGTAATCCCAGGCTGAGGAGGGTGGATCACAAGGTTAAGAGATCAAGACCATCCTGGTCAACATGGTAAAATCCCGTCTCTACTAAAAATACAAAAAATTAGCTGGGTATGGTGGCGCGTGCCTGTAATCCCAGCTACTCAGGAGGCTGAGGCAGGAGAATTGCTTGAACCCAGGAGGCGGAGGTTGCGGTGAGCCGAGATCACGCCATTGCACTCCAGCCTGGGTAACAAGAGCAAAACTCTGTCTCAAAAAAAAAAAAAAAAAGAAAGAAACCCCATCTCTACTAAAACTACAAAAAATTAGCTGGGCATGGTGGCACATGCCTGTAATCCAGCTACTCAGGAGGCTGAGGCAGGAAAATTGCTTGAACCTGAGAGGTGGAGGTTGCGGTGAGCCAAGATCGCGCCATTGCACTCCAGCCTGGCCAACAGAGCAAAACTCCATCTCAAAAAAAAAATCATCTTAATTTGGAAAGGTAGGTGGTGCACATTACTTGTAATGATCACAGCAGTAGTATAAATGATTAAAAAGTTAGAGCAGGGGCTGGCACAATGGCTCACGCCCATCATCCCAGCACTTTGAGAGACTGAGGCGGGAGGATCGCTTGAGGCCAGGAGTTCAACACCAGCCTAGACAACATAATAAGACTATCTCTTAAAGAAAAAAAGAGATATGATTTGAGAGCATTGTATGTTGCTGTAAAGAAATACCTAGACTGGGTAATTGATGAAGAAAGGGTTATTTGGCTCACGGTTCTGCAGGCTGTATGAGATGAGCACGGCGCCAGCATCTGCCCGGCTTCAGGGGGGTCCTCAGGAAGCTTTTACTCATGGCAGGAGGTGAAAGGGGAGCAAGCATGCCACAAGGGAAGAGAGATGGGGGGGTCTCAGACTTCTTATTAACAACCAAATCTCAGTGACTCATCACCAAGCGATTTATGAGGGATTCACCCCCAAGACCCAGACACCTCCCGCTCGGCCCAGCCTCCAATACTGGAGATCAGATTTCAACCTGAGATTTGGAGGAGGCAAACATCTAAACTATATCAGGTACATAATAAAAGTTAGAGCAGAGCCCAGGTGTGGTGGCTCACGCCTGTAATACCAGCACTTCGGGTGGCCGAGGCAGGTAGATCACCTGAGGTCAGGAGTTCAAGACCAGCCTGACTAACATAGAGAAACCCCACCTCTACTAAAAATATAAAAATTAGCTGGGCGTGGTGGCGCATGCCTGTAATCCCAGCTATTCGGGAGGCTGAGGCAGGAGAATTACTTGAGCCCAGGATATGGAGGTTGCAGTGAGGCGAGATCGCACCACTGCACTCCAGCCTGGGCAACGAGAGTGAAACTCTGTCTCAAAAAAAAAAAAAAGCAGAGGGGGAAGCATCTGCCTCATGGGCCACAGCCCCACCCACCCTGCAATGATGAGTAAATGGAGGCCCCAGGTAATGTCAAGCCCTTCAGAGCCCTCTCTGCTGTGCTGGCCCCCTCTTCCCCTGCACATGCCTGGGAGGCCTGCCGAGACACTCAGAGTCTGCCCGGGATGCAACCTGGGCCAGAGGAAGGCCAGAGGCTCTAAGATGAAGTGGCCTGTGACTGAGGCTGAGCTGGTCCATGAGCACCCACCGGGGGTCAGGGAGTGGCAAAGAGACCTCATCGGGCACAGCCAGCACACTGACAAGGTCACACGCTGTGATGTGTCACTGAGGAGCCCCACTAGAACAAGCATTAGGGTCCAGGTACTGTCCAACCACTTCCAGCCAGTCCTTAAAGGGAAAAATGAGGCCAGGCATGGTGGCTCATGCCTGTAATCTCAGCACTTTGGGAGGCCAAGGTGGGCTGATCATTTGAGGTCAGGATTTCGAGACCAACCTGGCCAACATGGTGAAACTCTGTCTCTACTAAAAGAAAAAACAACACAAAAATATGCCAGGTGTGGTGGCACACGCCTGTAGTCCTAGCTGTTCAGGAGGCTGAGACACGAGAATTGCATGAACCTGGGAGGTAGAGGTTGCAGTGAGCTGAGATCACACCACTGCACCCCAGCCTGGGCAACAGAGGAAGTCTCTGTCTCAATTAAAAAAAAAAAGGCAAAACTGCTGCATGTTTACACAGGAGTGTAGACCATTGACGTAGCAGAGCAGCGTGGGTGTTTTCAGAGCTGACCTGTCTGGAGTCCATTCTGGAAGTGCCCAGCTCTTGCCTCATGTTGGCCTTGTCTGTATGGCTTGAGAGGGACGTATCACCAACCATTGTGTGCGCAGAGCATTTCTTCCGGGCCCTGAACAGCCAGACCAAAAGGCAGGAAGGTGCCCAGTCCCTCTCCAGTGCCCTGATGGGATCATTAGTGGAATTCCCCCTCTCCAAGGAAAGCACTCTGGGTTCCACCTAATGAAAAGGCCAATCTCTTCTCTTAACAAAAGAGCCTTTAATACAAAAATGAGCCAGGCGTGGTAGAGCGCACCTGTGGTCCCAGCTACTCTGGAGGCTGAGGCAGGAGAATTGCTTGAACCTGGAAAGTGGAGGTTACAGTGAGCCAAGACTGTGCCACCACACTTAAGCCTAGGCAATAGAGTGAAACTCTACCAAAAAAAAAAAAAAAAAGCCTTTAGGTTGTATGCACTAAGCCATGTGGGTGTTAATCGCCCAGGTGATGTGCTCCTGCCCTGGCCAGAGAGGGTCTGTGCATCCCAGAGAGCAGGAAAGGATGTGAGTTACACACCTGGCAGGTGGCCTTGTTGCCCCAGAGGGAACCCCATTGCCACAAGGCCTGTCTAGGCCTCCCCCAGCTCTGCCCGGCCTCAGCTCCTTCATTCGTTCATTCATGCCACAGTGCTTTCCTGAGCACGCACCTGTGCCGGCACTGGGAACACAAAGAAAATAAGCCTTGCCGGCTAAGAGGTGGGTCTGTAGCAGCAGGAAACGTTACCTAAGAGCTCCCCTCTCCTGAGGGCTGGGGCCACGGTGCTTCTTTACAATGCATCCGGCATGCAGAGTGGTGGCATGGGTGTGTCTAGAGGAGGATGCAGGTGGAGCAGGCCTGCGCCAGAGCCACCCACCGGTCTGCTCTATTCATCAAGTCCGTTTTGATGCTCCCCAAATGGGCAATTGAGGTGAGGTCTGTGAACTTGCAGTTGGTGGTACGGGAGCCACTCCCCAGAGCCACGTGGGCCTGGGCCTTCCTGAGACAGCCCTCCGCCACACCCCTGGTGCTCACGCCCCGCTCTAGGAACCCTCCGGGCCATGCGCCAGTCACCAGAGATCTTCCCCCATGCTATGCAACTTCTCTATGTGCAAAGCCCACGACCGCCAGCGTGGAGGGTGCTCCAGGGCGGGTCCCTTCCAGCCCAGAGGACTCATGCTTTGTCCACCTAGCACCACGCATTTCTTATAACTTGTGAACCAGCAGAGCTGCAGGGCCACGCCAGCTTGCTTGCTTTTCTGTCTGTCTATCTCTCTTTCTCTCTGTCTCTTTCTCTGTTTCTCTCTCTCTCTCTCTCAGCAGGGTCTCCTCTGTCATCCAGGCTGAAGTGTGGTGGCACAGTCATAGCTCACTGTGGCTTCAAACTCCTGGGCTCAAGACATCCTTCCCCCTCAGCCTCCCGGGTCCCTAAGCTGGGACCGCAGGCGTGCGCCACCACGTCCAGCTAATTCTTGTGCTTTTTGTAGAGGTGGGACTCACTATGTTAGGGTCTCAAACTCCTGAGCTCAAGGGATCCTCTCACCTCGGCCTCCCAAAGTTCTTGGATTACAGATAGGAGCCACTGCGCTTGGCCTGTAGACTTCTCTCTCTTTTTTTATTGTATTTTTAATTTGTATGGGTACATAGTAGGTGTTTGCATTTATAGGGTACATGACAGGTTTGGATGAAATCGTCACGTCATAGAGACTTCCATCATTTCTTCCAAAATGCACACACCATTATGAACTGTGTTTGTGTGTGAGAAAGTACTGAAACCCACACTAAAACTTCATTAATCATCCCTCAGTTACAGGACTCACTTAAGACTCATCAGTAAGATGATATATTCTACCACTGATTTCCATCCCCACCCTCCCACCCTCCTTTTTTTCTTTGACTTGTACGAGAGAAACCATAGCTCTTCTTTTCTTTATTCTTTTTTTTTTTTTTTTTTTTTGAGATGGAGTCTTGCTCTGTCGCCCAAGCTGGAGTGCAGTGGTGCAATCTCTGCTCACTGCAACCTCCCTCTCCCAGGTTCCAGCCATTCTCCTGCCTCAGCCTCCTGAGTAGCTGGGATTACAGGTACGCACCACCCTGCCCAGCTAATTTTTGTATTTTTAGTAGCGATGGGGTTTCACCATATTGGCCAGGCTGGTCTCGATCCCCTGACCTCATAGCTGCCCGCTTTGGCCTCTCACAGTGTTGGGATTACAGGCGTGAGCCACCGCATCTAGTCCATAGCTCTTCTTTTCAGCAAAATCCATTGATCCTCCTCAGCCTAAGCGTTTAAAGTTCAATTTAACATTTAGGGAGTAAAAGGTCTCTGAAGGGACTCATAACCATTGATTTTGTGTCAGACTTGAAGAGCTAAGGTTTAAAACACACTGGTCCTACCAGGTTATGCGAGCCTTGTACCTACAGCCATGTGGAATTGTGTGCTTCTCTTACTGTAGGTTTTTTTTTCTCTTCTGCAGAGGTTACGATAAAAGCACTTAAAGAGAAAATCCGAGAATATGAACAGACACTGAAGAACCAAGCCGAAACCATAGCTCTTGAGAAGGAACAGAAGTTACAGAATGACTTTGCAGAAAAGGAGAGGTGAGCATGGCTTCCAGGTGCTCGCAGACCGACATAGCATTTGCCCTGAACTTCACACATGCTGATAAATGGGCCTGCAAGATCAGCGTACACTGCAACCCCACATCCACAATAGCTGTAGGTAAAATGTTTCAAAAATGATATTCTACATTTGTGAGGTTTCCTTGAGCGAAATACATCTGTCTTTCCCCGTTGGTGAGTGGTGTCAGGCAGCCTGTGAGCCCAAGGGCATCCAGGCTGTACAGATGCAGAGGTGAACCTCAAGGCATGAGTCCTTAGTGAGGTGACACCCGACAGCTGGACCTGGGCTGAGACCAGAGAGGAAAGGCCATTTCCCAGTGTGTGTCCTCGGGGGACAAGCCCTGTACCTAGTGCTAAACTGTCTGCCTTCTCAAGTGAATTGATATTTAATACTACACACGCGTGCGCATGAACGCGCACACACACACACACCCCCACACACAATCTTGGTGGGTTTTTTGGTATTGCCTCTTTTATTACCTCACATATCAGGGAGTTAGTAAAGTATATTTTGTTTTGTTTTTTTTTTGAGACGGAGTTTCACTCTTGTTACCCAGGTTGGAGTGCAATGGCGCGATCTCGACTTACCGCAACCTCCGCCTCCTGGGTTCAGGCAATTCTCCTGCCTCAGCCTCCCAAGTAGCTGGGACTACAGGTGCGCACCACCATGCCCAGCTAATTTTTGTATTTTTAGTAGAGACGGGGTTTCACCTTGTTGCCCAGGATGGTGTTGATCTCTTGACCTCGTGATCCACCTGCCTCGGCCTCCCAAAGTGCTGGGATTACAGGCTTGAGCCACCGCGCCCGGCCTGTAAAGTATGTTAATGCACCATCTAACTGATGTGAGTTTTAGATTTCTAATGGCTTACATTACTGAGAGTGTTTCCCACAAATGATGAGTTGGTTTTTCCCTAGTGTGATGAGTTAATGAAAGTTAGATTCATTGTAACAACAATAAGGACTATTGAAGTTACCTATCCCAACCACATAGATCAGATTTTTTTTTTTTTTTTTTTTTTTTTTTTTGAGAGGGAGTCTCACTCTATCAGGCTGGAGTGCAGTGGCGTGATCTTGGCTCATTGCAACCTCTACCTCCCAGGTTCAAGCGATTCTTCTGTCACATCCTCCCAAATAGCTGGGACTACAGGCGCATACCACCGCACACAGCTCATATTTATTTATTTATTATTTTCTTTTTTTGTTTTAGACACGGGGTTTCTCCATGTTGGTCAGACTGGTCTCGAACTCCCCACCTCAGCTGAGCCACCGCGCCTGGCCTAATTTTTTATTTTTCGTAGAGATTGGGTTTCACCATGTTGGCCAGGTTGGTCTTGAACTCCTGACCCCTCAGGTAATCCTGCCTTGGCCTCCCAAAGTTCTGGGATCGCAGGCACAAGCCACTGCTCCTGGCTTTTTTTTTTTTTAAGACGGAATTTCACTCTCATTGCCCAGGCTGGAGTGCAGTGGCGCAATCTGGGCTCACTGCAACCTCCACTTCCCATGTTCAAGCAATTCTCCTGCCTCACCCTCCTGAGTAGCTGGGATAACAGGCACATGCCACCACACATGGCTAATTTTTGTATTTTTAGTAGAGATGAGGTTTCACCATGTTGGCCAGGCTGGTCTCAAACTCCTGACCTCAGGTGATCTGCCTGCCTCAACCTCCCAAAGTTCTGAGATTACAGGTGCGAGCCACCATCCCCGGCCTAGATCAGATTTTTTAAACTGAAGGGTTGAATTAAGATATTAAATTTTATACCTGCCCCCATCAAGTAAAAGAAAAGCAAAAAAGGGGGGAAAAAGAGATACTGAATTTTAACTCTAGCATGAAGAAATGTATGTATCCATCACAGGAAGCGCTAAGTTTATGATTATAGGTAAGCGGCCCGGGGGGATTGTGGCTGGCGTGGGGTTTGGTTATTTTATTTTCAGTTGACTTCTGTGCTGATGCTTTTGGTGAACTTTTCTTTATTTGATTTTATTTTATGTTTTTTGGGACCGAGTCTCACTCTATCACCCAGGCTGGAATGCAGTGGTGCTATCTCAGCTCACTGCAACCTCTGCCTCCCGGGTTCAAGAGATTCTCCTGCCTCAGCCTCCTGAGTAGCTGGGACTACAGGTGCCTGCCACCGCCATGCCCAGCTAATGTTTGTATTTTTAGTAGAGACGGCATTTCACTACGTTGACCAGGATGGTCTCAATCTCTTGACCTTGCGATCCGCCCGCCTTGGCCCCCAAAGCGCTGTGATTACAGGCATGAGCCACGGCGCCCGGCCCTTGGCGAAGTTTTGTAAGGCGGACTCTGTAACAACATCATTGGGTTAGGAGATGAGGCTCAGACACTGGACCAAATTGAAGACTAGCTAAAACAGGGCCTCGAGAGAAGCCGCTTTCTATAAGACATGCCCACCAGTGTGCCATGTCAGTTTACCTTTGCCATGGCAGCACCCAGGAGTTACCACCGCTTTCCACGGCGATGATCTGACAGCTCAAAAATTACTACCCTTCCCTAGCAATCTCCACGTAAGCTGCCTCTTAATCTACAGGTAATTAAAAGTAGGTACAAATATGAGTGCAAAACCGTCCTGATCTACTGTCAGCACACGGCCTATGGGGAGACCAGTCACGGAGCTGTAACACTGCCATCTCCATAAAGCTGCCTTCTTCTGCCCTACCACCGGCTCGTCCTTGAATTCCTTCCTGGCCGAAGCCCAGAGCCCTTGCCAGCTAAGCCCTCCTTTGGGCTCACCTGCCCTACAGCATCATGAAGGCTTCTGGGGGATGTCATTAAGCTGACTTCATCCGAAAAGAAAACTGGCCGGGCGTGGTGGTTCACATCTGTAATCCCAGCACTTCGAGGGTTATAGATATAATCTGTAGGCTGAGGCAGGAGGATCCCTTGAACTCAGGAGTTTGAGACCAGCCTAGACAATGTAGAGATATGCCATTTCTACAATGGATGAATGAATGAATGAGCCACACTTGTCAGCACGTGTCTATAGTCCCAGCTACTCAGGAGACTGAGGCAGGACGATTGCTTGAGGTCAGAAGTTCCAGGCTGCAGTGAGCCATGATCAGGCCACTGTAATCCAACCTGGGTAACAGAGCAAGACCATGTCTCAAAAAAAAAAAAAGAGAGAGAGAAAGAAAAGAGGTCAGGCATAGTGGCTCACACACGTAATCCCAGCACTTTGGGAGGCCGAGGTGGGTGGATCATTTGAGGTCAGGAGTTCAAGACCAGCCTGACCAACAAGGTGAAACCCCATCTCTACTAAAAAAAGAACAATTCAAAATTAACTGGGCATGGTGGCGCACACCTGTAATCCAAGCTACTTGGGAGGCTGAGGCAGGAGAATTGCTTGAACCCCGGAGGCAGAGGTTGCAATGAGCCGAGATCACACCGTTGCACTCCAGCGTGGGCAACAAGAGTGAAAATCCGTCTCAAAAAAAAGAAAGAAAAAAGATAACTGCCAGCTCCCACCCACCCAGGGTCTCCCTGCATCAGAACTTGGCTGGAGGCTCTCAGTACATTCTCTCACTGATTGCCCAGGTTGGATCTGCAATGTAGGCCATCTCATTTCACAGAGGAAGAAACCAGGTCGTGGGTGAAGTACCTCCTACAGCTTTTGCAGTTAATCAGGGCCAGAGGTGGGACTTTGCCCACTTCAGCCCTGGCCTCCACCTCTGCTCTGTCATGGTCAACTGGAGTCCTCACTGCAGGACCAAGGCCAGTCCTTGGGGGCCACACCCAACTCTGCAGGTGGAGGCTGCATCTATCCTCCACTGGGGGAGCGCAGCAGGGCGTAGACTCCAGGAGAGGAATGCGAAACACAGAATCAAGGCTCCGGAAGACGGCCAGAGCCGTGATGCCATTCATATGGACTTGGTCCTAAGTCAGTGCCTCTTAGGATAGCACTTTACAACCAAGGAGATTCCTCACCAGTGAGTGATACAGTGCAATCAGTCTGTTTGCCCTGCCATGGAGAAATGGGTTAATAGAGGACTATCCCTAACTGGGATGTTATGTCACCTTTTAAATATTAATAATCGTTATGTGGAGTTCATAGTAATGTAAAAATATATCTAGGATAATATAAAGTAAAAAAATGTACCATACAAAATTATATACAGTACAGTATGATTGTACATCTTCCTACAGCAAACTCATACATTACCACAATGTGGAAATAAACACATGGGAATTAAATATTATTAAGTTGACTTTTTTTTTTTTCTGAGATGGAATCTTGGTCTGCTGCCCAGGCTGCAGTGCAGTGGCACAGTCTTGGCTCACTGCAACCCTCCGCTCCAGGTTGAAGTGATTCTCCTGCCTCGGCCTCCTGAGTAGCTGAGATTACAGGTGTGCACCACCACAGCCCAGCTGATTTTTTTGTTTTTAGTAGAGACGGGGTTTCACCATGTTGCTCAAGGTGGTTTTGAACTCCTGACCTCAGGTGATCCGCCCGCCTTGGCCTCCCAAAGTGCTGGCATTACAATTGTAACAATTGTAAGCCACTGTGCCCAGCTCTTGATTTTTCAAATTAGGTAAAGGAATTAGATATATTAAAAGATATAATAACTGACTGTTAGAGGGAAGAGCTGAAGCTAGAATTTACTTCATTTTCTCTCTCTCTGTCTCTCTGTCTCTCTCTCTCTCTCTCTGTCTCTCTCTCTCTCTCTGTCTCTCTCTCTGTCTCTCTCTCTCTCTCTCTCTCTCTCTCTGTCTCTCTCTCTCTCTCTCTCTCTGTCTCTCTCTCCTCTCTGTCTCTGTCTCTCTCTCTCTCTGTCTCTCTCTCTGTCTCTCTCTGTCTCTCTCTCTCTCTCTGTCTCTCTCTCTCTCTCTCTCTCGTCTCTGTCTCTCTCTCTCTCTCTGTCTCTCTCTCTCTCTCTCTCTCTCTGTCTCTCTCTCTCTCTCTCTCTCTCTGTCTCTGTCTCTCTCTCTCTCTCTCTCTGTCTCTCTCTCTCTCTCTCTCTCTCTCTCTCGTCCTCTCTCTCTCTGTCTCTCTCTCTCTCTCTGTCTCTGTCTCTCTCTCTCTCTGTCTCTCTCTCTCTGTCTCTCTCTCTGTCTCTCTCTCTCTGTCTCTCTCTCTCTCTGTCCTCCTACTCTCTGTCTCTCTCTCCTCTGTCTCTCTGTCTCTCCTCTCTCTCTCTGTCTCTCTCTCTCTCTGTCTCTCTCTCTCTCTCTCTCTCTGCTCTCTCTCTCTCTCTGTCTCTCTCTCTCTGTCTCTCTCTCTCTCTCTTGTCTCTCTCTCTCTCTCTCTCTGTCTCTCTCTCTGTCTCTCTCTGTCTCTCTCTCTCTTCTGTCTCTCTCTCTCTCTGTCTCTCTCTCTCTCTCTCGTCTCTGTCTCTCTCTCTTGTCTCTCTCTCTCTCTGCTCTCTCTCTCTCTCTCTCTCTCTCTCTCGTCCTCGTCTCTCTCTCTCTTCTCTTCTGTCTCTCTCTCTCTCTGTCTCTCTCTCTCTTCTCGTCTCTCTCTCTCTCTCTCTCTCTCCTCTCTCTGTCTCTCTCTCTGTCTCTCTCTCTCCGTCACTCTCTCTCTCTCTCTCTCGTCTCTCTCTCTCTGTCCTCTCTCATCTCTGTCTCTCTCTCTCTCCTCTCTCTCTCTCTCTCTCTCTCTCTGTCTCTCTCTCTCTCTCTCTCTCCTCTCTGGGTGTGGGTGTGGGTATGTTTTTGAGACCATGTCTCACGTCTGTTGCCCAGGCTGGCAGTGCAGTGGTACAATCTCAGCTCACTGCAACCTCTGCCTCCTGGGTTCAAGCACTTCTCCTGCCTCAGCCTCCCGAGTAGCTGGGATTACAGGTGCCCAACACCACACCCAGCTAATTTTTTGTATTTTTAGTAGAGACAGGGTTTCACCATGTTGGCCAGGCTGGTCTTGAACTCCTGACCCTCAAGTGATCCACCTACCTCGGCCTCCCAAAGTTCTGGGATTACAGATGTTATTCTTTATACCAAAAAACTGGATGGATCTAAGATTTGAAGATTATAATTTTTTAATGTCACAAACATAGTGAAGAAAACTAGGGTGCATATTTGTTTTTATTATTAATATGACTGAAACTTAACACAGATTCTTTAAAACTAATAACATTTTTAAAAATCAGCAAACTGGGAAGAAATATTTGTGCCATGTAAGACAAAGGGGCTCATTTGCTTTATATACAAAGAGGTCTTCTAAATTAGTAAGAACAAAATCCACTCTACAAAAGTAGGCAAAGGAGATAAGCAGGCATTTCATGCAAATAACGTAGCTTTACTCAGCAGTAAAAAATATTTAAATCTGATTTTATCTTATGTTGGCAGAGTATACGAAAACACACTTACATATTGTTGGTGGGAGTTTAAACTTGTGAAAGTTTTTTGTTGGGAAGTTTTTCAACATCTATCAAAACAAAAAAAGGGGCCAGGCGAACTGGCCTGTCATCCCAGCACTTTGGGAGGCTAAGGCAGGCGGCTCACTTGACGCAAGGAGTTTGAGACCAGCCCGGCCAACATGGTGAAACCCCATTTCTACTAAAAATACAAAAAACTGCCAGGCATAGTGGTGCGTGCCTGTAATCCCAGCGTCCTGGGAGGCTGAGGCAGAAGAATTGCTTGAACCCAGGAGCAGACATTGCAGTGAGCCGAGATTACGCCACTGCACTCCAGCCTGGGTGACAGAACAAGACCCTGTCTCCAAAAAACAAAAAAAGATTACCCTTTAATCATTGTAGTTCCTCTATTAGCATTTCATCCAACATTCGCTCTCAAAACTATACAGTATGTCCACGATGATCATTGAGGAAATGTTCCGTAGGAAGAACCCTAGAAATAATCTGAGTGTCCAGAGAGACTTGATTAAGTTAATTATTTAACAAGAATGAGGAGGAACTGTGTTTGCTGGAATAGAACATTTCCCAAATACGGAGATAAGTGAATACGGGAGCCCAGAATGTGGTGCCTGTTATGATCACCTTTGTATTAAAATAACAGGGCGTTTCTGTTACACTGTAGCATATTAAATACTTCTATTTCACTAGTATATTTCGTATTCATATTGCACCATAGCATATTACATTACTTCATTGTTACATTATAGTGTGCTGAGTCTCAGTTTCTACTATGCTATGGTATATTAGTTCATATGTTGCTATACTATGTGACACATTAGTTTGAATTGCACTATAGTATGTTAGATTTTAATTCACATTATGCTATAGCATGTTACATGTTCATAGTGCACTATATATTACATTAGTTTACGTTACGCTACAGCATATTACATATTAGTTCATACTGCACTGTAGTACATTACATTAGTTTTGCATATTAGTTTATGTTACACTGTAGCTTGTCACATATTGGTTCACATTATGTAGTTCACATATTAGTTCACGCTATAGTGTGTTACACATTAGTTCATACAGCGTTGTGTGTTAGTTCATAGTATGCTATCATTTGTATGTATTAGTTTATATTGTTATGCATTTGTTTATATCACACTATAGCCTGTCGTATATCAGATGTTACATATTAGTTCATGTTATGCTATAGTATGTTACGTATTTTTTCTTATTACACTATAGCCTGTAACATATGATGTCGTATCTCTGTACATGCAGAAACATTTTAGAAAGAATTGAACTCTGAGGAACGGAAATGAGCCAAGGCATAGGAAGACTCTCCCACTTTCCATGCTCTCATCATATTTGATTACCTCCTTGAGAGTACGTTAGTTTCATAATTGAAATACATGAAAATATTAGCAGTGCTTTTCTAGAGGTGATGGGAATTGGAGTGATTCGTACACTGTCATTTTACTTTTCTGTATTCCCAGTTTATTATTATGAGAGCATATGTTATATTCGTATGATATCAAAATAATAAACCTATTTTTAGAGGGTTTTTTTTTTCAGATGAAGAGGCAGGAATGCTATTTATTGACCAGGGAATTCACTTAGCGATCCTGGGAAATGTGAATCTGTGGAATGCAGTTGCGAGCGTTCGCAGCGTCCCCATTAGGTACTGCAATTGCGTTTTGCATTCCATTATAACGGGGACAGAACAGCTGCCACGTCTATTTAGTGCTTCCTTTATTCCAACAAACTCCTTCATTGTGTCAGCAGAATGTAAATGCATCATTCTTCCTGGGCTAACTTCAGAAAACAATGAGTGCGTGATGATGATTTTTTTTTTTTTCTTTTTAAAATCTGGCATTTCAAGAACAAATTACATTTAGGTTAACCTTCTACGCCAATTACCACCCGTCAAGCCCTTGCAGGGTGCACGCTTCCCGTGATGTGACACACGGTTGCAAAACTGGGGTGTGGAAGCTGCAGGAGCCAGGCCCACAGCACACGTGTCATTGCGGGCGATACCCCGTGGCGCGCCTGCCGCCAGCTGAGCGCAGGGAGGGAGCTGAGCTCAGCCCAAACGCACACGTGCATTTCAGTGGGTAAAAGAGATGACCAATTTGGCTACATCCTCTTCCTTTGCAGAAAGCTGCAGGAGACACAGATGTCCACCACCTCAAAGCTGGAGGAAGCTGAGCATAAGGTTCAGAGCCTACAAACAGGTTTGATACTCTCCTTCCTAGTACCGTGGATGTGGGGAGGACCCAGGGGGAGAGTTGGGGCGGTCCCCTGACCGCCCTGGTCCCTGCAGATACCTGTTGCTCTTGGGACGTGTGGGAGCTGCTGTGAGCCCACGCTGAAGAATTCCGCAGCACGCCCGCCAGCTGCTGTGCCTCATTACTCACTGACTTTGAGTTCTTAATGTAGAGGTGGGAGGATCTCGGTTCCATTTTCATCCCTTCCACACGCCATCCTTTCTTCCTGCTCTTTTTCCAACAAACACGTCTAAATCACCAAACTGTCAAAGACTGACATTTCATTTGCAACAATAATAGAAAAAAAAACTTACTTCTGCCCTAAAGGAAGTTAAAGAGAACAGTAACTTCAGACCTTTAAAATGTAAAAGCCACCAAAAAAGGTTATGCTCAAGTTTTTACAGTTTCTTTAAACTCTTTTTTTCTCTTTTTTCTTTTTTTGTTCTGTTCTGTTTTTGTTTTGGGGGACAGCTCTATCGCCCAGGCTGGGGTGCAGCGGCCTGATGTCAGGTCACTACGACCTCCGCCTCCCTGGGCTCCAGCAATTCTCCCATCTCAGCCTCCCTGGTAGCTGGGATTACAGGTGCCCGCCACCATGCCCAGCTAATTTTTGTTTTTTTAGTAGAGATAAGGTTTCACCATGTTGACCAGTCTGGCCTCGATCACCTGAGCTCAAGTGAGCACCACGCCCAGCCTCTTTTTTATTTCTGAAATAGGAGCACCACCATGTATTCCATCTAAATGTGTTTTTTAATTTTATTATATTTTGGGTGACCCAGAACTGAGCAGATTATTTGAATGAGGACAGACATCAGAAGACATTATTCAAGTGAAAACACAAATGACAAGAGTGGGAGAGAACAATCACAACAAATTGACAAACAGATAATAAACAAAAAATGTAAAGGCTGCCAATCAATCCGTTCAGCTAGAGAAACGGTGCAGTAGAACAACGAGCAAACAGCTCACAGAAGAAATGCAGATGGAAACTACACACATGAAGAAATGCAAAGTTTTTTTTACAGTCAGGGAGATGCAGACTAAATTAGTGAAAGACTGTTTTGCCTATCAGACTGTCAGAATTTTTAAATTTTTTATTCATTTCTTTTTCTTTTTCTTTTTGAGATGGAGTCTGGCTCTGTCACCCAGGCTGTAGTGCAGTTGCGTGATCTTGGCTCACTGCAACCTCCATCTCCAGGGTTCAAGCGATTCTCCTGCCTCAGCCTCCCGAGTAGCCGGGATTACAGGCATGCACCACCACACTTGGCTAATTTTTGTATTTTTAGTAGAGACGGCATTTCACCGTGTTGGCCAAGCTGATCTTGAACTCCTGACCTCAGGTGATTTGCCTGCCTCAGCCTCCCAAAGTGCTGGGGTTACAGATATAAGCCACCTTGCCCTGCCAGAAATAATAAAATACACCTTAAAACATGAAATAATCCAGGTGCAGTGACTCACACCTGTAATCCTAGCACTTAGGGAGGCCAAAGTGGGAGGATCACTTCAGGCCAGGAGTTCCAGACCAGCCTGGGCAACATAGTAAAACCTTATCTCTACAACAGCCAAGAATAGTGGCTTGCACCTGTAGTCCCAGCTATTTGGAAGGCTGAGGCAAGAGGATGGCTTGAGCGTAGGAGTTCAAGGATGCAATAAGCTGTGATTGTGCCATTGTACTCCAGCCTGGGTGACAGAGTGAGAAACCTTGTCTCTTAAAAACAAAAGGGAAGGGCCGGGTGTGCGGGCTCATGCCTGTAATCCCAGCACTGTGGGAAGCCAAGGCCGGCAGATCACCTGAGGTCAGGAGTTCAAGACCAGCCTGGCCAACATGGAGAAACCTCCTCTTCACAAAAAAACAAATATAATAAAAATTATTTAAAAAAACAAATGGAAGAAATGGACAGACGGATGGAGGGAGGGAAGGAGGAAAGGAAGGAAATTATTAACATTGGTTCTGTCTTTGTAGATGTTTGGGATTGGAGGAGGCAGAGATAAAAGGGGATTTCCTATTGTATTTTTTGTATTTTCATCATCTTGGCCTTTTTTGTATTTTTCACACACCTCACTCTTCACAGAAAACTCTGCCTCCTTTGAAATGGGAGTAGATTAGGTGTATATGCGTTCTTTTTAACCCAAAGAGTATCTTACATCATGATTTTATATTCTTTGCCTTTCAGCCCTGGAAAAAACTCGAACAGAATTATTTGACCTGAAAACCAAATATGATGAAGAAACTACTGCAAAGTAAGTCTCTCTGCTCGGCCCTAACCGCACATGCTTCTCACTCTGCAGAGTCGGGCGGGATGGAGAAGGTTCTTGACCTCTGTACCGCTGCAGGTACACAGTGTCTTTCCCATGAGTTCTCGTGTCAGTTCAGTGCATATTCTAGCACTCACTGGATAACCCTTCCAACAAACTTCTTCCCTTCTTTATTATGAAGCCTGGTCAGTGCTAGGCCTTTTGCCATGAATATCTGGGAGTTCATTTATACGACACACGGGACATTTTTTGTGTGGAGCTGGGTCTGGCAAATCCTATCCCTTTTTTCCCACAGATCTTCATTTCTCCCAGGACCCTTTGGGAAGGCCAGCCTCAGAATAATAATACATTCCCATGCGGGCATATGGGTTCATGTCAGACCTTACAATGCTAGGCGTGCATGTACAGATGGATACAGATTCGGGCGGGCAGAGTCACAAAAGGCCAACCTCGTACCCAGCTCTTGTCCAAAGGAAAGTAGAGATATCCACTACAAGTGTACTTTTTACCAGCCCATCCTTGATGTGGAACAAGAGCAAGGAAGAAATAATGATCGATATAAGTCGTGAAAAGATGCAGAGTTGGCAGAAATTGCTCCTAGCCATTTCCTCCTCTACCAAATTCCAGGTGGGCAGTGCCAGGCTAGCATTTGAACCTCTTTTTCCTGTTCTGGGAGGCTCTCCCCCTCTTTCGTAGAAACACAATTGTGTGCCCACTGCCATGTCTCTTGGGTTTCCCTACCCCAGTAACAAAGGTTCCCCCGACTCTGCTCACACAGTGCCTACGTGGGCATCAGCAAGAAGAGGGGTGCTTCTGAATGGCGCTGCTGTCCCCCCAGGCTCCAGCTCTGTGTGAGGTGCTGGTACTCAGTGTCTCTCTGCCCCATCTGACTTGACGTTGGGCTTTGAGGGTGCTGCTGGGTCCGTTGCTTTCAGGATGCTGAAGGGGGCTCTTGACGTTTTGCTCAGGGTCAAGGCCTTGAGAGCCGAGCTCCCCAGCCTGGTGGTCAGAATGGATTCTGGTCATGAGTATGAAACTTACACATGAAGACTAAAACATCACCCCAGATTAGCTAATCACTCCTCTCAATTACTTCTGCTTGGACCTGATTAAGCAACTTACTTACTTGGATTAAGTTGTTTTTCTCCGTAAATCTTATTTTTAAAAATCATTATATTTCACCGGGCATGGTGGCGTGCACCTGTAGTCCCACCTACTCAGGAGGCTGAGGTGGGAGGATCACTTGAATCCAGGACTTGAGGCTGCAGTGAGCTGTGATAGTGCCACTGTACTCCAGCCTGAGCAACAGAGCAAGACCCTTTCCCTAAAAATAAGAAAAAATTTTAAAAATATATATTGTTTTTAATTTTTAAAAAAGCATGTGAGGGGCCAATTGTCCTGTCATGTAAAAATTAGACTTGGCCAGGTGCAGGGGCTCACACCTGGAATCCCAGCACTTTGGGAAGCCAAGGCGGGCGAATCACCTGAGGTCAGGAGTTTCAGACCAGCCCGACCAACATGGAGAAACCTGTCTCTACTAAAAACACAAAATTAACCGGGCATGGTGGCACGTGCCTATAATCCCAGCTACTCAGGAGGCTGAGGCAGGAGAATCGCTTAAACCCGGGAGGTGGAGGTTACAGTGAGCTGAGATTACACCACTGCACTCCAGCCTGGGCAACAAGAGCGAAAGTCTGTCTCAAAAAAAAAAAAAAAAAAAAAAATTAGCCTTGTCTCAGGACTGTAGCTCAGGGGGCAGTGGTTCCCCTGGGGTGTGCCCCACACGGCCTCTGAAATAAGAAACGTTCTTGTCTCCCAAGTGGTGAGCCAAGCCGAGGGGGATGCTGTGCACGGTGGGAAAGGGACACACTCCGTTAGATGATAAGCATGGCTCAGAGATAATAGATTCGTTCATTGATTCAGCAGATGTTCACAGAGGCCTCCTCTGTGCCTTGCCCCCTGCAAATTCTGAGCCTTTTATGGCTCCATGGGGAGTCAGTCCTTTGCAATCCAGCATGCCCAATGCTGCCATCAACGGATAGGGCACTGGCCATCAGCTGGTCAGACAGGGAGCCTGCAGGTGGCAGGCGGGCCACTCCCATTGGGACAGTCAGAAGGTGCAGTGGCCCACACCTGTAATCCCGGTACTTTGGGAGGCTAAGGTGGGTGAATCACCTGAGGTCAGGAGTTCAAGAGCAGCTTGGCCAACATGGCAAAACCCCGTCTCCAAATAAGAATACAAGAATTAACTGAGCATGGTGTCAAGCACCTGCAATCCCAGCTACTCAGGAGGTTGAGGCAGGAGAATCGTTTGAACTTGGGAAGCAGAGGTTGCAGTGAGCCGAGATGGTGCCACTGTACTCCAGCCTGGGTGACAGAGTGAGACTTCATCTCAAAAAAAAAAAAATAGTTCAGGCCGGGCACGGTGGCTCAAGCCTGTAATCCCAGCACTTTGGGAGGCCGAGGCGGGTGGATCACGAGGTCAAGAGATCGAGACCATCCTGGTCAACATGGTGAAACCCCGTCTCTACTAAAGATACAAAAAATTAGCTGGGCATGGTGGTGCGTGCCTGTAATCCCAGCTACTCAGGAGGCTGAGGCAGGAGAATTGCCTGAACCCAGGAGGCGGAGGTTGTGGTGAGCCGAGATCGCGCCATTGCACTCCAGCCTGGGTAACAAGAGCAAAACTCCATCTCAAAAAAAAAAAAAAAAAAAGTTCAACATTGGGTCTATTTGCAGAGGTGCGAATCCTAGGCCGGTAATACCAGTAGGGTTTCCACACCTGGGTTTGAATGAGCCAGAGGAGGAAAAGGTAGCTGGAGCCTGAAGATCAGGGCCCCCTTGAGGGGAGCCATGGCCCTGGGAGAGGACGGAAGGTAGGGCCAGGGACCCCTCACCTGACTCCCTCTCTCCTCCCACCAGCCAGGGGAGCTGGGGAAGGGAATAGGACATCCTCAGCATGGTGAGACTGCAGAGAAAGAATTGTCAGGAAGCCTTTCTAAAGAGGGTGGGATGGGATTCGGGATTTGGAAGATGAGTCAGGTCAGGGTTTGCAGAGGTTTGTGAAAATGCAAGCCTGGTGAATTCATTCTTGGGGAGGACCCTGCAGAGATTCTGAATGATTTGCTATGGGGCAGGATGGGCACGGCCTGGCATTTCCACATCAGAAACGGTCTGGGCACTGACGGCGGCAGCCTGGGGCCAACCACGTACTCTGACAGTTCCCAGAGAAAGCCGTCCCGCAGAAATGCAAAGAATGGCCTGAGAGAATTGGATCTTGGCTACTTTCTTTTAACTTTGGAGGCCATGGGCTCCATCTGAGACCTCCCCCGCTGCCTTTCCCTCCCTTTTCATTTTCCAAGATAGATTTGTCACTATTCCATCTGCTTCAAGTTCAACCTACACATACTTTATTAGACCAGGCACATTTTCAGTAATGCATATGAATATAAGCTCCCTGGGGGCAAATCTTTTCACATATGGTCTTAACAGTATTTCAAAAACAATTTCTTTTCCCTCTTCAGAAGGAGGCATTCTTAGGGCTGGAAGCAGTGGCTGACATCTGTAATCCCAGCAGTTTGGGAGGCTGAGGTGGGCAGCTCAGTTTAGTCCAGGAGTTCGAGACCAGCCTGGGCAACATGGTGAAACCCTGTCTCTACAAAAAATACAAAAATTATCCCGGCGTGGTAGCTCGTAACTATAGTCCTAGCTACTTGTGGGGCTGAAGTGGGAGGACCGCTTGAGCTCAGGAGGTCGAGGCTGCAGTGAGCCTGGATTGCACCACGGCACTCCAGCCTGGGTGACAGAGCAAGACCCTGTCTCAAAAATAAATAAATAGAGGGATTCTTAGATATTTGTTGATCGGAATTGGAGAGGTGTAAAGGAAGATGGGCTTTGGAGAAAGACTGACTTGGGAGTGATTCTCCAGGCTCCAGTACGAGCTCTCTGAGTGACCCTGAATACGCTGTGACCTGTCCACCTCCCTTTCTGACCTGTACAATGGCCATAAGAGTGAAGTCACTGGGTGGTTTTGAAGAGGAGTGAGATGTGTGTGTACAGCACCTGGCTTGGTGAGACTCGGAAGCTAAGCTGTCGACAGATACAAGCTATTCCCAGCAAGCCCGCAGCAGGGCATGGTACGTGTTTCTGAAATTAACGGCCTTGGAGGAAACCGACCTTAACCGCATCACCACAATGGACTGGGCCCACATTGCCTGTCCGTCGTGGGGAGATGTCACGGGGGACCCATCCCTCTCCCCTGTTTTGGAGAGAAGCCCGCAGGTCGATGGCACCGAGGCTGCTCTGAGACCCTGGTTTATCGTGAGCAGTCATCGCCGTGCGTCAGCTGGGACAGCACGGGCTGACTGTGACGAGACAACAGCAGTAAAGTTTTCCATGTGTAGGCTTGAAGCAAAATGTAATTAGCCTTTATGTGCGGAACAAGGGCCCATTGATGAATACAGCTGGTCTTTGTTTTGTCCTGTCATTGAGAGTGGGAGGTAAAAGTGTTCTTCTTCATGTTTATTAATGCAAGATTCCTTAGACAAATGGCAAGCAGTTTCATATTTGTTGGAACATGGGGACTTTGCCAAAACAGTTTTTGTGTAAGAGGACTGCAGGGTTTCCGATTATAACCATTTCTGGGTTAAATAAATGAATTATTTCTGCCCCTTTTTTTCTTTTCTGAAATTTTTTTTTTAGAGTCGGGGGTCTCACTGCGTTGCCCAGGGTAGGTCTCAAACTCCTGGCCTCAGGTGATCCTTTCACCTCAGCCTCCCAAAGTGCTGGGATTACAGGCATGAGCCACCATGCCTGGCATTTTTTCTTTTCTTTAGTTAAAAACATACCTCCTTCTCAGGTGGTCACTCTGTGTACAGATTTTGCCATCTCTCTTAGCAAACGGAGGGAGACTCTAGCAGAGGAACACAGTGTGGATTTTCACATGTAACGATTACCTGGGATGGACGTCCGTGGAGATTCCTGTAATCATGCAGCAGCAGCGCCGGCCCAGAGAGAGAGGCCTGGGCAGCCCTCCCTGCCCCAAGTTCCTGTGTCTGTCTCCTGCAGCTGTTCACTTACTTGCTGTTGGGTTTGGGTCACTACTGCACCCTCCAGCAGGAATGTCACCCTCCCAGCCAAGCAGCTAGTGTTCCGGGCAAAAGTGCAGGAATTCACATTTTTGCTGAAGCCCACGGTCCTGTGCTCTGTCCCCCCGAATCTGGGTTGGAAAAGGAGTTTCAGCTGCAACACACGCAATCAGCTTCTCGAATTCCTCCCCACTCGTGGGCCGAGGCGCTGAGCCTTGATGAAAGAAAATATTGAATTGCACTGAAATACTACTTTTCTCATAGCCAACGTTAGTCTTAGGAGAATTTGCACCTCCCAAACCTTTCCTGCCAGTAAAATTCGTATTTCTTAAGGTTACTCATGTTGTGTTCCTAGCCTATATGTTTTTTTAAAAGAACGGCATTGTATGTACGCACCGTTACATAGTACAGTTACAAAAGAGACATTTACAAGAAACTTCACTCGGGTTAATTTTAGAGGATTTTCTTTATAACCTGTATATAACCAGCACTTTATCACAAAATACATCGTCCTCTGAAACAGCAGAAAACTTTCCCATAGCTAACTCAGCTTGGGGGAGCCTCTAATCTTCTCTGCAGGAATGGAGAACTCCACGTTCCAAAAGAGGACATAAGACAGAATTTGAAAAGGGGAGGAGGCTGGACGCAATGGCTTACGCCTGTCATCCCAGCACTCTGGGAGACTGAGATGGGAAGATCACTTGAGCCCAGGAGTTCAAGACCAGCCTGGGCCACATCGTGAGACCCCACCTCTACCAGAAAATACAAACATTAGCTGGGCGTGGTGTTGTGCCCGTAGTTCTACCGGGACCCGTGTTTCTCCCATTTACTTGGGAGGCTGACTTGGAATGGTCGCTTGAGCCTGGAAGTTCCAGTCTGCAATGAGCTGTGATTGCACCACTGCACTCCAGCCTGGGTGACAGAACCAGACACCATCTCTAAAAATAATATTATTATAAAAAGGCAGGGAGGAGGAAACCAACAGTTCAAGACACAACTCTGCATGGCAAGCATGGATGTGAGGGTTATTTTCTTTCTTTCCTTTTTTTCTCCTTTCCTTTCCTCCCCCTCCCCCTTCCTCTGCCCTCCCCTCTCCTCCCCTCCCCTCCTTCCCTTCCTTCCCTCTCTCCCTCCTTCCTTCCTTCCTTCCTTCCTCCCTCTCTCCCTCTCTCCCTCCCTTCTTCCCTGACAGGGTCTCACTCCGTTTTTCAGGCTAGAGTGCAGTGGTGCAATCAGCCTTGGCTTACTGCAACCTCTGCCCCACAGGTCCAAGTTGATTCTCCTGCCTCAGCTACTGGAGTAGCTGGGATTACAGGCGAGTGTCACCATGCCTGGCTAATTTTTTTTTTTTTTTTTTTTGAGATTGAGTCTCTCCCTGTCACCCAGGCTGGAGTACAGTAGCGTGATCTTGGCTCACTGCAACCTCCACCTCCCAGGTTCAAGCAATTCTCCTGCCTCAGCCTCTCAGGTAACTGGGATTGCGGGCACCCACCGCCATGCCTGGCTAATTTTTGTATTTTTAGTGGAGACAAGGTTTCACCGTGTTGACCAGACTGATCTCAAACTCCTGGCCTCAAGTGATTCACCTGCCTTGGCCTCCCAAAGTTCTGGGATGACAGACGTGAGCAGCTGAGATCGATACTTTCCTTTACGTACTGTGCCAGACTGGTTCACGGTGGTTTCCCGAGTGTTATCTCATTTGCCCTTTCTGCAATCATTGAGGCAGCTTTTTTTGTGCTCATTGCATGGATGAGGAAGCAGTCCCCAGGAACTCACAGAGTCAGGCCCTGGACCTGGTCCTTTAGGCTCTAATGGTGCCAGCTTCATAATCAAGCAGTGAGGGTGAGGGCTAGCCAGGTGAAGGCAGGCATTCCTGGGAGTTTCATCCTTCCCCAGCCCCATAAGCGCTTGTATTTACCCTAGCAGATGGATTTCTGCCTTTTTGAACAATAACTCCACAGAACTGGGGCCAGATAGAGCCTAACTGACTAAACCTGAGAATCACACAACTGTCTTGGCCATCATGTTTAGACGAATATTGCATCCTCTGATTGAATTTGAAAGGGACAACTTAAGCGTCCTGAAAATGGAGTCTCTGCTGTACCTTTAAGAATGTAAAATTTTCTATTTCCTGTCTTTTTGATGACTCATCAGTTTCCAGTACGACTTGCTGTAATTATCCTGCTTGGATTAATTTCCCTAAAAATAGAGAAGCAGCCACTTTTATGGTTTTGAGAGTATGGACTCGAATAAAGAACCTACTGTCGCTTAAACCTTAGAGACGACTAAATCAGACTTGGAGGGAAAAACCAATGACTTTTTTTCTCTCTCTTCCTGTGTCTTATCTCCAAAAGAACTTGTGGATTTTGTAGAATGCCTGCGCCTTTTTTTTTTTTTTTTATCTCTGTACAAGTATTTTGCTTCACGCCTAAAATTTGATGCCTGGGTGAGCCCTAAAGGATTTTCCTTGTCTTTTGTACTAACAGCAGCTGTTCTGGCCTCCTCCAAATACTACGGCCATGCCCTGGTATCTCCCCAGGCTGGGGGCTAGGCAGAAACAATGGGGTGGCTTCATAGTTCCAACTCCAGGTAGCAAGTCCTCCAAGCACCAAAGATTCTTTGCTTGTTCTGTGGACTCCAGACATGGCTAGGAAATGTAATTGACATGTAGTGGACGTATCTACTGCAAACCATCAATGAGAACTGGCAAACTTGACTCCTCTCCTCCACTGATGTTTACGGAAGGTCTGCTGTGTACCATGGTAGGTGTGGTGTCAGGTGTGCTGGAACTTTAAAGACAGGGCGGGAGGGGGCTTACAGATGCCACATGCACACACACAGGCTCACACACTCCGTACCCAAAAACACGCACACAGAAACAGAGAGGCAACCGGGCACGGTGGCTTATGCCTGTAATCCCAGAACTCTGAGAGGCCGAGGCCGGCAGATCACCTGAGGTCAGGAGTTCGAGACCAGCCTGGCTAACATGGGGAAGCCTTGTCTCTACTAAAAATACAAAAATTAGCCGGGCGTGATGACGGATGCCTGTTGACCTGACACATACCAGGTCAACTACTCGGAGGCTGAGGCAGGTGAATCGATTGAACCTGGGAGGTGGAGGTAGCAGTGAGCCGAGATCATGCTACTGCACTCCAGCCTGGGCAACAGACTGAGACTCCATCTCAAAAATGAAAAACACACAGGCACTGTGTGTGTATCCATGTATATAAACACGTTTACAAATATACACAAAGCAATCAGTTCTTTAAAATTTTTTATCCTACAGTCTCAACCAGTCCTACTGCTTTTATTTTATTTATTTATTTTGAGACAGATTCTCACTCTATCACCCAGGCTGGAGTGTAGTGATGTGATCTTAGCTCACTACAACCTCCACCTCCTGGTTTCAATTTTCCCACCTCAGCCACCCAAGTGGCTGATATTACAGGTGTGTACCACCACACCTGGCTAATTTTTATATTTTTAGTGGAGACAGGGTTTCACCATGTTGCGTAGGCCGGTCTCGAACTCCTGAGCTCAAGCGATCCACCCATCTCGATCCCCCAAAGTGCTGGGATTATAGGTATGAGCCACCGCACCCAGCCGATAAAGCAGTCATATTCACCCAGCATCCTTTGAGAGGGTAGTTTAGAGAAAATCATTATTCATAGACTGTCACGTGGGTTTGGCATACATTCATACAGATTTTACCTAATTAAGTGATCCTTAAAGTTTTTCTGATTCGTTGTTAAGTCTAGGGATCTCACAGTGTATATGCGAAGCAAACAGGTAACGGACTGTTAAGTGAATACAATGTATAGATCGTAGTACATATAGTGACCAGTGAAACGGGTGTCCTGACACGCCCCCCCCCCCCCCCAGTGTCCCAGCATTGTGGGGGTCAGGCATGGTAACGGGCATTCCTGAAGCCTGCAATCCAGCAATCTCACTGCCGGTTTTTATCCAAAGGAGATCGTTGTGTTGCAATCATGCCTGTGCTCACACGTTTATCATAGCACTATTCACACAGCAGCCTAGAGACAGAAGTGACCTAAGCGTCCAGCTGCAGATGAGTGGGGGACAAAACTGTGGTGTAGCTCCACAGTGGAATACGATACAGCCTTACAAAAGGAAATCCTGCCATTTGCAGCAACATGGGTTCATCTGGGGGACATGGTGTTGGGTGAAATGAGCCAGGCACAGGAAGACGAATACCACATGATCTCACTCATGTAGACTCTAAACGCTGATCACATAAAAGTCAAGAATGGTGGTTACCAGAGGCTGGGGAGGTGGAGGAAGGAAGGGTTGGGAGAGGTTGGTTAAATGATGCATATTTACAGGTAGACGGGAGGAATAAGTTCAAGAGATCGATTAGACAGCATGGTGACTATAGTTAATGCCAGTATATTGTACAATTGTAAAGTAAATAAATGTGGTTAGCAGAAACTGTTGTTTTTGGTTTTTGGGTTTTTTTTTTTTTTTTTTTTTAAGACAGAATCTCCCTCTGTCGCCCAGGCTGGAGTACAGTGATGCAATTTTGGCTCGCTGCAGTCTCCAGGGTTCAAGCGATTCTCGTCTCAGCCTCCCAAGTAGCTAGGACTAAAGGCACATGCCACCGCGCCTGGCTAATTTTTGTATTTTTAGTAGAGACGGGGTTTCACCATGTTAGCCGGGATGGTCTCGATCTCCTGACCTCAGATGATCCACCCGCCTCAGCCTCCCAAAGTGCTGGAATTAGAGGCATGAGCCACCGGGCCCAACCCCGGTTTTTAAGTGTCGACTGAAAACTACGTCAAAAGAGAGCCTTTATCCCATGATCTGTACACCACAGGCTTAGCACATCGTGACTGTGCAGGAACTCTTGAGCCTTCCCCATGATGATGAGTGGGTCAGGGTTACTGCAGAGCTGAACGGCCTCTGCAGTGTTCAGCCTCCAGCCTGCCTGATGAGGACGTTTGCACTCAGGAAGGGTAAACTCAGGATGCTGCTGGCTCCTAAGTGGAAAGCAGCCGCCACCCGGCCTTCAAGGGCTTCAACAGCGAGGAGTTGGAGTGGAGGCCCAGCCTGGAACATTCAGGCCACCTTCTGCCCCCAATAAAATTCCTTAAAACTGGGAGGTTCTGACTCACCATGGGGAGTCCCTGGCTGCTGCTGGGAGGGCCCTGGCCGTGCAGATCGCAGTGACACAGCATGTCTTATTTGCTTCAGAAGTGGCAGAGAAGAAAGTGACTGGCCTCACGCTGCCCCGTCCCACCCAGGGACCTTGTAAAGAGAGGTGGTAAGGCTGGCAGAAAGGAGAACCATCCTTCCCGTGGGATATGCATGCCCAGTCCTTCCCACGCAATACTCCCGAGATCGTGCCACTGCACTCCAGCCTGGGCGGCAAGAGCAAAACTCCATCTCAAAAAAAAAAACAGGCAGTATACATGGGTCCATGTAAATAAACATGTTTATGAATATACTTTTTTTTTAAATTTTTATGCAGTCTCAACCCATCCTACTTTTATTCTATTTCATTTTTTTTGAGATGAGGTCTCACCCAGGCCGGAGTGCAGTGATTCGATCTTGGCTCACTACAACTTCTGCCTCCTGGGTTCGAGCAGTCTTCCCACCTCAGCCACCCAAGTAGCTGGGATTACAGGCTGATTCCTTTTACATAACATCATTTTCCTTTTTTTTATTTTTATTTTATTTTTGAGACAGAGTCTCGTTCTGTCGCCCAGGCTGGAGTGCAGTGGCGCAGTCTCGGCTCACTGCAACCTCTGCCTCCAGGTTCAAGCGATTCTGATGCCTCAGCCTCCTAAGTACCTGGGACTACAAGCATGTACCACCACATCCGGCTGTGTGTGTGTGTGTGTGTGTGTGTGTGTGTGTGTGTGTGTGTGTACTTTCAGTAGACACAGGGTTTTATCATGTTGGCCAGGCTGGTCTTGGACTCCTAGCCTGAAGTGATCTGCCACCTTGGCCTCTGAAAGTATTGGAATTACAGGCTTGAGCCAATACGCCCAGCCCATAACATTATTTTCAAGTACAAAAACTATACATGTTTACTATACAAAATTTAGAAAATTCTGAAAGATTTTTTTAAAGGAAGCAGATTGTCATAGTCCCACAGCAAAGATAATCGCTGTTCACACTTTGGCCTATTCCCATCATCTTTTTTTCTATACAAATGTTCCTTACAATGACATTTTGTCCCCCATGCACCCATCGTAAGTTGTAGATACCTTGAGTCTAAATGCATTCGACATAGCTAACCCACCATCATAGCTTAGCCTCACCTGTTTTAGGCGTGCTCAGAACACCCACATTAATTAGCCAACAGTCAGGCAAAATCATCTAACAGCTGCCCCCAACCTTTTTGTCCACAGGGACCAGTCGTGTGAAAGATAATTTTTCCGTGGACCAGTGAGGTGGGGGGCGGGGTTCGGGATGATTCAAGCACGTTACATTTATTGTGCACTTCATTATTATTACATTGTAACACATAATTAAATAATTCTGCTACTCAACATTACCTAGAATCAGTGGGAGCCCTGAGCTTGTTTTCCTGCAACTAGAGGGTCCCATCGGGGGGTGATAAGAGACAGTGACAGATCATCAGGCATTAGATTCTCGTGAGCAGCCTAGGTCCCGCGCATGCGCAGTTCACAGTAGGGTTTGCGCTCCTGTGAGAATCTAATGCTGCCGATGATGTGACAGGAGGCGGAGCTCAAGCAGTCATGAGAATAATGGGGAGCAGCTGTAAATACAGACAAAGCTTCACTCCTGCAGCACATCTCCTGCTGTGCAGCCCGGTTCCTAACAGGATACAGATGTAGAACAGACATGGCCCAGGGATTGGGGACCCCTGATCTACATAGTGCTTTCTTTTTTCTTTTTCTTTCTTTTTGAGATAGGGTCTCACTCTGTCACCCATGCTGCCATACAGTGGCACCATCATAGCTCACTGCAGCCTCTAACCCCTGGGCTCGAGCAGTCTTCCCACCTCAGCCTCCCGAGTAGCTAGGACTACAGGTGTGCACTACCATACCAGGATGATTCTTGTATTTTTTGTAGAGATAGGGTTTTGCCATGTTGACCAGGCCAATCTTGAACTCCTGGGCTCAAGCAGTCCTCCACTTTGGACTCCCACAGTGCTGGTGGGATTATAGGCATGAGCTACTGCTCCCAATCCCTTCTGTTTTTCTACCAGTGGCACAGACTGATAACATTATTTTGATTTTGAGGGTTTTTTTTTTTCTTTACCTGACATGTTGTAAATATTTCTTGCTTATCATTAAATATTCTTCAGAAACACAGTGCACACTGCATGACATTCCATCACTCAGGTGAGTCCTAAGACTTGTCCACTTACTTCCCTGCTCTTCAGGAGCGTGATTTATGACCCTGCTTTCATCGCCCCTCGGGCTTTAAACTGGGATCTTTGTCCTTGCTCTTTGTATGCCTCCGTGTTCTGCCAGTGGCTTCGGCATGCTTTTCATGCTTTGTTTGTTCTTTTGAGATGGAGTCTTGCTCTGTCAGCCCGGCTGGAGTGCAGTGGCATGATCTCAGCTCACTGCAACCTCCACCTCCCGGATTTATGCAATTCTCCTACCTCAGCCTCCTGAGTAGCTGGGACTACAGGTGTGTGCCACCACACCCAGCTACTTTTTTTTTTTTTTTTTTTTTTTGAGACAGAGTTTCGCTCTTGTTACCCAGGCTGGAGTGCAACGGCACGATCTTGGCTCATGGCAACCTCCACCTCCTGGGTTCAAGCAATTCTCCTGCCTCAGCCTCCTGAGTAGCTGGGATTACAGGCACGCACCACCATGCCCAGCTAATTTTTTGTATTTTTAGTAGAGACGGGGTTTCACCATGTTGACCAGGATAGTCTCGATCTCTTGACCTCGTGATCCACCTGCCTCGGCCTCCCAAAGTGCTGGGATTACAGGCTTGAGCCACCACACCTGGCTGTATTTTTAATAGAGACACGTTTCACCCTAGTGGCCAGGCTGGTCTTGGACTCCTGACCTCAGGTGATCCGCCCACCTCAGCCTTCAGCAGTGCTGGGATTACAGACGTGAGCCACTGCATCTGACCATCTGTGGCACCTTGAGGTAGCCTCCCAAAGCCATCATCAGACAAGAGAGTTTGGAAACCCCGAGTTCTCCAAGGGCTCACAGCAGCACTGGCACGGGGCCCCTGTTCCTAGACTGCTGCTCCATGACATTTGTCTCTAGTGAAAATCAGGGGACAGTGGACAATGCACTCAGCTCAGAGACCTTGACTCTGGTCCCATCTGTCCCCACATGTGGCCCCACAAAACCCCTCCTTCGGCCGCAGCACCAACCTTGCTGGTAAAACGAAAGGATCGGACTGGATGCCAGGCAGGATGGAGGAGCCGGCCCATTTGTCAGCCTCTTGCACTTTCTTGCCCAGTTGTGGATCCCAGAGGCCTGGATCTCTGTTGCTGTCTCCCAGTGGGGCCTGTTTGTGGAGTGACCTTCAGGCAGGTCTGCATCCAGGGCACCAGGCACAGCATGAGTCACGGTGGGAAGAACCTGGTTCACAACAAGACCTGGGTTTGATTCCCGACTCTGTGAATTACATAACCTCGAGATGGGCAGGCTTCCTTACTCAGGCCTTGGTATTTTCTTTTTTGTTGTTGTTTGTTTTTTTACCTATCTGACTGAGGTCTAATACCCAGAGACTTTAGTATTTTCATAAATGAAAGCATGCCACTTCTCAACTCTAATCCCAATACTTTGGGAGGTCGAGGCAGGCAGATCATTTGAGGCCAGGAGTTCCAGTCCGGCCAACATGTCGAAACCCTCTCTCTACTAAAAATACAAAAACTTGCCAGGCATGGTGGCAGGTGCCTGTAATTTCAGCTACTCAGGAGACTGAGGCAGGAGAATCACTTGAACCTGGGAGGTAGAGGTTGCAATGAGCCGAGATCACACCACTGCACTCCAGCCTGGGCAACAGAGAGAGACTATTTAAAAAAAAAAAAAAAAGAATGCCACTCTGGTGCAGGTGCCTCGCAAGGACCTCTACAAAGTTCTCCCCAGAGGCCTGGATCTCTGTTGCTGTCTCCCAGCAGGGCCTGTTTGTGGAGTGACCTTCAGCCAGGGCTGCATCTGTAAAGGGTGTCTGACATTGCTGCTGCCTGCAAGGCACCTGGCATGACCTGGCACATTTTAAAAAGGTCTGCTTACCTCTCCCTGCTGAAGGTCTCTTCCCACTCTCAGGAATTCTGTCGCCTTCCATGATGAATTTGTAAAAATCCTTATCCACACTGCAAGACCTACTCATCCATATTAGCGTGCCACAGCTGGGAGAGCGGGGCGCAAGGCTTTCTTTCCCATCATCTTCCTCAGGGGACCCTAAATTTTAAAATCTATGTTAGTCACCATTGAGGTGCTGCTAATACAGTGGCCAAAAGTTCCAAGGTCAGACCATTGCACAGCTGCAAATGCCTTCAGAGATGTGTCTCTAAAAAATCAACACCGGGGCCAGGCGTGACAGCTCACACCTGTAATCCCAGCACTTTGGGAGGCCGAGGCGGGTGGATCGCTTGAGGTCAGGAGTTTGAGACCAATCTGGGCAACATGGTGAAACCCCTTCTCTACTAAAAATACAAAAATTAGCCACAGTGGTTCAGGCCTGTAATCCCAGCACTTTGGGAGGCTGAGTCAGGTGGATCACAAGATCAGGAGTTTGAGACTAGCCTGGCCAACATAGTGAAACCCCATCTCCATTAAAAATACAAAAATTAGTTGGGTGTGGTGGCAGGTGCCTTTAGTCCTAGCTACTCGGGAGACTGAGGCAGGAAAATGGCTTGAACCTGGGAGGTGGAGGTTGCAATGAGCCAAGATTGTGCCACCGCACTACAGCCTGGGCAAGAGCGAGACTATCTCAAAAAAAAAAAAAAAAAGCTGGGTGTGGTAATGGGCTCCTGTAATCCCAGCTCCTGGGGAGGCTGAGGCAGGAGGCACAGGTTTCAGTGAGCTGAGATTGTGCCACTTGCACTCTAGCCTGGGCGACAGAGTGAGAATCTGTCTCAGAGGAGAAATCAGCACAGAGGTTATAATCTGGTAACTAACTGTCTTCTATGTGCCACATTTTTTGCAAGATCCAAGTTTTAAAGCGAGAACAAGCTGCTGGGTCCCCTCCCAGCTGACTGACACCAAGGTGGCAGCCCACATTGGAGATCTGGCTCCATCTGACCTGGAGAATTTGGGGCACCCTGGGCCAGTGTAAAACAAATTAAAAGAGGTGCCAAACAGCCGGGCACCCAGCAAGGATGCCCAGGGATCTTGTTCCGGGATTTGGTTAAAAAACTTTTTGGAACCTGCCTCAAAGAATGAAAAGTTTCCTATAGGAAGGCAGAAGCGGGCGAGATAATTGAACTCATTGATTTCCTTCACGGCGTGTTTGCCCCTTCATTCTCTTCCCGAGGTGCTGTTTGTTGAGGAATGTCTCCAATTGCCAGAAAGACAGTGGGGTGTCTCATATTTCCTCGCCACCTCTCCTTTCAGCCAGAGCTGAGTTCGAAGGCAAGCCTGCAATATGAATTTTTAATGCCAGGCTTTATGGCTTCACTCCAGCACGTTCCGACTGCATCGCTCTCCTGAGCCTTCAGATTTAATGCTCCAATGAACAGAGCAAAGACTGGGGCATTCGACATCAGTGAGAATTAACCCCCAGATGACCACGGCGGTGCCCTCCGATTTTCCTAAAGGAAAACGTAAGGAGTCAGGAGAAAAAAAATAAAAATTATCCCGTCCAGGCAAGGTGGCTCACGCCTGCAATCCCATCACTCTGGGCCCCGAGGCGGGCGGATCACCTGAGGTCAGGAGTTCCAGACCAGCATGGCCAATATGGTGAAATCCAACTCTATTAAAACACAAAAATTAGCCAGATGTGGTGGTGGACACCTGTTTTCCCAGTTACTTGGGAGACTGAGGCAGGAGAATGGCTTGAATCTGGAAGGCGGAGGTTGCAGTAAGCCAAGATCACACCACCGCACCCCAGCCTGGGTGACAGAGAGAGACTCTGTCTCAAAAAAATAAAAAATATATGTTGTGTTGAGAATGCTTACTATCAAAACAGCCTGAAGCACAAAAGCACAGCTTATTCTTGAAACTTATGAGATGGCCGATATTTTTACCTTTTCACTTTTTCTGAGTTGAACAATGTGTACTTCGATGAATTTCTGTGATCTTCCTACCCTTAAAAAAAAATCTTGGCTGGCTGGGCCCGGTGGCTCACACCTGTAATCCCAGCACTTTGGGATGCCAAGGAGGGCGGATCACAAAGTCAGGACTTTGAGACCAGCCTGGCCAACGTAGTGAAACGCTGTCTACTAAAAATACAAAAATTAGTTAGGCATGATGGCACACGCCTGTAGTCCCAGCTACTCAGGAGTTGGGAGGCTGAGGCAGGAGAATTGCTTGAACCCCAGAGGCGGAGGTTGTGGTGAGCCGAGATTGAGCCACTGCACTCCAACTGGGCAACAGAGCGAGACTCCGTCAAAAAAAAAAAAAAGAAGAAAAAACCTCCGCAATTTGTAGGAGTTACAGAATACATAGATGACTGGCTGCTCTGCATCTTCCATGGAAAGCCCAAATGTAATTAGAAATTCAATTGCCGATGGATTTTTCCAATGGATAAAGGACCGGTTGTGTTAAGTGGCTAATTCCTTTTGTATGCAGATGAGTGATTGTTATTTTCCTATAGTAGCTTTTTGAAAAATTGTTCAGTTGGCCAGGTGCAGGGGCTTACACCTGTAATCCCAATACTTTGGGAGGCCAAGGCACGAGGGTCGTTTAAGGCCAGAAATTCAAGACCAGCCTGGGCAAAACAGCGAGATGGTATGTCTATTTAATTTTTTTTAAAAAGTTTTAAAATAAAAATTGCTCAAATCGAAGTACATTGAAGGACAGAGTCTTTAGTAAATGGTGGAATAATGGGCCAACGGTGTGGAAGCCAGTAGAGTCAGAGCAGAGCCCCCTGCAAAGTCAAGTCTAGATGTTCAGAACACTGAGTGATGGATTATTTATTTATTTTGAGACAGGGTCTCTGTTCCCCAGGCTGGAGTGCAGTGGTGTGATCTTAGTTCACTGCATCCTCCACCTCTTGGGTTCATGCAATTCTCCTGCCTCAGCCTCCCAAGTAGCTGGGATTACAGGCACGCACCACCAGAGCTGCCCAGTTTTTATATTTTTAGTAGGAAGACAGGGCTTCACTGTGTTGGCCAGGCTGGTCTCATACTCCTGACCTCATGTGATCCACCCATCCCGGCCTCCCAAAGTGCTGGGATTACAGGTGTGAGCGACTACACCCGGGCTAGATATTTAAAACATTTAGATGTGACCAAAAAAAACTATAAAAACACTAGGAACAATTTTAGGTGGATATTTATACAATAAGGGGGTGGGCAAAAAAGTTTTTAAGTGTAATGCCAGAAGTAGAACTCGCAAAGGGAAATTCAGACCTTTGTGGAGATGGATGGGCAGGTGGATAGATGGACAGACGGATGGATAGATGGACGGACGGATGGACAGATGGACTTAGACAGACTGGCGAAAATATTTGCAATGTATATAACAGAGTGAGAATGTGCGTGCATGCATGCGTGTCTGTGTGTGTGTGTGTCTGTGTGTGTGTGTGTCTGTGTGTGTGTGTGCGTGTGTGTGTGTGCGTGTCTGTGTGTGTGTGTGTCTGTGTGTGTGTGTGCGTGTCTGTGTGTGTGTGTGTATCTCCTTACAGAGCAATAAGCAAAGTTTCATTTCCCAGTAGAAAAACCTCTATATTTTCAGTTCCTTACTAGACATTTCTACTGTGGGCATCTCAAACTCAGATTAGCCTGTTATTCTCCGTGACCTCCCCCTTCCCTACAGTCAGCCCCCTTCTGCCTTCTTCCTCTGCCCAGCCATACCTGCTCCTCCTCCATTCCGGAAACTGAGGGTATTTCTTGATTCCTTTTGAGCCCTCTGTCTATTCTGTGTTAGTTTTGCCTCGATGCAACATCGCACGTTCCCAGCTTCATCACCACTCTCACTACCGTCATTTTAATTTGGTTTTCTTCTTTTTTTTTTTTTTTTTTTTTTTGAGACAGGGCCTCGCTCAGTCACCCAGGCTGGAGTGCAGTGGCACAATCTCCACTCACTACAATCTCCACCTCCCAGGTTCAAGCAATTCTCCTGCCTTAGCTTCCCAAGTAGCAGGGATTACAGGCAGCCACCACCACATCTGGCTAATTTTTGTGTTTTTAGTAGCAACGGGGTTTCACCATGTTTTCCAGGCTGGTCTCGAACTCCTGACCTCAAGTGATTCACCTGTCTCAGCCTCCCAAAGTGCCAGATTACAGGCGTGAGCTGCTGTACCTGGCTTTAATTTATTTTTCATCTCTTGATCTCACTTCTTCAAGATTTTCTGAACTTGACCTTCTACCACCAGTTTCCCCCTGGATGAAACCACCCTCCAAGCATCTGCTAAAAGTATCTTTCAGAAATATGTCTAATCCTGCTAAAACCTGTCCTGCTTAAAATCTCTCAGTGGCGCAGTCTCTAAGAAAGTCCAGACTCCCAGCATGATGCACAAGGCACTTGGGGATACAGCCCTGCCTTCCCAGCCTCATCTTATGCCAGTGCAAACTCTCCCATTCTGGAGAATCCCAGGCCTTTCCCCAGCTCACCCTGCAGCCATTTCCACCTTTCCTGACAAGCAGATCCTGCCCTACCTTCCCTTCTCCTGTGCCCACACTTAGCTGCTCCGTCTAAAGAGGGCTCTGGTCTCCCCCATTCTAGGGACTTTTCATGTGGGGTCTATAGGGAGAACCCGGGGACTTCACGAATTGGACCCAGAAAAAAATACATTTTTATTTCCATCAGTGTCTGTAACTGCAATGTAGCATTTCCTTCCATTGCAAATGAAGCCCCACACCGGGGTAACTGCAGACCTGTGACCTTGTTTCAAGTGGAAATCACAGAGGCTTTCATATTTCATTCCCGTTGTTACAGAGATCACAACCGCTGTTTGGATTCATGACTACTTCAAAATGTCAGTAGTCCTTAGATGGTTATTTAGTGCAACAGTAAAGAACAGTTGTTCCTATATCACAAATCTGGTTTTAAAACAATATTGTCTGGGCGCAGTGGCTCATGCCTGTGATCCCGGCACTTTGGGAGGCCGAGGTGGGCGGATCACTTGAGGTCAGGCATTTGAGGCCAGTCTGGCCAACATGATGAAACCTCATTTGTACTAAAAGTATAAAAAATTAGCTACTCGGGAGGCTGAGACAGGAGAATCGCTTGAACCTGGGAGGTAGAGGTTGCAGTGAGCCAAGATCAGGCCGCTGCACTCCAGCCTGGGCAACAGAGCGAGACTGATTCTCAAAAAAACTAAAAATAAATTTTTAAAAATAAAAAATATTGCAATAACTGCACTTCTCTTTCTTTTCTTTTCTTTTCCTTTTCTTTTTCTTTCTTTTTTCCAAGACAGAGTCTCACTGTGTCACCCAGATTGGAATGTAGTGGCCTGATCTCGGCTCACTGCAACCTCTGCCTCCCGGGTTCAAACGATTCTCCTGCCTCAGTCTCTTGAGTAGCTGAGATTAGAGGTGCTTGCCCCCATACCTGGCTAATTTTTGTATTTTTCATAGAGATGGTTTCACTGTGTTGGTCAGGCTGGTCTTGAACTCCTGATCTCAAGTGATCTATCTGCCTTGGCCTCCCAAAGTGCTAGGTTTACAGGCGTGAGCCACCACACCCAGCCTGAACTTCAAAATAATTGTTTCCCTTGGTCTTTAAAACATGATTAGACTTATGTCCTCTAGTGGACCTAGGGACTTACATCTTTAAAACATTCCGATAGACGTCCGTATTCTTTACAAGACTTCCAGAGGGGACTGTGGCAAAGGAAGGGTTAAGCAGCCGCTTCAGGTTGACAGAGCCTTGAGGGCTGCGTCTGGACCCACCTCCTTCTTTGCCCCACCCCTTTGCACAGTGCCACTTTGTACCACATGACTTTTTATTTGTTTGTTTTGAGACAGGATCTAGCTCTGTCACCCAGGCTGGAATGCAGTGGTGCAGTCACCACTGACTGCAGCCCTGACCTCCTGGGCTCAAGGGATCCTCCCACCTCAGCCTCCTGAGTAGCTGGGGCTACAGGCAAGGGCCACCACACCCAGCTAATTATTTTTTAATTTTTAGAGATGGGGTCTCACTACGTTGCCCAGGCTGGTCTCGAATTCCTGGGCTCAAGCGAGCCTCCCACCTCTGTCTCCCAAAGTGCTTGGATTACAGACGTGAGCCACGGCGCCCAGCCCCTGTTTATTTAATCTCTGTGTGTTCCTTATATCCTGTGAACCCGAGTACAGAGTGTAGACAGTAATTCTACATATATTCTGGATTTTAGCTGCTCACTTACATTTATGACTGCTTTTACCTACCAATTAATTGCTTTTCTTTTCACTCAAGTTTTAGTGATTTTCACTGTCCCAAAGAATCGTATGTAGTTGACTCTTTAACAACTACAGGTTAGAGGCACTGACCCTTCCACACATTGAAAAATCCAAGTACAACTTTTGACTCCTCAAAAGCTTCACTGACAGCCTACTGGTGACCGGAAGCCATATCAGTTACATAAACTGCCGATTGAGATGTTTTGTAAGTTACATATGTTACATACAACATTCTTCCAATAAAGTAATGTAGAGAAAAGAAAATGTTAAGGAAATCCTAAGGAAAAAATACATTTTCTATTCATTAAGTGGAAGTGGATCATCAGAGAGGTCTTCATCCCCTTCATCTTCAGATCAAATAGGAAGAGGAAGAGGAGGGTTGGTCTTGCCGTCTCGGGTGACAGCAGAAGAGGTGGTGGAGGAGGTAGGAGGGGAGCCAAGTACATTCAGTGTAATTTTATTGAAAAATATTTAAGTTAAAGTTAAACCATGCTGTTCAGACCCATATTCAAGGGTTAACGAGAGAGAGAGAGAGAGTGTGTGTGTGTGTATACACAAAAATAACAACATAATATATAGATAAGATAGGTCCCATCAATCTTAATCATTTCTAATATGGTTTTGGTGTTAGAAAATAGTCTTTTCAGGCTGGGCATATTGACTCATGCCTGTAATCCTAGCACTTTGGGAGGCCAAGGCAGGTGGATCACTTGAGGTCAAGAGTTCAAGACCAGCTTGGCCAACATAGCGAAAATCCATCTCTATTCTAAACACAAAAATTAGCCTGGTATGGTGGTGCATGCTTATAGTCCCAGCTACCTGGGAGCCTGAGTCAGGAGAATCCTTGAACCTGGGAGGCGGAGGTTACAGTGAGCTGAGATCACGCCACTACACTCCAGCCTGGGAGACAGAGTGAGACTCCATCTCAGAAAAAGAGAAAATGGTCTTTTCCCCTCAATCCGTTTTCATGTTTTTCAATGATTTATTGCGTCTTTAACTTGTCTGAAGTTTATTATAACATAGAGAGTAATGTTTGTTTGTTATTCTTTATATTAATACCCAGTTTGCCCAATAATACTGATGGTTTCTTCCTCCAATATTTAATATCCAACAAATAGGGCATAATTACATATATTTCTGGATTTCCGTCTATACTTTCGTTCTATCAGTCGAGTTTTTTACTCTAGTAAGTGCCACACCACACTTTGGATGAAGACTTCTTGTTTTCTGTTTCAGTATCTTGTATAGCCAGTTTACTGTTGTTTTTGCTTTTTTTTTTAAAAAAAAAAAACACACCTTTAGTATTTTGGTCACCTATTTTTTCTACATGTTATGCATCTTGTCATTTTACCAATTTTTTTTCTTGGAGATAGAGTCTCGCTCCGTCACCCAGGCTGGAGGGCAATGGTGCAATCTTGGCTCACTGCAACTTCTGCCTCCTGGGTTCTCCTGTCTCAGCCCCCCTAGTAGCTGGGATTATAGGTGCCCACCACCATACCCAGCTCATTTTTGTATTTTCAGTAGAGATGGGGTTTCACCATTTTGGTCAGGCTGGTCTCAAACTCCTGACATCGTGATCTGCCCGCCTCGGCCTTCCAAAGTGCTGGAATTACAAGCGTGAGCCACCACACCCAGCCATTTTATCAACTTTTATAAATTAACTTGGGAGAGAAATGTATGCTTCTTTAGATTTAATGCAGCTGCACATAAGAAATGTATCATTCCCTTCCTTTGCTCCAAGCATTCTGTAATCCGATTTTTCTATGGATGGCATTTATACTATGTTGTTTTAATTTTTATGTGCTTATATTTTTATTCCTGTTGTAAATGAGATAGATCTTTTACTTCATTTTGTGGATGTTTATTACTAGCATAGTGGAGTTTGTTTATTTCCTAGTCTTTACCAAGAAACACAGGGCTTTGCTGAAGTCATGATTGACCGAGCCCATCTGCTCCAAGCGAATCCCTTGGATTTGGGGAGCATGGGACTGTATGACCTACTGGTAGTGAATGTGCACCCTTTGTGACACTCAGAACCCCTGATCCTCTTCTTTCATTTCTGTTTTCAAAGGGGGCATTCTATTCTATCTCTGGGAAGAATCACACAGAATCTTGGTTTAAGTCTGTGTCCTTTTCCCTGTTAACCAAATGCTCCAATGATTTCCCCTCTGTAAATTGAACTGTGACCTGGTTTTTAGATTCCATGTGACCCGCAACTGTGTTAGATTCTCCTAGTGGAGTAGCTCATTCTCTATTAGGTCGGTACAAAAGTAATTGCAATTTTTGCCCTTAAAAGTAACGGCAGGTCAGACTCGGTGGCTCACATCTGTAATCCTAACACTTTTGGGAGCCTGAGTCAGGCAGATCACCTGAGGTCAGGAGTTCAAGACCACCCTGGCAAACATGGTGAAACCCATCTCTACTACAAACACAAAAATTAGCTGGGTGTGGTGATGGGCATCTGTAATCCCAGCTATTGGGGAGGCTGAGGCACAAGAATTGCTTGAACCTGGGAAGCAGAGGTTACAGTGAGCCGAGATGGCACCACTGCACTCCAGCCTGGGCGAGAAGACAGAAACTCCATCTCAAAAACAAAGTAATAGCAAGGCCGCAATTACTTTTGCACCAACCTAATAGTAGGATTACACTTTTATATAATACATTTTATTCCATTTTTATTTTACATGTTTTCTGGATTTTCTTGCTTATTTAAGACAAGTTGAAGCTTATGTTTCTATTTACTGTACTGTTTAGCATTTCTTATTTCTCCCTAAATGTTTTTATGCTACATTTAATGTTGGTTAGTCTGGCTTCAAATCTTACCTTAATTAGCCTTTTTAAAAAGTCTAGTTGGCCATGCGCACTTGTTCACATCTGTAACCTCAACACTTTGGGAGGCCGAGGCAGGAGGATCACTTGAGCCCAGGAGTTGGAGACCAGCCCGGGCAATGTAGTGAGATCTTCTCTCTAAAAAAATATTAAAAATTAGCTGGGCATGGTGGTGCTCACCATAGTCTTAGCCACTTGGGAGACGGAGGAGGGAGGACTGCTCGAGCCCAGGAGGTTAAGGCTGTAGTGAGCCAAGATCGTGCCACTGCACCCCAGCCTGGGCAACAGAATGAGATCCTGTCTCCAAGAAAAGAAAAAATCTAGTTAGTCATTGCCTTTTCACTCAAAATGTGTTTCTACCACCCTTTTTGGATTTCTTTTTTTTTTTTTTTTTTTTTTTTTTTTGAGACGAGGTCTCGCTCTGTTGCCAGGCTGGAGTGCAGTGGCGCGATCTCAGCTCACTGCATCCTCCGCCTCCTGGGTTCAAGCAGTTCTCCTGCCTCAGCCTCCCGAGTAGCGGACACTATATGTGTGTGCTACCACACTGGGCTAATTTTTGTATTTTTGGTAGAGACGGGGTTTCACCATGTTGGCCAGAATGGTCTTGATCTCCTGATCTGATGATCCGTCTGCCTCAGCCTCCTGAAGTGCTGGGATTACAGGTGTGAGCCACTGTGCCCAGCCCTTTTTGGATTTTTTTTTTAAGAGATGGGGTCTCACTATGTTGCCCAGGCTGCAGTGCAGTGGCTATTCACAGGCTGATCCCACTACTGATCAGCACGGGAGTTTTGACCTGCTCCGTTTCTGACCTGGGCTGGTTCACCCCTCC
Organism: Saguinus oedipus; assembly: GCA_031835075.1. Classification (NCBI taxonomy): domain Eukaryota; kingdom Metazoa; phylum Chordata; class Mammalia; order Primates; family Cebidae; genus Saguinus; species Saguinus oedipus. Next base: position 57,976,294 of record CM063170.1, read on the forward strand.
TTAGGCAACCTGGTGGTCCCCGCTCCTGGAAAGTCACCATATTGATGCCAAACTTAGTGCAGACACCCAATCAGCATAGCACACTACAGCCCCAAACTCCTGGGCTCAAGAGATCCTCCTGCCTCAGCCTCCCAAGTAGCTGGGACTACAGGCACAGGCCACCACGCCTGGCGGATTTTTTTTTTAAAATATGTATTTTATTTTTATGGGTAAATTTGGCCTAATTACATTTACTGATGTAACTCTTAAATTTCTCTTTATTATTGAATTGTTGATCCTTTTTTCTAATTCATACTACCTCCATCCTCGGCTTTCTGATCTTTTTATTTTTTAATTTTTTCAAGACGGGGGTTCACCATGTTGGTCAGGCTGGTCTTGAACTCCCAACCTCAGGTGATCTGCCCACCTTGGCCTCCAAAGTGCTTGGATTACAGGCGTGAGCCACCACGCCTGGCTGGCTTTCTCATCTGTTTAAGGAAAATTGAGTGAACAGCCTAAATGACCCTCTGAATGTCCCCTGAACCTTCTAATCAACCCTGCCTTGAGTCTCCTCTTGTTACTGAAATTTACTTTCTGACACAGAATCACTGAGCCCTTCTGAAACCTTTTCAAAACTCTATATTTAAATGTTCTTATCGTACTGTACTATTATTAGATTACATGTCTAGCACAGCAGCAAATTACACTTCATTATATTAACCTCGCCACTTCCTTCTACAATGAGACCCCGTCTTTTATAAAAATACTCTGGACCTACAGATTCCTGCTGGTGAATTCTTTAAAGCTATCTGGATTTCCAGCGATTGTCTTCTACTCCGTTTACAAAGCAGCTGCTGTTTAGCAGCATTATCAGTTAGTGGCGAGAAACCTTTATTCCCTGGCATATGGTAAATATTTTTCACCAACTTGAGGTACGCCACATAAGTGCCCTGGGGTTTACGCACAGAGACAAAGATTTCTTCTCACATTGTTTTAAACAATCCAGCTGCCATTTTAAGTTTCACTAAACTCAGAAATTTTTCACCTGGGCTAGGCGCAGTGGCTCAGCCTGTAATCTCAGTACTCGAGGAGGTCAAGGCAGGCGGATCACTTGAGGTCAGGAGTTTGAGAGCAGCCTGGCCAACATGGAGAAACCCCATCTCTACTAAAAATACAAACATTAGCCGGGTGTGGTTGTACGCGTCTGTAAGTCCAGCTACTCCGGAGGCTGAGGTAGGAGAATCACTTGAACCTGGGAGGCAGAGGTTGTAGTGAGCTGAGATTGTGCCACTGCACTCCAGCCGGGGCAACAGAGAGAGACTATATCTTAAAAAAATAAAAAGAAAAGAAGTGTATCAACTAGACACCCAGGGTCCTTCTGTACGTTGAAACCTGGGAAGTGACTACCCTGGCATTTGAAAAGTGACTGAATTCAATTTCCTCTCCAGAGTTACGATGACATTGTATTAATACATTGATGATCAAAAGCTTACCTAAGCTGTAAGGCCAGCTACTGGATATACATCCTCCTAATGGAGATATTATTATCGCCTGAAATTATCCAACCGTGAACACAGGAAACAGCCTGTCTTGTCCGATAAGACTCCTTTCCAGCCGGACGCGGTGGCTCACTCCTGTAATCCCAGCACTTTGGGAGGCCAAGGCGGGTGGATCACGAGGTCAAGAGATCGAGACCATCCCATCTCTACTAAAAAAAAAATACAAAAATTAGCTGGGCGTGGTGGCGCGTGCCTGTAGTCTTAGCTACTTGGGAGGCTGAGGCAGGAGAATTGCTTGAACCCAGGAGACAGAGGTTGCAGTGAGCCGAGATCGTGCCACTGCACTCCAGCCTGGCAACGAAGCAAGACTCTGTCTCAAAAAAAAAAAAAAGACTCCTTTCCAACCAGGCTTGGTGGCCCACACCTGTAATCCCAGCACTTTGAGAGGCCAAGCTGGGAGGATTGCCTGAGCTCAGAAATTCAAGACAGGCTGGGCAAAACATAGCAAGAACTCATCTCTGCTAAAAATTAAAAACCCTTTCCAAAATGAATTGGTTTTTGTTTTTAAGACAGGGTCCTGATCTGTCACCCAAGCTAGAGTGCAATGGCACAATCATAGCTCACTGCAGCCTCAACTCCTGGGATCAAGCCATCCTCCTGCCTCACCCTCCCAAGTAGCTGGTTCTACAGGTGCATGTCAGCACACCCAGCTATTTTTTTTAAATTGTAGAAATGGGGTCTTGTTATGTTGCCCAGGCTGGTCTCGAGCTCCTGGCCTCAAGCAATCCTCCCACCTGAGCCTCCCAAAGTCCTGGGATTACAGGTCCAAGCTACTCCGCCAAAAACAAATTCTATAACCAAAGCAGATAAATTGTTTTTTGTTTAGTTTTTTTACGTTAACACTTTTACTACCCTACTTCCAACAAAGTATCTGAGGTGGATTTAATACAAGACACAGAATCAATAAAGCTCTTAAGTGAAGTCTGAGAGTTACAGGGGGATGGCTCAGTGGGGAAGGTAACTTCTAAGGCTTGGCTTTGAATAAAACACTCAACTCTTCAATAACCTGGTGTGACTAAGACATTCTCTACCTACTTTTTTTTTTATCATTAAGAGATCGAGGCCTGGCACCATGGCTCACACCTGTAATTCCAGCACTTTGGGAGACCAAGGCAGGAGGATCACCTGAGGTCAGGAGTTTGAGACCAGCCTGGCCAACATGGTGAAACCCCATCTCTACTAAAAATACAAAAATTAGCCGGATGTGGTAGCAAGTGCCTGTAATCCCAGCTACTTGGGAGGCTGAGGCAGGAGATTTGCTTGAACCCAAGAGGCAGAGGTTGCAGCAAGCCAAGATTATGCCACTATACTCCAGCCTGGGAGTCTTGCTCCGTCTTAGAAAAAAAAAGTCAGTATTACTATGCCACCCTAATATACTGTTTGCTTAGCTAGAAGGGAAAAATTCTTGTTGCAATTAACCTTTCTATTTTTTTCACTACATCTAAGTATTGTGAACTTCCTTTGTGGTATTTTAGTGATTAGACAGGATGGAGGGCATTCTTAAAGATTCATGGCCAAATCCGATGATGTCAGAGTGAAGGGAACGGACGGTCTTTGTGGGGCCAGCAAGTCTGGCCCCATCTGAATTGTTTGTCTAACACTTCACAAGTAGAATAGGAACCGCTGAATTATTCATTTTCAAGTTGCCCTAAAAAAAGGCACTTAGCCTGCCGAAAGGCAGACTTTCGGTGCCAGCGAGAGGAAGAGGAAGGACGCTGTCTTTCCTTTGAATGTTCTGATGCCTCCACTGCCTGGTTCTTCAGTTTCACTTCCCAGCCCTGCAGGGTGCGGGAAACCACCAGCTAACTTAAATGCAGGACAGTTAAGCGGGGAGGGAATTGTGGACAAATCCAGAGAGACTCTGAAACAACAGGTGAGCCAGGCATTGACTTTACTGGGGAAAGACCAGGTGGAGGAAGGTTCAAGGAGCTTCAGTTGGTCAGAAGGCACCAGGACTTGGGACCTGAGCCAGGGAGGTAGGCCCCGGAAGGAGGTTTGGGCTTAGAGATGGGGAAGGAGAGAAAGCCGAGAGTAATGACTAGTTTGCAATCAGAAATCTTTTATTCTTGTGTTTAGCTTCTCTGACACCAAAGCTTTTCTTTTTATTTATTATTTATTTATTTACTTTGAGGCACGCTCTCACTCTGTTGTTCAGGCTGGAGTATAGTGGCACGATCTCAGCTCACTACAACCTCTGCCTCCCAGGTTCTCCTGCCTCAGACTCCTGAGTAGCGGGGATTACAGGCACACACCACCACTCCTGGCTAATTTGTTTTTGTGTTTTTAGTAGAGACGGGGTTTCACCATGTTGGCCAGGCTGGTCTCAAACTCTGACCTTAAGTAATCCATCTGCCTCAGCCTCCCAGAGTGCTGGGATTACAGGCATGAGCCACCATGCCCAGCCCCAACCTTGTTTTTTTTTTTTTTTTTTTTTTGAGACAGAGTTTCTCTCTTGTTGCCCAGGCTGGAGTACAATGGCACAATGTCAACTCACTGAAACCTCCGCCTCCTGAGTTCACGCGATTCTCCCGCCTCAGCCTCCCAAGTAATTAGGATTACAGGTGTGCGCCACCACACCCAGCTAATTTTTTTTTTTTTTTTTTTTTTTTGTATTTTTAGTAGAGACGGGGTTTCACTGTGTTGGCCAGGCTGGTCTCAAACTCTTGACCTCACGTGTTCCACCCACCTCAGCCTCCCAAAGTGCTGGGATTACAGGTATAAACCATTGCATCCAGCCCCAACCTTTTCTTCACAGCTCCTACCGCACAGTACATAGGGAAGAAAGTCATTAGAAACTCTTGTACTTGGGAGTTGGAGCAGGGCTTTTGGTATAGACAGGTTGCCCACCATGCCCTTGAGCCCAGGCAGCTTTGCCCTGGGCCTCAGTTTCCCCACCTGTGAAATCCTAGCAGTCTTCCTCTGTAGTCTGCATTGCTCCCCTGTGGTGTGTCTTTTGTGCAGCGTAGGAGGCGGATGAGAGGGAGAAGCCCGCTTCTTGCCCAAAATACAATTTGGCGCATTCTTGGGCAGCCTCCACTGGCAGCTACCGGTGGGATGCTCATAGGTGAAATAAACCAGGAAAGAAACAGAATCTGAAAGGTGGTGCTGAAAGAGAGAATTCAGAAATTGGGCAAGCAGTACTCCCACCAGTAGGAAAGTTTGCTGATAGTTTCACACTAAAACATGAAGGAGACTCTTGAAAACAGTGCATATAGATGATGGAACAGCAGCCCTTCCTGAACAACTTTTCAGTCTGAAACTAGGGCCAGGTGTGGTAGCTCGCACCTGCAATTCCAGCTACTTAGGAGGCTGACGCAGGAGGATCCCTTGAGCCTAGGAGTTCAAGGCTGCAGTGAGCCATGATTGCACCGCCGCGCTCCAGCCTGGGCAGCAAAGCAAGACCTGGTCTCCACAAAAAGTGTAATTAGCCAGGCGTGGTGGTGCACACCTGTAGTCCCAGGTATCCAGGGACCGAAATGGGAGGATCACTTAAGAAAGAGTTCAAGACCAGCCTGGCCAACATAGTGAGACCTCATTTCTACAAAAAAATTAAAAATTAGCCAGGTGTGGTGATGTACACTTGTAGTCCCAGCTACTTGGGAGGCTGAGGCAGGAGGATCTCTAGAGCCCATGAGTTCGAGCCTGCAGCATGCCATGATCAAGGGTACTGCACTCCAGCCTGGGCAGCAGAGCAAGACCTGTTAAAAAAAAAGTAGTAATAAAAACAAATCTGAAAGTAAAGAAGCAACACCCAGTCCCCATTTCCCACCGGGTTGCTGTCCACCTGTGATTCCTGGTACAGTTGGGGCGAGTCCCTGGATTGCGGTTGCCATGTGTCCAGGGGACTCCGTGGATGGCAGGTTACCAGCCCACGATGTCAACAGCAGGAACTTGTGGCTCAGTTTCCTCCATCGCGTAGGCGTAGGACTCTCACCACGACAGGTCCCTTCCAGGATTCATTTTCTTCCTGTTCTCTATTCTTGGCTAACAATCTTTTTCTTTTCTTTTTTTTGAGATGGGGTCTCGCTCTGTCACCTAGGCTGGAGGGCAGTGGCACAATCATAGCTCACTGCAGCCTCCGACTCCAGGGCTCAAACCACCCACCCACATCAGCCTCCGAAATGGTCCAAAATAGCTGGGACCACAGGTGCATACCACCACATCCAGCTAATGTCTGTAGTAATTTTTTGTAGAGACGGAGCTTCACCATGTTGCTGAGGCTGGTCTCGAACTCATGAGCTCAAGCGATCCTCCCACCTTGGCCTCCCAAAGTGCTGGGATTACAGGCGTGAGCCACTGCTCCTGGCCCAATCTTTTTTTATGTCAAAGAAAAACATACATATGGTGTGTTATTATTTTAAAGTCACATTCTTTTTACAGAAACATGCTCTTTGTGTACATTTTCTCCCCTTGACAAGTGGGTAAACGAGGCCTCAGGTGGACTGCACAGGTCCGCCACTTCTTTTTTTGTTTTTTTTTGTTTTGTTTTGTTTGAGATGGAATCTTAACTCTGTGTCACCAAGACTACAGTGCAGTGGCGAGATCTTGGCTCGCTGCAGGCTCCACCTCCTGGGTTCAAGAAGTCCTCCTGTCTCAGCCTCCCAAGTAGCTGGAATTACAAGTGTGTACCACCACACGCGGCCAGTTTTGTATTTTTGATAGAGATAGGGTTTTACCATGTTGGACAGGCTGTCTTGAACTCCTGACCTCAGGTGATCCACCCGCCTCAGCCTCCCAAAGGGCAGTAAGCACATTCAAAAATAATTTTCACCTGGAGTCTCAGCTACTCAGGAGGCTGAGTTGGGAGGATTGCTTGAGCCAGGAGGTTGAGGCTGCATTGAGCTATGATCGCACTGCTACACTCCAGCCTGGGTAACGGAGCAAGACCCTCTTAAAAAAAAAAAAAAAAAAAAAAAGTAAAAATAATAATCATCATTTTTCAATATGATCAGGTATATTTAGCCAGTATTGAAATTTCTAGTTGTCCCCAAACATCACACATGATTTTATTTTCTAAAGTTATTTTTAATTTAGGCTGGGTGCGGTGACTTACGCCTATAATCCCAGCACTTTGGGAGACTGAGGGCAGGTGGATAACTTAAGATCAAGAGCTTAAGACCAGCCTGGCTAACACGGCAAAACTTCGTCGCTTCTGCAAATACAAAAATTAGCTGGGCATGGTGGCGCACACATGTAGTCCCAGCCACTCAGGAGGCTGAGGCAGGAGAATCGCTTGAGTCTGGGAGGTGGAGGTTGCAGTGAGCCATGATCATGCCATTGCACTCCAGCCTGGGTCACAGGGCGAGACTCCACCTTAAAAAACATTTTTTTTTTAATTTGGATTCAAGTAAGATCCAAAGGATGCAGTCAGCTGGTGTGTCTTTAAGTCCTGGTCGTTGTATAGATTCCCTCTTCGTTGCTTTTGCTTTTCCTTACAATGTATTTGTGCCAGAAATTGGGTCATTTGTCCAGAAAAGATTCCTCACCCCCCGTTGATATTTGATTGACTCCCCAGAAATAGTCTATCATGCTCTGCTGTCCTCTTGCATTCCTGTAAACTTGTAGTTGAATCTAGAGGCTTGATTGGACCCAGGCTAGAAGTTTTTGGCCAAAAGCCAGTTCATGAGTGGTCGCGATGATCTCCTGATGGTCTCAGGTTCTGGAAAAGAGCTGTCGCCAGAAGAGAAGGTCCTGACTTTGGCGCACAGCCATCACGAACACCGGCGTGGAGCTTGGTGGTTTGCAAAACCTTTTTCTTTCTCTCTGTGTTCTTGTTTTATCCTCATGCCAATTTCTTTGAATTTCATGGCTCCTTCTATATAGGTAGGTGACCGTACAGCTCAGAAGTCTGTCCAAGATCAAACAACTAAAAGGGAATGGGAGAACCGGGCACGGTAGCTCACACGTGTAATGCCAGCACTTTGGGAGGCGGAGGCGAGCGGATCGCCTGAGGTCAGGAGTTTGAGAACAGCCTGGCCCTCATGGTGAAGCCCCGTCTCTACTAAAAATACAAAAAGTAGCTGGGCATGGTGGCAGGTGCCTGTAATCACAGCTACTGGGGAGACTGAGTCAGGAGAATTGCTTGAACTTGGGAGGAGGTGGAGGTTGCAGTGAGCTGAGATCACACCATTGCACTCCAACCTGGGTGACAAAGCGAGACTCCATCTCAAAAATAAATAAATAGGCTGGGTGTGGTGGCTCACGCCTGTAATCCTAGCACTTTAGGAGGCTGAGGTGGGTGGATCACCTGAGGTCAGGAGTTCAAGACCAGCCTGGCCAACATGGTGAAACCCCATCTTTATAAATAAAATTAAAATTAAATTAAAATTCTTCTTAGTGGAGAAGAATTCCAACCCATTTTCTGCCAGCCACACTCTTTCCTCTAGACCTCAATTTTTCTTTTCTTTTTTTTGGTTTTTTTATTTAAGACAGGGTTTCACCATATTGGCCAGGCTGGTCTTGAACTCCTGACCTCAGGTGATCCGCCTGCCTCTGCCTCCCAAAGTGCTGAGTGAGCCACTGCACCCAGCCTAGACCTCAATTTTTCTATTTCACTTGATTTTAAAAAAGAAAGGGACCTCCACACCCAGCCTGCTCTTCACTTCTTTGGGTAGAGCAGAGCTGTTAGAACTCTAGAGAAATGCAGGAAGCAGCCAGCAGTGAACCCAGATGCTCATTCCTGGAGTCACTGCATGGACTCAGGACTAGAAGCCGAATGAATTATGCAACATCATAGCCTCATTCTCTGGGCCACAGCTGTCCCATGTTCCCTGCCTGGAGATGACTGAAGCCCGAGTGACAGTCACAGGCTGCTCCCGATCACGCTGAGGGTCACACTCTGGTGGGCACCCAGCCGGCCGGAGCTGTGCTGCTGGTTTGGCACGGTGGAAGATTGACCCCGCGTGGGTAGTAGGAGGTTACTTCCTTCCTCAGCTAGACTCAGACTGAGCTCGAGGAAGAGTTTATTGAAGTCGTTTTCCATGAACAAGTCAACTAGATAGTGTGGCAGGAAGGGAAATTTTCTTCCCGTTTGGGATTGAAAAGATGAGGCTTAACCAAACTTTTTTTGTTTTTTTTTTTTTAAACAGAGCCTCACTCTGTCACCTGGGCTGGAGTTCAGTGGCGGGATCTCGGCTCACTGCAATGTCCGCCTCCCACGGACATTGAGGTGGGTTCAAACAATTCTCCCACCTCAGCCTCCGGAGTAGCTGGGATTACAAGCAAGCACCACCACGCCCAGCTAAGTTTTGTATTTTTAGTAGAGGTGGGGATTTACCACGTTGGCCAGGCTGGTCTCAAACTCCTGACCTCAAGTGATCTGTCCGCCTTCGCCACCCAAAGTGCTTGAGATTACACGCGTGAGCCACCAAGCCTGGCCTAAACTTTTTTTTTTCCCTGCAGAGTCAGAACTAGAAACTTGTTTTTAATCGTTATACTGTTGTATCAATTAAATTTAATATAATGGTAATCTGCTGAGAACAAATTACAGTTAATTTCTGAGCAGGCAGAGGTGACATCTCGGCACAGTGTTACTGTCAGCAAAAATGAAAACCGCTGTTTCCAGAAGGTTATCTGTAAGGTTATAGTTTCATGGACTGGACCGACTCTCCATCCAGACTCTTGATTGGGGAGGGGTGGGGCCACCCTGGAATGTGGCACATTTCATCGGGGGCTTGGAAGATGCACGATGGCTTCATCCTCCCCTCTACTGCCGAAGCAGAGGTGGTTGGGTGGAAAATGAAAGATAGATGAGGGCTGCAATCGTACAGATGAGGGCTGCCAAGAAAACCTTTCCCCGAGAAACACTGTCTCCTCTCCTCCTTCCCTTACCCATCAGCCCCTGTGTCTTTAGTCCTGACCTGGTTTGCAGAGCCACATTGGGCACAGGGGTGAGTGATAAGCCAGACCACCTGATTCTACTCCCCAGAACCTCACAGTCCAGGGGACAAAAGGAAGCCTAATTCTAGGTCTTTATATACTTTCCCCCAAGGCTATTATTACCTAGTTTTTCAACTGCTCTGAAAAGCAAATCATTTTCCTTCTGCAATAACGTCTTGTAGGCTCTTTCCTTAAAAGTCATATTTACAATTTGGCAAAAGAATTCTAGCCTGTCTGTCCTTTAGAATACCAGCCAGTGAATGTCTGTCAGTCAAAGGCAGAGGGGACCTCAGGTAGCACAGGTGTCATTAATTTGCATAATTGGGTCCCACTTAGTATCTCACACCTGTAATCCCAGCACTTTGGGAGGCCAAGGCAGGTGGATCACTGGAGGTCAGGAGTTCAAGACCAGCCTGGCTAGCATGGTGAAACCCTGTCTCTACTAAAAAAAAAAAAAAAAAAAAAAATTAGCCAGGCATGGTGGCACATGCCTGTACTCCCAGCTACTCAGGAGGCTGAGGCAGGAGAATCACTTGAACCCAGGAGGCAGAGGTTGCAGTAAGCTAAGATTGCACCCCTGCACTCTAGCCTGGGCAACAGAGTGAGACTCCATCTCACGAAATACTGGTTGCCCAAATATGCAACTTTATTTGTTTAATAAATATTTGGTCAACCAGTATTTCGTGAGTACCCGCTGTGTTCTCTGGAACTATGGCAGTAGTCAATATAGGAACAAGACACTTTAAGACAGCATAAATGCAACAGAAACAAAGTGAATAGACAATGGAGAGTGGGGCTGTGGAGAGGCCTCTCAGAGGTGGGCCAGTAGGGCTGAGACCTGGAATGGCTTCCTAGGCCTAAAGGTGGGACAAGCATGATGGTTCCAAGGGACAGAACAAGACTAAAGAGGCTGAGCATGGTGGCTCACGGCTGTGATCCTAACACTTTGGGAGGCTGAAGTGGGAGGATCACCTGAGGTCAGGAGTTCAAGACCAGCCTGGTCAATGTGGTGAAACCCTGTTTCTACTAAACATATAAAAATTAGCCAGGCATGGTGGCACACACCTGTAATCCCAGCTATTCAGGAGACTGAGGCAGGAGAATCGCTTGAACCTGGGAGGCGGATGTTGCAGTGAGCTGAGATTGTGCCACTGCACTCCAGCCTAGGTAACAGACTGAGACTCCGTCTCACAAAAAAAAAAAAAAAAAAAAAAGGAGAAAGAAACTGTGATAATGTTTGTTGATTGAGCTGCAGAAGGAAATTGACATGGAGTAGGTGTTACTGACAGATTGTAAAACACAAGCCTGCTAGAAGTAACGGATGGCTAAATCCCAGCACAGTGGCTCTGATGAGGAAGCAGTTCTGCACCCAGGCCCCTTTGTTCAGAAGAATGGATATGTTCTGCTTCCCGCAGGGCCTGTGTCCACAGAGGCCTGAGGGCATCCTGGCCCATTAGACATGGGGGTCTAACTGAGAGAGGAGAAGAAACGCATGGACCCACTCTTGGGTGTCTGCTCAAAAGAAAAGAAAGCATTACACCAAAAGGATATCCACACTTGCATGTGTATCACTGCACTGTCTGCAAGAGCAAAGATAAGGAATCAAGCTAAGTATCCATCAGCGGGTGACTGGACAAAGAAAATGTGGGCCGAGTCCGTGGCTTGCGCCTGTAATCCCAGCTCTTTGGAAGGCTGAGGCCAGAGAATCAGTGGAGCCCAGGCATTTCAAGACCAGCCTGGGCAACACAGTGAGATCCCCATTTCTACAAAAGGTACGAAGATTAGCCGGGTGCGGTGGCACAGAAGCTGAGGCAGGAGGATCACTTGAGTCCAGGAGCCAGTGGATGCAGTGAGCTGTGATCGTGCCGCTGCATTCCAGCCTGGGCGACGGTGAGACTCTGTCTCAAAGAAATAAATTAGTAAGTAAAAAATATTTCTTATGACTTCACTCAAAGTAAGACAGAAGAAACCAAAGGCCAATCTTACATATAAATGTGTATAAAAAAATACTAAACATCGAGTAATACCAAAAGACCGTTGTAGGTAAAAAAAAAAAAAAGAAAAAATACTAAATAAAATATTAGCAAATAGAATCGTGGAGCACATTAAATGAGGAGTACACTACAACCAAACAGAGCAAGTAACTGTCAGGGTGATGGACCGTTTTAGCAGGCCAGACGAGAAAACCCACTCCATTAACTCTGTAAATGCTTAAAAGATACCTAATGGGGCCGGGAGCCATGGTTCATGCCTGTAATCCCAGCACTTTGGGAGGCAAGGGCGGGCGGATCACGAGGTCAGGAGTTCGAGACCAGCCTGGCCAATATGGTGAAACCTCGTCTCTACCAAAAATACAAAAATTAGCTGGGCGTGGTGGCGTGTGCATGTAATCCCAGCTACTCAGGAGGCTGAGGCAGAAGAATGTCTTGAGCCTGGGAGGCAGAGGTTGCAGTGAGCCAAGATTGTGCCACTGTACTTCAGCCTGGGTGACAGAGCGAGACTCCCTCTCAAAAAAAGAAAAAGATATCTAATTAAGTCAATATCTGTCTTTTGGCAGCCACGGTGGCTCATGCCTGTAATCCCAGCACTTTGGGAGGCCGAGGCGGGCAGATCACCTGAGGTCAGGGGTTCAAGTCCAGCCTGGCCAACATGGCGAAACCTCTTCTCTAGTAAAAATACAAAAATTAGCCGGGCATGGTGCACATCTGTAGTCCCAGCTACTCAGGAGGCTAAAGCACAGGAATTGCTAGAACCCCAAAGGCAGAGGTTCCAGTGAGCTGCGATTGCACCAGTGCACTCCAGCCTAGACAACAGAGCGGGACTCCATATCAAAAAAAAAAGAAATACCCATCTTTGATTATAAAGTCTTAATAAAATAGGAATATTGTTGGATATTTCATTTTAAAATATGTGTGTGTATATATATATATATATATCACTATGTATGTTACATATATAACTTCGTATTAATGTATGTATTACGTAATATATATATAAAAAGTAAAAATTCAGCTACATGGCTTCATGGTGAGCCATTAGATCTGGTAGCCACGTATCAGTCAGACTCCAAACCAGGATTCTCATGTATTTAATATAGTTCTGGGAGCACTGGTCAGTTCAGTTGTCCAAGAAAAAGAAATATGAAGATTTTGGATTTTGGGGAAACAGGTGGTGGTTGGTGACATGAGTGAGTTCTTCAGTGGGGATGTGTGGAAGTTAGGTGCGCCTGTCACCCGAGCAGTACACACTGTACCCAGTGTGTAGTCTTGTTTTCCTCACCCTCTCCCACCCTGTCCCCTGAGTCCCCAAAGCCCATGTGTCTGTCTTATGCCTTTGCATCCTCACAGCTTAGCTCCCGCTTATGAGTGAGAACATACGATGTTTCGTTTTCCATTCCTGAGTGACCTCACTTAGAATAGTCGCCAGTTCCATCCAGGTTGCTGCAAATGCCATCAATTCATTCCTTTTTAGGGCTGAGTAGTATCCTATCGAGAAATAAGAAGTATCAAAAGGGAACGGGAAGAGACTCTGCCGTCTTGATTTGCAGACGTGGTCACAGGATGCCGTGCAACCCCAAGGGAGCCGCTGAAAAGTTGTTACAAAATCAAACAGGCTTCTGTTCCCCTGTGGCCTATCTCTCTAGACAACTGTACCTCCCTCTGCCCCAGAGTTCCCTGCTCAGTACATCTGTCCTCATCCTCCAGGGTACAGACTGGATGTCCCCTCCTCCAGGGGACTGTTCCCCCTGGTGTCTGCAGAGGCCCTTGTGCTGCTTTCTGGAGCGTCACTGTGCTGAATTGCTGGTGGCTGCCCTCTCCTTGCACCTGCCACTGGGTAGGCAGGAAGGAGGTCCCTGCCCACCCGCCCATGCCCGATGTATCCCTGCTGAGCTCGTAGGATGTGCAGGGCGTACTCCTGCGTGCTAGCGAGAAGCCATTGCCAGCGCCACTGCACCATTCCCCACTCGGCCCCTGGGACATTTGTTTACCTTGGACATGGTTCAGGGTAAGTGCTCTGTGGGCGTTATCGATGGGAGAGCGCCCTCTCTCAGTCTGAGCTGGGGCCATCGCCATCAGGGCCATGTGCCTTTGCTGGAGTGATCTTGCCTTGGCCCGCATGAGACTGCAGACCAGCCCTTCCTCTCCGGAAGATCAGGCATTTGTGCTCTGATCAGCTTTTCCTATAGGCTTGTCCCCACCCCTTGCCCAACTCCTTGAGCCTCCAAGTTAAGGGATTTCCAGACCCAGAGCCAAGGGACTTTCCTCAGAGCCTGGCCCTATCTCCTCCACTTCACCGACCTGCACTTTATGGATGAGGTCCAGTGAGCCCTACCTCTGTCCGTTTCATCTACCCTTTGCATAAGGAGGCCTCACCTGGGGTGTAGGTTGTCATGAAAAATGACACCCCTTAAGGACAGAGCAGGTCATCACATGCAGCCCTAGGGTGGAAGCAGAGAGTTCACTTTATCAGACCTAATCGGAGCTTTTTTATGAAGGCAGGAAGAATTAATCTGTACATATTTCTCCTTTCAGTGCCAAAGAATTTTATGGCCTGGTATTGAGACTATTGGTGTTTCTTTTCTCTTTTTTTGAGACAGAGTCTCGCTCTGGTGCCTGAGCTGGAGTGCAGCGGCATGATCTCGGCTCACTGCAACCTCCACCTCCCAGTTTCAATTGATTCTCCTGCCTCAGCCTCCCGAGTAGCTGGGATTACAGGTGCACACCACCACACTTGTATTTTTAGTAGAGACGGGGTTTCATCTTGTTGGCCAGGCTGGTTTCAAACTACTGGCCTCAAGTGATCCACCTGCCTCAGCCTCCCAAGGTGCTGGGATTATAGATGTGAGCCCCTACACCAGCTGAGACTATTGGCTTTTGAATCAAGTCTAAGGTACACTGGTCTTTGAAGGCTGTTCTGTATGTTTTTCCAACTGCCTTGTAGATATACTTTGTTTTAACAGCTCCTGATGTCGGCGTGCTTATTCGGGTATTGAAATATGCGCCCATGCTGTGTCCTGCTGCCACGCGTCAGCCCCCAGGAGGCTTGCGTGAAAGTAAATACTATAGTTTCTGGTGTGGATATAATTTCCCTTCCATCGACCTTGACCATGTCCTTTTCAGTTCCTCATAAAAATCCTGTGTTAGCCCAGAGAATACCCTGAAATGGTGTGTAGGTGATTGAATGAACTGCATATTCTAGGAAAACTGAAATTATTCGCTATTTGAGGTCAGAGCCAAGCATAATGCGAGGCAGGTTCATAGATCAGTGGAAGCGGTTTTGTCAGCTCATAAAAAGGTGAGAGAACCAAATTTTTATAATAAATCATTTTGCTGAACAAACAATGTGTGCAGTTATTACGGACTTTGGAAAATAAATGATTTTAGACCAGTGTCAGGCTGCAGATGCTGATGTGGTGAGCCGAGCCTCCAGCATGAAGAGAACGAAAAAGTCTTTGTCGTACCGATGACACTCACGTCGTGAAAGCACGTGCCAGTTAATTCATTACTGCGCTTGTGAGATTACATTTGCAGTTGTGGTATTAACCCCTGGGCATTTTCATATTACTTATTGAGGATAGTTTGTCAGACAGGATTAATTCGGTGGGGAGAGGCAGCAGTGTAGAGAGAAAGTGGATGATCACGACTGGGTTGGGGCCAGGTGCGGTGGCTCGCTTCTATAATCCCAGCACTTTGAGAGGCCGAGGTGGGCGGATCACCTGAGGTTAGGAGTTTGAGGGTACCCTGGCCAACATGATGAAACCCTGTCTCTACTAAAAATACAGAACTTAGCCTGGTGTGGTGGCAGGCACCTGGAATCCCAGCTACTCGGGAGGCTGAGGCAGGAGTATCACTTGCACCCAGGAGGTGGAGGTTGTGGGGAGCTGAGATTGTGCTATTCCACTCCAGCCTGAACAACAAGAGCAAAACTCTGTCTCAAAATAAAATAAAATAAAATAAAAAACACAAAAATTAACTGTGATTATGTGCGCCTGTAATCCCAGCTACTTGGGAGAATGAGGCAGGAGAATTGCTTGAACCAGGAAGGCAGAGGTTACAGTGAGCCAAGATTGTGCCACTGTACTCCAGCCTGGGCAACAGAACAAGACTGTGTCTCAAAAAAAAAAAAAAAAAAGGCAAAACTGGATAGGAGGTGCCTCAAAGCAAGACCCACCTCCTTGGTCTGCAAACACCAATGGCCACACTTCACGTCTTCCAAAGCTCCGATGCATTTACTTAGCTAGTTGTATTTTTCTTTCAGCTTTTAAAAGTGAAACCTCCTTAGAAAAATTAATAACAGGCCAGGCACAGTGTCTCATGCCTATAATCTCAGCACTCTGGGAGGCCAAGGCAGGAGGATCGCTTCAGGCCAGGAGTTCAAGACCAGCCTGGGCAACATAGCAAGATCAACATTGTCTCTACAAGAAAAAGGGAGAAAAAATTAGCTAGGTGTGGTAGTGCATGCCTATGGTCCTAGCTACTTAGGAGGCCAGGGCAGGAGGAATGCCTGAGTTCAGAATTTAAGACCAGCTTGGGCAACACTCTAAGACCCCTATCTCCAAAAAACAAATTTTTCTTTTAAATTAGCTGGGCTTGGTGGTGCACACCTGTAGTCCCAGCTACTTGAGAGACTGGGGCAGGAGGATCACCTGGGCTCGGGACAGGAGTTGATTGAAGGCTGCAGTGAGCTGTGATCACACCACTGCACTCCAGCCTGGGCGACAGAATCAGACCCTGTATCAAAAATAAAAAAAGGATTGTCAGAAAAATGAATAAGAAACACGTGGACTTTTTTTTTTTTGAGACAGGGTCTCACTTTGTCACCTAGGTTGGAGTGTAGTGGCACCATCTTGGCTCACTGTAGCCTCGATCTCCCGGGATCAAACAATCCTCCTGGCGCAGCCCCCCCCCCCTCCCCAAGTAGCTGGGACTACAGGCGTGCACCACCACGCCCTCCTAATTTTTGCATTTTTAGTAGAGGCAGCGTTTCACCATGTTGGCCAGGCTGGTCTCCAACTCCTGAGTTCAAGTGATCCACCCACCTTGACCTCCCAAAGTGCTGGGATTATAGGCATGAGCCACCACGCCCAGCTGACTTTTAAAATAATCAGAACTTTTCCTCGCCACCTGCATCCCTGGTTCCTCCCATCATCTCCTCCTGTGGTTTCTGGTCCCTTCTGTGAATGGGGACAGCAGACCCTCCAGGCCCAACTGTCACCACAATCCCTGGTGTGTAAAAGGCCTGCCCTACAATGGCAGAGTGTGGTGTCGTCATTGTCATTTGAAAGCTTAGGGAAAAGAGAGTTGCTCTCGTCATGAAAGGTAAGTGCAGTTCTTGTTATCACATTCAGTATTTTGGTCCGTTTGGCAGTTGCTTAGTAACCAAAGCGCAACTGACCAGGAGATGGAAAACTTGAAATTCACTTCCAGGGATTGCCTCAGACTGCCAAGTTTATACCTTCCCGCGTCAGTGTGACTAATTTTTTATAAGTGACATGAAATCTTCTGGGGATGAAGCATGGCTTTCTGGATATTGGGCACTTGTCTGAGAAGAAGTGTGCACACTTTCCAGGAGGTGCCCAAGCCCCACCAGGGCCCATAAACCTGGCAGGAACTGGATGCCACTTCGCAACCCGCGCCGATCCCAGCCCTGCCAAGCCGACCTCCGTGTAAAGCTGGGCCCCTGTAACCTTACTCTCCTCCATGCCTGGGCCTTTGGCCACTTGTAACAGCCAGGCCACAAGCGAGGAGTGGATGGAAGCTGCCAGGGGTGGACCGGCACCACCAGGCAGCCAGGCCTCCAGCTCTTCAGCTCCACACTCACAGTCAGGGCGTTGCACCCAGGGAGACGGCGTCCTTGTGTTGCTGCTGCTCCTGGAAGATTCAAGGCTCAGCTCCCCGGGCAGAGGGTTTTCCTGGTTGACAAGCAGCAGAAGAGAGTCGTCCATCAGTGAGGGATCTCGGGAACAGGGGCCGTGCCCTTCCCGTGCTTCCTGTCTTCAGCAAAAAGGTGTTGAATGCCTACCACATGTTTTTCTTCTTCAGTTCATCTCGAGAGACACACAGCAGGGCTGGCTTCTCTGTTCTCCTACCATGTAAACTGCCAGAAAGAGCAGCTGGCACCCCCGAGGGGACCCAAGAACACTGGCAGAAACAGCTGGGCCCCAGAGGAGAGCACCCCTTCTGAAAGACAGACCCAGACCCCCAACGGTGGGTGTGATATGAGGCAGGACAGCTGGGCCACAAAGACAAAGTCAGCACACAAAAGGCACTCAGGGAAACAGAGGAAGATGTTAGCCATGTGAAGCAGAACTAACAGGTGATCTTCCAACGGACCGAGTAACAGCTGTAAAATATGGAGTAACTTAGGAGCAAAGAAGAAAGGACACATTGCTGGCCGGGTCTAGTGGCTCACGCCTGGAATCCCAGCACTTTGGGAGGCTGAGGCGGGAGGATTGCTTGAGCTCAGGAGTTTGAGACCAGCCCGGCAACATAGCAAGACCCCATCACTGTAAGCAAAAATTTTTTAAGTAAATAAACAAAAGAATAAACACAAGCCTGGAAAATAAAGATGAAGATACTTCCCAGAAAGTAACTAAAGAGATACAGATGTAGAAGTTAGAAAGAAAAGAAAAGGGCCAGGCGCGGTGGCTCACGCCTGTAATCCTAGCACTTTGGGAGGCCGAGGCAGGTGGATCATGAGGTCGAGAGATGGAGACCATCCTGGTCAACATGGTGAAACCCCATCTCTACTAAAAATACAAAAAAAAGTTAGCTGGGCACGGTGGCGCGTGCCTGTAGTCCCAGCTACTCAGGAGGCTGAGGCAGGAGAATTGCCTGAACCCAGGAGGCGGAGGTTGCGGTGAGCCAAGATCGCGCCATCGCACTCCAGCCTGGGTAACAAGAGCGAAACTCCATCTCAAAAAAAAAAAAAGAAAAGAAAGTTAGAGATCAATTCAGGAGATCCAACATCCGCCTAATAGGAATTCTAGAAAGACGTAGAAAAGGGAGACTCTGGTGCAGTAGCTCATGCCTATAATCCCAGCACTTTGGGAAGCTGAGGTAGAGGATCGCTTGAGCCCAGGAGTTCAAGACCAGCCTAGGCAACATGGCAAAACCTCATCTGTACAAAAAAAAAAAATACAAAAATTAGCCAGGCATGGTGACATGCACCTGTAGCTCTAGCTGTTAGGGAGGCTAAAGTGGGAGGATCACTTGAGCCCAGGAGGTGGAGGCTGCACTGAGCCGTGATCATACCGCTGTACTCCTGCCTGGGTGCAGAGCAAGAACCTATCTGCAAAAAATATATATATATATGTAAATTGTTAAAGACAAGTTAGATCAAGTTAACCTTGATCCAGAAGGCAGCAGGAAAGGATAAAGAAATAGCAAAACTTAAAAGAAAAGTTGAATGACATGGAGGACCAAGGTAGCTCTACTTGCAAATAATAGCAGCCTCAAACAGAGCAGAAGTATTCAAATGAAAACAAAGTAGCCAGAATTAAAGAAAGATGAGTGGGCTTATATAGGGCCACACTGGAGCCATTAGGAAAAGTCCTCACCTTAGACCCACATTCAGTGTCTCTTCACTCCCCAGCCCGACCAGTCCCCAGCCACCTCCCAAGTTCTGCTGCCAGCTTTGCTGGTGCATTCAGAGGAGGATTTAGGCAATTGTCAAACCCCTGCATATCTTGTTGTGGGTACTCAGCAGCTATGTGTTTTTGTCATCATCTTAAATCTACGACATTGGCGAGATACGCAGGACCCGTATCTGCATCTCTGTGTGCCCGTTCCAGCACCAGGAAACTTTTAGGCGTCTGAAACGCTCGTGGAATGAGTGAATGAATGAATGATGCCGGTAGCCAGGGCAGTTTTGACCTGTGCATGTGGACATTAGAAATTCACAAGAAGTAACTGACTAACTGATTGAAGCATGAAACTGTGTTTAAAACTAGTGATTTGGGACGGGCACAGTGGCTCGTGCCTGTAGTCTCAGAACTTTGGAAGGCTGAAGTAGGTGGATGGCTTGAGCCCAGGAGTTCAAGACCAGCCTGGGCAACATGATGAAACCCTGTCTTTACCATATATATATATATATTCAAAAATTAGCTGGGTGTGGTGGTGTATGCCCTAGTCCCGGCTACTCCACAGGCTGGAGCAGGACTTCATGAGCCCAGGAGGCAGAGGCCGCGGTGAGCCAAGGTCACACCACTGCACTCTAGCCTGGGTGACAGAGTGAGACCCTGTCTCAAAAAGAAAAAAAAAAAGCTTTGCGATTTGCCTTATGAAAAGTTCGCAACCTTTTATTTAGCGTCTGAAGGAGTTTCCCCTCATTCTTCATGGACAGGGTATCAAGGTAGCTTTCTGCAGTGACTGGTGATTATCCTTTTCGGATGTGTTTTAAGACCCTTAACACTTTCGATTTTTTGAAATGACCATTTGCAGTAGCAGACTATCTTTGCACAGCAATTTTTCCATCAGATCTTGGAGGTTTCACTTTGAGAGAATCCAGTGGGATGTTTAGTCATTTAAGCAGCCTGGTCCTTCCCCCACTCCCTGCACCCAGCGCTGTACTGCAGAGGCCCAGTTTGGGTATTTATCTTACAGAGACACTGCATTCTTCATGAAATCGAACTAAAAATAGCTTCATTTAACTAGGCCACTTGACAGGCTTTTTCAGACTTTTTCTCAGACCAGTCTGAAAGCCGGATATTATTTCAAACAGATACAATGAACATTGAACCTGATCACAAGGCATCTGTTCCCTATTCAGGCTGCTGGGCGTTGATAAGACTCCTCAAATCACTGCATGCAGTTAAAGGCTGCAAAAGCCTCTGGCCACAAAAATTCCCCAGTCCCGGGGCCTAGAGACAGGGTTTCCAACTCGCAGCGTTCAGGGTGTACCTTAGCCCATTTTCTGTTGCTACAACAGAATACCTGAGGCTGGGCGATTTATACAGAAAAGAGGTTACATTGAAGGGCTGAGGTAGGCAGATCATGAGGTCAGGAGATCGAGACCATCCTGGCCAACATGATGAAACCCCATCTCTACTAAAAATAAAAAAATGAATTGGGCATGGTGGTGCATTGCCTGTAGCCCCAGCTACTCGGGAGGCTGAGGCAGGAGAATTGCTTGAACCCAAGAGGCAGAGGTTGCAGTGAGCCAAGATTGTGCCATTGTACTCTAGCCTGGCGACAGAGTGAGACTCTATCTCAAAAAAAAAATAAAGAAAAGAGGCTAATTGGCTCACGGTTCTGCAGGCTGGGAAGTTCAAGGGCATGGCCCTGGCTCCTGGCAAGGGCTTCCATGCTGTGTCATAACATGGCAGAGAGGGTCAAAGGGGAGGTGGATGCATGCCAAGAGGGAAAACTCAGGGAGGTTCCTGGCTTTGTGATAGCCTACTCTCAAGGGAACTAATCCAGTTCCTCCAGTCTGGTCAGAGCAAGAGAGCGTTCATTGCCAGGAGAATGGCACCAAGCCATTCATGAGGGGATCTGCCCCCATGACCTAAAATCTCCTCTGGGTCCCACCTCCCAGTGTCCCCACACTGGGGAGGAAACTTCAATACCAGTTTTGCTGCAGACAAACCATAGCAGGCTGCATGGGTGCTGTCACCTGCGCCCACCTTCTTGGGACCATGAAGCAGGTTTCTGAAGGACACAGTTCTCATTGTCTGGGCTGTCCCCAGGAGTAGACTTGCCCATCGCTGGCAGGATGGGCCATGTCCAGGACTCTGGTATCCAATCGGACACATAGCCCTGTGAATACAGGGCAAATTCTAGGGATATAGGGCAAAAGGGACCTATGTCCCAGCATTCGGAGACAGCTCAGTGTGGGCACCAAATGAAAACACAAGCCTGCACGCTAGGAATAGGGACCATGCTACTCCCTGAGACGGAGCTGCTAGGAGGGTCTGGGAAGGGCAGCGGGGGTGGAAGTAGGAGATGAGGTTCCCTGGGAGGAAAAGGCATTCAGGCAGGCAGCGCAGGCCTAGGGCCTCAGGAGGCCTGGCGCTTTGGGGTCCCTCATATGGTGGGAGTTGTTGGAGCACGGGGCCCTGAGAATGAGTGGCAGGCAAGGCCACGATGAGGAAGGAGCCTTGGCGAGGGTGGGATTGCATCCTGGAGGCATCAGAGTGCAGGTGCTTATGGAATCAGAGCCACAGCACGAGAGCCCTCAACCCAACCAGGTCCCCGTGGCTGTAACAGTGGCCCCATGGCCCTTAGGCATGAAAACCTTCCTTGGGCCACAGAGGGTCCCAGCCTGTGGCCTCCTAACAGAGACTATCCTCAGAGCCTCCTTGCAGGCGTTGGGGAGGTGGTCTGCCCGGGTGTCCTGCTCTAACCTCACACAGGCTTTTGGAGTTGTCCAGGCCCTTCTCAAAAGGACTCTCCAGGCTGGACGCAGTGACTCACGCCTGTAATCCCAGCACTTTGGGAGGCCGAGGCAGGTGGATCATGTGAGGTCAGCAGTTCGAGACCAGCCTGGCCAACATGGCGAAACCCCATCTCTACTAAAAATACAAAAATTAGCCGGACATGGTGGTGCACACCTGTAATCCCAGCTATTCGGGAGGCTGAGGCAGGAGAATTGCTTGAACCCAGGAGGCAGAGGTTGCAGTGAGCCAAGATCGCGCCGTTGCTCTCCAACCTGGGCAACAGAGTGAGACTCTGAAAACAAAAAACAAACAAAAAAAGCACTCTCCACATTCCTCTCTCAGGATGCTTTATGTTGGAATCGTGTATTTACCTTCAGATTACTCAAGAAGTACTTTCAAAACAAAACAGAAAAGACAGAACCTGGACAATTGCTTTTACGAGCGGGCAGGGCCATAGCAATGAAGTCAGGCCATCTGCACCGCAGCCCGTGCAGTCCGCCAGCCTGCATCTCCATCGTCACCCGCCCCCCTCACCTCCAGCTGGCCACCTTCCCCTGGTTTCCTCATTCCTGGTGAGGCTTTAACAGCCAAGTGCCTTTTCCTAAAGTAGGCTTTCCCCAGCTCCTCTTCTCACTCCCAGCCTGGCAAAACTTCTACTCATCCTTCAAAACCCCATTTTCCTATCACCTCCTCTGCAGCCTTCCTTGAATCCCTCCCACAAAGACAGTTCTTCTCTCCCTCCTCTGTTTTTTTTTCAGAGCACTCTGCTGAGAGCTCTTTTGGAACCCTTGGCAGGACACGCTGTATTTTATCTTTTTATGGTTATGTCTCCCTGATGACATGCAGGCAGTCCGTGTGCACCAGACATGCAATCATCAAGAGAGCGCATGGCGGCACAAAGCACGTCTCTTCCCATAACGCAGCCCACCCAGTGACTCGTGGGTCTGCACAGCCCTTCCCGAGCCCTGAGCTAGGAATCTGTCCCTCAGTTACCCCTGAGCCGGTCTCCTTCTGACTAACCTGCTCTCTCCCTCTCACCCTCCTAGGGCCGACGAGATTGAAATGATCATGACGGACCTTGAAAGGGCAAACCAGGTAGGACCCTGAACGCTTTCAGTCCCAAACCCCACAATAGCAAGCCCATTCCTGGCATCTCGGAAGTTACAAGGCCGCTTATCCGTGCATTTTTTGCTGACAGCTTTCCACGTCGATGCTCTTTCTCATGTCGTGAGAAGTAGGAAAAGACATAAAAACTCCCAGGCACTGTTTCCTTGCCAAAGCGTTTGATGTGGTTCCAGCATCTCAGGCGTCCCATAGTGAATGTCCCCTTCAAAGTGGCAACTGTCTGCTTTTCCTTACTCCATCTCGTAAATGCCCATCTGGATAGCTGTGGCATCTGTGCAGTGTAGGCATCTCGCCACGGCGTTATCCTCGGAGAGTTCCTTAGTGTAGACATCTCCCCACGGTGTTGTCCTGGGAGAGTTCCTTAGTGTAGACATCTCCCCACGGTGTTGTCCTGGGAGAGTTCCTTAGTGTAGACATCTCCCCACGGTGTTGTCCTGGGAGAGTTCCTTAGTATAGACATCTCCCCATGGTGTTGTCCTGGGAGAGTTCCTTAGTGTAGACATCTCACCACGGTGTTATCCTGGGAGAGTTCCTTAGTGTAGACATCTCCCCACAGTGTTATCCTCAGAGAGTTCTTTAGTGTAGACGTCTCCCCATGGTGTTGTCCTGGGAGAGTTCCTTAGTGTAGACATCTCCCCACGGTGTTATCCTGGGAGAGTTCCTTAGTGTAGACATCTCCCCACAGTGTTATCCTGGGAGAGTTCCTTAGTGTAGACATCTCCCCACGGTGTTGTCCTGGGAGAGTTCCTTAGTGTAGACATCTCCCCACGGTGTTATCCTCAGAGAGTTCCTTAGTGTAGACATCTCACCACGGTGTTGTCCTGGGAGAGTTCCTTAGTGTAGACATCTCCCCACGGTGTTATCCTAGGGGAGTTCCTTAGTGTAGACATCTCACCACGGTGTTGTCCTAGGAGAGGTCCCTAGTGTAGACATCTCGCCACGGTGTTATCCTAGGAGAGGTCCTTACCACCACCTTTTCATGGGTCACAGCCACTTGCTCCAAAGAGGGCTCCCAGCTGACGGCCCCCTCTTGGCTGACACTTGGTTCTCAGAGAGGCCTCTTGGAAAGTACCCACTACAGTGTCTGGCACAGATGGGCACATGGTGCTGGAAAATTCAGTCATCCCCAGAAACCCCTTCCTTCCTCAGGGGCCCCACAGAACAAAAAAACATTTTACTTTTGTCAGTGCTGCTGTTGCTCTGGAAAGAAAGTGGTCCCCCGGCCAGGTGCGGTGGCTCACACCTAGAATCCCAGCAATTTGGGAGGCCGAGGCAGGTGGATCACTTGGGGTCAGGAGTTTGAGACCAGCCTGGCCAACTTGGTGAAACCCCATCTCTATTAAAATACAAAAATTAACCAGGTGTGGTGGCGGGCACATGTAATCCCAGATACTCGGGAGGCTGAGGCAGGAGAATCTCTTGAACCGGGTAGATGGAGGTTGCGTTGAACCGAGATCTAAGCCTGGGTAACAGAGCAAAAGCTCTATTTAAAAAAATACACAATAAAATAAAAGAGCTTTGGGCTGGGCGTAGTAGCCCGTGCCTGTAATTCCAGCACTTTGGGAGGCCGAGGTGAGTGGAGCTCTAGAGGTCAGACGTTTGAGACCAGCCTGGCAAACATGGTGAAACCCTGTCTCTGCCAAAAGTACAAAAATTAACCAGGTACAGTGAGGTTAAAAATTAGCCAGCTGTTCAGGAGGCTGAGGCAGGAGAATCGCTTGAGCCTGGGAGGCAGGGGTTGCAGTGAGCCGATTGCGCCACTGCACTCCAGCCTGGTGACAGAGTGAGATTCCGTCTCAGAAAATAAAAAAGAAGCAGTTACTGGAAGGAGTTACCGTTCATCACACAATCATCATCCTATTTCTCAAGTTTCCACCCACTCCCCCGCTCCCCTCAAGGCAAGTCTGGGGCATGCCTTGCCTTTAGATGGCACTTTTGGGCAAGCTCTGGCTTGTTAAAAACTGGAGAGCCTTACCCTGTGAATATCAGTGCACTGTCTGGAACAGACTCTGTGGTCTCAGAGGCAGTCCCCAGGTACCTAAGAAGTTTGGCAAAGTGGGCCGGGCGCGGTGGCTCAAGCCTGTAGTCCCAGCACTTTGGGAGGCCAGGGCGGGTGGATCACGAGGTCAAGAGATCGAGACCAGCCTGGCCGACATGGCGAAACCTTGTCTCTACTAAAAAATGCAAAAAGTAGCTGGGTGTGGTGACGTGTGCCTGTAGTCCCAGCTACTGGAGAAGCTCAGGCAGGAGAATCGCTTGAACCTGGGAAGCGGAGGTTGCAGTGATTGAGATTGCACCATTGCACTCCAGTCTGGGAGATGAGCAAGACTGTGCCTCAAAAAAAAAAAGTTTGGCAAAGTGGACACACTTCTCAAGGTGCAGAAGCCACTCGGTGGACCTCGGTCTTAGGAGACACCAGACAGGACGGTAGGGAAAGGTGCTGACCGCAGAATGAGGCTTAATTCAGTTCCTGACTCGGCATTTCCTGTGTGGCCTTCACGGGTCTGTTAACCTCTTTAATTTCTTGGTCATAAAAAAATCAAAAGAAAACAACCTTGAGGCCATTATGCCAGGGGAAATACGCCAGTCATAAGAAAAGACAAATACCGAATGGTCCCACCTGTGTGAAGTCTCTGGCGGAGCCAACTTCAGAGGGACAGAAAGCGCCACGGTGGTTGCCAGGGACGAGGGGAGGAGGGAAAGAGGAAGCCGATGTGAAGCAGATACGGGGTTTTGATTTTGCAAGATGAAAACATTCTGGAGATTAATTGCACAACGAAGTATACGTCCTTGACGCTACTGAAAGGTACACTGATGGTTGAGATGGTAATTTTAGCCTTTGTGTATTTTACCACGATTTGAAATATGTTAAAAATTTTTGAAAGAAAGGAAGGGAATTTAGTGAATGCTTCCTTTGCAAGTTTGCTTTGAGGATTAGAGGTAAAATGATAGAGTAAAACATAGTGGCCGGGTGCGGTGGCTCACACCTGTAATCCCAACACTTGGGAGGCCCAGGCAGGAGGATCACTTGAGGTCGGGAGTTTGAGACCAGACTGGGCAATGTAACAAGACCCCATCTCTACAAAAAATACAGAAGTTGGCTGTGTGTGGCAGTGTGCCTGTAGTCCCAGCCAAGTTCACTTGAGTCCAGGAAGTAGAGGTTGCAGTGAGCTGTGATTGCACCACTGCACCCCAGCCTAAGTGACAGAGTGAGACCCTATCTCAAAAAAAAGTAGATGCTTAAATAAATGTTATTTCTGTCGCTGCTGAGGAAGCGCAGATTTGGAGGGAGCTGTGAAGTCCTGCTTTCAGGAAAGGGTGACGAGGGATAGAAGTGAGTTCTCACCGACAACTCACTGCTGCATTAATAGAAATAGAGTTTCTAGAATGAAGGAGGTGGAAATTGCCCAATGGCAGCAACGAGTCCGTGCCTAGGAAATTCCATTTTATTTATTTAGTTTTCCTCTTTGAGATGGAATTTCACTCTTGTCATCTAGGCTGGAGTGCAATGGTGTGATCTCAGCTCACTGCAACCTCTGCCTCCTGGGTTCAAGCAATTCTCCTGCCTCAGCCTCCTGAGTAGCTGGGATTATAGGCTCCTGCCACCATACCCGGCTAATTTTCATATTTTTAGTAGAGACAGGTTTCACCATGTTGGTCAGGCTGGTCTTGAACTCCTGACCTGAGGTGATCCACCCTCCTCGGCCTCCCAAAGTGCTGGGATTACAGGCATGAGCCACCACGCTCGGCCAGAAATTCCATTTCAGACTAGAAGCTGCACTGCCAGGGAAGCAGCTCCCTGGAGTGCATTCAGAGACAACTCCACGGCCAGGACACGGAAGGGCTCTGGCTCAGAAGGAACTAGGGGGTCTGAAGACTTTCAGACTTGGGGTAGCAGGGAAAGACGGCAGCAGGAACAAGAGCAATAATTTCAGGAATCTGGATGTGAAAATATGAGAAGGGGAAAGACTTGCGGGGTGAATTGTGGGTTCTATCCTTGTAGCTTTTAAGGGCTGACCAGAAAAAAAGGCCAGGGGACGGAGCCAGGCTTTTTCTGAGAGACCCCTGTGGACCCCAGCCAAGCATAGAGGCTGGCAGGAGGAAACTTTTTGTTTTTGTTTTTGAGGCAGTCTCGCTCTGTCACACAGGCTGGAGTGCAGTGGCACGATCTTGGCTGACTGCAACCTCCCTCTACTGGGTTCAAGCAGTTCTCCTGCCTCAGCCTCCCTAGTAGCTGGGACTCCAGGCACACACCACTATACATGGCTAATTTTCTTATTTTTAGTAGAGATGGGGTTTCACCATGTTGCCCAGGCTGGTCTCGAACTTCTGGGCTCAAGCCATCTGCCCACCTGGGCCTCCCAAAGTGCTGGGATTACAGGCATGTGCCACCATGCCCAGCTAATTACTGTGTTTTTAATAGAGATGGGGTTTTGCTGTTGCCCAGGCTGGTCTTGAACTCCTGAGCCCAAATGATCTGCCCACCTTGGCCTCCCAAAGTTCTGGGATTTACAGGCATGAGCCACCGCGCCCAGCCAAGAAGCTTATTCCTACTGGAGCTCCTCCTTAGTCTGGCTCTCACTCCCAAGGATGCTTGCTCTGGAGACACTGAACTCCCTGTCACCAGAGCTATGCAAGCGGTTCGGGCCAGCCCTCCCGGAGAGCGTGAGATGGGGAATGAGGCACCGCGTGGACGGAAGGAGGGATTGAACAAGCAGGCTCAAAGGGTCCCTTCTGACCCTGAAGTCAAGGATTTCACGAAGCTACAGGTGGACCCATTGACATGAGAAGCATCCAGGGAGGGAAGATGCAAGCCCTGGAATGTCGAGAGAATATTTCCAGCAGGAAAAGAAGTGAAAGGTTAAAGGAAAGCCAGGGAAGGGGACGTCGGCCTGGGCCGTGACTGGGAGAAAGGCTGCCGGGAGCGGGGCTCGGTGGTGGCAGCACATGTAGTACCAGCACTTGAAGAGTCCAAGCCAGGAGGCATCGCTTGAGCCCACGAGTTTGAGACCAGTCCGGGCAACATAGTGAGACCCCCATCTCTATAAGAAATTTTTTTTAAAATAGCCAGGTATGGTGGTATGTACCTGTGGTCCCAGCCAGCCCAGGAGTTCAAAACCAAGACCAGAGTTGCAGTTCGGAGAGTGGGCTGGTAGAAGGGGACCTGGCCAGGCCCGCGGGAGGGTTTGAGTGTGAAGGATTCATCCTGGGAGCGGTGAAGACAGGGTCTCACTCTGTTGCCAGGCTGGAGTGCAGTGGCACGATCTCGGCTCACTGCAACCTCCGCCTCCTGGGTGCAAGCGATTCCCCTACCTCAGCCTCCCAAGTAGCTGGGACTACAGGCACGTGCCACCATGCCCAGATAATTGTTCATATTTTAGTAGAGATGGGGTTTCACTGTGTTGGCCAGGAGGGTCTTGAACTCCAGATCTCATGATTCGACTGCCTCGGCCTCCCAAAGTGCTGGGATTACAGGTATGAGCCACCGCGCCCTCCCTGAAACCGGCATTTCTTTACTGACTACGAGGCCTGCTCAGAGCTGGTGCCAAAAAGATGTACTGAATGAATATGGGCTTTAACTGGAGTGCAGGGGCACGGTCTCCTCGTCCACTGTGGGGCTCGGAGGGAATCATTGAAGTGAGCTCCCTCCTCCTGTCCATCTCCCTGCTTTTTACGTCACAGGACTGCCCTAATGGAGGACGCTCCAGGTTGAGGTTAGGAAACCGTAGCTGAACCTCACCAAGGAGGAGGAGCCAAGTGTAGAAGAAACCCAGAGAACCCATGGAGCTCACAGCAAAGTGTGGCATGTTCTTTGGCCAAGGATTCTGTGTCTGGAGTCAAGACCCTATGTTACAATCCCCAGTGCACTGTTTCCCACCCACGTGGCCTCAGCAAATCCCCCATCTCCCAGTACCTCCCAAACGGGGGTAATGATTCACGGCTCTATGAGAGTCCCCATTCGTTGAAGGCTGTATTCATTCAGCACATCTTTTTCGGCACCTGTGCTGAGCAGGCCTTGTAGGTAGTAAAGAAATGCTAGTTTCAAAGCCGGGCGTGGCGGCTGACGCCTATAATCTCAGTACTTTGGGAGGCCAAGGCAGGAGGATCGTGGGAGCGCAGGAGTTTGAGACCAGCCTGGGCAACATGGTGAGACCCTGTCTCCACAAAAAGTTTTTAAATGGTGACGTGTACCTGTAGTCCCAGCTACTTGAGAGTCCCAGCTGCTTGAGGTAGGAGGATGGCTTGAGCCCCAGGAGCTCAAGGCTGCAGTGAGCCAAGATCGTGCCACTGCACTACAGCCTTGGGCAACAGAGTGAGACCCAGTCTTAAGAAAAAGATGGATGAAAGGCTGGCTTCACACAGCTGAGTCTAGGGTCATTTCTACTGGGCCATCCACGTGCATGACACTGGTCATTCCATAGGTTTCCTGGGAACCTCAGTTTCTCCTTGTCGTGTATTGGGCTCCCAGCCCAGGCGTGTTCATGAGCCCCGGGCCACCCACGGAAGGTCTCTCCAGCAGGAAGAGGCAGGAACCTTTGCTCTGCTGGCTTTCCTGAAGTCATGACTCAGTCAGTGATAAGCAGTGTTTACGTGGGTGCATTGGTGTAGTTCCAGCTGCAGCCCAGCTATCACATGAAAGCAATGCAAATCAGTATCCAGAAACACATTGAACAGGTCTCCATGGAGGCTTTGGCCACTGGAGCAGTGTCAGCATGGGACACGTGGTCAGCGTCCTGTCTCCAGCCGTGGTAGATGTGCCTGACCTCCTGCAGAGGGTGGTTCCCTCTGGGCGTGGAGATGTGTTGGCTGTAATAGCATGCTGGGGTGGGGGAGGGGGCAGCAGGGCCTCAGCCCACCGTCGGCTCCCCAGGCTGCTTTGTCCCTCAGGAGACTTGCTCATCTCTCGTGTCCTCTCGCGTTTTAATGGCCATGCAAGCAGAGAACAAGAGACAAAACCGGGGGCCAAGAGGAGGGTGGAAGATTGGATCTGAGACACCCCCCATTATAAAACCAGGGACTTCAAAGGCCACCCTGTGAAAGTATGAACTGGGGGGAAGCGGGGAGTCTGCTCTTAAAGGGGAGACAGTGACGGTGACGGTTCCAGAGGGAGAAGAAAATGAGTCTCCCAAGAGAATTCCTAAGCACAGCCACCTCTGCACAGGTGTGGGCCACGTTTCACAGCGGGCTCCCAGCCCCCTCCCCACACCTCCGCCCCGCAGGATGCAGCTGGCTCAAGGCCCTGTCTTTATCCTCTGCAAGCCCACCCTTCTGTGTCCTTCCCATGATACTTCACCACGTTTTATGAGTCAAATTGTTCAGACTTTAAAGGCCTGGAAGTCGCTGTCTGCATCCTGTATTCACATCCCAGTCGGGGGAGGGGGCTGAGGATAGGGGAAAGCTTTTTGTTTGTTTGTTTGTTTTGAGATGGAGTCTTGCCCTGTCACCCACTGCACCTTCCACTTCCTGGGTTCAAGGGATTCTTGTGCCTCAGTCTCCCAAGTAGCTGGGACTCCAGGCACACACCCCCACACCCGGCTAATTTTTGTATTTTTAGCTGAGATGGGGTTTCACCACCTTGACCAGGCTGGTCTCAAACCCCTGACCTCAAGTGATCCGCCCACCTTGGCCTCCCGAAATTCTGGGATTACAGGCATGAGCCACCACGCCCAGCAAAAGCAGCATTTATTTACCGTATTTCCTGAGGCCTTTCACGGGTCTTTGAGGCATGGGCAGGCGGTGGGGGGCATGTAGAACTTCCTCTAGGATAAGGTGACATTGTGGACCCGGGTTCTGGCTGCCTGTCCCCAAATCACCCAGTGACGAATGTGACTCCAGTGCAGGGAGCAGAACAGCCTCCCTCACCTTCCCCAGAGATGGAGGCTCCTCCGGGTCTCACAGTGGAGACCATCTTTGTATTCGCTGGTTTGACTCTAACGGGAAGAATTCCTGAGACACCATGTCACTAGCTGCTGGCTACCTCCCACGTGACTGCTGCGGGGAGGCATGATTTAACCTGCTGCCAGTAATTGCCCCCAAAAGTGTCTTCCATTTTGAGATGAGGAGGATGTGGGGAGCGCCTGCGGCCGCACCTGCCATGGACCTTCAGGACAGCGTACTGGACCCCGTCACCAGGTGGCGGCCATCGGCCTGTGTGAGCCCAGTAGCCGCCAGTCCCCTTCCCGGGCAGCTGTTTTCTGAGTTATCACCGATATGGGAGCATATCGCCCCTGAGTTTCCAGCATCTACTCTGATTTCTCAGCAAAGAACAGAGAAGAGACAAGAAACAGCAAAAAAGATCTCCTGGAACAGCCACTCAGGCTCAGCAAGGGGCACATGCAAAATTAGAATGAGGGCTCCTGGCCGCTCTGCCTCTGCAGGGACACAGGAGGAGACAGGAGCCACAGTGAGCACAGGGAGGTGGAGGTGTCAGGGCAGCCTCAGCTCTTGCGTCTGGGGTTCCAGATCTAGAGACACAGGTACAGCTGGTCAAACAGGTGCCTTCAGGAAGACGTCAGAGCCTCAAAACCAGTGTCACCACGCGCAACCCGGCACAGGGCCCCCTTCCTCCTGCCTCAGCTGCCAACACTGGGCTTCAGTTAACTTCTCAGCTCCCAAAACCGATCACCCCAGCTGCAGGTCGGCGTCTGTTCCCTCACTCCTTCTTTTCACTGCCATTAGGTCTGTTTTGAGTTGGAATTCCGCTTCGTGGATGTCTCACCACACAAACCACCTCAACACTTCATTTTGTCGGTTTTGTATTTTGTTGGACGCCCTCAGGACAGAAATCCTGAATAACTACGTGATCAGAAGATTTCGCGAAAGAAAGGAAGTCAAGCCATAAGTGATAGAAGTCTGACCACCGTGACCGCCGACAGACAGGCCACAGAGAGACCGTCCACGAACTTGGAAACCGAGTGCAAGTTCAAACGCTCCACAGAAATTACGCAATCAGTCCAGGCGCGGTGGCTCATGCCCCTCATCCCAGCACTTTGGGAGGCTGAGGCAGGCAGATCACTTGAGATGAAGAGTTCGAGACCAACCTGACCAACATGGCGAAACCCCATCTCTACTAAAAATACAAAAATTAGCTGGGCGTGGTGGCGCACACCTGTAATCCCAGCTACTCAGGAGGCTGAGGTAGGAGAGTCACTTGAACCCGAGAGGTGAATGTTGCAATGAGCTGAGATCACACCACTGTACACCAGCCTGGGTGACAGAGTGAGACTCCATCTCAAAAAAAAAAAAATAGTTATGCAATCAGAGGTTGAAATCGTCAGCTAGATCCCTTCTTCTGTGAACTGTTGCATTATGATGGGACAGTATCTGCTCTGAATGGCTAAATGCCCACCTGAGACCAATGTAGGCCCCTGAGGATGCCTTGTAACCAGATGCCCCAGCCTTCCCCGGCTCTGGCCATCCCAGAGTACTTCAGAGCCAGTGTTACAAGTCAGAGTGGTCAGGCCACCTCCTTGGCTGCCACCAGAACAGTTTCTCCACGAGGCTAAGAAATAGGTTTTCTAGCCCAAGAGACCAGGAAAAAATATCTCCAAATACATCTTATTTCAGGCAGTCTTGGATATTTTCTACGCAAGAGTTGAAGTGACCAGCAAGGGAGAAGTAAGCCCTTCGGTGATGTGACATGATTATCAGAAACACTTGGCGTGGCTCATCTGGAAATAAACTGGGAAAAATCTTTTTTGTTGAAGAGGACCTTTTTCTGTAGTCTTAATAGTTGATTAGACTAGGCTGAGGCGGGTGGATCACCTAGGAGTTCGAGACCTGCCTGGCCAACATGACAAAACCCTGTCTCTACTAAAAATACAAAGATTAGCCAGGCGTGGTGGCACGCGCCTGTAGTCTCAGCTACTCAGGAGGCTGAGGCAAGAGAATCACTTGAACCCTGGAGGTGGAGGTTGCAGTGAGCCGAGATTGCGCCACTGGATTCAAGCCTGGGCAAGCGAGGCTCCATCTCAAAAAAAAAAAAAAAAAAAAGTTGATTAGTTAGCATGAATCAGAAGTCACCTCTACAGTCCTGGACGTACAGGTCACCTTGCCTCCTTCCTGGTGGCTGGTTCTAGATTCAGTGTAGAGGAGAGCTAGTGAAAGAGGTGACTGCTTGGACTGAGATAGGCCTAGCCAGGCACCACGTGAACTCAACTGAATGTAATTCCAAGAGCTCCTAGAGATGCAAGGCAGGCAGCCACCAGCACTACCCTGGGCAGATGGAACTGCCATTGGAAATATCTTAAATTGACTGGGTGCAGTGGCTCACGCCTGTAATCCCAGCACTTCGGGAGGCCAAGGCAGGCGGATCACCTGAGGTCAGGAATTCGAGACCAGCCTGGCCAACATGGCGAAACTTTGTCTCTACTAAAAACACAGAAGTTACCCAGGTGTAACGGGTGCCTGTCATCCCAGCTACTCAGGAGGCCGAGGCAGGAGAATCGCTTGAACCCAGGAGGTGGAGGCTGCAGTGAGCCGAGATTGTGCCACTGCATTCCAGCCTGGGAGACAGAGCGAGACTCCATCTCAAAAAAAAAGAAATATCCTAATTTGTCCGGATGCAGGGCCAATATTTTCAATGCTGTTGCCACAGAATTCCTTAAAGCTGCCAAAGCCACCCCTCCTAGAAGTAGAGTGATCACCCAGTTCTAGGGCAGGCCAGCTGCTTGTCTTTCTGAGCGCTTTCTCAGCAATTCATAGCCACACGCTGCCATGCCACAAAATAACATACATGGTGAGATGCTCCCTGGCCAGGCTCCCCTGACTGAATGTGTATGTGAGTCTGGGAGGAAGAAGCAGAACTTTCATCTCAGTCCATGTGTCCCACGTCATTCACCACCGGCTCCCGCCTATCTTAGAGCTGCGACTGAAGGCCGGGTGCAGTGGCTCATGCCTGTAATCCTAGCACTTTGGGAGGCCAAGGCGGGCGGATCCCGAGGTCAAGACATTGAGACCATCCTGGCCAACATGGTGAAACCCCGTCTCTAATAAAAATATAAAAATTAGCAGGGCGTGGTGGCGCACGCCTGTAGTCCCAGTTATTTGGGAAGCTGAGGCAGGAGAATTACTTGAACCTGGAAGGTGGAGGTTGCAGTGAGCCGAGATCGCGCCACTGCACTCTAGCCTGGCAACAGAACAAGACTCTGTATGAAAAAAAAGGACTGTGTCTCAATCCGTTCACAAATAACATCTGCCTGAGTTCTGTGTGTCCCAGGAACTTGCGGCTAGGGATGGGGTTCCCATTTTACAGATCGGTAGGCGGCAGCTCGGCGAGCTTGGGTAGCTTGCCATGGTTTGTCTTCTCCCAGATGCCCTGTCGGGTGGCGGGTACTGGAGTGACCTGTCACATCATCCAGTGGGAAATCCCCATTTGCTTTCTGGGAACGGTGGTTTCCTTGTTCTGGAATTGCAGGCAAATGATGGGAAAGTCCACTCATTTGTCCCACAGCCCCCAGCAACGGTCTGTGCCGTCCTACGGCCTTGGACTGGCCTGGTTGACTGAAAATGCCAGGATCAGCATTCAAAACGCCTTGCTTGCCCAGTGAAGGGTTAAATATGTTGAAATAAGCCCGGCCTGTACAGAAGCAGTGGCATTTACATCCTGTACGTTTATGGAAATCCTCGCTGAAGAAAAACAACCACAACATTGTTTGTGTGTGTTTTTAGGAAGAGAATGGCGAAAGCGTCTTTGATTCACTGTTTACCCGTGAGAATTACTCCCAGGAGTAATCCCGCAATAAAATCTTCTTGGTCTATGAGAATAGAAAGAAATTGAATCAAAAGACTCGATTTCCACTTGTATTTATTCAGTCTGGGAAATTCAGTGGGCCGGAGTATTAGTATCAGCAGGGGATTCCTTTGCTCCTAGCGTTAAA
This sequence comes from Saguinus oedipus, assembly GCA_031835075.1. Taxonomy (NCBI): domain Eukaryota; kingdom Metazoa; phylum Chordata; class Mammalia; order Primates; family Cebidae; genus Saguinus; species Saguinus oedipus. Next base: position 58,011,090 of record CM063170.1, read on the forward strand.
TTACTGTCATAATCGCTCAATTATTTCTTCCTTGTACTGTTTAAAATAAAAATCCATCACATTCTGTGTTTTTTTTCCCTAGCATTTATTAGGTTGAGTGTTTAGGAAAATCAATTATAGTCAGTCAGGCATGAATTGATGAATGTTCTTGTAATAATTGTCAGTTGTTAAACTGAATGTGCTTTCTCTTTCACCCCTTTTCATTTCCTTCAGAGGGCAGAGGTGGCCCAGAGAGAGGCGGAGACCTTAAGGGAACAGCTCTCATCGGCCAATCACTCCCTCCAGTTGGCCTCACAGATCCAGAAGGCACCAGACGTGGTGGGTAGCCCTGGCCCCGTGGGATACCGTCCCCACCTGGCCCCTGCACCTTCGAGTTACCACTGCTTGCTCCTTTGCTTTTTGGCATCTCTTTTTGGGGAACACATTTTAACCAGTACTGCTTACTTGCTGGCGTTCGCTCCACCAACTGGGGGCTGGAGCTTGTTAAAGTCAAAAGAAGAGCTTTGCTGACTGCATGGATGGCCTGAGGTGGAGGCTGCACAGACACAGTCACAATGCCCCGGCCAGGCCTGGGGGGGTGATTGCTGGTGCGTGGGTGGAGATCTGAACCCAGAGCTTCTACAGAAGCTCTGTCACGGGGAAATTGATGGTTTCCTCTCCTCCTGGCTGTGCCATCCCAAGATGAGGAACAGTTCAGGATGAGCTGGGGAGCGGGTGGGGAGTCGCAGAGAGGTAATAAAGTAACATTCTGCACCAAGCTGATAGAGCAGGAAGAGCGGGTATCTCACCAGTTTTTTGCAGCTTGATTTCTCTGAAATTAACGCAAATGACTCTTAGCCCAAACATTCCCATCTTGATCAAGGTGGCTTTGAACTACTGTTTCCAGACTCTCCTTCAGTGCGGTGTGTGGACAAGCAACAGTGTAGGAGCTAAGACCTTGGGTGTTGGAGCCTTACCCGCTGGTGTGGACCCCAGCTCTGTAGTCTGGTGATGAGGACAAGGAGCTTAACATCCCTGAGTCTCAGTTTCTCCGCCTGTAAACTAGGGGGTTGAACAGGAAGTTATTACGAGCAAATAATGTAGAGCAAGTCTGGACACGCAATAAGATTAAGTAAACCTTAGCAGTAATTCTAGTTGTAATTGGCACCATTATCTCTGATCCCCCAGTTTTAAGTTTCATGTTTTTCTTTTTTTTTTTTTTTTAAGACAAGGTCTCTATTGCCCAGGCTGGAATGCAGTGGTGCAATCTAGGCTCACCGCAGCCTCCACCTCCCAGGCTCAAGCGATCCTCCCACCTCAACCTCCCAAGTAGCTGGGACTGCGGGCACACACCATCACACCCAGCTGATTTGGGTATTTTTTGTAGAGACAAGGTTTTGCCATGTTTCGCAGGCTGGTCTCAAACTCCTGGACTTAAGTGATCCTCATGCCTCGGCCTCCCAAAGTGCTGGGATTACAGGTGTGAGCCACCACGCCTAGCCTGATCCCACAATTCCCAGCACTCAATCTGATCACTAGTTCACTTACAAATGTCAGTTTTCCCGTGTGGAAAATGAGGATGAAGCGATCGTAAGGCCCCTGTGAGGGAGCCGCTCATCCAAGGCTACGATGAGTACATATCAGTTGTAGGAGTCCTTTTTTGGAACAGTGACTCTGTTGAGCCCTCGCTGTGTGCCAGGTCTTGTCATAGACACCCAGAGAGCCACGAGGAGTGAGACGAGGCTGGTTGCAGAGAGTACAGTCTCATCAGAAGAACTCGCTCTTATAATAAATTCATCTGTCACTTTGATAGTCATTATTTTCACCCAATCCTTGAAACAGGATACTGTTATTTCTTTTTTTTTTTTTCTGAGACAGAGTCTTGCTCTGTCACCAGGCTGGAGCACAGTGGTGCAGTCTCGGCTCACTGCAGCCTCCGCCTCCCGGGTTCAAGTGATCCCTCCACCTCAGCCTCCTGAGTAGCTGGAACTACAGGCACGTGCCACCATGCCCAGCTAATTTTTTAGTGGAGACAGGGTTTCACCATGTTGGCCGGGATGGTCTTGATCTCTTGACCTCATGATCTGCCCGCCTCGGCCTCCCAAAGTGCTGGAATTACAGGCATGAGCCCCCATGCCTGACCAGGGTACTGTTATTTCTGTCTTTCTTTTTTTTTTTCTTCAAGACAGAGTCTTGCTCTGTCACTCAGGCTGGAGTACAGTGGCACCATCTCCACTTACTACAACCTCCACCTCCCAGATTCAAGCAATTCTCGTGCCTGAGCCTCCCGAGTAGCTGAAGTTACAGGTGCATACCACCACACCTGGCTAATTTTTGTATTATTTGCAGAGGTGGGGTTTCGCCATGTTGCCCAGGCTGGTCTTGAACCCCTGTCCTCAGGTGATCCACCCACCTCGGCCTCCCAAAGTGCTGGGATTACAGGCATGAGCCATCATTCCCGGCCCTATTTCTTTAAATAGATGAAGAAACAAAAGCTCGGCGAATATAAACACCTCTTCCCAAAGCACAATCTGGTGGCTGAGCTAAGACCCAAGTTGGGCCTTCTGACACTCCAGACGGGGCTTTTAAACTATTCCCCAGCAATGAATCTAGATCAGGGCTTTAAGACTCCCTTCTAAGAATGGATTTTTTAGCTTTCTTCTTAAAACTAACATTAAATAAAACATTTGTTGCCAGGCGGGTACAGTGGCTCACGCCTGTAATCCCAGTCCTTTGGGAGGCTGAAGCAGGAGGATCACTTGAGGCCAGGAGTTTGAGACCAGCCAGGGAAAAATATCGAGACCCCATCTGTACAAAAAGTTTAAAATTAGCCAGGCCTGGTGGAATGTGCCTGTAGTCCCAGCTACTCAAGAGGCCGCGGCAGGAGGATTTCTTGAACCCAAGAAGCAAGGCTGGATGTGGTGGCACATGCCTATAATCCCAGTACTTTGGGAGGCCGAAGTGGGCGGATCACCTGAGGTCAGGAGTTCAAGACCAATCTAGCCAACATTGTGAGACCCTGTCTCTACTAAAACTAGAAAAATTAGCTGGGTGTGGTGGCACACACCTGTAATCCCAGCTACTCAGAAGGCTGAGGCAAGAGAATCGCTTGAACCCAGGAGGCGGAAGTTGCAGTGAGCCCAGATCATACCACTGTACTCCAGCCTGGGAGACAGAGCGAGACTCCATCCCAAAAAAAAAAAAAGTATATATGATTGAAGTGTTTCCAGATGTAGAGAAAAGATTTCCATTGAATAGGCCATCCTGTCCTTCATACTTCATGGACTCTGGGACTTAATTTTAACTGAAACGTCCCCTTGGCTCTGTTACCATTCCTTCCTCGAAGTTTAGACAAACTGGATACAGCACCCTGATGGCTGTGGTGGGAGGCAGCCTTCAGCACCGGGGCAGTGGCTTCCCCTGGCCCCTGGGGTCCTGCTTGGTACTGCAAAGGAAGCCGTCCATTCTGATGTGTCTACATGGGGCCCCTAAACTCCGTGTTTTGGTTGAAAAGAATTCTGGCACCATCCTGGACTGCAGCAACCAAAACATTTCAGAAGGAAATGAATGTTTTTGCAGGTAGAGTCAGTCGTGGATCCTAGGGGCGCTTCAACACTTCATCATCTGTTAAGTGCCTTGTTTACATGGCACCGGTTCAGTCTCCCCAGAGCAGCCCCGCGGGGCTTCCCGCAGGCATGTGTTCCCACAGAGCCAGTGGGTTCCTGCTGCAGCCAGTTGGGGAGCAAACATAGGTAACTGGGCCAGCGGAAAAATGGTCTGTTGCGCTTGGCTGGCGGAGCGCAGTAGAGAAACAGTGGCGTCTGCAGATCTAGTGAAGGCCAAAACCCACCCACTGGGTATCCCAGGAGAATCCCCGATTCTAGAAGGTGAGCGGTCACTGAGCGAGCTGCTGCCCCAAGTTTATGGCCACGCTGTTTTGCATAGTTCTTTTTTATTCCTTGATTGCTTGAACTCAAGAGGCAGAGGCTACAATGAGCTGTGATTGCACCACTGTGCTCCAACCTGGGCAACAGAGAGAAGCCCTGTTTCCAAAAAAGTAAATATGAGGCTGAGGGTGGTGACACATGCCTGTAATCCCAGCACTTTGGGAGGCCAAGGCGGGCAGATCACGAGGTCAGGAGTTCGAGACCAGCCTGGCCAACATGGCAAAACACCATCTCTACTAAAACTATAAAAATTTGCTTTTGCCAGGCGTGGTGGTGTGTGCCTATAATCCCAACTACTCAGGAGGGTGAAGCAGGAGAATCACTTGAACCTGGGATGCAGAGGTTGCAGTGAGCCAAGGTGACGCCACTGCACTCCAGCCTCAGTAACAGAGCGAGACTCCATCTCAAAAAACAAAAACAAACAAAAAAATCGGATAAAGGCAGGGCGATCATGTGTGTGTCGTTTCCAAGGTCTTACTACTTTGGGGTTCATTATCACCTTGTTTAGTTCATGCAAGACAGCGATGATTTTTGCTATTTTATGAAGGAGGAATTTGTGACTTTAGTTCCTGGGAGTTGGCCGGTGTGGCCAAGCTCTTGTGGCCACACCCAACTGGACCCAGGAGTTGAACAGACGACCACACGCTCCCCAGTCCCCACTCTGTGTCCAGGGACAGCACTGAAATCCACACCTTTAACCCGTGTCATTAGAAGCATCTGTCCTAGATACATTCACTTCCACTTGCCCCTCATAAAGCCCACATCCCCTTGGGTGGTTTTATTGACCTTTTCCTAAAGGCCCTCTAAACCACGTCTGTGGCCATCCCCCCTCAGGGGTGGAAGATTAAGATAAGCATGGTTCAATCTATGCCCAGACTGACCTCCCTGCATGTCACTTCTGTGTGTCCCCTCCTTGTGCCAGAGCTTGCAAGGACTCCCCAGGGCTGTCACCACATGTACAGGTGCCTCTGGCCACCCCTGGCAGCTGTCACCCCTCCAGCCCTACTCCCGACTCCTGTGTCTCTGCACCTGCCTCTATGTCCCCAGCACCCACTCTGAGAGGGAGCCTCCTTGCTTCTTTCCAAGGCCCACCCCTCATAGCTCAGCCCCAGGTGCCGCTGTCCTGGTCCACCTACCCTGGAGGGCACATCCCAGGGTTCCTGACGTTGGCTCTGCCTGGCGTTATCCAGAGCGGTGCTTTCCAAACTCCCTATGATGGACAGTTTTGTTTTGTTTTTTAAATTTCCAGTCTGTGGCAGACTGATCGTTTTATATAAAAGACATTTAAAATGTCACCGAAATGCCGAATCGCTATAAAAGTTTCTAAACACTTATTCTCGATTTCCGTAATTGCCTCACTGTGCACCGGCAACAGTTTGCAAATTGGCACCAATCCATGCAGCTCACGCTGCACAGAACAGGCCTGGACGGCCTGTGCTTGGGAAATAAGCCACAGGAGATGCTCACTTGCGGCCCCCCAGGGCCACATGCACATCTGTCACAGGTCAGGAGAGCTGAGCCACCTATTTTGCAACCTCATACAAATCAGAGAAGTAGGAAGGAGTCCCGTCTTTGCACACAAAGCTTTACAGACTTAAATGGTAAAGGCCTTCATTTTCCCCAAGGGAGATATGAGAAACAGTATTTCCCTGAGTGACTGGCTGTCCCCAAATTTGAAAACCCGTGAGAAGCACACAGAGCATGGAATGGCCCAGCCACACCTGCTAGCCGGGGCCACAGTGCCACCATTTCCCCACAACACAGGCAAGATCAGGATGTGCAACTGAGTACTTCAGAGGGGGGACAGCGGCAAGGACAGTGACTTTCTGTGTTACCGCGTCAGCTGCCCCTAGGATTCTGCTGTCACAGATACCATGCACCTCTGCCCTCCCCACCCCTGTCTCCATCTATCATGCCCAGAATTGCATCCGCCCTGCAGAAAATATTTCAGAATATTTCAGGAATCATGATTCCTTTTTTTTTTCCACTTTGACGTAGACTCTTGCTCTGTCACCAGGGCTGGAGTTCAGTGGTGTGATCATGGCTCACTGCAGCCTCGACCTCCCCAAGCTCAAGTGATCCTCTGGCCTCAACCTCCTGAGTAGCTGGGACTACAGGCATGCACCACCATGCCTGGCTAATTTTTGTATTTTTTGTAGAGATGGAATTTCACCATGTTGCCCACGCTGGTCTGGAACTCCTGAGCTCAGGTGATCCACCCACCTCTGCCTCCCAAAGTGCTTGGATTATAGAAGTGAGCCATTGCACCTGGCCCCATAATTACTTTTAAAGCTTGAAAAAAATACTACTTGAGTCATTAAGAGGTAGAATTACAGATTCTACTTTTTTTTTTTTTTTTTGAGACAGAGTCTCACTCTGTCACCAGGCACCAGGCTGAAGTGCAGTGGTGCGACCTCAGCTCACTGCAACCTCCGCCTCCCAGGTTCAAGCAATTCTCCTGCCTCAGCCTCCCGAGTAGCTGGGACACAGGCACGCGCCACCACACCCAGCTAATTTTTTTTGTATTTTTAGTAGAGACGGGGTTTTACCACGTTGGCCAGGATGGTCTCGGTCTCTTGACCTCGTGATCCGCCCGCCTTGGCCTACCAAAGTGCTGGGATTACAGGCGTGAGCCACTGCGCCCGGCCTTTTTTTTTTTTTTTAAATACCTTACCGTTTTTCTATTTTGCATATTTTCCACAATGAGCATTTGGTGAGGTTAAGGGTGGGCAGCCAGTTTTTTAAAAAATCAATTATCCTAAGAGTTCAACAAAAGAACACCAAGTACACATCTTCCACATCTTTTACTTTTCGTTACTAAGTAAAATGCTGGCCAGGCAGAGCGGCTCATGCCTATAATCCCAGCACTTTGGGAGGCCAAGGCAGGCAGATCAGTTGAGGCCAGGAATTCGAGACCAGCCTGGTCAACATGGTGAAACCTCATCTCACCTAAAAATACAAAAATGAGCCAGGTCCGTGGTGACACCCACCTGTAATTCCAGCTATTCAGGAGGCTGAGGCAGGAGAGTTGCTTGAACCCGGGAGATAAAAGATGCAGTGAGCTGAGATCACACCACTGCACTCCAGCCTGTGCGACAGAGGGACCAAGACTGTCTCAAAAAAAAAAAAAAAAATGAAAATGCTGATACAGAGTAATAGTTTGTCAAACAATATCTCAGCTTCTGGGTAATTTAACAGTGAATCTCAAGGACCTTGAATCCCACCTTTCGGTGGAAAATCTCGGTGGTTTGGGAGCTTTCGAGGGAGGCTCCCTCCTCCGAGCCACCCACTTTCCATTCCCCTGCCTGGAACACTCTTCCCTCTTCCCCAGCGCCCAGCAGCCCCTCCCCACCTCCCCCAGGTCTCAGCTCACACATCACCATCTCAGTGAGTCTTTTACTGGCCACCTTACTAAACCCCCGGCCTCTCTCAACTCTGACTCTGTGGCCTCTGTTTTGTCTCCTTTGTCTGTGGTCACCCTGCACGCTTTTCACCACTACTATTTTCTGCGTCTTTGCTCACGCTGGCCCACCCCTGCTGGACTGTAAGCCCTGGGGAGATGGACTTTTCTCCATTTTTTTTTTTTTTTTTTTTTTTGACAGAATCTCACTCTGTTGCCCAGGCTGCAGTGGTGTGATCTCAGCTCACTGCAACCTCCACCTCCTGGGTTCCAGCAATTCTCCTGCCTCAGCCTCCCGAGTAGCTGGGATTACAGGCGTGCATTACCACGTGCCTGTAATTAGCCCAGCTAATTTTTTGCATTTTAATAGAGATGGGGTTTCACTATGTTGTCCAGGCTGGTCTCGAACTCCTGATGTCAGGTGATCCACCCACCTTGGCCTCCCAAAGTGCTGGGATTACAGGTGTTTAATCCTCAACTTTTGTCCTTTGATTCACTGCTGTATACTTTGTACATGGTGGACACTCAGTATGTATTTGTCCAATGAATGAATCCTCCTTCCGGGAGGAAGGTGGCATAGGGGAAGTCCAAGCAAAGGCCACAAGCGGTGTCCTGCCGTCACCATCCACACCCTGAGGTCTGTGCAGCTTCTGCCTTATGGCCAGTGCAGTTTCGTCATCTCATTTCTCCTCCCCAGGAGCAGGCCATAGAGGTGCTGACCCGCTCCAGCCTAGAAGTTGAGTTGGCCGCCAAGGAGCGGGAGATTGCACAGCTGGTGGAGGACGTGCAGAGACTCCAGGCCGGCCTCACCAAGCTGCGGGAGAACTCGGCCAGCCAGATCTCGCAGCTCGAGCAGCAACTGAGCGCCAAGAACAGCACGCTCAAAGTAAGGGTGCCTCGGGGCTGGGGGTGGCCCGAGGGAGCAGGACGGGTGGCTGGACACGCACACACCCACTGCCTTCCAGGACTTGATAGCAAGTGTGGCGACCTTGAACCTCCGTAAAGTAGCTCCAAGCAGAGTCCTGCAGTCCACGGCAGGGAGACTGGATGTTGAACCCTGCCATCAGCCTGGTGTAGACCGAATTTCCCTATTTTTTTTTTTTTTGAGACAGAGTCCCACTCTGTCGCCCAGGCTGGAGCGTAGTGGTGGGAACTCCACTTACTGCAGCCTCCGCCTCCCAGATTCAAGTGATTCTCCTGCCTCGGCCTGCCACATAGCTGGAATCACAGGCGTGCACCACCACACCTGATTAATTTTTTGTTTGTTTGTTTTGAGACAGAGTTTTACTCTTGTTGCCCAAGCTGGAGTGCAATGGTGCGATCTTGGCTCACAGCAACCTCCATCCACCTCCCGGGTTCAAGTGATTCTCCTGCCTCAGCCTCCCAAGGGGCTGAGACTACAGGCATGGGCCACCACGCCCAGCTAGTATTTGTATTTTTAGTAGAGACAGGGTTTCACCACATTGGTCAGACTAGTCTTGAACTCCTGACCTCAGGTGATCCGCCCATCTCAGCCTCCCAAAGTGCTGGGATTGCAGGTGTGAGCCACTGCCCCCGGCCTTGTATTTTTAGTGTTGATGGGATTTCACCATGTTGCCCAGGCTGGTCTCAAACTCTTGGCCTCAAATGATCCACTCACCTTAGTCTCCCAAATTGCTGGATTACAGGTGTGAGCCATTGCACCCAGCCAGTATTTCCCTCTTGACGGGCCATGCCTGTGTGAAGCACACGTGTCTCCTGGCACTCAGTGGAAAGGCCCATCTGGTAGAGTGTCCAGTGTTCTGCATCACCACCTGAGATCTCCCAAGACTGGGAATCTGGTCCTTAGCCTGGAAATTCTGTGGACTTTCTTACATGAGGTTCAGAGTGCCCGCCAAAGGTCATCTACACAGATAGTCCTTTTACCCAATTTTTGTTTCAGCTTTTGTTTTGGATTTTTTCTGAGACAGGGTCTCACTCTGTCACCCAGACTGGAGTGCAATGGTGCGATCTCTACTCACTGCAACCTCTGCCTCCCAGGCTCAAGCAATCCCCTCACCTCAGCCTTCTGAGTAGCTGGGACTACAGGTACATACCATCACGCCCGGCTCATTTTTGGTTTTTTGGTAGAGACAGGATTTCACCATGATGCCCAAGCTGGTCTTGAACTGCTGACCTCAAGTGACCCGCCTGTCTCAGCCTCCCAAAGTGCTGGGATGACAGGCGTGAGTCGATGCGCCCGACTCTTTAACTGGGCTGTGCAGGGCATCCCAGGTTTCTGAGTATACCCCCACAAGAGGACCTGGTACACTAGAGCTCCAGCGCTGTGTAAGCCAAATGAAACGCCAGAGGTCCATGAAAGTCGCATCTGACCTTCTAAAGCAACAGGCACGTTTTCCCTCAGTGGCCCCAAACCCAGTGCCACTTCATTCCAGGGAGCCAGACATTCAGGCTCCTTCCCACCAGGTACTCGGGCTTCTCCATAAATTTGTATCCCAGACTCAGAACCCAGAACCTTTTCCACATATTAAAAAGTAATGATTTTACTTTAGGTGTTTACAATCTGTTGAAGCAAATGTAATTTGAAGAGGGTCCTGGGACCCTCAATTCACAAGCTTCACAACCAGGGGAGACTCTCGGAGTTCTGTCTTGGCACTGTAGAAGGCAGGACCTTTAGGGCAAGGCTTCAGCCCCAGGCTGGGGGTTCCCCGCTCTGCCCGAGGGCAGCCCTTTCAGGTCCATTCCTTCCCCAACCCAGTCCCTCCATGTTGGGTGGGTGAGTGAATGACTGACTGACTGTAAGGTCTATACATTGTATGAATAAAGTGCATCAGAGTTCACATTGTGAAAATTTAAAGAAAACTTTTTCTGTATGAAGTAGTCTTAGAATGTAGTTAGGTCCATTTCGAGTTTTTCTTCCTTTCTTTTTGAGACAGATTTTCGCTCTGTCGCTCAAACTGGAGTGCAGTGGCATAGTCTCGGCTCGCTACAACCTCTGCCTCCCGGGTTGCAGCCATCCTTTCACCTCAGCCTCCTGAGTAGCTGGGACTACAGGCACATTCCACCACGCCAGGCTAATTTTTGTATTTCTGATAGAGACACGATTTCACCATGTTGCCCAAGCTGATCTGAACCGCTAATCTCAAGTGATCTGCCTGCCACAGCCTCCCAAAGTGCTGAGATTACAGGCATGAGCCGCTGCACCCCACTCTGAGTTCTGCTGGGCATCCTGGCTTTCTGAGGATACCCCCGCAGGAGGACCTGGTGCACTAGAGCTCCGGCACTTCCAGTGCTCAAGCCAAATAAAACCCCAGGTCTGTGGAAGTCACATCCGACCTTCTAAGCTAAGAGACATTCTCTTTCCAGCAAATCTGTTGCTGATGCTGATGGCTCATACAACCCTCCCTCACTCCTCCCTTGTGCCGCTTTGGGCTGAATTTCACCCACTCAGTGAGAAACTGCCCAGAGCTGGGTCCCTCTGAGGAGACAGGCCTGCTGACTGCAGGGAAATGGTTGGAATCTGGTTCCATCTGTCCTCATCCAGGTCATGTATTTATTTATTTTTGAGACGGAGTCTCACTCTGTCTCTTAGACTGGAGTGCAGTGGTACGATCTCGGCTCACCGCAACCTCTGCCTCCTGGGTTCAAGTGATTCTCCTGCCTCAGCCTCCCAAGTAGCTGGGATTACAGGCATGCACCACCATGCCTGGCTAATTTTGTGTTTTTAGTAAAGACAGGGTTTCTCCATGTTGGTCAGGCTGGTCTCGAACTCCCAACCTCAGGTGATCCACCCGCCTCGGCCTCCCAAAGTGCTGGGATTACAGGCGTGAGCCACTGCAAGCCGGGTCATTTATTACATCACCACCGTTTCTTCCTCTCTCATCAGCTTGCCCAGTGAGTACCAGGATTCGGTTTTTGTTCTAGATTTAATCTCATTTTCTCATGTTACAGCAATTTCTGACCCCAGCAACGGTATCATTATGAGATAATTTCCCTTTCTCTCCACGTCGAGTTAAAGGGCGTGACTCAGATACATGCTGGCTACAAGAGAGCAAGGCTATAGACCTCATATTTTTTATTATAGAACAGTGTCTTCCAAATCAGTTAAGATTTCAGTGTTTGCCTTCACAAAAAAAGGAAGCGCGGTTTTGCAAATTAATGTTCGTTATCCGTATCTTGGGGGAATTGTTTAATACTGTGCAGTTAATGAAACAGTTCGGCAATACTTCTTCCAAAATCGTTGCTACCTTATCTTCATCTGATCTAATAATCAAAACATATCCTCTAGTAACAAGACTTCTGATTTTAATTATCTTAACTCCTGGTTGCCAGGAGTGCAGATTTCGCTGAAACCAAATCCACATGCAGAAAGCGTTTGACTTCCCCAAACCAGGGTTTCCTCTTACCCCAAAGGAATAAGGTTAATTGAATGAGATACTTTCTGAGGGCTTTTTCTTTTTCCTGATCTATAGTCTCAAGTATAACCTAAAGGAATACAGTTATTGGGAAAATATTTTTATGAATGAGATTTGGCAAATTGGTGACCTGATGCTCTCACCGTGGAGAAACCTGACGCCGCAGTCCTGGCTACTCAAAGAACTCCCCTTCACTTACCAAGGGGATGCTCTCTTTCTTTCTTCTTGTCCCCTTCCCCTCTTTCCTCTCTTACGGGGGACCCTGGGATGCACGATGGGACCTTGAATTAGGTTGCTGTTTGGGAGAGGAGGTGCCAAGCTCCCAGCTCTGGGCTGAGCTGTTTGGAACTGTGGGTGGTTTTACCCTGAACACTTGGCCATGGGTCCTTGATCTTTGAGACATGTGCCAGGGTGTTTGGTGACAGTCCACTTGGGGAGAGGGCGTTTCCCATAAGCAGAAGGCTTATTGGGCAGAATCTTTTTGTCTTGAGTCCATTCAGTTCTTCCCACCTGCGCTTTCCAACGATGCTCTCTGTAGTTGGATATATTGGGGGACTGACAAATTGGTTTTCTTTTTCTAACCCATTGAAATCCTCCATCTCTCCACCACCGAGATGTCTTCTCTTCCCTCGGATTTGATTTGTCATTTCACAAGGATACCAGGCAGCTGCAGGTCTTCCAGCCTGTCCTTCCTAGGGCTCTGCTTTTTCGAGCAAATACCATATAATAATATGATGGAAGAGACACACGGAGCCCACACAGCTCCAGGAGCCTAGCTGGTGCTCCCCAGGTGGGTCCTGAAGTGCCAGAAGAATTATCTCTCTGAAGTTCTTAAAAGTCTGGCTGAGATTTAAACAATAACGAACTTTAATCTACAATGCCAACTATTTTAACATTAGCAAATTGAGTGTTCAATCCATAGATTGTCAGTTATATAGATACGTCTGTCTGATGATCGCACCCCACTATCCACGTGTGAGGGACATCCTCAAACCTTTACTTAGGCATGGAAACAGCCTCAGAAGTGGAGATGTTTCCTCCTGCCTGATCTGACAAGTGCTTAAACACGGGGCCACTTGTAAAAGAGAACTCTGTTTTTGCAATTAATAAAATAACCCAACCACCATGACAAGGCCGCTTTTTGATAACTCTCTATTCTGTGGTCTTCTGTTGGAACGCTTTAATACAGAGGCAGTATAGTTAGCCAGTCAACTGCACTATACTTGCTACAGCATAGAAAATGATGCTACCAATAGCTTTGATTTGAAATGGGTATTTCTAAGAAAGGCTAACTAAACCCCAATCTCCCAGAAGGAGAAACTAGATTTTTCTAAAGATGCTTTTTTTTTTTTTTTTTTTTTTTGAGACAAGAGTTTCACTCTTGTTACCCAGGCTGGAGTGCAATGGCACGATCTCGGCTCACCGCAACCTCCACCTCCTGGATTCAAGCAATTCTTCTGCCTCAGCCTCCCGAGTAGCTGGGACTACAGGCGGGCACCACCATGCCCAGCTAATTTTTGTATTTTTAGTAGAGACGGGGTTTCACCATGTTGACCAGGATGGTCTCGATCTCTTGACCTCGTGATCCACCCGCCTCGGCCTCCCAAAGTGCTGGGATTATAGGCGTGAGCCACCGCCCGGCCCTTCTAAAGATACTTTAAAGATCAGTGCTTCTCAGCTAGACAAGATGGCTCACGCCTATAATCCCAACACCTTGGGAGACCGAGGCGGGAGGATCACGAGGTCAGGAGTTTGAGACCAGCCTAGCCAAGATGGTCTCTACTAAAAATACAAAAATTAGCCCAGCATGGTGGTGAGCGCCTGTAGTCTCAGCTACTCAGAAGGCTAAGGCAGGAGAATCGCTTGAACCCGGGAGGCGGAGGTTGCAGTGAGCTGAGATTGTGCCACTGCACTCCAACCTGGGCAACAGAGCGAGACTCTGTCTCAAAAAAAAAAAAAAAAGATCAGTACTTCCCACTGGGTAGGTGGGCGCATGCATTAGAGTCACCTAGGGGTCTTTTTTCCCAGCTGCTCACGTTTCTCCACCCCTCACTGCACCTCCTGAGGTTCTCATGGGTCTTACGGAGACACTATGGGATGATGCTGTGTCCCTCCGGACACTGACATGGTATAAAAGAGGTGATATAAAACCCTTTATCTCCCCACACCCTTTGGCCTTGGGGGTCTCTCTTGTCATCTTGCATTCTCAGATGGGAAGATCACTGGAGCCAAGGAGTTCCAGACCAACCTGGCCAATGGAGTGAGATCCCATCTCTCTTTCTCTCTCTCTTTTTTCTTTTTGAGACATAGTCTTGCTCTGTCTCCCATGCTGGAGTGCAATGGAGGGATCTCAGCTCACCACAGCCTCCGCCTCCTGGGTTCAAGTGATGCTCCTGCCTCAGCCTCCTGAGTAGCTGGGATTACAGGTCCCCACCACCATGCCCGGCTAATTTTTATGTCTTTTGTAGAGATGGGGTCTCGCTATGTTGCCCAGGCTGGTGTCGAACTCCTGGGCTCAAGTGATCTCCCACCTCAGTCTCCCATAGTGCCGGGGTTGCAGGCATAAACCACCATACCCTGCAGTAGATAAACATCATCTATAGATTAAACACTTAATTTGCTAATGCCAAAATAGTTAGCATTGTAGATTAAAGTTCCTTATCATTTAAATCTTAGCCAGGCTTTTAAGAACTTCAAATAGATAATTCTTCTGGCACTTCCGAACCCAGCTGGGGAGCATCAGTGAGGTTCCTGGAGCCGTGTGGGCTCCGTGTATCTTTTCCATTGTATTATTACAACAGACGTGTTTGATTGGCATTTGGTGATGCTACGTCTCACCACTGTCCTTTGAAAGCCCATATTCATTCTGAATCTTCCCTTTCTTCAGATGAGGAATGCAGTGCCCAAACAGGCTAAGGTCATCCAAGGTCATAGTCAACGTGGGACGGGAACAGTTTGGCAGCCAGGTCTCTGACACTTGGCCTTTTCTCACCTCTCTGTGTAAAGCCCACGCTTGTTCCTTAGATTAGTGCATTTTATTTTATTTTAAAAGACAGGATCTTGCTCTGTTGCCCCAGAATGGAGTGCAGTGGTGTGATAATAACTTACTGCAGCCTTGACCTCCAGGGCTCAAGTCATCCTCCCATTTTATCCTCCCAATTAGCTGGGACTACAGGTGTGCACCACTACACCCAGCTGATTTTTAAATTTTTGTAGACACAGGGTCTTTCTATATTGCCCCGGTTCGTCTTGAACTCCTAGGCTCAAGCAATCCTCCTGCCTTGGCCTCCCAAAGTGCCGGGATTCCAGGTGTGAGCCACTACACCTGGCCAGGCAAGTGCATTTTTCAGGAAGGTGACCCGTTCCCAGGTTCTCTTTCCACAGCCTTGGTCGTGCCCTCGGCAGCGGGAACCACTCCAGAGCACATGTGCTCTTTCTCTGTGGCCCTGTCGCAGAAAAGTGGGAACGCTGGGAGGTGACAGGCTGAGATCTATCTGGAAACCGCGAACAGAGCCCCTGGAGATACAGAACCAGAGACTCTTCAGATCCAGTTTAGCCAGATTCAGCCCCACCTAGCAGGGATGCAGTAACTGTAGTAACAAGGGCAGTAACAGTACTAACCACCATTTACAGAGCACTTCACCATGTGCCCAGCACGGTACTAAGCTCTAAGTACCCAATACTTTATTTAATCCTCACCAAAGTGCTGTAACATATAAACATGGTCCCCATTTTATAGATAAAGAAACTGAGGCTTAGAGAAGTCAAGCCTGGGTTTAGGTATTTGTTTTTCAAATACAAATCCTTTCACTGTGTTGCCTGGGGTGCAATGGCACAATCACGGCTCACTGCAGCCTCCACCTCCCAGACCCAAGTGATCTTCCTGCCTCAGCCTCCCGAGTAGCTCGGACTACAGGCACATGCTAACACGCCCAGCTAATGTTTTGATTTTTTTTGTTTTTGGTAGAGATGGGGTCTTGCTATATTGTCCTGCTTGTCTTGAATTCTTGCGCTCAAGCGAGCAACCACACCCGACCCAAGCTGTTGAGTCTTACCTAGGTTCACCCTGCAAGTATGTGACAGAGTCAGGATCTGTTGGACTCTGGAGCCCAGGTTTTGCACGGAGTCCCTGGCTTATCCTGGCCTCTGTGGAGTCTCACTGCCTCCCTGCACGCAGGTGGGGCTGGCCTCAGTTCTGTCAAGATCCACACTGAAGGATCCCTGAGATTTTTTTTTTTCTTTGAGTAGTCAAAAACATCTGCAGAAGTTTTGCAATCACGAAACCAGCTAGCGTATGAAATGCTCGGACTAAGTGCAGGTGTGGCATACCACGCAGCCAGCGGTAGTGCAACCTGAGCAGGAGGCGTGCATCTTCAGAGACACTGAGAAACTGACATGCCTGTCACCCATCCCAGGGTCAGAGTCTCTGAAACCAGGCTTTCCAGGAACCCAACAAGGAGTTTCTGATCAAAGAACCGTGCTGAGGACAGTTGGTCTTTTTTTCCACACTGGGCATTTCCTGCATCGGAGGCCAATGGGAACCCTGTGTCTGCAGGTTTTGAGATGTGGCTCTCACAGCAGGGCCACTGGAACAGAGACTTCCGTGGGACCGGGTTACGGGCACTCCACCAGCTGGGAGAAGCGTCATCAGGCAGCCTCCCCTAGGCTCCATCTAGCTCGTCTGCCCAAGTCGAGGAAATGTCATCTCAGGTTTACAGAAGAGATCTTGGGGACTTCCTGATTAAACAGTATCCCAGGTAGATGGCAGAACTCTCAGTGGAAGCTGTTTAGCTCTCAGTAAAAACCCACATCCAACTGAAATACAGTCACGCGTCACCTAACAGTAAGGCTACATTCTGAGAAATGCGTCATTAGGTGAATGCATTGTTGTGCAAACATCAGAGTGTGTGCTTGCACACACCTAGATAGTAGATGTATTTTTATGTATGCATATTTTTCATATGGAAAACCAAATGTCCCAGCATCATTACTGAACAGTCATTTCCCCTGCTGCATCTGCAATGCCTTTATAAAGGACCGCACATCAGCTTTCTCTGTATGTTCCATTAGAATCTCATGGGACTTAGGCCAGGCACAGTGACTCAAACCTGTAATCCCAGCCCTTTGGGAGGCCCAGGCGAGCGGATCCCGACTAATGTCGGGAGTTCAAGACCAGCCTGGCCAGCATTGTGAAACCCCATCTCTACTAAAAATACAAAAATTAGCCGGGCATGGTGGCGGACACCTGTAATCCCAGCTACTTGGGAGGCTGGGGCAGGAGAATCACTTGAACCTGAGCGGCAGAGGTTGCAGTGAGCTGAGATTACACCACTGCACTCCAGCCTGGGTGACAGATCAATACTCCTTCTCAAAAAATAAAAAAGAGTCCCACTATCAAGTGCCCAGAGTTGCCAGCCTCTGCCCTGGTTCTTTGCTGTGTGCGAACTCTTTAGTAAGTGCTGTTATTCCCATTTTACAGATGAGAAGTTTATTAGCTTGTTCGTAGGCACCCAGCTTGTAAGTGACAGACTCGGGCTCCAGGCTCAGGCCGTCAGCCTTCTTGGTCTGCGCCATGCCAGGCTGTGAGGTCCTCCGTGTGCTCCTCCTTCTCTCTGCCTTGTTCCCAGCTGTCTCTTGTTCTCTGGATATGACCACGTTTATGCATGTTCTGTGTCCAGCCTTGGTGATCATGACTGTCTGATGTGCATTTTGGATCCCAGCGACGCTGAATGATCTCCTGCAAGGGAGAACAAGTACCTGAGCACTTCCTGCTGTGTGATGATAGGGAAGAGAAGGACGTAATAACTTCCTGACAAGCACCTTCTGAGAATCTTTTGTAGAAAAATGAGCGCCTTCTACCTCCTGCTTATTAGGACTGAGAAAACCATTATAATATACAAATTCGGCGGGAGGCTTTCAAAAGAACTTAGGGCAGAGCATTTCCATGCAGCGGGAAAGGCACACACGAGAAATCGCCAGCAAAGGCAGCAGAAAAAGACGGGCCCAATGAAGGCTGGACAGCTGGAATCCCAGCGCTTTGAGAGGCCAAAGCGGGAGGATCGCTTGAGCCCGGGAGTTTTAGTTATTAGTTATTAATAATGTGTGCTTGCACAAACCTAGAGAGTATATATATTTTTATTTTTGCATATTTTTCATATGGAAAACCAAATGTCCCAGCACCATTACTGAACTTCAGTCATTTCCCCTGCTTTCTCTGTGTGTCGCATTAGAATCTTGGGGACTTAGGCCAGGCACAAGACTTAGGCCAGTGGCTAAGCCTGTAATCCCAGCACTTCGGGAGGCTGAGGAAAGCAGATCACCTAAGGTCAGGAGGAGTTCAAGACTAGCCTGGACAACATGGTGAAACCTCATCTCTAGTTATTATTGAATAATTAGTTAATCACTAATTATTAACTAATTAGTGATTAATTTGTAAACAGCAGACAGTTGGGATTTGGATGGTGCCATCTCCTCCCCAAAGTCTAGAATGTTCTCAGTTGACTGTAAACAGTGGTCTTAAGCCATGGCCTGTCAAGCAGAACCTGAAAGGGCATCTACAGCTGGGCATGGTGGCTCATGCCTGTAATTGCAACACTTGGGGAAGCTGAAGTGGGAGAATCACTTGAGCTCAGGGGTCTGAGACCAGCCTGGGCAACATAGGAAGACCTCATCTCTAAAAAATAAAAATAAAGAATAGCCAGGCATTGTGATGTGCATCTATAGTCCCAGCTACTCAAGAGGCTAGGGCAGGAGGATCGCTTGAGCCCAGGAGTTGGAGGCTGCAGTGAGCTATGATGGCACCACTGCACTCCAGCCTGGGTGACAGAGCAACACCCTTTCTCTTTAAAAAAAGAAAGAAGAAGAATGACAAGAATGACATTTGTTCACCTCTAGCTTGGAAACATGCGGAATGGCCAGAGCACCCTCCCAGCACCACCCCTCCATGTTCTCGTTTTATGGAGAGTTGCCTCATTTCCTCCTAGGAGCTACCTTTAGGAAAGGTCAAAAGCAAACTAGTCCAAAAACACCTTCAGACAAGAAAGCACCCCCTACGGACCACCCCATAGCAATGGCTCTGCCAGCAAGAAAGCCCCGCAGAGCTGTGGGCAGAAACGGTCACATCGGTCTGGGGCTCACGCCTGTAATCCCAGCACTTTGGGAGGCTGAGGCAGGCGGATCACCTGAGGCCAGGAGTTCGAGACCATCCTGGCCAACATGGTAAAACCCCATCTCTACTGAAAATGCAAAAAAAAATGAGCCAGGATTGGTGCTATGTGCCTGTAATCCCTGCTACTGGGGAGGCTGAGGCAGGAGAATTGCTTGAACTTGGGAGGTGGAGGTTGCAGTGAGCCAAGCTAAAATCACACTACTAATGCACTCCCACCTGGGCGACAGAGTGAGGGTCCATCTCCACAAAAAAGAAAAAAAAAAACAAAAGAAGCAGCCACGTCAATCCCCAGTGGGCTCACAGACCTTTCTGGAGCCCACTGGAGCATCACCGTACTTTGGAAATGTGCTATCACTCTCCTAGGCCCATGAGAGGGAGCAGCATCTCTTGGGCAGGGTCCTCCCTGCAGGACCAAGACCAGCTGGCTGTCAGGGAAACCACCAAGCACCCAGCTGAACGGGCCGCTGGTCCTGAAACCCAGCATCCTGGGGTTCAGGAGTGCAAAAGCTTTTGCCCTGATGCCTATTCGATGCCTACTCTCAACACAAAAGGGCTGTGTCTCTCGTTAGCGAGGGTCCCCCCAAAGGTGTTGACAGCCAGCCGGATGAGTCCCTCAACCTAACATATTTTGTTTAAAACCACACACTCTCTTCAGACGCCAGGAAAGCCTCTCCTCCTGTTTGCTGTTTCGTGGTGCTTCCCACGAAGTGGACCTTTCCTCCTCTGGTTTTCACCTCTGCAAAGACTGTTCCTTCTGTGTTTTTTTTTCTTCTGGGGTGGAGGGTACTTTTTTTTTTAGAGGCAGGGTCTCCACTCCTCACTCTGTCACCCAGGCTGGAGTGCAGTGACACAATCATAGCTCACTGCAGCCTCCAACTCCTGGGCTCAAGCAGTCCTCCCACCTCAGCCTTCCAAGTAGCTGCGACTACAGGCGTGTACCAACACCGCTAATTTTTTTATTTTTTGTAGAGATGGGGCCTCACCATGTTGCTCAGGCTGATTTCAAACTCCTGGGCTCAGGCAATCCCACCTCAGCCTCCCGAAGTGCTGGAATTACAGGCATGAGTCACCATACCCAGCCTTCATTCTGTTTGGCTAAGTTGTACTTTACAACCTTACAGCATCCTTACACACATTGCTGTACCTGGGCACGCGCTGACACTGGGCAGGCCAGGAGCATGAAGGACAAAAGATGTCCCCAGCACTGTCGACTGCCATTCGCAAGGACTGGCTTCCCCTCACAGGCACAGCTGGCTGTTCGGTGAATGCCGTCGGTGAGGTCCATCATCCTGTTGTCAGACATGGCCACTGATCAAGTTCTTCTCTGTTTTCAGCAACTGGAAGAAAAACTCAAAGGCCAGGCTGACTATGAAGAGGTGAAGAAAGAGCTGAAGTAAGTACAGAGACCCCTGTGGCCCCTCACAAGGGCCATCTGCTAACAATGCCAGGCCGGTGACAGGCAGCCTTGGCCCCCTGCCCTCTGGCCCAGCAGATGCCCGTAAAATCAGCCAGAGCTCCGCCACTCCACAGTGTCCTGGGCTACCCAGTGCTGCGGACATTTGCACTCGGGCCTGTCCCTGAGTTCTTTGGACTTTTTCTAAAAGCTATGCAGTTCAAGTATTCCAGAATGCAGGGAATCAGGGGCACAGCGCCTTTACAGCAATGATCAAACCAGACCTGTTCTGCAACTGGAAATGCCCCACACAGAAGCAGAGCACAGGAGGGAAGCGTTTTTGGGTTGAAGGTGGGTGCACGGCCTCACGCTGCCCTGGCCTCCTGGACTCAGAAACTCCGTCTTCCAGTCTCTGTTCTTCATCTGTGAGGCTGTAGCTGAAAGCCTGTCATCTTTTCAGGGCTATGATAGCATGCTCGGTTCTCAGCCTTCAAAATTCCCTACTCAGCCACCAGCCCGCACCACTGCCTCTTCACCCTGAGCCCGCTTTAGCACTCTGGAGCTCCCAGGCCCTGCTCCTTACCTGTCCCCCGTCATCCATCATGCTCCAGGCTCCCTGACCTCCCTAGCCATCCTGGAGCCTGTGGTCAGACCCTCTGTGTGCACACAGCTCCCCCAGACCGGCAGCCATTCCAAGCCCCCTCACCCCGCCGGCATCCTCGCTTCACTCCTAGATGATTAAACACTGCAAACGAAGGTTGCCTCGGGCGTGGTGACTGGCCCCACGGGTCCCCCTGTGCTTCTCCCTGCTGGTGCTCTGCTAGTCTGGGGCTTCCTCAGGGGTTCATCCCTGCCCTCGTCACTGTTACCTCAACCTCTAACCGCAGACACCCTAGCCCTCTGCCGGGGACGGGCCCCCTTCGCTTCGCCCCTGCTGGAACCCCACCCCTGGTCTTGGGCACCACCTCCCATCTCTGCAGACTGCCCCCCGCACCTCCCTAGACCTCGGATCCCTTCCTTCCTGCCCCCCTCTGCTGTCCCATCAGCCCCTCTGTCGCTGCTGTTTTCCATTTCTGCTTTTAAGATGAGCCCACACCCACCCACCACGTTTTCTTTGTATTGTTAATTCCATTCCAAGAAAAGCTCCTCAGGCGTCCTCCTGAACCATCTCACTTCCGTGACCAGCTGCCTTCTCTCGCCTGGGACCCCTAGCCTCCCTGGCATCTGCTGACTCTCGTAGTCCCTGTCCCCACCCTGCTCTCCCCTCAAGCAGTCTCATCCCCTCTCCAGCTGCAAAGCCTCTGCCAGCACCTCCCTCGGATGGACCCCTACACCCCTCTCAGTTCCAGCCTCTGTAACTTATTATTGGACATTACCCGGTTAACCTTCTCTACCTGCCAATCCTATCCCAATCTTTCCTTCCTTTCCCTCTTTTTCCCTCTTCCAAAAAAAGAAAAGGAAATTGGGCCTTCTAATTTTGAGTCAGAGAAACTGCTGTGAAGGCCTTTCCCAGCGTCGCCCTGCCTGAGAGTTGGTATTCCTCTTCTTCCTCTTCCTCTTCCTCCTCCTTCTCCAAGTTCACCTCATTCCCTGGGAGCTAAGGCTTCTGGCTCCAGCCCGCCACACATACCTGTCTACTCCCTCCCGTCCACCCCCCACTAGGCCTCAGGCTGCCCCTACCCCACTACAGGGCTGCCTCGTCAGCTCCGCTTGTCACGGCATTCCTGCTGACCCTTTCTTTTGCATCTGCACAGGACAGGCCTTGCCACCATGTGCATGCCTGGAAGCCCCACTCAGGTGGCTTCTTTGCCCAAATGTGCTCCTAGCTTCCCGCTCACTTCCCGGTGAACGAGGTGCACTCTTGAGCTCTTGCAGACGGCCCCTTCCCATCATCGTCCCATTTCCATTTTCCCCATGCGACAGGCTGTGCTGACCTCATGCGCTGCAGCATAGGACACCGTGTCCCTTCAGGACCCATTCTCAAATGCTTGTTCATCATGACGCTGAGACATGGTCTCCAACCCAACAAGATCCCTCCTGCTGGGGTCCCCACAAGTTCTGTCTCTTAATGGACCACTTGGAGTCTTGCCTATTACCTGTAATGGCCTGTAAATTTCCTGGAGTACGGACCAGGAGTGGTTCTGATTCTCCACAGTGACAAGCAGATAACAGGTTGCTGGTAAAATGTGTAGAAGAAAAGACATGTGGTCTTTTATTACATAATCCTAAAGAAAATAGGAAACAAAGGACAGGATTTCATCTTATGAAACCCCTTTCGGCCGGGCGCGGTGGCTCACACCTGTAATCCCAGCACTTTGGGAGGCCGAGGCCGGCGGATCACCTAAGGTCAAGAGTTCAAGACCAGCTTGGCCAACATGGTGAAACCCCGTCTCTACTGAAAATGGAAAAATTGGGCAAGGTGTGGTGGCTCACACCTATAATCCCAGTACTTTGGGACGCCAAGGCGGGTGGATCACAAGGTCAAGCGATCAAGACCATCCTGGCCAACGTGGTGAAACCTCGTCTCTACTAAAAATATAAAAATTAGCTGGGCATGGTGGTGCATGCCTGTAATCCCAGCTACTTGGGAGGCTGAGGCAGGAAAATCACTTGAACCTGGGAATCGGAGGTTACAGTGAGCTAAGATCAGGCCACTGCACTCCAGCCTGGTGATAGAGTGAGACTCCATCTCAAAAAGAAAAAAGCAAAAATTATCCGGGTGTGGTGGCACACACCAGGGGGACAGAGGCCGAATCGTGGCTGCAGGGACACTGTGAAGGTCCAGTTGATTCGGTACCTGCAAGTTGTAAATCTCACAGTGCAGCCAGCCTGGTCTGGGTCTCACTCTTCCATGCTTGGTATTTCAAAGAAACATTTACAACTCCTGGGAAGGCAGGTAGCCTCGCTTCCCCTCTTCTCCCTGGTAAACTCAGCAAAAAAGGGACATCCACAGCAAAAGGAACTCAAGACACAGTAATAATCCTGGGGACCGGGACTCATTCAGGCAGCCTGGAGACGTTAGTGATCCGGGCACGGCCCTTTTCAGTGCCAGTGAGAACAAGGCAGGAAGTCACCCTCTCTTGCCACACCTTTATCATCACACTCCTTCCCCAATCTGGGGCTGCAGAGGGGGTCTGCCCACCTCACTTCTGAGCCATCCGAGTCTAGGATGTTGCTCTTTGCTTATGTCCCCTGGTCCCCAGCTGGGTGCCAGTTAGGAGTGAGGTGTGGGCAGTGGCCTCCCTGGTGGGTTCCTCTCTCTCTGGCTTCTCCTTACAACTTTTTCCTTCCCTTTAAGTTTTACAAATAGATTCCTCTTGCAACAATGTTATGTCTCTATTAAACTTTAAAATTATACTCTGAACAGACCTGGTGTGATTCCATATGGGATGATTTACATGCTAGGCAAGAAACTTTTGCCAGCCAACTGCTAGTTGAATAGTTATTCTAGAAACATTATCAGATTCTATTACTGCCAGGGAAGTTGTTAACGTTGACAGTCCCTCCGTTCCTGGAGAGCAGGAAATTGTAATGTTAACGCTTATTAACGTGGCTGTTGTCTAAAGTGCAAGTGGAAAATAACCTCTCTGGGCCGGGCGTGGGGACTCACGCCTGTAATCCCAGAACTTTGGGAGGCCGAGGTGGGCGGATCACTCAAGGTCAGGAGTTGGACACCAGCCTGGCCAACATGATGAAACTCTGTCTCTACCAAAAATACAAAAATCAGCTGGGTGTGATGGCACATGCCTGTAATCCCAGCTACTCGGGAGGCTGAGGCAGGAGAATCGCTTGAACCTGAGAGGTGGAGGTTGCAGTGAGGTGAGATCACGCCCCTGCACTCCAGCCTGGGTGACAGAGTGAGACTCTCAGAAGAAAATAAAATAACCGCTCTGTCATGCTCTTGCAGCATTCTGAAGTCCATGGAGTTTGCACCATCCGAGGGCGCTGGGACACAGGTATGCGTCTTATTCAATGGTCAGCAGCAGCAGTCCAGCTGCTGGTCACTGCTGGTACCCCCGGCCTGCCCCACTATCTCACTGTTTGTATGAAGCCTCTCCCTTACAGCCAGTGAGTCATTCTTCAGGAACATTTAACCAAGTTAAAGCAAATTATCTTTTTTCTCTCGTTTTTTTTCCCATGTGTCCAAGGCATGAACCAGGCATGGGCACAGATCAAAAGCCAAGCTGGGGATGAACAAGGGATCACTTTGTCCCTGGCTGATAGGAGATGGGCACTGCCAAAAAGCAAATTATCTTTAACTAAAAAGAGGAGAAGAGAAAAGCTAGCGTTTTCCAAACTGGTAACCAAAGTGAAATTGTGATTTCACTTGAGCAGTTTCTAAGAACGTAAATAAAAAACAATTTCAGATTGTGTTTAAGAACTACAGGCTCAGTAGCTCATGCCCATAATCCCGGCAATTTGGGAGGCCCAGGCAGGAGGATTGCTTTGAAGCCAAGAGTTTCAGACCAGCCTGGGCAATACAGCAAGACCGCGTCTCTATAAAAAAGAAGAAAATAGCCAAGCACCATGGCATACGCCTGTGGTCCCAGCTGCTTGGGAGGCTGAGGCAAGAAGGTCACTTGAGCCCCATAGTTCAAGGCTATAGTGAGCTACAGTTGCACCACTGCGTTATTCCAACCTGGGCAACAGAGCGAGTCTCTATTTTTTTTTTTAGTTGCATTAAAGAGCAGCCAAAAGTGGATTGGTTTAGGAACTTTAGTTACAAGCTACCTCAGTAGAGAAGGCTCAGGAGCAGAATGACAGGGGCCCACAGTCATCTGGTGGCTGATTAAAATTGACATCCCAGGCCAAATGCGGTGGCTAATGCCTGTAATCTCCACACTTTGGGAGGCTGATGTGGGTGAATCACTTGAGGTCAGGAGTTCGAGACCAGCCTGGCCAACATGGTAAAACCCCGTGTCTACCAAAAATATAAAAAAATTAGCTGGTCATGCTGGCACTCGCCTGTAGTCCCAACTACTCAGGAGGCTGAGGCAGGAGAATCGCTTGAACCTAGGAGGTGGGAGGTTGCAGTGAGCCAAGATCATGCCACTGCACTCCAGCCTGGGTGACAGAGCAAGACTCCATCTCAAAAAAATAAAATGGACATCGTAAGTGAAATCTGATTCCTGATGCCAGAAGACAGCCAATATCTTTGTGGCTGGCAAAAAAAAAAAAAGTTCCCTTTACAGTTACTTTTGAATAGGGGTTTGTGGCTTGGCAGCCAGTCCTATGGCCAAATGAGGCGGTTCAGGTCACTGGAGTTTAGGAACAGATGAGAGAATAATTAATTGTTCAGAACCTGTGCAAGTCTAAGAAGAAAATGACTTCCACTAGAATCCATTCTTTCTAAAGGGAACTTGTTTTTCACGTGTGTTAAACGTATTAAGGGGAAATCAGCTGTCTGTAGCCCACTTGGGAGTCAGATCGAGAGCTGGGTGGGACCTCGGACAGACGGAGGGAGGTGGGGCCCGGGGCCTGGTGGCCGGCCCTGCAGTGAGCCCTCCCCGCCGCTCTGCCCCGTCTAGGACGCGGCCAAGCCCCTGGAGGTGCTGTTGCTGGAGAAGAACCGATCGCTGCAGTCCGAGAACGCCGCGCTGCGCATCTCCAACAGCGACCTGAGCGGTAGGTTGGCCGGGCCTCGCGCGTGCGCGGTGCTTGGTTCACTTCCAGGGGTCGTTCGAGGAAGAGAAAGGTGAATCGTGAGTCTGGGCAGATGCACGGCCAGAAAAGCGCCAGTTGACGAGAACCTTTGACTAACGTGTGTTGGGTACCCTCCTCCTCACCGCTCCTCCCTTCCCTTCCCCGCCCTGCTTACAGCTGGATGCCGAGTCGGGCCAGCCACAGAGGCTCCGCGGAGGTCAGTTAGGGGCAGTGGGGCTGGAGGCCCCAGGAGGGACTACTTGGAGGGCGTCGGCTTTTCTGATCTGTGTCTAGTTGTGCTGCACAGGGGCCAGGGGCACTGTGAACCCAGCCTTGCTCTGGTGGTGTTTCCAGGGACGGCCCCGGCTTTGGGGTCCAGTAGAGGTTTTTCTTCCTTGGTCAGGTTTCCCCTGGGGACGCGTCCCCCATCCTTAGCCTTTCTTGGCTCATCCCACAAACGGTGGCGTCACTGACTGTGCTTCTTGTCTGGGCAGCTGGTGAAACGCGTACAGGTGTCTCGGGCTCCGATGGTATTGCATTCTCAAAACGGGCGTGCGCCTTCAAATCGAGGGGGCTCGGTGCGGTGCATCCGCCTCAGAGCAAGAGGTGCGAGCGGATCCATTGGTCCTAAAATGTCAGTGTTTGCTGCTTCTCCGGCCGGGGCCAGCGGGCCCAGTAAGAGGCCTGCGACCCGTCAACTCTTCCCTGTGTGTGTCACCGGCTCCTTGTCACGCTAGGAGTTTGAATCTATGTCAAGGGGACTCTCCAGGCTGCAACGTACAAGAAAGGCGCAAACATGAATGCATGTTGCTTGTTTTGGGAAGCCTCGTTTGGCTGACTTACAAATTGAATCGGAAAACAAACCAACCCACCTCATTGGCCCTTGTAAAAAACCTGCACTCCTTTTTTTGTTTTCCCTTCTGCGGGGGCAAACTTTTGCATTTTGGTCTTGGTTTTTGTTTCCCCCTTTGGAATCCCCCATAATGCATTCTGTTTGCCCTTCCTTGTAGGGTCAGCCAGGAGAAAAGGTAAAGACCAGCCTGAAAGTCGGCGCCCGGGATCTTTGCCGGCCCCCCCTCCTTCTCAGTTGCCCCGCAACCCGGGGGAGCAGGCTTCCAATACTAATGGTACACACCAGTTCTCACCAGCGGGGTTAAGTCAAGACTTTTTCAGCTCATCCCTGGCAAGCCCCAGCCTACCCCTGGCTTCTACAGGAAAATTTGCACTAAACTCTCTTCTCCAGCGACAGCTAATGCAGTCCTTCTACTCCAAGGCTATGCAGGAAGCCGGAAGCACAAGCATGATTTTTTCAACAGGTCCATACAGCACAAACTCCATATCTTCCCAAAGTCCATTGCAACAAAGTCCAGATGTCAATGGCATGGCCCCATCCCCCAGCCAGTCAGAAAGTGCTGGGAGCGTCTCCGAGGGCGAGGACATGGACACTGCAGAAATCGCCCGGCAGGTCAAAGAGCAGCTGATTAAGCACAATATCGGACAACGGATTTTCGGACATTACGTCTTGGGACTGTCTCAGGGGTCCGTGAGCGAGATTCTGGCCCGGCCCAAGCCATGGAATAAACTGACTGTTCGTGGCAAGGAGCCATTTCACAAGATGAAACAGTTCCTCTCTGATGAGCAGAACATCCTGGCCCTCCGTAGCATCCAAGGCAGACAAAGAGGTGAGAGACAGGCGTTGGGTGGTGCCAGCGTGTGAGCCCGTCACGGAGTTGCACGCGTGTGTGTGCATGCGTGTGTGTGTGTCTGTGTGTGACGAAACATTTGTGCATCACATCAGGTAAAGCTCTGTCTACTTCTGCCACATTCAGAGCTCAGGGGTGGCCCGGCATGAGTTAGGCTGTTAGATTTGGGAGATCTGGCCTCTGAAATGCACTCAGCACTCCGCACTTAGGAAACCCAGTATTTCCATACCGTTGATCGTATCGGAGGGAATCGCACTATGTGGCGCATAGTGTCTCGGTATGCTTAGCGGCCATGGGTCCCATTAGCCTTGAGGGCTGGTCTCAGTTTTGGGAGGAGCGCTTGGGACACCTCCAGCCCCATAGTAGCAATGTTGACTGGGTTGGATCCTCGTGCAGAGCTGCTTCTGTAGGGAGAGCACATCACAGACACCTCCCCTCTTCCCACCACGCAGAAGAGGGCGTGTCCCGTGGTCACTTTCCCTGCATCTTTCACAGTCCATTAGGTGATTTGTGTAGCCTTATGAGCAAGACAGGCTCGGCTTGAGTAAAATACACAAAAGTTTTATTCAAACACCCTTCCTACCCTACCCTCCTTGAAAAGATAAAATTTCAGTCCCATTCATAATTTTGAAAATCCCAGCCAGATACGGGGGCTCACACCTGTAATCCCAGCAGTTTAGGAGGCTGAGATGGGTGGATCCAGGAGTTTAAGATCAGCCTGGGCAACATAGATTTTGTGTTCTTTTGATCTACACAAAAACCGAAAGATTAGCCAGGCGTGGTAGCGTGTACCTGTGGTCCCAGCTACTTGAGTGGCTAAGGTGGGAGGATGGCTTGAGCTCAGGTGGTGGCGGCTGCAGTGAGCCATGACTGAGCCACTGCACTTCAGCCTGGGCAACAGAACGAGAGCCTGCCTCAAATTTAAATAAAAAGTTCCTTTCTTACTTAAGACCAGGGATCAATGTGCCATGTCCACAGAGCTATAGAGAGGGCATTTCATCAGACGTATTTGAAACACCCTGAAATTTAGACTCCAGCGGAGCAGGGAGAGGTTTTGAACACCACCAGTTTGCACCGAGAACATGCAGTGTTTTATGAGGATGTTAACCGAAATCGAATGTCTCTGGATGATTAATGTGAGCTTTGTTCTGGGGGCTGGCGGGTGATCCTCCTTCAAGGTAGTCCCCCCATCCCTTGGACCTCCCTGGCCCTGGCGCCGCAGGTCACTCCTGAGGTTTCCCCGATCTCCTTTTGCAGCAGACCCACGGCTTCTGTGGGCCGGTCAGCCAGGGAGGGGCCTCTCAGAAGATTCTAGAAACTCCCGAGTTGCACAGGCAGCCCTGAGCCCTTTCTTTAGCGACAGGCGGCTCAGATTTCATGTCACACAGCCCATATCGTCAACACCACCATTCCCCTGATTGTTTTGTTCTTACCACACTTGTTTTTCAACAGAGAATCCAGGCCAGAGCCTGAACAGACTATTTCAGGAAGTACCGAAACGAAGAAATGGGTCTGAAGGTATGTCGCAGGCAGGTGTTTTCTTTGCAGTCAGTTACCTAGGGAAGCAGCATGTCCTTAGCTGTGTATTTGGGTTAAAACTATGCCGTGTGATTCTGGCCTGGAACCTGATGGAAAAACAGCTAGTAAGTATAAAACAAGGCACGGGTTCAACCACACCCAGCCCCTTCCTCCCGAGCACAGGCAGGGGTAAGGAGGGGCATCCGCCATGCTAAGCCCCCCAAGTCTGAATCCCAGCCCACTCCAGAGCCTAATTACCCGGTCCGCTATTTCTCAGGTGCAGGTGAAAGAATAACAGCAGTTGCTCTGAGAAAAGGCAGGTGACCCCATCACATTAAATACTGCTGCTTCCTTGTATTTTTAACTCGGAAGCACACTCGAGGTCCCACGGAACGGACGCATCCCACATCGTCTCAGTGGCATGCTTGTTTTGAATGCAGTGGTTCCTATTTGAGAAATTAAACTATCCAGGCGGCTTCCAGAAAGCTGGGGCCGGCCCCTGGGCCACCGTCACTTTATCTCGTCTGCAAGTGTGCCTGCACCAAACGTCACCACGTGGCGAAAGAATCCACCCTCACCGCTCAGGAATTTCCGCAGGTTCCTATCCTCGTTTGTAAATTTTACAAAGACATTATAACGTGATCATAGATGCAAACGATTTTTTAAGTTTAGCCTGTCTTTTTTCACCCTGTGCATCTGAATGATTGATAGAGAATCAGCCTCAAACCCTCTGCCCTCCTTTCCCGTGTGGGACGCCAGCCTCCAGTAAACATTCCACCCCGAGTATAGTCAGTCCCAAGCCACAGCAGTTGCTCCTAAGTGACTCCAGAAAAACATTCCCTTTTAATCACTCACCTTTTATATATATGTATGGATCAAACGATCGGTCCTCCCGGGTACTGACCCACGGGTGGTGTCCGGCTCTGGCAGAGTAACCTTGACCGTGAGGTCAACTGAGCAGGAAACCCCTCCTGCCCGGTGTCGCTGTGAAGTCACACGGCAACCACAGGCCACTGGGAGGCCACATCTGCCTCCTTGTGTCACCGGCCTCCACGCGGTGGGGCTGGTTATCAGAATGATGTCATCGCGCAGCGCTGACTTCCCTCCGAGGTCTGGGTTTGATGTCATTGGTGCGTCTTCTCCCCACAGGTAACATCACCACCCGGATCCGAGCCTCCGAGACCGGCTCCGACGAAGCCATCAAGTCCATCCTAGAGCAAGCCAAGCGGGAGCTCCAAGTGCAGAAAACTGGTACAGCTTCCATTTCTTCACCCACTGTCTTCCAAACTTAATTAAGAGAATTGTCATGAGTGCTCTGGTCAGCGGTAATTAACTGTTTTTTTTTTAACAATAATGAACGCCTGTTCTCAAGCATTAAGGCGCATAGAGAGAAGCAGGTCTGTGTGATCTGCATTTGCCTAATAGTTACCTTCTTTTTTTTTTTTGAGATGCAGTCTCACTCTGTTGCCCAGGCTGGAGTGCAATGGTGCAATCTCAGCTCACTGCAACCTCTGCCTCCCAGGTTCAAGCGGTTCTCCTGCCTCACCCTCCCGAGTAGCTGGGACTGTGGGCACATGCCACCATGCCCAGCTAGTTTTTGTGTTTTTAGTAGAGACAGGGTTTCATCATGATGACCAGGGTGGTCTCAAACTCCTGTCCTCCAGTGATCTGCCCACCTCAGCTTCCCAAAGTGCTGGGATAACAGGCATGAGCTTCTGTACCTGGTCCCTTGTTGCAATTATTCACAGAAATTACACTCCTCAGCTTTGACAGAACCACTCGCATTTCAGAATATAGCACAGGAAAATGAATACTAAGTATAAAAATTATCAGGGGCTGGGTGTGGTGGCTCACACCTGTAATCCCAGCATTTTGGGAGGCCAATGGGGGAGGATGGCTTGAGTTCAGGAGTTTAAGACCAGCTTGTGCAGCACAGTGAGACCTTGTCTCTTAAACCACTAGCCAGACACAGTGGCATGCACCTGTGGTCCCAGCTACTTGGGAGGCTGAGCTGGGAGGATTGCTTGAGCCAGGGAGGTGGAGGCTACAGTGAGCCATGATCATGTCACTGCACTCCACCCTGGGCAACAGAGCGAGATCCTGTCTCTTTAAAAAAAAAAAAAAAAATTCTCAGCCCAGGCACAGTGGTTCACACCTATAATCCCAGCACTCTGGGAAGCCAAGGTGGGCGGATCACAAGGTCAAGAGATCAAGACCATCCTGACCAACATGGTGAAACCCCATCTCTACTAAAAATATAAAAATTAGCTGGATGTGGTGGCACACATCCGTAGTCCCAGCTATTCAGGAGGCTGAGGCAAGAGGATCTCTTGAACCCAGGAGGTGGAGGTTGCAGTGAGCTGAGATCGCACCACTGCACTCCAGCCTGGTGACAGAGTGAGACTTCGTCTCAAAAAAAATAATTATCAGGGAAAGGAGGTCCAGGAGGGCATTTTCACTGACACCCCCTTTATTGCCCTCTACACTAGTGTGTACCACGGGCCACCAGGTCATCGAGTGATAGCCTCAGGGCCTGGTCCTTGGTTCAGACGAGATGCCTGAATGTTATCACTGACGGGGACGTGCTGGGGAAATACACAGTGTGCGTCTTCCAAATAACCCACACTTTGCGGTAGGTCAAGTTAGGGTGAGAAGCGTGTCCCCAGCTGAAGGGGGCCACCCCACCACAGTCTCACCCCGTTTCTCCATGCAGCAGAGCCGGCCCAGCCTTCCTCCACATCCGGCAGCGGGAACTCCGATGACGCCATCCGCTCCATCCTGCAGCAAGCCCGCCGGGAGATGGAAGCCCAGCAGGCCGCCCTCGACCCCGCCTTAAAGCAGGCACCGCTGTCCCAGAGCGACATCACCATCCTCACCCCCAAGCTTCTGTCCACCTCGCCCATGCCGACCGTGTCCACTTACCCGCCTCTCGCCATCTCCCTGAAGAAGCCCCCCACAGCTCCCGAGGCGGGTGCCTCTGCTCTGCCGAACCCCCCAGCCCTCAAAAAGGAGGCCCAGGACACCCCCGGGCTGGACCCCCAGGGAGTGGCTGATTGTGCACAAGGGGTCCTGAGACAGGTGAAAAACGAGGTGGGCCGCAGCGGTGCTTGGAAGGATCACTGGTGGAGCGCGGTGCAGGTGCAGCCAGAGAGAAGAAATGCCACTGCCTCCTCTGAGGAGGCCAAGGCCGAAGAAGTGGGCAGCGGGAAAGAGAAGTGTGGTGGTGGCAGTGGCGGCAGCAACCAGCCTCGGGCGGAGCGCAGCCAGCTCCAAGGACCCACATCGTCAGAGTACTGGAAGGAGTGGCCCAGCGCCGAGTCCCCGTACTCCCAGAGCTCAGAGCTGAGTCTGACTGGGGCCAGCCGCAGCGAGACGCCGCAGAACAGCCCCCTGCCATCCTCCCCAATCGTGCCCATGTCCAAGCCCACCAAGCCCTCGGTCCCCCCGCTGACCCCCGAGCAGTACGAGGTCTACATGTACCAGGAGGTGGACACCATCGAACTCACCCGGCAGGTTAAGGAGAAACTGGCCAAGAACGGCATCTGCCAGAGAATCTTCGGGGAGAAGGTAAGGGGTCTGATCGGGGGCTTTGGTTCTCCCATCTTCTCTCCTTGCTGAGGACCAAGTGTCTATCCCAGAGCCTGTGGCCATCACCTATTTCGACTAACCCAAGAGCGGAGCATAAGGAATCCTCCGCTCCCAGACTTCCCAGGGTAGGGCTGGTGAACGTTCCAGCCCCTGATCCCATTTGCTGAGCCCTGACTGCAGCCAGGTTCTGGGCTCGGTCTCTCGCCCCTTTCGACCTCTCAGTTACACTGGGAGGTGGATGATTAAAGTCTCCATTTGACAGGGAGGGATACCAAGGCTTGGGGAAGTTGACTACTTGCCCCAACCTGGCTGGCAGCCGAGTCCACATCCAGTTCTTGCTGCCAAGGGGAGCCAAGAGACACCACTGCGGGCTGCTTTGGCCAAAAAAGATCTCATCCGATCACCACATAGAGGGACAACCGGCACGCAGAGAGCCAAAAGGGACTTACAAGAAAAAGCTGCAGAGAGCGTGATTGCTCCTTTCTTGTGTGACTCTTGGCTATTGTTCAGCCAGAGAGGTCAAGCAATCAGCCCAGGGACACACAGCTCAGGGATGGCCCCCGCAGGGTGACCCGTGTTTCCCCATCGTCCTTCCCTGGCCCGGAAAGGTGTGATCATGCACGGACGAGCTTCCAGTCCTTTCTGTTCTTGGCACTTTCCTGGTCATTGAGATTCGGGTGGATGAGGGTTAACTGTGCCTGCCAAATCAAGCAACCATCAGGCCCCAGTATCATTTTATTTATTTAATTTTTGAGACAGAGTCTTGCTCTGTTGTCTAGGCTAGAGTGTAGTGATACGATCCCAACTCACGCAGCCTCCCCTCCGCCTCCCCGAGGGTTTAAGCGATTCTCTTGCCTCAGCCTCCTAAGTAGTTGGATTACAAGTGCCCGCCACCGCACCCAGCTAATTTTTGTATTTTTAGTAGAGACAGGGTTTCACCATGTTGGCCAGGCTGGTCTCGAACTCCTGACTTCAAGTTATCTGCCCGCCTTGGCCTCCCAACACCCTATCATTTTAGATTAAATAATGGGGTGCTGAATGGAATGAGAAGCACCCCTCCCCTAAAAGGCACCTTTCTGAGGGGGCACGTGGCTGAATCAATAGGGGACAGTCCCCCCTCCTCCCCACAGCCAGGGTCCCTACACAGCACCGTTCCGAACTCCCCGCCCCACCTTCCACTCAGTGTTTGTTGCGTGCTGTGCCGTGAATCTGGGTGATGTCCAGGAGCCAGCTTTGCCCTGATTTTGCAAAAGGTGAAGGGGGGCGACTAGAAATGAGGATCAGTATTTCAAGCCCCTTGAGATTTCTAGTTCAGTGTTACAAAAATACCATCTGAGAACATTGAAATAGACATTCGTGCTCATGCCTTAAATTTAGCAGAGACTTAATAACATTGAACTTGGTTGGCCCATGAGTGCAGTTTTATTCTGGAACTTGAGAACTTTTCAGAAGAGTGATCGGATGCAGCCCCTGCATCTGTGTCCTGTGGGGGTGTTTGTGGCTATACATATGTATGGCCATCTGGGAGCGTCAGGAAACTCGGGTGCGTACACGCAACTCGGCCATCATCTGTGGCGGGATGTCACTCCCAGGCCGGCTCCCCGGGTCCCGCCCATTCCCCTCTGGGCCCCCACCTTTGATCAGGATGTGGTCAGAGCAAGCAAACCTTTCAAAATGGTGACCTGGCTCGGTGTTTGCAGAGGACACCAGGTCCCCTTATCCCACTGGCACCCACTGCCCCACCTCTGGAGAGTCCTGTCCTGGCACCTTGGCCTTCCTCGTTGCCACCAGGCAAAGAGCAAGGTGCTTGTACACACCTCCTCCGCAGGGTGTCAGGATGACAGCCTGCAGTCTTGGCAGGATCAACACCCTGGGACAAGAACCTCTTCCCTCCCTGAGAGCTAAGAGCTGTGGCTATAACCATAGCTCCCCCAAAAGTCCCCCTGTGCTGGGGCCTCAGCCCACCGCTGACATTTAAACGCTTCTTCCCCACCCACAAGCTGCCACCAGGCCGTGGTTCTGTGCTCAGAAGTCAGCCCTAGACACACTGTCTGCGTGTTGCGCTTGCATTGCAGCAGCATCCGTGGCGTCGTGCTGATACTCAGCCACTGATGGCCATGTGTGTTTGCCGTCACTCCAGGTGCTGGGCCTGTCCCAGGGCAGCGTCAGCGACATGTTGTCCCGACCGAAGCCGTGGAGCAAGCTGACGCAGAAAGGCCGAGAACCCTTCATCCGGATGCAGCTCTGGCTGAATGGCGAGCTGGGCCAGGGTGTTCTACCTGTCCAGGGCCAGCAGCAAGGGCCAGGTAACGGGGGTCCTGCCACAGGAGAGGGGCTGCCCCCACTGTAGCAAAGACCTGGTCGTAGCAGCCCCACCTGGGCTATGCAGAGAGGGAGGAGGGAGCTCCGCCCCGAGAGGTGGCCCGCCACCCCCCCACCAACTATTTACTGATGCTGGGAGATAGAACCGCCATACCCTCTGCTGTTTACTGATGCTGAGGGACAGAACCGTTCCCTTCCTCCACAGCCTGTCGCCATGGGCCTGACTACAGTGTTGAGGAGAGAAGATTGTGCCTGTCTAATTTTATAAGCAGCAGAAAATGAGTTACCAATTTAAAAAATGCTGTTTATACATAAATACAGGTAAAAGTCAAGTAGCCAAATCAGGGAGGGAGTCAGGAAAGAAAGTCAGCCAAAGGTACTAGAGCCGCGATGGCTTTCGCCTGCTCCCAGCCTGGGGGCCTGGCCCTGCAGCAGCAGCGCCTCCCTGCCCTGCGGGTCCGAGCCCGCCCCTCCCCAGGAGGAGCAGGAAGCTTCCCCCAGGCCTTGCCACCTTCAGTTAGGAAGCTTGAAGCCCTGGACTTCGTTCCTTCCTTTAACTGCAACCCTTTTCTACTCTAGTACTCCACTCCGTGACGTCGCTCCAGGACCCCCTGCAGCAGGGCTGTGTCAGCTCAGGTAACCAGCTGATTTCTATTGCTTTTGCATGAAATGTCTCACTGCCTTTTCTGTTGTCCCATCCTCCGGTCTGTCTCCTGGAGGCTCCCACGTTCTGGATTTGGGGAGCTGAAATATGGCCTCCTCTCTGCAAACAGGGTCCCTGTTCGTGTCGGTGTCTAATGGAGAGCGAGCCTACAGTGCGTGGAGGGACACTGCTAAGGCTCCCATGCCCAGTGTCATCCTTCTTCTGCCCAGAGCCTTGTGTTCAGCACTGGGGTCTGAGAGACAGACTCCCCACTCGGGGGGTTACTGTCTGACGGAAGGGACAAAGCACGGGCACACGTCACTCTCCTGGCGGGGTCATGCCGGGGGACTTCCCGATTATCCAGAAGACATCCAGGCTGCCCCCAAACAGGCAGACGGGGAGCTTGGAGCTTGTGCAGTGGGAAGGGTAGGGTAGCAGAAAGGAAACGGCCAGGAGGCCCATGAAGACAGCTCAGGTGTGAACGGATGGAGAGCTGGGGACTGAGGTCAGAGCGTGGAGCAGGTGGCGGCGGCAGAGGGTGGTGGCTGCAGGCTGAGAAGCTCGGCCGCTTCCTGTCTGCATTCCACAGCCCCGAGGTCTCTGGCCAGACTTGTTCTTTTTGCCACGCAGTGCCTGGACACAGCCCACCAAGGCTGACCCGAGGCCACGGCTCCCAGGCTCCCTCCTGCATGCCCCCGCCTCCCCCACGTGCGCCGAGCCCACACTTGCAGCCGAGCTTTTCACGGGCTTTTCTAAAAGCCTGGCTTTTAGAAACAGCCTGCACTGTGAGCTGATCCTCTTTTTCCCTTTCTGTATTTTTCTAAACATGTTGATTCGTCTCCATATCCCATTGATTCATTGAAAACACAAACAAAGCTAACGGGAGCACGAAGCCTGCCAGCTTGTGGCAAGCTTCACACGGGAAACATGTGTAGCGCGGGGAACAGCTGGGTGGCAGCGGCTGCTGCCTCTGCAAGATCCCCAAACTGGTACACAGATGCAGCCGGAGCGCCTCAGTGGCACCTCAGTCCCCAGTTGAGAGTTCTGTTTGTTGTCGGTGTTCTGATTTGATTCTGACCAACGTGGAGGTCAGGAGGCTGTGTCTTGCCCGCTCCGTGGGTCTTCATGGCTGAACCTCTAGGTAGAGTGGGGATCCATCAGGAGAAGGGATCACTCACTCTGGCTTTGCCAATCTAATTAGGAAGTACCAAGAGCTCATCCAGCACTGGCTGGAGTTCAGAATACTTCGGGAAGTATAATGGGCGTAACTGTTCATGCTGGAGTTTTACGGACATCTGCATGGGAAGTTAGTTAGCCTTGACCCCCTGCTCCAACAGGAAGTTGGCCTTCTTTAAACTCATGAGAGTATTTGAGTCCATTGAGGCAGGACTGAACTTGGCAGAGAGTGACTAACATTTTCTAGATCAAAACCTCTCGTTAAGCGAGGTACAGTGGCTCACGCCTGTAATCCCAGCGTTTTCAGAGGCTGAGGTGGATGGATCACCTGAGGTCAGAAGTTCAAGACAAGCCCGGCCAACATGGTGAAACCCCGGCTCTACTAAAAATACAAAAAAAGTAGCCGGTGTGTTGGCGGGCACCTATAATCCCAGCTACTCAGGAGACTGAGGCAGGAGAATCACTTGAACCCAGGAGGTGGAGGTTGCAGTGAACTGAGATCGAACCACTGCACACCAGCCTGGGTGACAGAACAAGACTCCATCTCAAAAAAAAAAAAAACCCTTGTTCCTACATAAAACAGGAAGTCTCCCTCAGTGCCAGGCCTGCCGACAGTGCCAGAAGAAACTTCGTGACGTAACAAATCCTTGAAGAATGGCGTTTTACTTTGTATTGTAACAGATAGTCGCCACCGTGCTGAAACGTTCGTACAACACTCACATTTCAAAGAAAAACACGCTTGACTCCTAAGAGGAATGTAAATGGTATTTGTAAAATATCAATTTTCTTTGTAGAATAAAGTCAGTTAAGACTCCTAGGTGGGAGAGAGAAAAAGGCGATGAGCCCCTGCATAAAACTGAAAAGGGTGTAGAAGTTGTCAGTGGTTTTTGTGAAGAGGCAACACATGGGTCTATCTCCTCTGCCCCATGTCATTCCAGCAAGAGGGGAGGTTGAGCACAGATCACTTACCCAACACCTTGAAGTCAGGAAAGCCACCAGCAGAAGCAAAAATCATGGTGACTAGGGAGAAAAATGGAAAAATATTTCCTATATTGCAGGAAATTTTTTTTTTTTTTCCTGAGACGGAGTCTTGCTCTGTCGCCAGGCTGGAGTGCACTGGCGCAATCTCGGCTCACTGCAACCTCCGCCTCCTGGATTCAAGCGATTCTTCCGCCTCAGCCTCCCGAGTAGCTGGGACTCCAGGTGCGTGCCACCACACCTGGTAGTTTTAGTAGAGACGGGTTTTCACCATGTTGGCCAGGCTGGTCTTGAACTCCTGACCTCAGGTGATCTGCCCACCTCAGCCTCCCAAAGTGCTAGGATTACAGGTGTGAGCCACCATGGCCAGCCAGGAAAAATTTTAAAAATTGTATAGCATAATGATGGCTAAGCAAAAATGTTTCTCTGGAAGGAAGGCCTTGCCAGAAAGAAAAGAGATTATCATATGGCTTTCCTTGTCTGAAACTTTACTATCAGAGGTAACTTTTCAAGAGAGTTTCACACAGTGGCTCATGCCTGTAATCCCAGCACTTTGGGAAGCCAAGACAGACAGATCGCCTGAGCTTAGGAGTTTGAGACCAGCCTGGGCAACATGGTAAAACCCTGTCTCTACAAAAAATGCAAAAATTAGCCAAGCGTGGTGGCGCACACCTGTAGTTCCAGCTTCTTGGGGGACTGAGGCAGGAAGATTGCTAGCTCAAGGCTGGAATAAGCCAAGATCACACCACTGCACTCCAGGCTGGGTGACAGAGGGAGACCCTGTCTCAAAAAAAAAAAAAAAATCTATATTTGTGGTATATAGATGTTCATGTGTGTGTGTGATGGAGTCTCGCTCTGTCACCCCGGCTAGAGTGCAGTGGCACAATCTCAGCTCACTGCAGCCTCCACCTCCTGGGTTCAAGCAATTCTCCCACCTCAGCCTCCCAAGTAGCTGGGATTACCTGCATGCACTACCACACCCAGCTAGTTTTTGTATTTTTAGTAGAGATGGAGTTTCACCATCTTGGCCAGGCTGGTCTCGAACTCCCAACCTCAGGTGATCCGCCCGCCTTAGCCTCCCAAAGTGCTGGGATTCCAGGCGTGGGCCACTGTGCCTGGCCCAGTATATGGAATTTAATTTAAAAAACTAGAGCTGCTTTCTAATAGTAGTTGTTAGTGAATCCTTGGGACGAGGGACAATGAGATTCTCTAGAATCTCCCTTGACAGTGTCTCTGTGGAAGCTTTCAGCATTGCTGCCCCGAAGCAGGGGAGCGAGCCTCTGTCCTAAGATCGCTACAAGATTCCGATGCCCTGTTCCTCCCATGGCTACCTCGGAATCCTTTCAAGGGGCCCCCAGCCCAGAAGCTGCTCCGCCCTTGGTGGTAGCTCCCTCTGTTCCCTGCCTTGAGCAGCTCACCGTGGTAGAAGCAGGTTTCTGCAGGAAGGTCATTGCAAGCCTAGCTTGGCTTCTTCCTGAATCTTGGTTGGAAATGATCAGTGCTTGAGATTCCAGGCCTCGAAGGTGGACCGGCGGTTGGATGCCCCTCCCAGGTAGGCAGGTACTGTGGACAACTTGCTCAGCCAGCCACAGCCCTGCAGGAAGGGAAGCAGGCTTACAGCGGAGACATGGGGACCGCTGGCTCTGTGCTCTGTGCTCGGTTACCATGGCGATCAGGTGCCCTGCACTAGAGTGGCCTCACCCATCTGAACAGCAAGCTGCTGGCCCAGGAGTCTGTGTTCCTCACTAAAGAACTCCTCCCACCAGCCTCTTCCTGCTGGGCTCTGTTGCCCCATCAGTCCCTCCATTTTCCTTAATGACTTAGATGCCAAATTGGCCAAAAAGTAGAGAGATACTGACATTTCATTCACATCATTGCTTTTTCCTCTTGGCAGATACAACTGGTTCTCAGCGTTCCTCTGAGAATCTGGGCATGGGGTGACGGCCTTGGGCATTAAGGAAATTTGATGCCATTTGTAACCAGCAGCATCACTATTGACCCGCTAGTTATTCTTAGACGCTGTTGAGGCCTAGAACAGGCTGAAGATGCCAGGCCCGGTGGCTCACCCCTGTAATCCCAGCACTTTGGGAGGTTGAGGCAGGTGGATCATGAGGTCAGGAGTTCAAGACCAGCCTGGCCAACATGGTGAAACCCCGTCCCTATTAAAAATACAAAAAGTTAGCCGTGCATGGTGGCACACGCCCGAATCCCAGCTACTCGAGAGGCTGAAGCAGAGAATTGCTTAAACCCGCAAGGTGGAGGTTACAGCGAGCCAAGATCACGCCACTGCACTCCAGCCTGGGCAACAGTGCAAGACTCTGTCTTAAAAAATTAAAAATAAGTAAATGAAAAAGCTTAAGGTGAGCAGTAGGTTCCATGCCAGTCATGAGTAACTTTTGTGTGTGTGTGTGTGTGATATAGTCTCCCTCTGTTGCCCAGGCTGGAGTGCAGTGGTGCAGTCTCGGCTCACTACAACCTCTGCCTCCCAGGTTCAAGCAATTCCCCTGCCTCAGCCACCCAGGTAGTTGGAACTACAGACGCAGGCCACCATGCCCAGCTAATTTTTTGTATTTTAGTAGAGACGGGGTCGTCTCGATCTCCTGACCTGGTGATCCGCCCACCTTGGCCTCCAAAGTACTGGGATGACAGGTATAGAAAAAGGGTTCTTGAAGGACAAATCTTCAGATCAGTTACCTGTTCACAGATTTCCTGGTGCGTCTTAACTTTCTACAAATACTTTTGTGTTGGCTTCTTGCAAAATGCTCGGCATCTCGGGGGACAAAGCGAGGTGTAGTTATAACCAGGGTCATCTTTGGTCTGATTTGGAAAACTTCGTTTGGAGATGGAGTTGCAGGTGGTCCTTGGGGACTGATTCTGCAAGTGCCTTTGTCTGCCCATCATTCTCAGATGTCACGCTACTTAGCCACAGCAAGTGTTCTCAGACTGTGGCCTGCTTATCATTTAGCAATTTATTTTATCTTATCCTATTTGTTTTATTTTTTATAGATAGACGGGGTCTCACTCTGTTGCCCAGGCTGAAGTACAGTGGCATGATCATAGCTCACTGCAGCCTCAATCTTCCAGGCTCAAGCAGTCCTCCTGCCTTGGCCTCCCAAGTAGCAGAGACTACAGGTGCACGCCAACACTCCCAGCTAAATTTCTATTTTTTATGGAGATCAGATCTCTCCATGTTGCCCTGGCTGGTCTCAAACTCCTGGGCTCAAGCAGTCTCCCACTTCAACCTCCCAAAGTACTGGGATGACAGGTGTGAACCACCACGCCCAGCCTCTTTTTCATTCCTTAAAACTCATTTCAGCTTCACAGTTCCTTGGCATAATTAATCTTTTTGAAGGAGACAAGAGAAAAGGGGAAAGGAAGGAGATGATCCTGGACTCAACATTACTCATTATGTTATGGGGCAGGAAGAAAGGAGGGCATTCTCCCCAGGGCACTCTGCTTTATAACTTTTTTTTTTAGACAGGGTCTCACTGTCACCCAGGCTGAAATACAGTGGCACAATCTCAGCTCACTGCATCCTTGTACTCCCAGGTTCAAGTGATCCTCCCACCTCAGCCTCCCAAACAGCTGAGGCTATAGGCACGAGACACCATGCCCAGCCTGGAATTGATTTGGGTTTTTTGTTTCTTGCGATGGGGGTCTCGCTCTGTCACCCAGGCTGGAGTGCAGTGACACAATCACAGCTCAGTACAGCTTCAACTTCTGAGACTCAAACAATCCTCTCTCCTCAGCCTCCTGAGTGGCTGAGACTTACAGGCACTTGCCACCAAACTGGGCTAATTTTTTAATTTTTTGTAGAAGTGGGGGTTTATTCTTTTTTTGAGATAGAGTCTCACTCTGTCACCCAGGCTAGAGTGCAGTGGTATGATCTCAGCTCACTGCAATTTCCGCTTCCTGGGTTCAAGAAATTCTCCTGCCCCAGCCTCCCACCTCCTGTGCCCGGCTTATTTTTGTATTTTTAGTAGAGATGGGGTTTCACCATGTTGACCGGGCTGATCTCAAACTCCTGACCTCAGGCAATCCGCCCGCCTCAACCTCTCAAAGTGCTAGGGTTACAGGTGTGAGACACACACGTGGCCTTTTTTATCCTTCTATTTCCAAATATCCAAGTAAGCTGGAGAAGTAGTGGGTCTCTCTGTTGCCAGGGCTGGTCTCAAAAACTCCTGGCCTCTGAAAGTGCTGGGATTACAGATGTGAGCCACCACCCTTGGCCATTTTGTAACTTTTTAATCTGGGAGCGTTTCATTGCTTGTTAGTTACGCAGAGGTAACTCACAAGCTGTTGCATCTGCGTTCACACTGGCTTCAGGTGTATTAAGCCTCTCCGGGTGGAAGGATGGCCCACTGTCCTTGGATGAATTGTGAAATACCTGGCTGTTTCCCAGCATGTTAGGAATGGTGGGTTCCAAGCCTTCTCTGCCTGTTCTGTTCCCAGTCAGCCAGCAGTATCAGTTGCCTCTTTGGGAGGACAGCTGCTGAAGGCTGTCTCTAACGTGAGTGGTCTCATGTGTGCCCCTCTTTGACATGAAGCTGACGCGGCCGTGGGCTATCCATGACCTTGTACAGCCAGGAAGTCCCCGTGGCCACAGTCCCTACTGAGGACAGGTCCACATTCCTTTTGAGTGTGTGTGTGTGTGTGTGTATTCCTTTTGAGTGTGTGTGTGTGTGTGTCTCATGCTCA
This sequence comes from Saguinus oedipus, assembly GCA_031835075.1. Classification (NCBI taxonomy): domain Eukaryota; kingdom Metazoa; phylum Chordata; class Mammalia; order Primates; family Cebidae; genus Saguinus; species Saguinus oedipus. The sequence continues at coordinate 58,053,640 of CM063170.1, forward strand.
TGGCTCTTAGCTGGTTCCCACCAGACAGCCCAGGAACACGTGTCCAGGGCTCTCCTGCTTTGAACGCTACAAGCAGATTCTGAAGCAGTGTCCTTAGTAAGCAGTAGCTCCCCCATGTTCATGGCTAACTATCAGTGCCAGGGCATGTGGATAGCATGTTAATATGAACGGGAGCGGCTGATTGCACCCCTGGAAATTCCACGGCACTGTCTAAAACAGGCAGGAGCTGGGTGCGGTGGCTCACGCCTGCAATCCCAGCAATTTGGGAGGCCGAGGTGGGTAGATCACTTGAGGTCAGAAGTTTGAGACCAACCTGGCCAACATGGTGAAACCCCGTCTCTACTAAAAATATAAAAATAAGCCAGGCATGGTGGCATGCGCCTGTAATTCCTGCTACTCAGGAAGCTGATGTAAGAGAATCGCTTGAACCTGGGAGATGGAGGCTGCAGTGAGCCGAGAGCACACCATTGCTGTCATAGTGGAGCTCTGATAGTGCCACTGCACTGCAGCCTGGGTAGCAATGCAGGACCGTGTCCCCCCCCCCCCCCCCCCCCCCCCCCCGCCACCAAAAAGAAGAATACCTCTTCAGTTGGAGACATTAAAGAATCAGCTTTTCAGCTGGGCATGCTGGCTCACATCTGTAATCCCTGCACTTTGGATCACCTGAGGTCAGGAGTTCGAGACCAGCCTGGGCAACATGGTCTGGTCTCGGCTTACTGCAATCTCTGTCTCTACTGGAAATATAAAAATTAGCCAGGCATGGTGGCACACCTGTAATCCCAGCTACTCGGGAGGCTGAGGCAGGAGAATTGCTTGAACCCAGAAGACAGAGGTTGCTGTGAGCCGAGATCACACCAGTGCACTCCAGTGTGGGCGACAAGAGTGAGACTCCATCTCAAAAAAAAAAAATCTTGCTGAGCTAAGATGCAAAGGGGCTGGCTTGTGCCACCACAAACCCTTCCAAAGTAGGTGAGGCACGCTGTGCGAAGGCAGCGTGGTAGGGCCAGGCCGACAGGAACGAGGCTGCGGGAGGCCGCCCTGAGAGCCACAGGAGGAAGGGCAAATGTGATTCTCAAAAGCTCCTTCATGTGCGACGTGTCAGGATCACTTGGGGACCTTGTCGGGAAGCCCCTCTGTCACTGTCCGTGACCTGCATGTTCAGTTCCCCAAGCCCCTCCAGATGCTGTGGGATTCACGATATGGGGACTGGCCACATGTTCCTAGAACCAGCACCCTGTGACATTTACGCAGGAGAGCACAGGTATGCGGAGGGCCTTTTGCTCCTGGGACCCTGCACACGCAGCTCCTGCACAGGCGCCCCAGGCAGCCAGCGCTGAGTTCCGCAGCCCACTTTAGGTTTTGTTTCAAAGCAACAAACGTCGCTGCCATCCAGCAAGCAAGGCGGCCTACACAGGCTGCCAGCGCCGCCCCAGCACCCTGCATTCCCAGCTCCCGGCACCACCCGTCACACGCCCTTGCTGACGGCTGCTTTGGCAGAACTCGGCCCCCAAACTCTGTTCCTAGAGCAGAATTTGTCCCTGTGCCTCACCCAAAGAAAGGGGAGAAGCCATAGCCCAGAGTCACGGATTTATTTGACTTTTTGGTTTTTATTATGATTTGCAGGATTTTTTCCAAGAAGTAAAATGCACCGTAGTTACAAAATATAAGCATTAAAACTTACAATCTTTTTAAGAAATCAGTTGCTGGCTCTCTCTCATCATCCTGCCACCACACCCAGCTAATTCTTTTATATTTAGCAGAGACGGGGTTTCCATGTTGCTCAGGCTGTTCTCGAACTCCTGACCTCAGGTGATCCAACTTGCCTCGGCCTCCCAAAGTGCTGGGATTACAAGTGTGCACCACTGCACCCAGCCACATGTCTGCCTTTAAAACAGAATCTGGCTGAATCTTCCCACCTCCTTTGGTGGAGATTGTCCCTCACGGATGGAGCAGGGGTCTCCTGGCACCACAGTCCCTGAGAGGTGATCTACGTGTGCCTTTCCAAAGTCTCGACTTCTGTGCAAGGCCATTCCATCCTTGGAAGTTGCCTGTTCATTGACCAATTCCGTAAAGTGGACACAAAACCTTGAGCTTCCAGAGTAAGACTGCAGGTCCTAGGTCATCACTCAGGCCATTTGGGGCCAAGCTAGTATGGAATCAGGCCAGCTAGGCTGGACACCGCCAGTGAGGATGAGGGCTCACACAACTCTCATTCTTTCCGTCGCTTTCCCTGGACCCTCTGTCCTGGTGCTCCCCGGCTTCCCCTTCTGAAAAGGCCCAGGCAGGCCCAGCTCAGCTTATGGACACATCCGGTTCTCTCCCCTTCAGGCTTTCCATAGAAAACAGAATTTACAGCACAGTGGGCATTCAGTACAAGAGGCAAAAGTAGGTCATAGGAGCAAATGAGGACTTCTGTGTTTAGTGGTTGATGTCTAGAGAAGGAATGAAGAAGCTTAAATGACTGGAAATCCTCAGGTGATTGCAGAAAGTGGATGGTAATAAAACAAGGACATGCACGTGCTGGCGTGGTCTCTGTGCTACTCACAGAGCTGACGTCTTTAATCCTTAATCAGTAAGTGAGGCTGGGCACGGTGGCTCATGCCTATAATCCTAGCACTTTGGGAGGCCGAGGTGGGTGGATCACCTGAGGTCAGGAGTTTGAGACCAGCCTGGCCAACATGGAGAAACCCCATCTGTACTAAAAATATAATAATTAGCCAGGCACGGTGGCAGACACCTGTAATCCCAGCTACTTGGGAGGCTGAGGCAGGAGAATCACTTGAACCCAGAAGGTGGTTGCAATGAGCCGAGATTGCACCACTGCAATTCAGCGTGGGCAACAAGAGCGAAACTTCATCTCAAAAAAAAACAAAATCAATAAATGGAAGTGGTTCCCTCCTCTCACCGATGAGGTAAACCAAGGCTCAGAAATAGAGGTGATTTGCCCCAATCAAGAAGGAGGTGGTGGCCGGGCACAGTGGCCGACGCCTGTAATCCCAACACTTTGGGCAGCTGAGACGGGAAGATCACTTGAGCCCAGGCGTTTGAGACCAGCCTGAGCAACACAGCAAGCCCCATCTCTACAGGAAATTTAAAATTTAGCTGAGCATCGTGCCGCTCGCCTGTAGTTCCAGCTACTTGGGAGGCTGAGGCGGGAGGATTGCTTGAGCCCAGGAGTGTAGAATCAACAAATCAGGGACAGCATTGAAGCCACGTTTACGAGGTTTGGCCATTAGAGAATCTGTAATCCACCTGGCCTAGGATTCAGGGAGTGTCCATGCTGCTTTGAAATCTCTTCTGGTCTAAATTCAGTGAACCTGTACACACTGGACTGAGGTCCTCTCCCTGCATGCAGCAGGACATCCCCGCCCTTCAGCTGTCACAGCCTCCTGTAGCTATGGCAACACTCTGACCCCAGCCGCGTGCGGACTGGCCCAAGGGACCTGCCCCTCCCGGCGAGGTGTAAGGAGGGGAGTCCCGTAATGGCTTTGCCCTGGATAGAATGGGTTCCAGGCAGGAGGCTTCCACCGGGGCCTCCTCTGGATTCCGTGTTTACTTCTTCCCTTTGGAGCTGGATTCCTAAATATAGCCTGAGTCTGAATTGGCAGATGTTGGGTTTGTCCTTTTCATGAGGACCAAAATTAGTCTGTCATTTCACAACTAAATAAAGCAGCCAAACGGCCTTTATACCAACTTTGCAACAAGGAGGTAGTTGGAACATTCTGTATGATAAGGAAACTTTCATGGAAGCCGTAGCAGCACCTGTGAACCCAGGAGGCTGAGGAGAGAGGCCACCCGGGCCCCAGAGGGACACTCCTTCATCGCCATCAGACCTTCTCGTTCCTGAGTTAAGGTCAGTTTTGTTTCACGTGGCTTAAAACACCTTGTGAATATAGAGAAGAAAGTCAACGCTCCCCAGAAATAGCACTCTGAGAGCACAGCAATGGTTACTCCGAATTTTTTTTTTTTTTTTTGGGGGGGCAGGCAAAGAAAAATCTGTCCAGAGTGCCTGGAGCTGGGTTAGTGCAGGGACTCCCCAGGGGCAGCGGAAAGATGTTATAATCAATTATCACATCATAACACTGATGTATGATAATTACTGAGTGTTTCTCCTGAGATAGTGCAGCATTTGGCTGGGATGCAGTTCTTTCACAGTCCACTGCCTGATTAATATGCAAATAATAGGCTGATTGCATGATGAATGCAGAAATGAGTTCGCTGATAACGTGAGCACCGGAGCGGGAAGATGATAAATTACTTTTACTGACTGTCCTACATTAAGTACCCTTTCTCAACAATTTCATCACAAATTAAGTAAAGCAGTAAGGAGAGATTAGGAGGACGTGTAAAATAATGTACCTTAATAGCTTTTCTAATACCGTCGCGGAAGACGAGAATGTCAACCTGGTTCTGCCCAGCACTGCCCCAGGGCCTCGTAGGGCAAACCTGGGCATTGAGTGGAAGACACGAGGCAGCGCACCACACCGGCATGTTCCACAGGTCTCGATCGGCCATGGATTCTCCGAGGAACATTCCATTGAGACATTACCCAAGCCCTGGGCCAACCGGCAGCATCATGGAAGGAGGAGGGGGACAGTCTGCTCTCAGGGCAGACGCAGCATCCTCTACACAGATGGACACCCCCAAGCTGCTGTCCACCGTGTGGCTGCAGGGAAGGAACATTTCTCAGCAGCAGGCCTAGAAGACTCAGAAAGTAAACAACATTTAAGACCTCCTGCTTGGGCATAGTGGTTCCTGCCTGTAATCCCAGCACTTTGGGAGGCCAAGGCGGGCGAATCACGAGGTCGAGATCGAGACCATCCTGGCCAACGTGGTGAAACCCCGTCTCTACTAAAAATACAAAAATTAGCTGGGCATGCTGGCATGCGCCTGTAGTTCCAGCTCCTCAGGAGGCTGAGGCAGGAGAATTGCTTGAACCCAGGAGGTAGAGGTTGCAGTGAACCAAGATCGTGCCACTGCACTCCGGCCTGGCGCCTGGTGATGGAGTGAGACTCTGTCTCAAAAAAAAAGAAAAAGACCTCCTGCTTGGGCATAGTGGCTCCTGCCTGTAATCCTAGCACTTTGGGAGGCTGAGGTGGGAGGCTTGCTTGAGGCCAGGAGTTTGAGACCAGCCTGGACAACATGGGGAAACCTCATCTCCACAAAAACATATAAAAATTAACCAGGCATGGTGGTGTGCATCTATAGACTATAGTCCCAGCTACTTGGGATGCTGAGGTGGGAGGATCATTGGACCCCAGGAGGTGGAGGTTGCAGTGAACTGAGATCACGCCGCTGCACTCCACCCTGAGCCACGGAGCAAGACCCCATCTCAAAAAACAAACAAACAAAAAGACCTCCTTGACTTCTTTTTAGCTCTTCCAAGTCTCAGAAATCTGGAAAAATTAATTTCACTATCAGAATGGCAGTGGGCATACCAGCCAGAGAACATGACTTGGTAAGGGACGGACAGGTTTTCCCAAAGCCAAAATTGAACCCTCGAGAGAAAGAGGGCACACATGTATATACACACACACACATTCACACACACACACACATACACACATTCACACACACATACACATACACATTCACACACATACACATTCACACACATACACATTCACACACATACACATTCTCACATACACGCACACATTCACACACACACATTCACACACACATACATATACACATTCACACACACATACACGCACACACACACATTCACACAGTGATTAATCTTTGATTACAGCAAAGCAGTTTAACTAGAGGCTTTGTTTTTCCCGTCTTAGTAATATATATTTAGACTGTTTGTATGACATACGTTTTGTCTTAACGCACAGGGACGCATTGATAAGCGTTCGTACACACAGCTGGCTTGGTAATAAGGTTATTGAAGGTAATTTGAAAGCATCATTTCTAAATCAGTATGAATGTCTAGAAAAGCTGGAACAAGGCGAGTCTGTGCCCCTGAAGCAGGGCCATCTGTGTCACTCAGTGTCCCTTCAGCAATCTGGCCAGACTGGGACTTTACTACCAAAATTGAATTGTAATGTAAGCAGGGTTTTTAATTTTTAATATCGCCACGCTCTGCTTTTGATATGCTTATTTCCTTAAGAGCTTATAAAAGATACACAAGCCAAATGAGCCCAGAGGGAGAGCGAGTTGACATTCTGACTCCCTGGCAGGTCCCCTCCCTGCCCACGGGTAAGCTCTGGTTCTGCGCTGGTTCCCACCAGCCACAGGGGCACGTCACCTCTGCAGCTTCTTCCACGTACATTTCAGGCCAACATAGAATTTCTAAGATCATTTCTCCCCAGCGTCCTTTCCCACGTTGGGGAGATGAAAGAGGAGAGTAGAGGCCAGGCCCGGTGGCTCGTCCCTGAAATTCCACCACTTTGGGAGGCTGAGGTGGGCGGATCACGAGCCTGGCCAACATGGTGAAACCTTGTCTCTACTAAAAATACAAAATTAGCCCAGCATGGTGGTGTGTGCCTGTAATCCCAGCTGCTTGGGAGGCTAAGGCAGGAGCATCACTTGAACCCTAGAGGCAGAGGTTGCAGTGAGCCAAGATCATGCCATTGCACTACAGCCTGGGCAACAGGGCGAGACTCCATCTTAAAAAAAAAAAAAAGGGAAGGGGAGAGAGAGAGAGAGAGAAGTAGAAAAGCATCCCAGAGGGAGGGAAGCACACAGTGGTGTCTCCTCGTTAGAAGAGCTGATGGGTGACTTCTCAGAGTGACTTCTTACTCACGTAGCGGCCCGGACCACGCTGCCTGCACCCCCAGACCCTGTCCGACACTGGCCTTGCCTGCCCTCCCCAAAAACACCCTGGACCCAGGCCCTGTGCTTGGTGACCTGCTTGGCGACATCGGCCTCCCGCTTTGGTGGCAAGATGTACGGACACAGGGTCTGCCTTGCTCACAGCTGTCCCCACTGTCGAGCATGTGGAAGGTTTCCCCATTGTGGAAGGCACAGGTCCCGTCTTCAAGCACCTTAGAAGTGAGCTTTGGGAGGTAAAATACAAGGTAAACACCCTTGCTCCAATTGAGGGAGGTTTTCTTTGGTCATAAAGTATTTGGGGTCAGGTGTGGTGGCTCATGCCTGGAATCCCAGCACTTTGGGAGGTCAGGGCAGGAGGATCACTTGAGCCCGGGAGCTCAAGTCTAGCCTGGGCAACATAGTGAGACCCTATCTCTACAAACAATAACAAACTAGCTGGACATGGTGGGGCATGTTTATAGTTCTAGCTGCTCAGGAGGCTGAGGCAGGGGGATGCTTGAGCCCAGGAGGTCGATGCTGCAGTGAGCCATGATTACCACTGCACTCCGGCCTGGACAACAGGGTGAGACCGTGTCTCAAAAGTGAGAGAGAGAAATAACTTTGGCTCCCATGTCATTACAGGAGTTTCTTAGGCAAACCTAAAAATATATATTATTGGCCAGACACGGTGGCTCATGCCTGTAATTCTAGCACTTTGGGAGGCTGAGGCGGGAAGATCACTTGAATCCAGGAGTTCAAGACCAGCCTGGGCAACATAGTGAGACCCTCATCTCAACAAAAAATTTAAAAATTAACCAGGTATGGTAGCGCATGCCTGTTGTCCCAGCTACTCAGGAGGCAGAAGTCAGAGAATCACTTGAGCCTGGAAGGCAGAGGTTGCAGTGAGCCAAGATGGTACCACTACACTCCAGCCTGGACAACAGAGCAAGACAAGACCCTCTCTCAGAAATACACACACACACACACACACACACACACACACACACACACACACACAGGCTACATAGTTGACACACAGACACACCCCAGCACCTACTAGGTACCAGGGACTTTTAGCTCATCTTATCCTATTCTTTAGTCCCTGTAGAGGGGGTGTGTGTGTGTGTGAGAGAGAGAGAGAGAGAGAGAGAGAGAGAATTGCTCTTACATTTTATAGAAGAAACTGGCACCCATTGGTGAGGTGGGCATTGATCTTTCCTGGGATGGGGCAGAGCTACCCACTCCAACCCTTCACACACCCCCGTCCCCCTACATAATCTTTCTCAGGGTAGTTCTTTCTGCTGTTGAAAAACAGTGACTTGATAGATTTGGGGCTGGCGAGGGATGTGCCCAGAGCTTGATGCTGCCATTTGTATGAGCACAGATGTTCCCAAGGTGCAGAAAGCCAACCTTGACCCTCAGAAATTGGACCTTTGCGTTCCCCTGCTGGTGTCGGGCGTGGGCACTCACCTTCTTGGAAAGAAAGCCATTTTGCAGTCTGGCCATGCTGGGTGCGTCTCTGATATTCATCAGTATGTCGTTGAGCTACTGTTGTTTGTTTCGTGGTAGGGAAGTGTCCAGTGGCCCAGGAAGGAGGCATGGAGGTCTGCCGAGTGTCTCTGTGACATCTGCTAAAGTCGCCACACATTTTGTTTCAAGCTCTTGCTAATCAGTCAAGATGCCAGGCTTACTCAAAAGAAGAATACTCTAGGTTTTCATATGGGCTGCATCTCACAGAGACGCAGGACTGTTCTGGTGGCAATCCAGGGCTGTCAGCTTCTGCCGCTGGATTCAGAAGCAAGGCTCGGGAACCGAGGAGCCCAGCATCACTGCCACCGCCGAGGAAAGCCTTGGTGTTCAGAAATTTCAGAGCTGGTCGTACAAGAGGGTCTCATATTTGTGATCTGAGCCTGTATGACCAAAATACGGGAGGCCAGGTTTGGGCGTGGTGGCTCACACTGTAATCCCAGCACTTTGGGAGTCTGAGGCAGGCAGATCACTTGAGATCAGTAGTTCGAGACTAGCCTGGCCAACATGGTGAAACCCCATCCTTATTAAAAATACAAAAATTAGCTGGGCATGGTAGTGCACACCTGTAATCTCAGCTACTTAGGAGGCTGAGGCAGGAGAAAGGCTTGAACCCAGGAGGCAGAAATTGCAGTGAACTGGTGCCACACTCTAGCCTGGGCAACAGAGTGAGACTCCATCTCAAAACGAAAAAACAGGAGGCCAAATGAACATGCTGTTCCCTTTTGATGCTGAGAAACTCATTTCTTCTAAACGGACTCCAGGCATAAACCCCGAGGAGGTGTGATCTCTTCAGAGCACAGGGTCAACGCAGGAGCAGGTCTGGTGCCCACGTCACAATCTGTCCCTTTAAAGCCAGCTAGGAAGCATCTAGGCTGGTGATCATCCTATTGTGGCTTCTGAAGCCATCAGTGCCAGTGGCTGGAAAGGCCCACAGGCTGGGCAGAGTCTTTCTGAGCCTCCAGGGCTCCTGCCAGCCCCAGGATGCCCACACTGGGTACCTCAGAGCCCGCCGTGCCTCCTTGTATCTTGCACCACTCCCTGCCACCGCCAGGCCCAACCCCTCCCTCAGGCTCTCCTTTCTTCTCCTTCCAGGCTCCTTTGCTGTTTATTATTTGTGGTGGGGTTTTCGTTGTTGTTGTTGTTGTTGTTGTTGAGACAGAGTCTTGCACTGTCACCCAGGCTGGAGTGCAGTGGCATGATCTCAGTTCACTGCAACCTCCACCTTCTGGGTTCAAGCAGTTCTGCCTCAGCCTCCTGAGTAGCTGGCATTACAGGCAGGTGTCACCACGCCTGGCTAATTTTTGTATTTTCAGTAGAGATGGGGTTTCGCCACATGAGCCAGGCTGGTCTCGAACTCCTGACCTCAAGCGATCCGTCCACCTCGGCCTCCCAAAGTGTCGGGATTACAGACGTGAGCCACCTTACTCGGCTCCCCTGCGGATTCACACTTACATGTGTCAGGCCATGACCACCTCCCCTCTCCCCTAACCTCCTCCCTTCTTCCTCCCACCCTTCCGTACGTGTCTGTCTGTATAGTCATTGGAATTTCCTGGCTTGGCTTGGGCTCAAAGCCGACACCATGGACAGAATGAAAAGTGGTGCATCAGACCAGCCGCCAGTTAAATAATGTTTGGGTTCTTGTCAGAATGTCACGGAGTACCCTGTCATTTTGTTTCAGCAACTTGTCCTTCCGAACGCACAGTTCGCCTTATGGCATGCCAGCAGTAAAAATGTCACTTACAATAATTACTTTTTGGTGAAAATGCTTGCTGACTTCCCACCTTCAAGCTGTTTTTTACACAGTGGGGAGATAATAAGAAACGACTTTATCCTGACTGCTCAAATGAACACTAAATGGAATTTGGGTTATTATTACTGCAGATAGAATCCCGGGTATGGAAATTTCCACAGTGGGTCGGATGAACCGCAGAGAGATGTGTCTCTGAGAATTACGGTGGGTGCGCGTTTTCAATTGCTCCAATTGAAAAGTTAAGGCAGCTGTTTTTTCCCTGCTGTTTTTGGTATATAATATTTTTCATAATCCTTTTATAGTTCCTGAATGTGTTGTGTGTCTCAGAGGGCCCTGAGTCACTATCTCTGCTTTCTGTAGCTTGCTAACCAAGCTCCTCTTATGCCACATCCAGTGCCTTGTAAAAAATCAAAAATTAACTCACATAGATCACTTTTTAAATATAACGCCTTACTATTGCCGTCAAAGACTGGATGGATAGGACCGTGCCATGAGGCTTTTAAAATATTCAAATTACCCATTTTCAGTGTCCCAGTCCTACAGGCTGTAGAGTCCTTGGAAGCGAGGTTTTTGTCTGATTTCTCTCTTATCCCCAAGACACAGAGTAGGTGCTTTAAAAATATGTGAGTAGGCCAGATGCGCTGGCTCATGCCTGTAATCCCAGCACTTTGGGAGGCTAAGATGGGTGGTTTGCTGGAACCCAGGAGTTCAAGGCCAGTCTGGGCAACATAGCAAGACCCCATCTCTCTACATAAAATACAAAAATTAGCCAGCGTGGTAGCACACGCCTGTGGTCCCAGCTACTTGCGGTCATACGTTAGCAAGGAGGCTAAGGTGGGAGGATCTCTGCAGTCCAGAAGGTCAAGGCTGCAGTGAGCCATGATCATACCACTGCGCTCCAGCTGGGGCAACAGAGCAAGACCCTGTCTCAAAAAAAAATAAAGTGAGAGTGAAATACTACAGGAATGATGGTAGGCTGCGATTCAGAATCATGTGTGATTGGCAGACAGCAGGATGGGTAGAACCATCGAGCTTTTCGACTCCTGATCTGGTTCCGATCCTTGCAGCATCTGTGTGACTTTAACAAGTCAGGTTGTCTGCCTGTCTGAGCCTCGGTTTTCTCACCTGGGATACAGGGTGTAAATTTCCACCCCAGGCCCATTAGGACAATTGAATGAAGCCACGTGTAAACTCCCTCAGCTCGCTGCTCCATTCACGCCTGGTATGAAATGTGTTTTGGTTCCCTTCCACAATCCCATGAGTAGATCAGCTTCTTGTGACTCATCGTTAAGTCTTGGAGATGCATGCATGTCGATATGTGGGTTGTAGAAAAGTTGTGCCCGGGAAGGCAGGCAGCACAGTCACTCTGTCACTAACACACACTTGGGTGCAGGATGCAGGTACCACCAGGTGTACAGGGGCTGTTTAGAATATGGCCCATCCCCCTAGCTCCTGGCTGTGTGTCTTCGGACACCATTTTTCTGTTTTGTTTTGTTTTGTTTTTTGAGACAGTCTCACTCTGTTGCCCAGGCTGGAGTACAGTGGCACAATCTCAGCTCACTGCAACCTCCACCTCCCAGGTTCAAGCGATTCTTCTGCCTCAGCCTCTGGAGTAGCTGGGACCACAGGCACACGCCACCACGCTTGACTAATTTTTGTATTTTTAGAAGAGACGGGTTTTCGCCATGTTGACCAGGCGGTCTCAAACTCCCGACCTCAGGTGATCTGTCCACCTCAGCCTCCCAAAATGCTGGGATTACAGGCATGAGCCACCGCGCCCGGCCAGAACACTATATCTTACCTTTGTAAAATGTGGCAAGTGGCTGGGCACAGTGGCTCATGCCTGTAATCCCAGCACTTTGGGAGGCCAGGGTGAGAAGATCACTTGAGACCAGGAGTTCAAGGACCAGCCTGGGCAACACAGCAAGACCCTGTCTCTTTTTTAAAGTTTAAAAAAATGTTGAATGTCTTTAAAAAGACAAACGCGTCATACGGGATGTGGCCTTCTGTGTCTGTCACCCACGTGTCTGTCATGTGCCAGGCACTGTGGGAGAAATAGCACTCGGTCATAAGATTTATGTTGGTTGTAGGTCTTTCTAGAAACAAGCACATTTGACCGGGCGCTGTGGCTCACTTTGTCGGGGTGGCCAGGCTGAGGGGACCCTCTGTGCACTGTCCAAAATATGGTCAATAGAAAAGAAACATTACTTCTTCTTTTCCAAAAATTAGCACATGGAGCCCTGTGATTAAAGCAGTATTCTCTGAAAGAGCAAGCTTTGTTCCGCTCCATGCAATTAAAAATAATAATTAAAAAAAGAAAGGGTTGGGTGCAATGGCTCATGCCTATAATCGCAGCACATTGGGAGGCCAAGGAAGGTGGATCACCTGAGGTCAAGAGTTCAAGACCGGCCTGGCCAACATGGTGAAACCCCTTCTCTACTAAAAGTACAAAAATTAGCCAGCCATGGTGACAGGCGCCTGTAATCCCAGCTACTCGGGAGGCTGAGGCAGGAGAATTGCTTGAACTCAGGATGCCAAGGTTGCAGTGAGCCAAGATCGTGCCACTGCACTCCAACCTGGGTAACAGAGCAAGACTCCATCTCAAAAAAAAGAATGATTTTCTTCCCAACGTGATGTTCTGAGCCTCCCCAGTAGCTGGAATTACAGGCACCTACCACTACGCCTGGCTAGTTTTTGTATTTTTAGTAGAAATGGGGTTTCACTATGTTGGCCAGGCTGTTCTCGAACTCCTGGCCTCCAAGTGATCTGACCACCTTGGCCTCCCAAAGGTCTTCTGCATTTTAGATTCAGACTCAGAGTAGAGAAACTGATACAAGCCACCTCCAGCAACCAGCTGCCACGTGACACTTTCGCACACCTGGACCTTTCAGGGCTCGGAAAGGGCTTTGATCTCAGGGGTCCTGCCTTTGTGTGTAGTCGCAGCCCAGAGCACAGAGAAATACCTGTAACACTAGTGAGCGCCCCTGTTCAGTTCTCCTGGGGGTCCATGATGGCAGAAATCCATGGCACCGGCTCACAGGGAGTCCCTGGAAGAAAGAACAGCACAGCCTGTGAGTTTCACGGCGAGCTCTGCCTCCACCAGCACCCAGAAGAAAACGGGGACGTGCCACACGCAGTTTATTAGCCAGGCAGCCATGGTGCTGACCTTGCTGTGGCTTAAAGGACACAAAACCTGAAAAGAAATCTGTTTATCATTTGGGGAATTCGTGCCATCCTTGACAGTATCTGGTGAGCAAGACGGATGATCTGCCAGGCCGGTCCTTCGCATGGCTGAATCAGGCCACCCTTACAGTACAATTCCTCTGCCGGCTTCAGACACAAAAGTAACATTTGCGGGGTTTTATATCCAGTTCTCTGGTGACCTGGGCGGCGGGGGGGCGTTGAGCAGAGAGAAGAAATCTGATTTGTAAGAGTCACATTGCCCTAAAGATTTATACGGACCATTTCTGCCTCTTCCGCCTGTCTCCTCTACATCTTTCAAAAGCCAGTTTGGCGTGTGTTTTTGTTTGTAACCTGATTTCCCAGGTCAAGGACACAGCTTTATGCGATGGTGGAAGTTTTTGCGGGTTCAGGATGATATACAGGTTGATCGCCTAAGTTGTGGTTGTTTTATTTGGGGTTTTGCTCTTTCTAGATATGAATACAAAATATTCCTTGTATTTGGAATGTATTTACGGCAGGTTTACTATATCCTGGATATAGTATGTCCGGAAAAGGACTCTCGAGTTCAGTGCTAAATTCACATTAAGTTGCTACTGTGCGCTCCATTTTCTTTTCAGCCAGGTAACAAGTATTTTGGGGTATCTACTCTGGTGCTGATAGTGACTGAGTGACCTTCTAGGGCCCGAGGGAGAAGGAGCAAGCGTAAGATCCTCTTGGCCAGGCAGAGTGGCTCATGCCTGTAATCCCAGCACTTTGGGAGGCCAAGAAGGGAGGATCACTTGAGGCTGAGAGTTCAGCCTGGGCAACATAGCAAGACCTCATCTCTACAAAATAAAAAACTAGACAGGTGTTAGTGGTACATGCCTTGTAGTCCCAGCTACTTGGGAGGCTGCAGTGGGAGGATCACTTGAGCACAGGATTTCGAATCAGCCAGGGCAACATAGCAAGATCCCATCTCTACAAAATGGTTTTTTAAAAGACCCTGGGAGCAGAGAGCATGGCCTGAGCCTTCTTACCTGGCACTGTGGGGTCTTACCCTGTGTCTACCTCAGTGGGCATGGGGGGAGGGATTGTGCCAAGACACTGAGCTGGACCAGAGGCAGATTCTGGCTTGCAGGCAGGACCTCAGCACGAAGCCACTTTTCCTCTTGGACAGTTTCTATCTGCAGAAATTAGGGAATGGCAAAAGTTTATCCCACACATCCCAGAACTGGAATTCAGCCTCTTTTATCAGCTTTTATGGGCTGTATAAGATTATAGGCCAGAGGGACCACTCATCAACACAGCCCAGCTGGTATTTCCCACTGGGCACTCACAGCGATGCCAGCAAGGCAGAGCAGAATGTAGACGCTGGCTTGTCCACACCAGCCCTGTCACCTGCAGCATCAGTCACGGCGTGCCTTATGCCAGCAAAGAACCTGGTTTTCAGAGCGAGTCCTGAGGTTGGATGTAGAACTCTAACATGTAAGAGCTGGGCGTCAGATGGTTGTTCCTCCTCCCCTCGCCTCTAGAGTTGGGTGCTGTGGAGTTCTCTGGTCTTCACAACCAAAAACCAGCTGGTCATGATGGCATGCACCTTTGGTCCCAGCTCCTCAGGAGGCCAAGGCAGTAAGATGGCTTGAGCCCAGGAGGTCGAGGCTGCAGTGAGCTGTGATTGCACCACTGCACTCCAGCCTGGCCCACAGAGCAAGACCCCATCTCTAAAAAAATTAAAATAAACCACCCTAGGTCCTGAGCCCCACAGTGCTGGGGGACCAAAAGCTATGGCCATATGTTTCTTCATTTTTTTTTTTTCTTTTTCAAGCTGGAGTGTCACTCTGTGTCACCTAGACTGGAGTGTGGTGGTGCAGTCTTGGCTCACTGCCTCCTCCATCTTCTGGGTTCAAGTGATTCTCCTGCCTAAGCCTCCTTAGTTGCTGGGATTACAGGCACATGCCACTACGCCCAGCTAATTTTTGTATTTTTAGTAGAAATGGGGTTTTACCATGTTGGCCAGGCTGGTCTCAAACTCCTGACCTCAGGTAATCCACCTCCCTCAGCCTCCCAAAGATTATAGGCGTGAGCCACTGCACACGGCCATGTTTCCTCTTAAGGGTCTTCATAACTGTGGTGACTACACATTATTTAAAATAATCTATGCCGTTTGCTCTGGAAAATATGGACAGGATAACCACACAAGTTATGACCCAGCCAGAGTGCTTCTGAATGACCAAATGATGGGGTTTCATTAGAAGAAACCATGACATCAATGATGACATGATTAATAGTTTTTTAGCAGAATACCCTCATGCTAAGCCTTCCAAAGCCTCTCTTTTAAACCCTTAGTTTTTCTTCCAATGATGTTATTTTTGTTTTTTCATACAGAAGATTAGAGGTGACTCTCAGTCAAAAAAATATGGAACCATTCACGAAGACCCACAGAAAACCCTAGCGTCTGCTTCGCCTACAGAGCGTTTAATTAGTATTTCCTAGATAAGGGACGTGGATGTTCACCGTGAAAGACAGCTATTTTCAGGCGCGGTTTCTCCTGTGCTTTAATTACAGAAAGCACTCCAAAGACCTCCGCCAGCTGCAGCCCTGCCCCTGAGTCCCCGATGAGTTCCAGCGAGTCAGTGAAGAGCCTGACTGAGCTGGTCCAGCAGCCCTGTCCCCCCATAGAGGCGAACAAGGATGGCAAGCCCCCGGAGCCCAGTGACCCGCCAGCATCCGACTCCCAGCCCGCAACCCCGCTGCCTCTCTCCGGACACTCGGCCCTCAGCATCCAAGAACTAGTAGCCATGTCCCCAGAGCTGGACACCTACGGCATAACCAAGCGGGTGAAGGAGGTGCTGACGGACAACAACCTCGGTAGGTTCTCCTCTTGGCTGCCGAGTCAGGAGGCAACAGGGAGTCCGCAGGAGGAGTGGGGGAAGGGTGGGGCGGGCCCTAGGCTGAGCCAGCCACAGAGTCTCAACTTGTGTAGGCGCCCGCTAAGAACATGAAATGCCTTATAGTTGTGAACAGTAAGGAGCGTGAGTTCTGCAAGTCAGTCCCTACCTCCTCCCCACCCTGCACCCCCACGGGGACCTTAGAAGATGAGCACAGGGTCAGAGTGGACTCAGGAAGATCCACTCAGACTGTTTCTTTTTTCTTTCTTTTCTTTTTTTTTTTTTTTTTTTTTGAGATAGATCTTGCTCTGTTGCCCAGGCTGGAGTGCAACAGCACAATCTCAGCTCACTACAACCTCCGCCTCCTAGGCTCAAGCGATTCTCGTGCCTCAGCCTCCCGAGTAGCTGGGATTACAGGTGCCTGCCACCATGCCTGGCCAATTTTTTTGTATTTTTAGTAGAGACGGGGTTTGCCATGTTGGCCAGGCTGGTCTCGAACTCCTGGCCTCAAGCAATCTGCCCACCTAGGCCTCCCAAATTGTTGGAATCACAGGCATGAGCCATCGTGCCTGGCTTGGATGTATCTCAATAGAGACAGTCTGAGTAAGGCCAGATTCTTGAGGCCACAGTCTGAGACCAGCCTAGGCAACAGAGCAAGACCCTATCTCTCAAAACAAACTTTTTAAATGAGCTGGACATGTTGATGTGCACCTGTAGTCCCAGCTACTCAGGAGCCTAAGGTGGGAGGATCACTTGAGCCCAAGAGTTCAAGACCAGCCTGGGCAACATAGCAAGACACCCTTCTCTATAACAAATTTAAAAATTAGGCCAGGCATGGTGCACATGCCTGGAATCTCAGCACATTGGGAGGCCACAGCAAGAGGATTGCTTGAATCCAGCCAGTAGTTCGAAACCAGCCTGGGCAGCATGGCGAAACCCTGTCTCTACAAAAATTAGCCAGGTATGGTGGTGTGTGCCTACAGGCCTGAGGCAGGAGAATCACTTGAGCCCGTAGTTTTCAGTTGCAGTGAGCTGTGATCGTGCCACTATATACTTCAGCCTGGGCAACACAGTGAGACTCTGTCTCAAAAAGAGAGAGAGAGAGGCACCCAATGGAGCCCGGCAGCCTCAGTGGGCTCTAGAGCTGGGCAGCGTCCACCCAGCAGCACCAGGACAGCTTAGTGGAAGGTGTGACGGGCCATCTGCTCACTGAGTCGGTGATGCTGGCCAGGCAGCCCCCATCATCGGATCCCCCTCCACAGAACTGGAATAACCACGCCTGCCTGGGGGCTATGAGTAGCAGCAATTCTAGCACCAGCCCTGGCCAGTCATAATAGTCACTTTTCTTTTATCTTGTCTATTCCTGCTGCCTAGGGAAGCCATCTCCATTTCACAGCTCATCACCAAGGCAGGCAGCCCTGAGAAACTCAGTCTATCACCCTGCTGTCCCACCATGTGTCAGACCTGGCCTCGGCCAGGCACATGCTCCAGCCCCCCAGGAGCTTGGCTGGGGTGGGTCTCTATGGTCTGTGTCACTACTCACCAGCTGCTATTATGTAAGAATATTACAGTGTTTCATCATTGGCTGGAGTACAGTGGCACGATCTTGGCTCACTGCAACCTCCACCTCCCAGGTTCAGGTGATTCTCCTGCCTCAGCCTCCCCAGTAGCTGGAATTACAGGCGCCTGCCACCACACCCAGCTATCTTTTGTATTTTTAGTCAAGATGGAGTTTCACCATGCTGCCAAGGCTGTTCTCCAACTGGCCTCAGGTGATCCACCCTCCTGGGCCTCCCAAAGTGCTGGGATTATAGGCGTGAGCCACTGCGCCAGCCAAGCCTGTCTCGTCATTTTAAACCACCATGCTCCTGCAGTGTGGCGTTGACCAGACATGGTTCCCTGGTTTAGGCACGTGAAGGTTGGAAACACACCTTTCTATCCTTCTTATTTTTATTTATTAATTTATTTTTGAGACAGTCTCGCTCTGTTGCCCCACTGGAGTGCAGTGGCATGATCTTGGCTCCCTGCAACCTCTGCCTCCCAGGGTTCAAGCGATTCTCCTGCCTCAGCCTCCCGAGTAGCTGGGACTACAGGCACCTGCCGCGTCTGGCTAAGTTTTGTGTATTTTTAGTAAAGACGGGGTTTCACCATGTTAGCCAGGATGGTCTCAATCTCCTGACCTCGTGATCCGCCCGCCTCGGTCTCCCAAAGTGCTGGGATTACATGCGTGAGCCACCGCACCGGGCCTAGCCTTCTTATTTTTCAAGGGTGGAAGTCAGTTAAAGGGGCAGCGTTCTGCGCAGCGCATGCAAGCACAACCCTACCAAGTGGTTGCAGTTTGTCTGCTACTCATGGAAAGGCCTTGTGTGTCTTTTGCTTCTCCCATGGGATGAGAAGAAAAGGAAGGTGGAGCACCATGGCTCACCTGAAGATGACAGGTGGCCTGCAAGCCCAGCACTTAGGAGGCCGAGACGGGAGGGTCACCTGAGACCAGGAGTTTTAGCCCAATCTGGGCAACAGGGAGACCCTGTCTCTACAAAAAATAAATTTAAAAAAGAAAAAAAGGGAGCCGACTGTGGTGGCTCATACCTGTAAATCACAGCACTTTGGGAGGCTGAGGCAGGTGGATCACCTGAGATCAGGAGTTCAAGACCAGTGTGGCCAACATGGTGAAACCCCGTGTCTACTAAAAATGCAAAAATGAGCCAGGTGTGGTAGCAGGCACCTGTAATCCCAGCTCCTCAGGAGGCTGAGGCAGGAGAATGGCTTGAACCCAGGAGGCAGAGGTTGCAGTGAGCTGAGATCGTGCCATTGCACTCCAGCCTAGGGGACAAGAGCAAGACTTCACCTCAAAAAAAAAGAAAGAAAGAAAATCCGAGCATGGTGGCTGCTCGGGAGGCTGAGTTGGGAGGATCGCTGGAGCCCAGGAGGTCAAGATAGCATTGAGCCATGATGGCGCCACTGTCCTCCAGCCTGAGCAACAGAGCAAGACACTGTCTCAAAAAACTAATTAAAAAAAAAAATGCGGGGGAGTAGCTGAGTTCCGCTAAAGTTTGCTCAGTGATCTAACAGCCTAGGGGTCATGCCAGCTTGTCCACTGGAAGCCTCCCACCCATCGTCTGTACAGTGCGACAACCAGACTGGGAGAAAGTGTCGTCCTATCAGTGAGACCTTGTAAATTAAGTCAGTTCATCAAAACAGACTGTAGCTGTTGATTTGGAAAAATGGCTAAGTCCCACGTGTTCATCAATTATTGAAATGTGCAGGGATTCCTAGACTTGAGTCACCTCTCACTCCATAGCTTGTGACACATCCAAGGAAGCAGGCCCGATGCATCACTGCCACCCACCCCCGTGCAGGAAGGGCATTTCGGGTAATTGTTGAAAATCAGATAGGGTCTAGCTCTGTGGCCTAGGCTGGATGGAGTGCAGTGGCACGATGATAGCTCCCTGCAGCCTTGAACTCCTGGGCTTAAGCAGTCCTCCCACCTCAGCCTACCAAGTAGCTGGGACCACAGGCACACGCCCCCAAGTCTGGCTCATTTTTTTTTATATAGAAATGGGGTTTCCCATATTGCCCAGGCGGGTCTCAAACTCCTAGGCTCAAGTGATCTGCCCACCTCAGCCTCCCAGAGTGCTGGGATTACAGGGGAAAGTCTCATTTTAAGCGCTGATAAGTGGCAAGATCGCAGTTAGAAGACTGCGAGCATTGAGATCTGATGCTTGGCCTTATCACCCATGCCACCATCATTGTGGTGTTTTCGTCGATGTTGGTTTTACTGGATGAGGGTTTGTAGCTTTCTTCAGGTTCTCAAAGGGTCTGTAGCCCAAAAGCAATTACAACTAAAAGTCATGGCTAGGACTAAGAGTGATAGTCCTAAGAGTCATACAGATAATCTTCCAGGAATAATCATGGTTTTTTTCCCCATTCAACTGGGAGACTAGAGCAAAAAGCAACTAGCGATTCATATTTATTGCTTTCCTGAAGATAGCAAGCTCCTTGGAATGAAAATAGACTCGTTCGCCATGTTAGCATTAAACAAAATTTACTTATAACAACTGCAAAAAAAAAATCATAAGGACTTGGGACATTTATAGGCGAAAGAGTTTGAAAGGCAGAGAAACCACAGATTTACAAAATCAGTAAATTTATCTTTGAGTTTAAAATGACAAAGCCAGGCATGGCGATGCGCACCTGTAATCCCAGCTACTCAGGACGCTGAGGTGGAACAATTGCTTGAGGCCAGGAGTTCGAGTCCAACCTGGGCAATATAGCAAGACCCTGTTTCTTTAGGGGAAAAAAACACTAATAAGAAATTAATTTTTCAACTTCAGAGTTTTCCAGGCAGTAATCTTTTACTTGGAAGCCCCTTCTTAGAAGCTGGTGTGAGGTGTTTCTGTTTCACAGGATGTGAGCCACAGAGAGAACTAGCCAGCCCTCTGCCGTCTCCCTGCCCCAGACCGGGAGAGGTGCTCTGATCTGTATGCTTTATGGGGTTAAACGCTGGCCCCTCTGATCCCAATCTCCACTTCCACCTAATAAGTCCTGTTCATTCAAGTACTCCCATCAGGCCATCCAGGTTCTCATTGATCCTGATTTGTACCTCTAAACCGGCAGTGGAATGGCCCTCAGAGAAGTGAGCCTTTCTGAGCTTCCAACAAACATTGCCAATTCAATGCGACTGTGCTCTCCAGAGCGAAATGTCCTCTGATCAGCCTGTGAAGTGGGCTACCTCTCCCTGCCTGGGAGAAGAAAAGGTATTTGGGAAGGGCTTTTGATCCTCTTCCAGCTACTTTATTTAGCAAAGGCAGCCTACACTGCAAAAGCCAACCTTGGAATTGGAATAGGCCTGCCTCTCAGCAAAGCAGAGCTGGGCAGCTCTCTCTCCTCCATCCTGCTGTGATTGTGGGTTGTGTGTCCCGTTTTCTCAGCGAGACCTGATAACCTTGCTAATTGTGGAAGGAGATGCAGGCTGCCCTCTGATTTAAGATTGTTCGAGAGAGGTCTCCTGTTTGTTGTGTGACGTCCTGAGCTCTGGCTTAGGGATTTCACTGCCTTTGAGAAATGCCACAGGTGGTAGCGTGACCTCAGCACATACAAAGCCTGAAGGCTTTTTCTTTCTTTCTTTTTTTTTTTTGAGACATGGTCTCTCTCCGTTGCCCAGGCTGGAGTGTAGTAGTGCCATCATAGCTCACTGCAGCCTCAACTTCCTGGGCTCGAGCAATCTTCCCATCTCAGCCTCCTAAGTAGCTGGAACTATAGGTATGTATCACCACGCCTGGCTAATTTGTGTGTGTGTGTATTTTTGTGGAGACTGAGTCTTGCTGTGTTGCCCAGGCTGGTCTCAAACCCCTGAACTCAGGTGATCCTCCTGCCTCAGTCTCCCAGAGGCCCTTCTGGCCCCCGCACCCAGCTGAAGCCTTAAGAGAAACATCATTGGTTGGGCGTGGTGGCTCACACCTACAATCCCAAGCACTTTGGGAGGCCAAGGCGGGTGGATCACCTAAGCTCAGGAGTTCGAGACCAGCCTGGCCAACATGGCAAAACCCTGTCTAAAAATACAAAAATTAACCAGGCATGGTGGCATGTGCCTGTAGTCCCAGCTACTCAGGAGGCTGAAGCAGAAGAATCACTTGAACCTGGGAGGTGGAGGTTACAGTGAGCTGAGATTACGCCACTGCACTCCAGCCTGGGTGATGGAGCAAGACTCCATCTCAAAAAAGAAAAAGAGAAAGAAACATCATCAGTTATGTGTACGAAGAATGCAAGGGCAATGCCAGCTCCCTCGCCAACGGAGTATATTCAAAGTCTGGTTGAAGATGTGTTTCTACCACGCACTTGCTGTAAGCTAGGACGTTGCCAGCCCAACCCTGGGCCTTTAAAGTCCTGCATCTTAACCGTGACACATACTTGTCCCCTCGGATCCCTGGCTCTCAGTGATGATATCTGTCTCGCTTCTGTTTTCTCTGTAGGCCAGCGCTTGTTTGGGGAAACCATCTTAGGGCTCACCCAAGGCTCTGTCTCTGACCTCCTTGCCCGCCCAAAACCCTGGCATAAGCTCAGTCTGAAAGGACGGGAGCCCTTCGTCCGGATGCAGCTGTGGCTGAACGACCCCAACAATGTGGAGAAGCTGATGGACATGAAACGGATGGAGAAGAAAGGTAAGTCGCCCAGCTCCGCCCTGGCCGGCTGCGTCCTCATTCACAAACAGGCTGTTTCTCTCAAATCCTTCACACACAGCTGATGGAGGGACTGACCCATGACCAGGGCACCGGAGGACAGGGCAAAAAAAAAAATATGTTTTGATGGTCATCAGCTAATGAGTATCTAAGAGGGCTGGAAATATTTGTAACCTTCTGTCTCCAGTAGCCTGAATCTAAAGACTTTTTTTAGCACTGGGAGCACTTTTAACCAAGGAGATCAGAACAGCGCTGGGGGTGCTGTGTTTGGTTTTTGTGTTGTGTGGGTGTCTGATCCGGCTATTACAGCATTTACTGCGCATGTGCCATGTGGCTGGAGGCTTTCCTTTGTTATCAGAGAGAGAATTAAGAAATGCACTTTGTAGGCCGGGCATGGTGGCTCATGCCTGTAATCTCAGCATTTTGGGAGGCTGAGGCAGGTAGCTCTCTTGAGGTCGGGAGTTCAAAACCAGCCTGGTCAATGTGGCAAAACCCTGTCTCTACCAAAAAAAATTATAGCAATAATTACCCAGGCATGGTGGCACGTGCCTCTGTAATCCCAGCTACTTGGGAGGCTGAGGCATGAGAATCATTTGAACCCCTGAGGTGGTGAGCAGAGATTGAGCCACCGAATTCCAGCCTGGATGACAGAGCACAACCCTATTCCAAAAAAACAAAAAACCCTGCATTTTGTAGATGAAGAAACAGAGGTTCAGAGAGGTTCAGTGCCTCCAGTGCCTCCACCAAGGTCACCCGGTGTGGAAAGTGACAGAGCAAACTCCTGCCACACTGATCTCTCTCCTGCTGTTATTTTCCAGCCTCTGGGGATCCAGCCTCCCTAAAGGGATAACCCCACATGCACCCACATGTCAGCTCGAATGTGGATTCGCATTCTTCTCGCAGCCTGCAGGGTTCAGCGTAGGAAAAGTGCCCGAAGCCAGGTGTGCTGTGCCTCATGGTTCGAAGTTCCTAAAAACTGGTCCTCACCAGTGAGTCCGCCCCTCAGGAACCCTCAGTCCTCAGGTCACCCACAGTGCTGGGAGCTGACTGGGCGGCTGAATGCATCCCTCAGAGGCAGAGACCGGGAACCAGCTGCTGCTGGTCTGACCATAAGCTAGGCACGGTGGCTCACCCTTGTAATCCCAGCACCTTAGGAGGCCAAGGTGGTTGGATCACCTGAGGTCAGGAGTTCAAGACCAGCCTGGCCAGCATGGAAAAACCCTTTCACTATTAAAAACACAAAACTAGCCGAGTAGCTGCCTGTAATCTCAGCTACTTGGGAGGTTGAGGCAGGAAAATCGCTTGAACATGGGAAGCAGAGGTTGCAGTGAGCTGAGATCCTGCCATTACACCCCAGCCTGGGCAACAAGAGCAAAATTCCATCTCAAAAAAAAAAGAAGTGGTGCCCATCCTCCCTCATCAGCTCACATAGAGAATCTTAACTTAAGAGTGGGCATCCCAAGAGCCGGGCGCAGTGGCTCATGCCTGTAATCCCAGCACTTTGGGAGGCCGAGGTGGGCGGATCACTTGCGGTCCAGAGTTTGAGACCAGCCTGGCAACATGGTGAAACTTCGTCTCTACTGAAAAATACAAAAATCAGCCAGGTATCATGGTACACTCCTGTAATCCCAGCTACTGGGGAGGCTGAGGCAGGAGAATCACTGGAACCCAGGAGGAGGAGGTTGCATTCAGCCGAGATCATGCCACTGTACTCCAGCCTGGGCAGCAGAGCGAGACTTCATCTCAAAAAAATAAAAATAAAGATTGGGCATCCCAGGCTCCTGAGGAGCTCTGCCCCACCCCACCCACACACAGCATCTGAGCCAGGGGTGGGTACGGAACTCAGGGCTCTCGGTTCTTAATTCACCCAGAAATTCCAGCCAAGCATCGCCTTTCTCACCCAACCCAGGAAAGGGCTGCAGAAGGAGAGAGTCTCTGGTGCCTCTTTCAGGAAACCTGTGGGGTTCCTTTATCATAATAAGAGGCTTCTATTTTCTGAGAACTGCCCTGTTTGCCAGACACTGTGCTAAGACTGCTCTCCGTCCTCACAACTCTGTCCTATGTAAATGTCCTTATCTAGGAAATAAATATGAACCTTGGAGCCTCATGCAGCCTAGCAGATTTCAATAGCTGCTCTCAAACTCAGGGCTGATGGATTTCAAAGCAGGTGATCTTAAACATACATCCGCTGCCTCTCTGCCGTGAGCGGCCCTCCTGGAACCCGGGGCACTGCTGCTGCCCACTGATGACCTGCCCAGGTGGTGGCCTCTGCCCCATTCAGGGCGCCTTTGGTGGGCTCTGGCCCGCCCCCGGGCACGTAGTCTAAGGCTCTAAGGTAGTGAAGGCAGCACTGTAAGCTGCAGAGGCCTGGTGCCTCATTGCCCCCCCAAAAGTTTTCAACTTCCTTTCCATTTCTCTCTTTTTTTTTTTTAAGGGACAAGGTCTCGCTATATTGCCCAGGCTGATCTTGAACTCTTGGCCTCAAGCAATCCTCCCATCTTGACCTCCCAAACCACTGTGATTATAGGCATGAGCCACTGCGCCTGGCCCTTTCAACATCTTATTATGGGAAATTTCCAACATAAACAAAAGTAGAGAGAACGCTGTCATGAACCCAATATATCCGTGCGAGTCTCCTGTTATCCCCCCTCACCCAAGCAGCATGAAGCTTCCTGCACTCACCAGGAGGCAGCCGTCAGCCCTCAGGAGGGAGGAGGCCCTGACAGCCCCCACTGCCTGCTGTGTTTCTCACCCTGGGCTGGTAGGAAAGGACCTTAGTCCCCCCAGATACATCTCCAGAGCTTCCCAGGTCACCTGTCTTTCCCTCTGCACGGGCTCAGGGCGCCCTCTTGTGTTACAAATGAGTTACTGTTTCTGCACCACCCAGATCCTTCCAAAGGTGCCCAGGTCTCCAAAGCCGCTGTGGTCCCAGGTCCTTCTCTTCACTCCTGGGGGTGCTGGCCACAAGGGCTGTTCCCTCGACAGGCCTTCTTCGGCCCCCTCTGAGGACCAGGTGCCCAGCCTGTCAGGCACAGCCCGGTAGCCCTTCCTCCATCCCACAATGCCTCTGCTCCCACCAGACCTTGGTCAGTCATCTGTGCCCTGGGAGGGAGCTGGAGGGAGTCCCCACCGCTGGACGATCCAACCCCTTTCTCTAGATCCAGCAGCTCTGACTCCGCTGTTTTAGTTTTCTATGGGGAAGATTTACTTTCTCAACTGCTTCCTAGTTAAAGAACTCCCTTGCCTAAGTTGGCTTTTGTCATTGTTGTTATTTTGAGATGGAGTTTTGCTCTTGTTGCCCAGGCTGGAGTGCAGTGGTGTGATCTCAGCTCACTACAACCTCCACCTCCCAGGTGCAAGCGATTCTCCTGCCGCAGCCTCCCAAGTAGCTGGAATTACAGGCATGCACCACGATGCCTGGCTAATTTTTTTGTATTTTTACTAGAGTTGGGGTTTCACCCTGTTGGCCAGGATGGTCTTGTAATCCACCCACCTCAGCCTCCCAGAGTGCTGGGATTATAGGCATTCTGGCCCCTATTTTTTTTTTACAGAGAGGGTCTCACTCTTGCCCAGGCTGGAGGGCAGTGGTGCAGCCATAGTGCACTGTTGCAGCCTCCACATTCTGGGCTTATTCCATCTTCCCACCTCAGCCACCTGAGGAGCTGGAACTACAGGTGCATGCCACCATACCTGGCTAATTTTTAAATATTTTGTCAAGGCAGGGTCTTGCTATGTTCTCCAGACTGGTCTCCAGCTCCTAGGCTCAAACGATCCTCCCACCTCAGCTTCCCAAAGTGCATAAATTACAGGCATGAGCCACCATGCCTGGCAGTGTCCTTCAAGGTACAGTTTAAACGTCATCTCTGGCCAGGCGTGGTGGCTCATACCTGTAATCCAAGCACTTTGGAGGCCAAGTCGGGCAGATCACCTGAGGTCGGGAGTTCAAGACCAGCCTGCCAACATGGTGAAACCCTGTCTTTTATTTAAAAAAAAAAAAAAAGTCATCTCTTTTAAGCAACTTCCCCTGCCCCTCCCCAGGCCTGGCGGAGGAACTCTTCTCAGTACCCTCACGCCCCTTGCACTTACCCCACTTTTCACTCTGCTGTGAACATCTCTCTGCTTACTTCTCTGCATCCCCCACTTAACTGTTAAGTGGTGCAGGGACAGATGGGGATCTCACATTCCATCACAGCAGGTCCTTGGTGGGCGTGTGCTGGTGACAGAATGGCTCTCATCTGCATGTTGTGTTTTTTTGTTTTGTTTGAGATGGAGTCTTTCTCTGTCACCCAGGCTGGAGTGCAGTGGCACGATCTCAGTTCATTGCAACCTCCACCTCCTGGGTTCATGCAGTTCTCCTCCCTCAGCCTCCCGAGCAGCTGGGATTACAGGCATCCACCACCACGCCCAGCTAATGTTTGTATTTTTAGTAGAGATGGGGTTTCACTATGTTGGCCAAGCTGGTCTTGAACTCCTGACCTCAAGAGATCTGCCCGCCTCGGCCTCCCAAAGTGCTTGGATTACAGGCGTGAGCCACCACGCCCGGCCTCATCTTAGTGCTTTGAGATGCTCTGTGCAAAGTCCCGCAAGCTGGCACTATGCCGTCCCGCTAGCGGGGACCGGGGATTGGGGCTGCTATCCCAGCTGGGCCTGACCTCAGTCTGCCATCTCTCCCTCCCCAGCCTACATGAAGCGGCGGCACAGCTCAGTCAGTGACACTCAGCCCTGCGAGCCACCCTCCGTCGGCACCGAGTACAGCCAGGGCGCCAGCCCCCAGCCCCAGCACCAGCTGAAGAAACCCCGGGTGGTGCTGGCTCCGGAGGAGAAGGAGGCCCTGAAACGAGCGTATCAACAAAAGCCATACCCGTCACCAAAAACCATCGAAGACCTCGCCACCCAGCTCAACCTGAAAACCAGCACCGTCATCAACTGGTTTCACAACTACAGGTACGCCAGGTCCCAGGGAGCAACCGATTGGCCCAGAGGAAGGAGCCAATCTGTCCCGAGCCGCCGTGGCGCACAGGGGTAATGCTCCAGGGGCTGGGAGCTCAGTCATTGGTCGGTTCATTGGTCCCGTAGGTTTTTTTTTTTTCTTTTGAGATGGAGTTTCAATCTTGTTGCCCAGGCTGGAGTGCAATGGCACAATCTTAGGTCACTGCAACCTCTTCCTCCTGGGTTTAAGTGATTCTCCTGCCTCAGCCTCCTAGATAGCTGGGATTACAGGCATGTGCCACTATGCCCGGCTAATTCCTATATTTTTAGTAGAGATGGGGTTTCGCTGTGTTGGTCAAGCTGATCTCAAACTCCTGACCTCAGGTGATCCACCCACCTTGGCCTCCCAAAGTACAGGGATTACAGGCATGAACCACAGCACCCGGCGGTTCCTTAGGTTTTATTGGAGGTTTTAACTCCAGAGATGTAAGGCCATGTCCCATCTAGTCACTGTCACATAGTTAGACAGGTGGTATCCGCCATGACCCAGAAGGAAAATCACCTCTCAGTTACATCATTTAATAAGGGAGAGAATATTCATGGTTCAAGAGGAGTGAAACGTCTGTGGTTTAGTGCATATACACATATATATTCTGTGTGTGTGTGTGTGTGTGTGTGTGTGTGTGTGTGTGTGTGTGTACGTGTACATGTTTTTTGTTTTTGTTTTAGAGACAAGGTCTTGCTGTGTCACCCAGGCTAGTTGCAGTGGCACGATCATAGCTCACTGCAGCCTCGAACTCCTGGGCTCAGGCAGTCCTCCCACCTCAGCCTACTGAATAGCTAAGACACCAAGGCACCACCATGCCTGCTGACTTTATAGAGACAGGGGTCTCGCTATGTTGCCCAAGCTAGTCTCAAACTCCTGGCCTCAAGCCATCCTCTTACCTCAGCCTCCCAAAGCCTTGGGATTATAGGCA
This sequence comes from Saguinus oedipus, assembly GCA_031835075.1. NCBI lineage: Eukaryota > Metazoa > Chordata > Mammalia > Primates > Cebidae > Saguinus > Saguinus oedipus. The sequence continues at coordinate 58,081,820 of CM063170.1, forward strand.
TGAGCCACCACACCTGGCCTGAACTTTTATTTCTTAGTGATTTTATAATGCTTTCTCTGGGTCTTCTGCCATGTTATCTTTCAAATTAGTTTGATTAGTTTGTAGTTAAATAAATTAAGTCATTTAAGGCCTGTGCTTTTGAGAAAGTTCATGAGTTAATGAAGACAGATTGAATATCTTCTAGATCTCAGATTCTGAGCTAAGTGTTTCACCGAGTTATATCACTTAATCCTCACAGCTCAGAACTGTATATGAGAAACCATATTCTCTTGGTGTTTTTTTTTGTTTTTTTTTGTTTTTTTTTTGTTTTTTTGAGAGACAGTCTCACTCTGTTGCCCAGGCTGGAGTACAGTGGCACGATCTCAGCTCACTGCAATCTCTACCTCCCAGGTTCAAGTGATTCTCCTGCTTCAACCTACCAAGTAGCTAGGATTACAGGCATCCACCACCACACCTAGCTAATTTTTGTATTTTTAATGGTGATGGGGTTTCACCATGTTGGCCAGGCTGGTCTTGAACTTCTGACCTCAGGTGATCTGTCCACCTCAGCCTCCCAAAGTGCTGGGATTACAGGCATGAGCCACTGCACCTGGCCAGTTCTCTTCATTCTACAGATGAAAAATACAGAACTCAGAGGAGCTAAGGATGTCAGGGCCCAGTGCTGTCTTGGTAGAACAAAGTAGGCTGGGATGAAGCATTTGGAGTCGATCCAGGAAACCCACTGAAGGATGCTGAGTTGCTGATCATAGCTATAACCACACTCTCTAGGGCTAGAAAGCAAGAGTTCCGGGACCCTGATGGAAACCCCTAAGCTAGTCCCTTGCCAATTACCATCTCAGTTGCTACTTCCCATTTTTCTTAGGGCACAATAATACTGGGGTAGGCGCGCCTGGTTCAGCCAAGGTGATCATGTGCAGGTGTAGCTGATGGCAGTGGGGCCCTCCCAGCTGTGCAACTGACACGGTCACGGGCAGTACAAGGTCACAGTCAGGCTGGAGTGGAAGCCGTGTCTCTCACCGGGTCCTCCCTCCCCGATAAGGTCTGCTGGAATTCCTGAAGGGGCCCAGTAAACCACCCAGGCTCTCAACAAATTGGGAAATGTTTAAACATTAGGTGGGAGCCCAAATCACACCTTTATTGCCCATAAAGGCAAAGTCACAAGATCCTGCTCATTATGAGAGCTGAGTGCACCTGCTACATGGACCCTAGACACAGGCAAAGTTCCCCACGGTGGCAGCCCTACCCCCGAACAGGCCTCCCCATGTGTGATCCGCCTCCCATGAGGACAAAGTCCAGACTTAGCCAGGCATGGTAACACGTGCCTGTAGCCCCGGCTACTCAGGAGGCTGAGGTGAGAAGATCACTTGAGCCCAGGAGCCGGAGGTTGCAGTGAACTGAGATCACACCAGTGCACTCCAGTCTTGAGTGATAGAGCCAGACCCTGTCTCAAAAAAAGAAAGTCCAGGAGCTGCACAGCCAGTTTCTTCATGCCAAATTTAGCAATCTGAGCAAAACAGAGGCAGAGCGGGGCCAGCAGTTAGAACAGTGCAGCTGCCTCTCCTTGGAAGGAAACTTCAGCAGTAATGAAGCAGAATGAAGGAAATGAAGGGGATGTGGACAGGGGTTTCCTGGAGCTTCTCCTGGCTGGTGCCATGTCATCCCACTTCCACTTTTTTTTTTTTCTTTTTGAGTTGGAGTCTCCCTTTGTCACCCAGACTGGAGTTCAGTGGCGCCATCTCGGCTCACTGCAACCTCCGCCTCCCAGGTTCAAGCAATTCTCCTGCCTCAGCCTCCCAAGTAGCTGGAATTACAGGCACATGCCACCATACCTGGCTAATTATTTGTATTTTTAGTAGAGACTGGGTTTCATCACGTTGGCCAGGCTGTCTTGAACTCCTGACCTCAGGTGATCCACCCTCCTCGACCTCCCAAAGTACTGGGATTACAGGCGTGAGCCACTGCGCCTAGCCACCATTTCCACTTTCTAGCCACAAAGGTGCGTGCACTTTGAAGTGTCCTGCAAGTCCCTCCTAGGCATGTGTGATAACTCTCTCTAATATGGATGCATGCAAAGCCCTAGATTACCCTCTGGCATAGATGTAGCACTTATACAGAGAGCTCCAAAACCATGTTCCCCGGCCCTGCTGGGGCCACGTTTATTTCCCAAGGCCCCCAACAGGCCTTAGGTGTGGAGCAGCCACTGCCTGCTGGCCAGGGCACACCCCCTCAGGTTCCTCCATTTGCTGCTCGTCTTGCTGGTCTTCTGACAACCAGTCCATACCCATCACACTGTAGTCTGTATCACTATGGAGATGCCTCTTTGGTGCATTTTAGCACCAGCAGATTCAATGGTTCACCTGTGGCAAAGATAGAGAAGGGGAGAGAAGAGGAATACCAGTAGGACCTCAAAACTTAGTACATAAAATTTAGTAATTACAGGTCTGGGCCGGGTGCAGTGGCTCTAGCCCGCAATCCCAGCTCTTTGGGAGGCCCGAGGCAGGTGGATCACTTGAGGCCAGGAGTTGGAGACCAGCCTGGCCAACTTGGCAAAACCTCATCTCTACTAAAAATACAAAAATTAGCCTCATGTGATGACACGTTCCTGTAATCCCAGCTGCTCAGGAGGCTGAGGCAGGAGAATCACTTGAACTTGTGAGGCGGAGGTTACAGTGAGCCAGGATCACACTGCTGCACTCCAATCTGGGTGACACAGTGAGACTCTGCCTCAAAGAAATAAATGAATCTCCGGTCTGGATCTAGTTTGGACAATTAACAAATGAATTCCTTTCAAAAATAACTCCTCAACAAAGCAGGCTGGGTTGACTCAAATATGGGATCCAAGAGATGAGTTTTAGCTGCAGAGATCTGGAAAATGTCATGGACGAGGTCTGAGATGAGCAGGGTCTTGAAAGGCAGATTGGAGTAGAGAAGAATTTTATAAGCAGCAAAACAGGTGGAAGGAGAAATGAAGGGCGGGGCAAAGTGGCTCATGCCTAGAACCCCTATACATTGGGAGGTGGAGGCAAGAGGATGGCTTGAGGCCAGGAGTTCAAGACCAGCCTAGGCAACATAGTGAGCCCGTCTCTACCAAAAAAAAATAAAATAAAATAATAAAAATAAATGAAGGAGAAGTGAGCATTCAGAATTGGCATGAAGTCACTTGTCTAAGATGACCCAGCAGGGCTGGGCATGGTGGCTCACGCCTGCAATCCTAGCACTTTGGGAGGCCGAGGTGGGTGGATCACCTGAGGTCGAGACTTCGAGACCAACCTGGCCAACATGGAGAAACCCCGTCTCTACTAAAAATACAAAAATTGGCTAGCTGTGGTGGTGCATGCCTGTAATCCCAGCTACTCCAGAGGCTGAGGCAAGAGAATCACTTGAACCCAGGACGGGGAGGTTGCAGTGAGCAGAGATCGCACCATTGCACTCCAGGCTGGGCAACAGAGTGAAACTCCCATCTCAGAAAATAAGACCACCCACCCAGCAGGCCGGGGGCAGAGCAGAGATGCAAACTGACTGTTGTCTCCAAGGTTTTGGTTATTTCACTAAATGCTTCATAGAGATCAACCCGCCATCATCCCCACCACGGCTTCCCACACACTGGATGTGTTAAATCCCTAACCAAGAACATCTTTTTTACATTCTTTTCTCGGGAGTTGAACAGGAAAAGTTGATTTTCTTTGCTCGTGCTCCGGTGGAACCCTCGGGGAATAACATTTGGTGTCAGTTTTTGCCCCCCTCAAAAAAAAACAAAGCTTTATTTCCTCTTATCTGTTCACTTTAAGGGAATTAGGAATATCTCAGGCTAAATGGAAATAGAAGTATCTCAGGCTAGGTTGGGCACAGCCTGTAATTCCAGCACTTGGGAAGGCTGAGAGGGGTGGATCACCTGAGGTCAGGAGTTCAAGACCAGCCTGGCCAACATAGTGAAACCCCGTCTCTACTAAAATACAAAAAATTAGCCAGGTGTGGTGGCACATGCCTATAGTCCCAGCTATTCAGGAGGCTGAAGCAGGAGAATCATTTGAACCCAGGAGGTGGAGGTTGCAGTGAGCCAACATCGTACCACTGCACTCCAGCCTGGTGACAGAATGAGACTCCGTCTCAAAAAAAAAAAAAAAAGACTGAAGTTTTCTTGTTTCTCACAAAATGCCATCACTATGAGGTTAACTAACTTGCGCAAGGTGCACAGCTAGTAAGCAGCCATCCCAGGTGTGCCTGCTGCCAAAAAGCATATACTCTTGTTTTGGGTCTGGCTGGAACCAAACCTTCACTACCCATCTAGCTTCCCACCTCCCCCACCAAAGTGGGTGGGATGGAGGGTTTCACCCCAACTAGCAGTCTCTCTGCCAAGGAGCTTGAAAGCCACAGCACCCAGGAACCTATTCACAGGAGCAACCATTTCCCCGGCTCCCAAAATAGCCCCTGGGAAGAGGGAAAGACTTAGACACCTTAGAACCTCTGAGGGGCTTTTCGGAACTTTTCCTTTCTGAACCAGAGCTCAGAAACCTTTCAGGACAAGGTTCCGCACTCATTGCACACAGAAGCCAAATAACTACACAGCAGATTCACAATCCCTTGCACCCCACCAGAGTCTGACACCCTGGGCTAAGCTACAGTGGACTCCTCCCCAGGGGAGACCCCACAGCACAGGACCCAGCACAGAGTAGGCACCCAGAAAACGTTTTTTTTTGTTTTTTGGTTTTTTTTCCTTGAGACAGGGTGTCGCTCTGTCACCCAGGCTGGAGTACAGTGACATAGTCACAGTTCACTGTAACCTCTGCCTCCCAAGTTTAAGCAATTCTCCTGCCTCAGCCTCCTGAGTTGCTGGGATTCCACGTGCCCGCCACCATGCCCAGCTAAGTTTTGTTATTGTTAGTAGAGACAGGATTTCACCATGTTGGCCAGGCTGGTCTCAAATGCCGGGCATCAAGCAGTCTGCCTTCCTCAGCCTCCCAAAGTGCTGGGATTACAGGTGTGAGCCACCAAACCCAGCCTCAGAAAGCTTTATTGGCTGGGCTTGATGGCTTATACCTGTAATAGCAATACTTTGGGAGGCCAAGGCAGGAGGATCACTTCAGCCAAGGAGGTCGAGTTTGCAGTATACTATGATTGTGCCCCTGGACTCCAGCCTGAGCAAAATCATGAGACCCTCTCCCTACAAAATTTAAAAAATTAGTCAGGCATGGTGGCACACACCTGTGGTCCTAGCTACTCAGAAGGCTGAGGCAGGAGGATCACCTGAACCCAGAAAGTGGAGGCTGCAGGGAGCTAGGATAACACCACTGCATTTCAGTCTGAGTGACAGAGCAAGACACTGCCTTTGAGTAAAATAAAAAGAGAAAAGGAAAAAATACAGAATTTGGTGGAATTCCACCCTACCCTGGACCACAAGCCCCCAACCAACCTGACCTTCTGTGGCTCAGAAATTAAAACTGTCACTTTGTCCAATAATTGGTTCTCTCTCCTGAAGTCTGAGCAGTTTCATTGATGGATTCAGCCAGCCTTCATTACTGCATGCCAGGCACCAGTGCAAGGCCGGAGTGTGCAAAGAATAAATGGGACCTTGCCTTTCTCCGTCTAGTTGGAGCGGGTGCGGTGGGATGGAGGAAGCATCATTCAGTAAGAGCCCTGGCCAGAAGTGGTGGCTCATGCCTGTAATCCCAGCCCTTGAGGAGGCCCAGGCAGGAAGACTGCTTGAGCCCAGGAGCCTCCAGGCCAGCCTGGGCAAAAAAATCTCTGTACAAAATTTAAACATTAGCAAGCATAGTGACACACTTCTGGTCCTAGCAGCTACTCGGGAGACTGAGATGGGAGGATCACGAGCCCAGTAGTTAGAGGCTACAGAGTTGTGATGGGACCACTGCCCTCAGCCAGGGTGACAGAGCCAGGCCTTGTTTCAAAAAGGTTTTTGAAAACTAAGTGGCCAGGTGCAGTGGCTCATACCTGTAATCCCAGCACGTTAGGAGGCTGAGGAGGGAGGATCACCTGAGGTCAGGAGTTTGAAACCAGCCTGACCAACGTGGCGAAACCCCATCTCTACTAAAAATGCAAAACTTAGCCGAATGCGGTGGTGCGCACCTGTAATCCCAGCTACCCAGGAGGCTGAGGCAGGAGAATCGCTTGAACCCGGCAGAGGGAGGTTGCAGCGAGCCGAGATCGCGCCACCGCATTCCACCTGGGCAACAGGAGCGAAATTCAATCTTAAATAAATGCCCGTGGCGCTCTGTCGCAGTGAAGAGGGGAGTGGTGTCCCACCCCGGGGATGGCTCACTCAGAGGCTCAGCTTGTGGGCTCCTGGCACAGCCCGGGGGCAGAGCGCGGGGGCAGCAGTGACTCCAGAGAGTGGTTGCCCGGTGGCCCAAGGGTCGCCGTAGAGGCTGGAGGGGCCTCCAGGCTGGAGGCAGCGGGAGCACGGGAGAGGGGGGTGTGGTCGGGGCGGTGCCAGAGGCCCTGTCCCCAGCGGCGCCCCCGCTTCACGCCCCGCTGCTTGTGTCTCGTAGGTCTCGGATCCGCAGAGAACTGTTCATTGAGGAAATTCAGGCCGGGAGCCAGGGCCAGGCGGGCGCCAGCGACTCCCCCTCGGCCCGCAGCGGCCGGGCAGCGCCTAGCTCGGAGGGCGACAGCTGCGACGGCGTGGAGGCCTCCGAGGGCCCGGGCAGCGCCGACACTGAGGAGCCCAAGTCTCAGGGAGAGGCCGAGCGGGAGGAGGCGCCGCGGCCGGTGGAGCAGACGGAGCCGCCGCCCTCGGGAACCCCGGGCCCGGACGACGCCCACGACGACGACCACGAGGGAGGCCCCGCGGACGGCCCGGGGCCCCTGCCCAGCCCCGCCACCGCCACCGCCGCGCCCGCGGCCCCCGAGGACGCCGCTACCTCAGCCGCCGCCCCGCCCGGCGAGGGCCCCACGGCCCCGAGCTCCGCGCCGCCACCCGGCAGCAGCAGCAGCGGCGGCGGCGGCGGCAGCAGCGCCCCCCGCAGGCCCAGCTCGCTGCAGAGCCTCTTTGGCCTCCCCGAGGCCGCGGGCGCCCGGGACTCGCGCGACAACCCCCTTCGCAAGAAGAAGGCCGCGAACTTGAACAGCATCATCCACCGCCTGGAGAAGGCCGCCAGCCGGGAGGAACCTATCGAATGGGAGTTCTGAGGGGCCGCGGCCCCGGGGCGGGCAGCTGGGCAGGGCCGCGAAGGCTTGGACGGGCCTGACGGGGCACGCGCCGCGGGCACCGTGGCCTGGGCTCGACCCGTGCTCCGCACCGACCCCGGGGCCAGACCTGAGCCCGCGGCCCAGACCCACCCCACAGTCCGCAGCCTGCACCAACCCCGAGGTCCAGACCCAAGCCCAAGGCCTGGGCAGACCCCGCGGCCTCCACCGACCCCACGGCCCAGACCCAGCCCGCGGCCTGGACCGCGTCGCGCACTTACCGCCCTGCGGGCCACAGGGCAAAATCGCCATAGGCCAAGGTGCATATAGAAAACAAAGGAGCATTAAGCCCAATCTATGTCGTGTTTTCAAGGAAGAAAACAGAAATGTGTGGTCGAGCTTTTTTGTACCCTGAAGTGTTTTTTTTATTGCCCTAAGTGATTTCCACAGGTTCTGGAATAACTCTTACAGCTTTGCCTTGTGTCCTCCTGTTCCGTGTGGGCTTTAAAAAAAAAAAAATCAAACCCACATATTAAAAGGGGGCTTTTTATCTGCCATCTAATGGCTTCAGAGCGATAATACACTATTATCTTCTTAAACCAGGAAAAAGGGGGGGGTGGGCGTGGGATTTTTCAGAAAAATTAAAAAAGAAAGTTTTTGTAGCTGTTCAGTTGCCACTAAGAGATTGCACAGTCAAAACGACTCTAAACACACTAGTTTGGATTCCTAAATATTTTCAAGAAAAGAAATCTTCTCGTTTGAAACTTTGAATTAAAATAAAACACATTTACTCCACATATTTTTTAACAAAAAGAAGACGTCACATCAGGAAACTCTGATTTTGTGGTAGCTGACATAGTGTTTTCTTGTACGTGAATAGAATCCTGACGTGTAGTGCACATCAATGGATAGCTTTAACTGACCCTGGGTTTTGCAGACCAGGGTTTGTTTAATACACTCCATTCTAGGCCAAATCAGGACAGAAAAAAAAAAAAAAAGAAGAAAAGATCCGAATCTAGGTATTTTATAATCTGCTTTTTAACCTCTAACCGCAGAGCACGCTGATCAGACCTCATATCTTGGAGGTTTAGGAGACAAGTTAGAACTGTAGCATGTACCTGTTAATTTTGTTTAATTTATGGTGTCTCAGTCTGTCTGTGCGTCTGCACGTGTGCGAGCATTGAAAGAAAGGAGAGGGTAGTTCAGGCCGGCGCAGCAGACAGTTCCAAGGCCAGACAGGCGGGCCGGTCCCCACGTAGATAGCAGTCTGCAGATCTCTCTGTGGCACAAAAGGCACCTCACCTCACACCACTCTCCTGGGCACCTGATGAACTGAGCCCTCCCAGGGGAAGACGCTCCCCAGGCCTGGGCAGGGCTTCCACTCGCACTCTCTCTCTTTCCCTTTTTCTTCCCACCACAAGCACTGAGAACCCTGTTGTACTCGTGGGAAACTTCCTTTCTCTGCGGGAGAGAGAACGTGGCAATCTGGGCTCCCCATTCCCATCCCTGTAGAAATGTCCCAAATTCACACCAAAATGTGGATGCTCAACTTCCAGACCAACCATTTGCCCTGCATTCATTTCGCCTCTTAGAAAGTTCTTTTATGCACAGTTTTAGGGCAGTCTAAGTACACATGGAAAGTCTAACTTGTCTCTGACTCCTCCCTTGTCTATGTGTATATGCGTGAGAATAGAGGCGGATGAGAGTGTGTGTGCGTGTGCGTGTGTGCAATTTTATACGTCTGTGTATTTTCTTAAGTACCTGTGCACACGTAGAGTGCATTACTGCCACCTTTTTCAATAAGCTGTTTTATCAGTTATGGCTTCTACAAGTTTGCTAATTTAGACTCCTTTATTGCCATATCTTTAAACTAACAATAGATGATTTCGGTATATATATATATTTTTTTTTGCTTATTTATAGGTGCTGTATTTTATTATCTGATTGTTAGGAAGGGATGAAAGGGGCAAATATTCTTTAGAGGGATAGACTGCCGGCAGTATTGGGTATAATTTACAAGATGTAGTTGTCATACTGTATATTACTGATTGAAAACATTTTGGCCGTATTGTGTGTCATTGAAACCTTTGTCTTAGGTCAGCATCTTTGGATGACATTTTAATGGTGCATTCATTATTTCTTAAGTTTAATTAATATTACTTTCTTTTTAATTTGGGGGGTGGGAGGGAGTTATAATTTTAAAGGTATGCTCGGGCTGTTCCACCTCCGTGTGCTTGTTGATTACCTTGTAGGACTCTGTAAGATGTGAAACCACGTGTCTTGCATGATGTTTTAGAGATTATTTCATTTAGAGTCTTTTTAACCTGCAGCCGCAGCACTTAGTTCACGTTTTCACAAGTTTTTGAGAGTCATTACACTAAAGACAATGCCTTTTCATGAATAAGAAGTTTTCAGAAGGCTCTAGGGGCTGGGAGGCAGGCCACTTGCTTGGCTTTTGATGGGGTATCATTTCTGAACTTGAAATCTGGTTCAGGAAAAAGAGAATTCAAAATTGGAGGAGCTTAAGGGGACACAGGTCAGTATCTGGCTCAATTCAGGTGCATTGAGAGGAGAGAGCTCACACCAGTGACCCTCGGGACAGTGAGCAGCGGAGCCCTGGCCACTGTGGTATCTCCGCAGAAACCTCAAGGGACTTTTGTCATCGTGGGTGATGAATCTCTAAATATCATCTAATTTTCATAAGAATGGAAAGCAAGAAGTTAACAGGAAATAGTAGGCTAGGGCTTAGTTTTAAAGGCATGACTGTTATTTACAGAGGTGTTAAATCTGAGGAAATTGACAAATATATAGATCTGTCCATTCTAGTGGCCAAACTAGCAGTCTAAAAGGCAGTCATTTTGGCCCCCCCCAAGGAATTTAGTCACATTTGTTGTCTTCTCTTTTTAATTCTTAACTAGGTTACTGTTGGTTCCCATTGTCTTTTTTTTTTTTTTTTTTTTTTTTTTGCCAGACTTACATCTGGGTGCTGGATACAATCCGTTGGTTATGTTTTGCTTGCAGTTTTGGGTATTTTTTTTCCTCTATTATTTATTTTTAAAAACAAACATGGAGATCCCGACCTTACGATCTTTGATGTTAAGCTAGCGCTGTCTGTAATATTTCGAAGAGCTGCCACTAAAATAATACAGCAATCTGTGGCCAGGGGAGCAGCGCCTGCCTCCTGTTGGGCCCCTCAGTTGGAGTGTAAGGGTTAATCTCTCATCTTGCTAAGCAGTATTCAAGTGCCTTGAACAGTGTCCGCTCGTTGTGGCTCCCCTTCAGCAGGCTGGCTTCCAAGCAGTGGCCCCCGCAGGCAGCCGACCCCCTTCCTCTTCACGCTCTATGAGTTTAAAAAGCTGATTTGTACCTCTCCCCTGGGGGAAACGGTTCCATATAAAACACTAACACTTAATTACAAGCTCCATTATGCCATTTTAAATGGATTCTTTTTGTTAATTGGAGGCAGTGTTCATAACTTAAGGCTTTTGCCATTAACTTAGCTGGCTAAGCAGAGGCTCGGCATAAAATCAGTGTTTGCGTTTAGCCTCTTGACCCAGAGTTCCCGCCCAAGCTCCCTTATGGTACCCAAGATGGCAGGTGTGTGAGTTCTGTCCTAGACCTGTGCCCAACTCACTTCCACCCCAGAGGAGCCTTCTCTCCTCCTCCCCCAACCCCCAGGGAGCCTCCTCTTGAACTTCTGTATCTGTGAAGACCTCTGCGGTTTCTGCCCACCAGACGTCTCTTTAGAAAGGATTGTCAGAGCCATGGAGCTCAGCTCAGCTAGATTCTTCTAGACGATCTTAGGAGGCATCTTGGCATGAGGCAGCTTCTAAGCGTCTCCTGGGGCAGGATCAGGGCAGACAGCCCAGGGACGCGTGCTTGGGAGAACTCAGAAATGCCAGGATTGTGGCTCGTAGGCACCCACCATCAAACCATGCTACTTTGTCTATGCAAGTAATTGAGGCAAAAGATAGCAGCTGACAGCCTCCTTGGGGCAGATCCCTTGTACCTCCAAAGTACAAACGCCTCCCTGCTCAGTTTTCTGCCTGTCAGCGTCTTCGTTTTCTTCCCATTGAAAAACCATCCTGTCTGATGTGCACGTTCAGGTTTGCTGGTTGGTGATCCCGGCCCAGAGTGCAGCAGAGCTCTGGGTTAAATGTTCCTTTCTGGCCACTGCCCAAGCCCAGGTGGCCAGCTCTCATACCCCATCTCTCTACTTGGCCAGGGCCAGCATCAGGCGTGCAGCTCACGGCCAGTTTACGCAGGCTGTACTCTAATTCGGCGAGAGCGCTGTGGGCCTTGGTTGACTACTTTAAGATCATGCCACAGCCAGGCCCTAAAAAAGAGGGGAACCGGAGTCCCCAGGTGAGCTCTGTCACGGGCAGGTGCCTTCCCAACTAAGGTCGGACCGGACGGCTTTGCCCCTGCACGCATGTCCTCTGATACAGGGGTGATCAGTGAACTCCGTTGACATTCTATGCAATGTTTTTCATTCTTCTGATTTTAGCAAAGCAAATCTCACTGCAAAATAGAGCCGGGGGAACAGACGCGCGTCCTTCTGTGAGTCGCACAAAGAAAAGCAGAGATAGTGACTTACAGGATTTTGAACCGAGGGACGACAGCCTTTGCCTTAAATGCACTATGACAGGCGCTTCTTGGCAGGCCAGTAAAAACAAAGTCGATAGATCTTACTCATCCCAACTTGTACCGGGAGAAATGGAGCAACACGGGCATGTGCGTTGAGCATGCTGGGCTGGGCTGTTGGCTGCCGTACTTTAGGTTGAAGGTTTGGCTCCCCTGCTGCCCAGGGGGCCCTGGCCCTCCCCGGATGTCCTCCCTCTTCACACTCCTCACTGTCCCTTCTACCTCACTAACCTGTGTTCTCCATCTGATATCACCCAGAACCACACCCCGCAGAACTGTGAGGCACGTGGGCTGGAGGGGGCGGAAAAGCTACCAGTGGGGCGGACAGGAGCATCCCTCTGCCGGTGGGCCGGCTTGTGTCTCTCTCCCTTTGTGAGTGCAGCAGACAGACAGCTGTGCCCTGTAAGGCACATGGATTTCTCTCTTGATTTCCACCTGTTCCTGAAGCTCCAGCAGCTGTTTCATTTGCAGGCAGGGCATGGTCTCAGGCCTCCGAGGGTCTTGTCTTTCGTCCACCTGTTCTTTCTGCCCGCTCCTGTTCAGCTGTTCGGATCCATCATGGCCATTTTCCTTGCCCCGGGCTGCCGCAGTGTGGCCACGTGAGGACACGTCCCAAGATTCCCAGCTGGCTTTGGGGAGCGCTGTAGCTCTTGGGCGTCTGTTGTCTCTGGCATGCTCTCAGTGTCACTGCGAACGCTCCTTTGCAAACAGCAAACATCTCAAAGGCGGAAAAGTGGAAAAGGATAGATGGCTTCCTCCAGCCTTGCATCGCCCTCTTATCTCAAAAGAATAGGCCAGTTCCCATCCAGCACCGAAGAAAACCAGCTCCTGGGCCACTGGTTGGATGTGAGTCTGTCCAGTCTAGGGGGGCCAAAGTGTTCCCCTGCTGGAGAGAATTTGCAAGGAAGCCCTAGGGATTGGGACAGCATCCTGTGTGTGGGCAGGGACCAGCCAAAGCTGACATTTAGAAACCCCCTTCCACCCCCAGGGCTTCTGTGGTTTCACCTGGGTGTCGATGACATTAGAGATGCCTTTGTGACCCCTGAGTGGCAAGGTGGTGATCTGAGGCCAGTGTGACGTGGTTGGGTCTCAGCGTGTACTGAACGCCAGTCTGGCCAGCACACTCAAACGCTGAGGGAATGGTCCAGTCTGACGATTTTATTTCTATTTCCATCAGGTTTTGACTTTTTGTAGATGAAAACTACAAGGGAAAAGAGAAAGCAAGTACCCAGTAAAGTCTAGAAAGATCCAGTGTAGGAAACCCTTGGAGATGGGCTGTAGTTAAGTCCACAACCCCTAGGCTTAATCCGGACAGAAGAGGAGTGGGCGTGGGTAGCAGAGCGTAAACAGCCCCAGCCCTACTTCCAGCCCCCCAGCCCAGTCTTCCCCATCCCAGAGGCCCCAGCAGCCCTCGCCACCCCCACCCCCGGTCAAGGGAGTAGAAGGAAATCCAATTTCCTCCTGTCTCCCCAACTTCCAAAAATGGCCCCCTCCTCCCCAGGCCTCTCCCACCACCACCTCCCCTCCAAAGATAACCGTGTCCACGCCATCCATGGCATCATCTCGAGTTTTCATTTTTGGATGAAGTGACATTTAGCTTTAACGAGACATTTCCAAAGCGCCTAGACTCCTCCAAAATGCTAACTTTAAAAGTTGGGCATTGTAGGCGAAAAATCCTGAAAAAAAAAAAAATGGCTGAAAGAGAGAAAGACATTTGGCCATGTATAAATGTGCACTTCCCCACCCCACCCCGTTCTTAAACTCTTAAGAAGCCTTTGAGTTGCTTTTCATGAATCCTTTTAGTTTACCCAGTAATGTTAAGAAAGCATTAGTCTGCGTTACTGTAATTTCTGTAGTGTTTAGGCTTTAATTTGTACCACAAAAATATGCTATATGCTATGTATCAAGCTTTCTGTAATCAGAAAGGAAAGGTGCCTTATATCCCAATGTCACGGCTACATCCCTATGGAAATGAATCAGAAGCACAGTGTGTACGGAAGCATTGGGACTTCTGCTGGTGAAACAAGACACCGCTCAGCAAGACACATTGAAGTGGCACGGAGCTGCTTTCGTTCTAGAATTCCTTCCCCCCACACCTTTTTTTTTGTAGTTTGCTTTAAACAGAAAGCACTTAAATAGATGACTATGTGTAAAAGCTCTGTGCAATTGAAATCATTTTCTTTTAAAAAAAAAATAAATAAATAACGTATTGCACACCAAATGAACTCAAAGTAAGCTTTAGACCAGGACGATTCAGGTTATGAATGGGTTTGTTCACTGTAGTTCCGTTTGTTCATAAACCGAAGGGAAAACAGGCCTCCCCCACCCCTTCCAGTCTCCCAGTCTGCCTCTTGGTGACCACTGAGCTGGGTGTGCGGGGCCCACAGACTCTGGCCAGAGCCGCTGGCCTGGCGAGGCAGGATGGTGCGTGTCGGTGATTCAGAAGCTGAGAGCCTTCCCCAGTGTCTGAGGCCACAGCCGTCCCTTCCAGCACTTAACCTTGTCTTGTTGAAATGGATTGACTGCTACTGACCTGCCGGCGTGCGTGAGGGTGATTATAAAAGGATGTTTCCTTGAGAAAAAAAAAAAAAATATTTCTATCCTCTTCTATTTATTATTAGGTTAATCATTTAAGTACTTATCAGGAGTGTATTGTTATTTTGTGTTTTGTTGTCATAAATGCTTTTTGCTGTCACTCTAGTGGTTACTGTCCTCTGCCTTCCTCTCCTCCCCATCCCCCCCAGAGAACCAAGGCATCTGGGGGACTGATTGGGGGACAGAGGGGGTTTCCCCAGTAAAATCAAACACCTGTCTCCAGAGTAGCCGCTCAAAAACTGGCGGTCTCTACGTGTCTAACTTTTTAAACGAGAGTATATGAACAAAAATCTACCAACATGTAAAGGGAGTGCTGAGTGGAAGGATACTCGCTTGAGGAGCTTCAGAGGAGTCTTAGAAAAACCAAGTTCAGTTCCCCAAAGCCTCCTAGAGCCTCTGGTAAGACTTCTGGGTTCATGAAGTTTCGGCCAGCCCAGTTCAGAAAGGGCGCAGTGGCCCGGTCAAGAGATCACTTCCAAGCGAGAGCGGGATTTCTGGCAAGACCCTCGCGGGTCGGTATGTTTCCGTTGGTTTTGTTGTTGTTTTCTCGCATACAAAGTTGGTCAAAACCATCTCTCAAGGCAACAGTGTTTCTGGTACCGGCTGTGGCTTGAGGGCTCGCCTAGGAGGTCACGGGCAGAGGGCCCCTTCCCCTATAGGTGGTTCAACGTGGAGGAGGGTTGGGTGTGGAGATTGCTTGCAGTGGCCCCAAGCAGGACACCCAGTTGCTCGCCAGTGGGGTGTGAAGGTGATACGGCCTGCCTGGAGCCCCCCGGCCCAGCAGAAGGAACCTTCCCCCAGGCCAAGGCAAGGGCGCTGCTTACCTGCAGGAGAGGCTGGGCGGGGCACCTCTTTCCAGGCCATCGCCTCCCCTTCTCCAAAATCGCCTGATTTTGTTCTCTCTTTGAAAGAAACCCTCTACCGAAACAAAAGTCTCCATCTCCCCAGAAAGCTTTTTTTTTTTTTTTATTTTTCTCTAATTACTCTATGCATTTCTCTCTCTCAAGCCATCTTCTGCCTCTTCCCTTGAGAAAACAGGCGTCTCATGTCCCCCTCCCCCATCTGAGACCTCTTTGGGGGAAAAATGCCACGCATTTTGGAGACGTGAGAATTCACCCCAATTTCTTACAGCATTGGACATAGCTTGTTGTAAAAGTAAAAGTGGGTGGAGGAAGAAGGTGGTTTCCCCCACATCCCTTTCCATTGAATGAGAGGACCTAGTTCTTTGCGTTTGTGCAATAACCCTTTGCTGCTTGCCTTGAGAGCAGGCAGCACCACGCTTCTGTCCAGACTACTGCAGCACAAGGCGCACTCGCAGGGTGGCGGAATCTTCCGGAAAACTCTTTATAAGCTCAGCCCCCCGCCCCACCCCCGCTCCCGTGTTTCGTCACGTCTTACGTTTTAGCAGTATTGATATTTTCTGTAACGCACCAAGTCTTAGCTCTTTCTCAAGTTTCTGTGTTCATCCTCACAGTCACAGAATTTTTCCCTCGAATCCTCACAGAGACCCGATTGACCAAAAAAAGAAAAAAGAGAAAAAAAAGGCGTCTTTTTTTTTTTTTTTTTTTTTGTACAATTCGCTTTGAGATGCCTCTGTTGTGTTGCTGTGTGACTTCTCTCTGATAACATTTTCTTTCTCGCTATTTGTTTTTCTACATTAAGAGTCAAAGTTGAACTGGCTGGCGCGGGGGTGGGGGAGGCACGCGTCGGCCCCTCGGTGTTGTCCCTCTGTCTTTGGTTAGCCATGCAATGTTTGTTCTCAGCACTGTACAACGGTCCCTATATAATACGGAGAAGCAATATCACTGTATGAAACTCACACCATGTATTATTATTCACTAGCACCCTAGGTGTGATAATTGAAGTAAATATCTTTTATACAAACACAAGAACGCGTGGGTTGTTTTTATTTAAAATTCTCTGGCCTGAGGACAAGCAGCAAACACTGTCATTCTGGGTCCAAAGGGCACCCTGAGAATCACTGTTCCCGAGGTCACCCTCCCTGCACGCCTATCCGTGTGTCCTCTGGCGTGTGGCTTCCGGGCACACACACAGAAAGCCACGTGGCTCTGGGACGCGTGGGGATCTCAGGCACCGATCTCCTGGGGACTGCATTCGCTCAGAGGAAGGGCTCCGCTGGGGCCTGCGTTCCTGCTTGCTGTTGTCACCAGCTCTGTCTGCCTACCCTTGACCCAAGCCCTTACCCTCCCTGGCGTCTGCTTCCCTGTCTGTGAAATGGAGGCACCATGGCCTGGTCACACAGGCTTGCTGTGGGGGACCAGGAATGGTGGCCAGCACTGGTGCGGCACTGGGCTGGTGGTGGCAGCCCCAATCAATGGCACTCGGGTGACTAGGAGTGCAGCCAGGCACCTCTGCCGGGTGGCCCGCAGCGGGACCGTGGCCTGGCCTCAGCCTTCTGTGTGGGGCTCTCACTGTGCCCCTGACTCCTAAGGGGCACCAGCTAATGCTTGCGAGTGGGCAGGAAGAGGCGAATGGGACAGAGGCTTGCAGGGCTCTGGAACGCCGGGACTGCTGAGAAGGGTCTCTTTCTAGACGTTGCTCGGGCTGGACGTTGAGGGGAGAGCCCTGCAGAGGTGGCTGGTAGGCTTCTCCATGCAGTTGTGACTCGGAGGCTGTTGCTCGTCTTGAGACCCGCTGGGTTGGGAAAGAACCACCCTCCACGCAACGTGTGTAGTGGAAGTGGGAGATGCCTTGGTCATGTATTAATTTGGAGATTTCAGATTGTGAAACACCCACCTGTGATACAGAAGCAAAAGCCTCTCTCTGAATTAAACTGGATTCAATCCTTCCTCCAGTGGGAGAACCCAGAGCATGGGATGGAGACACCTCCCAGTGCCAGGTGCCCTCGGCAGCCCTGCGTCGCATGCAGCCACCCAGGGCCAGGGGTGTCTCGAGAGTTGCCCCAAATGCCAGCCCCCTCAGACAGGAGGGAACTGCATAAAACCCTAAGAGCTGGCCGGTTATGGTGGCTCACACCCGTAATCCCAGAACTTTGGGAGGCCGAGGTGGGAGGCTCAGACGGGCAGATCACTTGAGGTCAGGAGTTCAAGACCAGGCTGACCAACATGGTGAAACCCAGTCTCTACTAAAAATACAAAAATTAGCCAGGCATGGTGGCATGCACCTGTAATCCCAGCTAGTCAGGACGCTGAGGGAGGAGAATCGCTTGAACCCAGGAGGCGGAGGTTGCAATGAGCCGAGATTGTGCCACTGCCCTCCAGCCTGGGTGACAAGAGCAAAACTCAGTCTCAAGGAAAAAAAACAAAACCTAGGAGCTCTGCCAGTTTGATGTTTGACAGGCTTAAGTCTAACATGGTTAGTTTTCCTGTTTGCTAGTTTAGGTATGCCCCCACATATTTAAAGATCTGCTAACTAAATTAAGATGAGAAATGTTAAAAAAAAAAAAAAAAAAAAAAAAGGAAGAGGCCGGGCATGGTAGCTCACGCCTGTAATCCAAGCACTTTGGAGGCCAAGGCGGGCGGATCACCTGAGATCAGGAGTTCAAGACCAGCCTGACCAACATGGTGAAACCCTGTCTTTTGGAAAAAAAAAAAAATTTTAAGGAAGATAAAAGGAAAGAAAGAAAGAAAAGAAAGAGTGGAAGGAAAGAAAGAAAGAAAAGAAAGAGTGGAAGGAAGGGAGGGAAAGAGAAAGAAAGAGAGACGGAGGGAGGGAGGGAAGGAGGGACAGCTGTGCACAGTGGCTCATTTCTGTCATTCCAAGCCTAGCACTTGACTTGGGAGGAGGATTGCTTGAGCCCAGGAGTTTGAGACCAGCCTGGGCAACATAGTGAGACCCCATCTCTACAAAAAATAAAAAGTTAGCTGGGTATGGTGGCATGCACCTGTAGTCCCAGCTACTCTAGAGGATGAGGCGGGAGGATCGCTTGTGCCCAGGAATTCAAGGCTGCAGTGAGGTTTTTTTTTTTTTGAGATGGAGTTTCACTCGTTACCCAGGCTGGAGTGCAGTGGCGCGATCTTGGCTCACCGCAACCTCTGCCTCCTGGGTTCAGGCAATTCTCCTGCCTCAGCCTCCTGAATAGCTGGGATTACAGGCACGCGCCACCATGGCCAGCTAATTTTTTTTGTATTTTTAGTAGAGACAAGGTTTCACCATGTTGACCAGGATGGTCTTAATCTCTTGACCTCGTGATCCACCCGCCTCGGCCTCCCAAAGTGCTGGGATTACAGGTGTGAGCCACCGCACCCGGCCTGCGGTGAGCTTTGATGGCACCACTGCACTTCAGCCTGGGCAACAGAGCAACTCCCTGAATCTAAAAAATAAATAAATAATTTTTATTATAAAATTGCTTAGCTCGAACTCTTTTTCCTCAGAAAGTCTTTTTGAGATGGGGTCTCAGGCTGTCACCCAGGCTGGAGTGCAGTGGCTCAATCTTGGCTCACTACAACCTCCTCCTCCCAGACTTAAGCAACCCTCCTACCTCAGCCTCCCAAGTAACTGGGAGCACACGTGTGCACCACCATGCCTGTCTAATTTTTTGTAGAGAAAGGGTTTCACCATGTTGTCTAGGCTGGTCTTGAACTCCTGAGCTCAGGAGATCCACCCACCTGGTCCTCCCAGAGTACTGGGATTATAGGAGTGAGCCACTGTGCCCTGCCTCCCCAAGTGCTTCTAAAGTGAGAGTTAATTAAACAAAACTGCAGTTGCACCTGGTTTTTCAAGACCAGCTTCGGAGGCAGAAAAAGAGTGAGATTTCATGCTCTGACTGCAATTGAGCGACGCCCCCATTCCAATCAAATGGCTCAGCCTCCTCCCTTCCCTGCAGCTAAATGGGTCTGAACAGAACTGTGTTCTTTGCTGTTGTTTTGTTTGAGACAGAGTCTCTCTGTTGCCTTGGCTGGAGTGTAGTGGCTCAATCTCGGCTCACTGCAACCTGTGTCTCCTGAGTTCAAGCAGTTCTCCTGCCTCAGTTTCCCGAGTAACTGGGATCAGAGGCACATGCCATGATGCCTGGCTAATTTTTTGTATTTTTTTTATTATTGCATTTTAGGTTTTGGGGTACATGTGAAGAATATGCAAGATAGTTGCATAGGTACACACGTGGCAGTGTGATTTGCTGCCTTCCTCCCCATCACCTATATCTGGCATCTCCCCAACTCCCCACCCCCTGCTGTCCCTCCCCTGTTTCCCCCAACAGACCCCAGTGTGTGATGCTCCCCTCCCTGTGTCCATGTGTTCTCATTGTTCAACACCCGCCTATGAGTGAGAACATGCGGTGTTTGATTTTCTGTTCTTGTGTCAGTTTGCTGAGAATGATGGTTTCCAGGTTCATCCATGTCCCTACAAATAATTTTTTGTATTTTCCATAGAGATGGAGTTTTACTGTGTTGGCCAGGCTGGTCCCGAACTCCTGGCCTCCCAAAGTGCTGGGATTACAGGTGTGAGCCACTGTGCCCGGCTCCTTATTTGTTTTTCTTTCATTTTGTTTTGTTTTTGAGATGGAGTCTGGCCCTGTTGTCCAGGCTGGAGTGCAATGGCACGATCTCAGCTTGCTGCAACCTCTGCCTCTTGGATTCAGGCGATTCTCCTGCGTTGGCCTCCCAAGTAGCTGGGATTATAGGTGCCCGCCACCACATCTGGCTAATTGGTTTTATTATTATTATTATTTTGAGACGGAGTTTCACTCTTGTTACCCAGGCTGGAGTGCAATGGCGCGATCTCGGCTCACCGCAACCTCCGCCTCCTGGGTTCAGGCAATTCTCCTGCCTCAGCCTCCTGAGTAGCTGGGATTACAGGCACACGCCACCATGCCCAGCTAATTTTTTTTGTATTTTTAGTAGAGACGAGGTTTCACCATGTTGACCAGGATGGTCTCGATCTCTTGACCTCGTGATCTACCCGCCTCGGCCTCCCAAAGTGCTGGGATTACAGGCATGAGCCACCGCACCCGGCCTATTATTTATTTATTTTTTTTTTTTGAGACGGAGTTTCGCTCTTGTTACCCAGGCTGGAGTGCAATGGCACGATCTCGGCTCACCGCAACCTCCGCCTCCTGGGTTCAGGCAATTCTCCTGCCTCAGCCTCCTGAGTAGCTGGGATTATAGGCACGCGCTACTGTGCCCAGCTAATTTTTTGTATTTTTAGTAGAGACGGGTTTTCACCATGTTGACCAGGATGGTCTCGATCTCTTGACCTCGTGATCCACCCGCCTCGGCCTCCCAAAGTGCTGGGATTACAGGCGTGAGCCACCGCGCCCGGCCCTATTATTATTATTTAGTAGAGACAGGATTTTACCACGTTGGCCAGCGGTGTCTGGAACTCCTGACCTCAAGTGATTCACCTGCCTCAGCCTCCCAAAGTGCTTGGGTTTCAGGCGTGAGCCGTGGTGCCCGGCCAGGTTTCTTATTGGGTGCTCTGAGGAGACACAGGCGCGCACAGACAGGGGCACGATGTGGTGATATTTATCTGAGCCCTTGAATTGTTTGCAGTGGTGCTGTGCGCTCCTGTTTAAAAGCCCCTCCGAGTGGCTGCCTGGGGGTGTGTTGTTCCTCTCCACGGTCCTAGCATGTCAGCTGTGGGGACACGCAGCTTACTGGTGTCTACCCAGCCCATCACTGGTTCCTGTGAGGTGGCAGAGGCCTGGGCCTCCATGCACGGACCCACCCAGGGAACTGGGAGAGCTCCACAGAGCTGCCATGATGTTGCCAGTCTCCCTCTTCTTGTGGGAGGCAGACAGGAGACGTCATAGATAACGTGAATTAGGCAGTTGCTCCGAAGGTGATCAATGTTAATGGGAGAAAAATAAGGAGGATGGGAAGAGCAAGTGAAGAGGGGTAACGTTTCTTGTTTTGTTTTTGTTTTTTTGGAGACGGAGTCCACTCTGTCACCCAGGCTGGAGTTCAATAATGGTGCAATCTCAGCTCACTGCAACCTCCACCTCCCAGGTTCAAGTGATTCTCCTGCCTCAGCCTCCCAGTAGCTGGGATTACAGGTGCACATGCTTTCACGCCCCGGTAATTTTTGTTATTTTTAGTAGAAACAAAGGTTTCATGTTGTCCATGCTGGTCTCAAACTCCTGACCTCAAGTGATCCACCCGCCTCAGCCTCCTGTAGTGCTGGGATTACAGGTGTGAGCCACTGCACCCAGCCAAAAAGGGTTAATGTTTTAAATTGGGTGGCCAGGGTAGGCCTCCCTAAAAGTTCACTTCTTTATTATCTTTTTCCTTTTTTTGGACAGGGTCTCACTCTGTCACCCAGGCCGAAGTGCAGTGGCGTGATCATAGCTCACTGCAGATTCCAACTCTTGGGCTCAAGTGATCCTCCCAGCCTCCCCAGTAACTGGGACTACAGGCCCACGTCACCACTTGTGGCTAACTTCGTATTTTTTGTAGAGACCAAGTCTTGCTATGTTGCCCAGGCTGGCCTCTAATTCCTGGCCTCAAGCGATCCTCCCGCTTTAGCCTCCCAAAGTGCTGGATTAAAGGCACTGTTGCCCAGGCTGGAGTACAGTGGTGCAATCTCGGCTCACTGCAACCTCCCCTTCCCAGGTTCCCAGACAGAAGTTAACTTCTAAACAGTCCTAGCCAAGGTGAGGGCGCGAGCCCTCCAGATGTCCAGCCTTCCAGAGGGAAGGACATGCTAGGCAGTGGAGCCACCAGTTCAAAGGTCTCTTGTAGCTGGGCGTGGAGGCTCACGCCTGTAATCCCAGCACTTTGGGACGCAAGGCAGGTGGATCACGAAGTCAGGCATTCGAGACTAGCCTGGCCAATATGGTGAAACCCCGTCTGTACTAAAAATACAAAAATTGGCTGAGTGTGGTGGCACGCGCCTGTAGTCCCAGCTACTCAGGAGGCTGAGGCAGGAGAATCTCTTGGACCCAGGAGGTGGAGGTTACAATGAGCCGAGATCACACCATTGTGCTCCAGCCTGGGTGACAGCAGAAACTTCATCTCGTGGTGCAAATGTGTCTGAAAACCAGCACGGCCACAGTACTGTGACCAGGAGGAAAAGTGGGAGGTGATGAGATCAGAGAGACCAGGGAGAGGAGGGGCCTGGGGACCTTGTCAGCTGCTGCAGAGGCTTTGGCTTTTTACTCTGAGTCACCTGGGGGCCATTGGAGGGTTCGAACAGAGGGTCATGGTTCTGGTGGGGGAACAGGAAGTAGGATTTATTGGCAGGAGTGAGTAAGGAGGGGTCAGCACAGGGGAAGCCCTCAGAAGCGCAGGGCCTGCCACTCACCCAGGAGGCCACAACTGAGGCTGCATTTGACCCCAAGGTATCCCAGATGAGCCACTTCTCAGCCACCGTGTCCGATCAGTTTCTTCTGCATTGAACTTGGTCAAAGCCTGCTTCTTTGTGCTGTGGGTCTTCTGGCAGTCAGGGAACTTGGCCCTGCATACGGCCTCAATCACACCCTCCTGGTTCTGTGCTTGATGCAGATGGACACGATGACCTGGCCATCATGAACCCTGTCACACCCCGGGGTCTCCAAAGGCACCCTGGATACGCGCCTGGTGCCTAGACCAGAGACAGCATGAGGTCAGACACATGAATGTCCATGGGAAAGAATCGTCTCCAAGGTTCCTCAGGGCAACCCATATAAGAAACAGACTGTGTGGCCGGGCGCGGTGGCTCACACCCATAACCCCAGCACTTCGGGAGGCCGGAACGGCTGGATCACCTGAGGTCAGGAGTTCAAGACCAGGCTGGCCAACATGGTGAAACCCCATCTCTCCTAAAATACATTAAAAAATTAGCCTGGCATGGCGGCAGCTGCCTGTAATCTCGGCTACTTGGGAGACTGCGGCAAGAAAATAGCTTGAACCCTGAAAGCAGAGTTTGCAGTGAGCAGAGATCAAGCCACTGTACTCCAGCCTGGGCAACAAGAGTGAAAATCCATCTCCCCACCCAAAAAAAAGAAACAGACTGTGTACTTTACTGAGGAGGCTGCTGTTTGCAACCACTGCACCCTACAAGGTCACTATTTTTTTTAATCAGACAGGGTCTCATTCTGTTGCCCAGGCAGGAGGGCAGTGGCACAATCATGGCTCACTGCAGCCTTGAGCTCCTGGGCTCAAGCGATCACCTGCCTCAGCCTCCCGAGCAGCAGGGACAGACATGCCCCACCACCACATGTGGCTAATATTTTTATTTTTTGTAGAGACGGTCTGGCTATGTTGCCCAGACTGTTCTCAAACAACTGGACTCAAGCAATCTTCCTGCCTCAGCCTCCCAAAGTGCTGGAATTACAGGCATAAGCCACTGCACCCAGCCAACTTTTTAAAAGGCTCTCTCTGGCTGCTGCTTTGTGACCAGATCAGAGGTGGTGGAGAGAGACTGATGAGGAGGCTGATGCCATCATCGCAATGAGAGGTGATCATGACTTGGACCAGGTGGCAGCAGTGGTAAAAGGGGACTGGATTCTGGCGCTACTTTGAAGGTAGAGCCAAAAATGAGACTTAAGGTGGGCACGGTGGCTGACGCCTGTCATCCCAGCACTTTGGGAGGCCAAGGCGGGTGGATCACTTCAAGCCAGGAGCTTGAGACCAGGCTGGCCAACATGATGAAACCCCATCTCTACTAAAAATATAAAAATTAGCCAGGCGTGGTGGCTCATGCCTATAATCCCAGCTACTTTTGAGGCTGAGGCAGGAGAATCACTTGAACCCAAGGTTGCAGTGAGCTGAGATCGCGCCATTGAACTCCAGTCTGGGCGACAGAGTGAGACTCCGTCTCAAAAAAACAAAAACAAGGAGAGACTTAAGACAGATTCAGTATCAGGAGTGATGGAGAGGAGTGAGGCTACCTCCTGGGGTTTGGTCTGAGCCACCGAAGGGTCACAGAGAGCTGGATCAGGCCGGGAAGAGGGTCTCTGCCTAGCCCTGCAGATGTTACCTCCCGAGGCTGGGCTACAGGGGGTCCACACTTGGGCTTGGGGAATGCAGACTTGGGGAGGAAAGGATCAGGCTGAAATTCAGACCCGCTAAGGTTGAAATACCAGCAGAGGTTCAAGTAGAAGATAAATCCAGGGAGAGGTGTGGACTGGAGTCCCACTCTGGGGAGCCATCGGCTTGTCAGTGACATCCTGGGTGGCCAGAGCAGATGAGAGGGCAGAGTGAGGCATCTGTGGCCGGTCTCTGACAGCAGCAAGGAGCTCAGCGGGGAGGGCAAGGACCAGCCAAGCAGACAGGGACTGAGCAGCCGGCCTGCGGAGGAGGCCCGGGAGGGTCGGTGACCTGCAAACCAGCTGCTAACACAGCAGTTCAGATGAGAGCCGAGAAACAAGGACACAGCAATGTGCGGAGGTCACTGGGGACCTTGACAAGGGCAGTACGTGTTGCGGGCAGTCAAGTCTGATGGGAAGGGCTTGAGGAATTGGAGAAGCAGAACTGGACGCTTGAGAAGAGACTTCTTCAAGGAGTTTTGCCAGAGCGGGGGTCAAGGGAAAGGGTGTGTGTGCATGTGCACACACCTGCTAGGAGAACGAACATGCCTGCATGCATGTGAAGGGAGAAGCAAGAGCTGGTGCCGCAGGAGACACCGTTGCGTAGGGGTGAGAGGCATGGGGAGCTGGCTGGGGGCCAGCTCGGCGGTCACCCGTGGCTACCTGCAGGATCTACAGGTGCAGAGGCAGGGAGGGGTGGATGAGGCACCAGCTTGGCCCCCTCAGTGTCCTCCAAGCAGAGAGTGCGTGTTCACCCAGTGTCTCCACCACTCCTACCTGGCCTGCAAGTGATTTAATAAGACCAGGATGGCCAGCCACAGTGGCTCACGCCTGTAATCCCAACACTTCAGGAGGCTGAGGTGAGTAGATCCTCCTGAGTTCAGGAGTTCGAGACCAGCCTGGCCAACATGGCAAAACCACATCTCTACTAAAAATACAAAAATTAGCTGGGCATGGTGGCACGTGCCTGTAATCCCAGCTACTCGGGAGGCTGAGGCAGGAGAATCGCTTGAACCCAGGAGGCGGAGGTTGCAGTGAGCCGAGATCGCACCACTGCACTCCAGCCTGGGCGACAAGAGTGAAACTCGGTCTCAGAAAAGAAAAGACAGGGGCCCACTGCATCTTCGGGAAAACCACGGATACGACACCGCGGCCTTGCTGTCTGACTCATTATGCTAAGTCTCTGCATTTAATTCTTCTGCAGTCGGAAACCATGCCTAGACCTTTTTTGGGCATGGGGTGGAGGGGGACAGGGTCTTGCTCTGTCTCCCAGACTGGAGTGCAGTGGTGCAGTCATAGCTCTCTGAAGCCTCGAACTTCTAGGCTCAAGTGATCCTCCCACCTTAGCCCCCTGAGTAGCTGGGACCACAGGTGCATGCCATGACACCCGGCTAATTTTTGCATTTTTTTTGTAAAAATGAGGTTTAACCAACTGGTCTCAAACACCTGAGCTCCAGCAGTGCTCCCACCTCTGCCTCCCAAAGGGGTGGATTCCAGCCATGAGTCACCGCACCCAACCCTCCTGAAGTCTTGACCTTGAAGATGCTTTGATTCCCTCCCCGGCTCTGTGAGGTGCACCCTCTAGGATGTCTTTCCAGGTTCTCCCAGAAGATGAGGTTCCACAGTCTTTCCTGAGGGGAAGGGGACCGTCTTGGGACCTTGCCCCACAGACTCCTTTTCTGAGCCCCTCCCCCATATGATGCTCACTCACCCACCCTTCACCTGTCACCCCCCCTCCCCTAAATGAAGCCTGTCCCTTTCTCCCAGGTTTCCAGGTTGCAGATGCTCCATTCCACACACTCCATGCATCTCAAGATCCCCTCTCTGACCGGGCATGGTGCCTCACGCCTGTCATCCCAGCACTTTGGGAGGCTGAGGTGGGAGGATCACCTGAGGTCAGGAGTTTGAGACCAACCTGACCATCATGGAGAAACCCTGTCTCAACTAAAAATACAAAATTAGCCGGGCGTGGTGGCACATGGCTGTAATTCTAGCTGCTTGGGAAGGTGAGGCAGGAGAATCGCTTGAACCCAAGAGGGAGCGGTGAGCTTGCATGGAGCCAAGATCGAGCCATTACACTGGAGTCTGGGCAACAAGAGCAAAACCCCGTCTCAAAAAAAAAAGATCACCTCTCTGGCACACGTTACCCCCCTTCCACCAGGTATGCCCGTCGGGCTGTGCCTTACGCCTCTGCAGCCCTGCACGCCCCCACCACCTTGACGACGATGCCCTCCCCTCACTCAGCCTCTCTGTAGCTTCTGACCCCCGACCCTCCTTACTCATCCTCTGTACCTGGGCGCCTTCCCTTGCGTCTTCCTGGCTTCTCCCCTGCCTCCCGCCGCCTCTTCTCAGGGTCTTGGCAGGACCCCCTTTGTGGGTCACCCTGAGAGGTTCTGGCCGCACTCACACAACAGCACTCTCTCTGGACTTGTCCACCACCCCTGATTTTCTGTATTACCCGTTCTTGTATCGCTGTAGAGAAATGCCTGAGGCTGGGCAACGTATCAAGGAAAGAGGTTTGTTTGGCTCGTGGTTCTGCAGGCTGTACCAGAAGCATGGCGCTGGCATTAGTTTGGGTTCTGGGCAGGTGTTGGACCTTTTACTTACGGCTGAAGGCAAAGTGGGAGCAGGAGTGAGATGTGGGGAGAGCACGAGGGAGAGAGAATGGGGGTGGGGGGCACCTTAAACAACCAGATCCCTCTCTCAAAGACACCACCACACCGTGAGGGATCTGCCTGTCCCCTAAACACCTCCCATCAGGACCCACTCCTAGCACTGGGGATTAATTACATTTCTTTCCTTTTTTATTTTTATTTTTTTTGAGACAGAGTCTTGCTCTGTCACCCAGGCTGGAGTGCAGTGGCATGATCTCGGCTCAGTGCAACCTCCACCTCCTGTGTTCAAGCAATTCTCCTGCCTCAGCCTCCCGAGTAGCTGAGACTACAGGCGCCCACGACTACGCCCAGCTAATTTTTTTTCTATTTTAATAAAGACAGGTTTCATCGTGTTTTCCAGGATGGTCTCGATCTTCTGACCTCATGATCTGCCCGCCTCAGCCTCCCAAAGTGCTGGGATTATAGGCGTGAGCCACCCCGCCCTGCCTTTTTTTTTTTCTTAGACGTGTCTCAGTCTGTCACCTAGGCAGGAATGCAGCGGCACAATCATGGCTCGCTGCAACCTCTGCCTCCTAGGCTCAAGTGATCCTCCCATCTCAGCCTCCAGAGTAGCTGGGACTACAGGCACACACCACCACACGCAGCTAATTTTTTTTTTTTTTTTTTTTTTTTTTTTTTTTTTGTAGAGATGAGATTTTTCCACATTGCCCAGGCTGGTCTTGAATTCCTGGGCTCAAGTGATCCTCACTCCTCAGCCTCCCAAAGTGCCGGGATTATAGGCAAGAGCCACTGCAACCGGCTCATTACATTTCAACATGAGATGGACAGGGATGAATGTCCAAACTGTGTCATCCACCCTGCCCCCCCACCCAAATCTCATGTCCTTCAGGCTGGCGTGAGATGGTGCCATCTTGGCTCACGGCAACCTCGCCTCCCGGGTTCAAGCGATTCTCCTGCCTCAGCCTCCTGAACAGCTGGGATTACAGGAGCCTACCTCTATGCCCGGCTAATTTTTTTTTTGTATCTTTAGTAGAGATGAGGTTTCCCCATGTTGGCCAGGCTGGTCTCAAACTCCTGACCTCAGGTGATCTGCCCACCTCGGCCTCCCAAAGTGCTGGGATTACAGGTGTGAGCCACCGCATTGGGCCCCAAAGTCTTAACTCATTCCAGCATTTTGGTCACAACCATCAACCCCATCTCTAAGAAGTTCCACACTTTCTCTCATCTTCCTGTCTTCCTCCAAGCCCCCCGAATTCCTCCAAGCGCTAACGGTTGGGTCCCTAATCTCCTCAACCTGCATCTCCAGGCCCAGACCCATGGGTTCAAATCCCAGCACATGTATGCCCTTAACTGTTCACAAGCACCTTCGTGCTTCCCAGAGCCAAGCCACGCAGCTGCCCGCCCCTTCCCACAGGGGGCCAGGCCCGGGCCTCCCCACCTGGGTTCTGTACAGCAGCGGGGTCCCCAGCTCTCTCTCCAGCTCCTTCTGTGGACTTGCCCCAGAGCCCTGTACCCCAGAGAATAAAGAGCTTCCCCAAGGTGGTGAAATCCATAAAAGGCAGGGCCAAAATGCAAGCCTGGTTCTGGACTGGACATCGAGTGGCCACTTGATGTCACCTGTCACCCAGGTTGGAATGCAATGGTGCGATCTCGGCTCACTGCAGCCTCACTGCAACCCGGAGATGTGAGCCCCCCACTTCCCCACCTGTGTGTTCCAGCCTCCAGCAGAGGAGGCAGGGTGAGGCAGCGGTGGGGGAGGGGACCATCCCATGGCAGGTGAGGCCCTGTCCTCTCAGTACCTGTCCCTCTCTCGGGGAAGCCCGCACAGCCAGTCTCCTGGCCTTTGTGTCCTCCCAGCGTGGAGTGACAAGTTTCAAAGCACAGCTCTGGCTGCCGTTGGGACCCAGTTGGACTCTGGGACAGTGTCCAGATCCTGTCCCCTGTAGATTACAGGTGTTCCCTGAACACCTGCCCCCCCACCCACCCAGAGCCTTCCCTCCAGCCTCACTGCCTTCCAGCCTCTGCTGCCCCGTCTTACCCAGCCTGTTCTCTCTGCCTCATGAGCAGCCACCACCCATTTCTGCCACCTGTGCAACCAGCCTGCGCTCCTATCACCCAAGCCATCTCTTCAGGGATGGCCTCCCCCAACCACTCAGCCCTGCACCCCGAGATCCCCTCAGGAGCTAACCCAGTGCCCAGAGCATCTGCAGCAGCAGCAATGGCCAGAATTAATCCATGGGCCCTTGCCAGGATAGTGGGCCACCAGCTGGGAACTGAGGCAGCCTAGGATAGAGGGTGGGCAGCCAGGGCGCTCACACCTGCACAGAAATGTCACATATATGTGTGGCGGGACCGTGTGCCCACCCCTGCAGTGCCCAAGGACCAGGCCCACGCACCCCATCATCTCCCTGGTGCCCACAGACGGTACTGGGAGCTGCAAGTTGCTGACGGAGACCACACCAGGGTGGCCACAGACGGGGGTGGCAAATAAAACAGGCAGTGTGAGGAATCATCTCAGCAGCTTTTTATTCACCCCTCTTGCTGGGCACACACCTCCAGGGACAAAGGCTCACTCTGGCTGGGCAAAAGTCACCTCTCCAAAGGTTCCCCATCTCAGCCCTCTCTGTCCCCCAGGCCCTCATCCCTGAGGTGAAATGTGGCTTACTTGAGCCTTGTTGGGCCTTAACGCCCTCTTTTTATCCCAGGAGCCTGTCCCCATGGGATCAGTCCCAGCACAGTTCTTGCATGTGCTCCCAAGGTGCTTCTCCCAAACTGAAGCATCCCCTCCCGTGGTCCAGGCCCTTCACCTCTATTAATGTGACCCAAGTTTCCATTCGCTTTCTGGTGGTTTCCTCTCCCTACATCTCACAACGGCTGTCCACCTCCCCTCCTAGACATGAGTGGCTTAGGAAGGGAGGTGGACAGCATCCCATCCCAGAGGCCAGGGCCCAAGGACGCTACACTCAGGCCGGGAGGTCATGCCATTTGTAGTACCTCTGGACCTCTCCCCTTTGGGGTCTGCTTAAAGCCCCTGCAGGTGGCCCAGGGCCAGCCCCCAGCCCTGCCCCCCACCAAGTCCTCCCTCCAAGGCCTGGTCCTGCCCTCAGGTCCTGCCTCTTCCCTCGTACCCTCCTCACTTCCACAGATACCACCTGCCTGCCAGGTACCCAAGGGCTCAGTGAATGTCTGAAGGAAGAAATCCATTCGGGGGTCCAGCACAGTGGCTCACGCCTATAACCCCAGCACTTTGGGAGGCCGAGGCAGGGAGATCACTTGAGGTTGGGAGTTCGAGACCAGCCTGGACAACATGACGAAACTCCATCTCTACTAAAACTACAAAAATTAGCCAGGCGTGGTGGTGTGCACCTGTAATCCCAGCTTCTCAGGAGGCTAAGGCAGGAGAATCATTTTAACCCAGGAGGCAGAGGTTGTAGTGAGCAGAGATCGCACCACTGCACTCCAGCCTGGGTAACAGATGAGACTCTGTCTCAAAAAAACAAAATAAAATAAATTCATCTGGGGGCTGAACAAGGTGACTCTGGTGTGAGGAAGGGCTTAGACAGAGCTGGGGGTGGACGCCTTGGGTTTGGTCCCAGGTGGGGAAGCCTCTGTTCTTTGACTGTAAAATGTGGACTGTCTTTTCTGACCCACCTATAAGGGCTTGGTATGCAGTGAGAGCCCAGGAGCATGTGTGGGTAAGGCTGGGCTGCCCATACTGGCCCAGGACGCTGAGCTGGGACAGCCGGTCAGCGTGCCGTGCAGTCAGGGCTGAGTCCAGAGGAGGGCGCACAGACCATTCCCCTTTGCCAGCGCCCCCGGCACTGCAGCCTTTGTGCATTTCTGAGGCCACAGTGCCCCCTGGCGGCCACACAGCCTACCCCGAAGGACAGCGTCCTGGGTCTCATGTCTCAGTCGCCCTCTCTGCAGCCCCAACAGCTCACCCTGAGCACAGTATGTTGTCACCATGTTACAAACGGGGACAAGAAAGGGGGAATCCAGCAGCCCTGTGTTGCACAGTCCACCAGCAACAGGGCCAGACCTCAACCTCAGGGCTGCCCTGCTCTGGGGCCACTGATGTCTGCCTGGCAATGCGTGCTTGGGTCTGGGGGCCTTCCCTGACACCTCCCACCCTCCTGCAGGGCAGGAAAGTCACAGTTGGGTGCTTTGTTCTAAAGATGACCCTGGCAACTGGAAGCGGGTGGAGAGAGACAGGGCTGAGGTTGGGGGGACTCCTTGGGGGCCAGCCCACTCTCATCACTGCAGCTGGACCCTCTGTTGGGGGAGGGACTGAGCAGCTTTGCTGTCAGCCCAGAGGTGGGACCCCTATGCACCCTCACTGCACACTTCCCCCCACAGCTTTCCCTGCCTCTTCTACCCCCAGGCTTCCCTCCGGACAGTATCTCAGAGCATCAGCCCTGGAAGCAACTTGAGCCTCCTTGTCCTGCATGACAAGCAAAGTGAGGCCCAGAGAGGGAAAGGGGCTGGCCCGGCCCTCCAGACGGCCAGGGGCAGAGCCACATTGCACTGGTTTCCTAAATCCCTGACTCAAGCTTCTTCCCCTACCCAGAGGATTTCACCCAACCAGAGAGTGTTTCGGGCCAGGAGTGCCTCCGACAGTCAGGGAAGGCTTCCTGGAGGAGGAGGCCCTAGATCTAATGGGGTCTTCTAGGCAGCGGCAAGTGGGGAGGAAATAGCCAGCACTCTCATGGCATCCAGACAGCCCTGCTTCCAGACTGTAGGTTGGAGAGGCAGAACCAGGGGAGGGCACCAAGGGTCCCACCAGGCTCC
The DNA here is from genome assembly GCA_031835075.1 of Saguinus oedipus. Lineage (NCBI taxonomy): Eukaryota > Metazoa > Chordata > Mammalia > Primates > Cebidae > Saguinus > Saguinus oedipus. Next base: position 58,113,530 of record CM063170.1, read on the forward strand.
CTCTGACAGCCATGTCTTCCTTTGGCCACAGAACGCTGTGCGGAGCTGCAGGTCCGTGTCACTGAAGCTGTGGCCACAGCCACTGAGCAGAGAGAGCTGATCGCCCGCCTGGAGCAAGACCTAAGCATCATTCAGTCCATCCAGCGACCCGACGCTGAGGTGAGCCCACCCCCCCACCCCATGCCCACCTCACTGCCTGCCCAGGGTTCTTTTAGCCTCTGCAAACACTGACTTCTCAGATAAGCCCGTGTATCAGGCAGCCGGTGAGAACCCAAAGGGGCTGTCACATAAAACCACTGGGTCCTCCCTGCTCACTCCATGCATACCATGCTACCCCCGATTTGGGTGCCAGGCCACAGGGCAGAGGCCACAGGGCAGAGGCCACAGGGCTTCCTCTAGAGGTAGCACAGAGGCCCCTCTTTCCAGGCATTTCCCTGACAGTGGAGGCAGAGGTAAGGCCGGGACCATGTACCCATCTCCCAGCTAAAGGTCCTGGAGCCCGGACATCACAGCAGGCTGGGGCGTAAAGAACCCAGGGAAGGCATCTCCTCGCCCATCTCCTATTCTATAGATGCAGCAGTGGGATTCCGGGAGAGAAGTCTGGGCCCTCCCAGGTCACGTGGCAGGCTGGTTGCAGGGCCAGGGAGGCCTGGGTGCTGGTGCATGTCAAAGCTGAATGGCCTCGAGGAGAGTCACACTGCTCTTGAACTCTGGGCTCGGGAGTGACTCAGGGCCCAGCCGTCTTTTCTTTGCTAGCGCCTGCTACATGTTCAGGTCTGCGCCCTCTTGCAACCAGCCTGCACCCCGGATGGCCCCGCCCACTCCTTGCCACTCCCTCTCCTTGCCACGCCCACCCCATTTGCCTTGGCCGCGCTGAAAGGGTGTGTTCCGTGTCCACTAAACGGAGGCACCCCCTCATTTCTTCCTGTCACCTGCAGGGTGCCGCTGAACACCACCTGGAGAAGATCCCCGAGCCCATCAAAGAAGCCACTGCCCTATTTTATGGTAAGGAGAGGCCTGACCCGTGGGAGGAAGGAGGGGCGGAGGGAGGAGGAGGAAAGGAGACAGGTGATTCCTCCTGAGAACCCAGATCCCAAAGAGCAATCTCTTCCTCTGAGAAGGTCCGGCCCCCTCCCCTGCAATGCAGCAGCAACCTTCAAAGGGTCGGATAAGGCCGGGTGTGGTGGCGCACACCTGTAGCCCCAGCTACTTGGGAGGCCAAGGCAGGAGGATCGCTTGAGCCCAGGAATTGGAGGCTGCAGTGAGCTCTGATGGTGCCACTGCACTCCAGCCTGGGCCACAGACAGAGACACTATCTCAAAATCAAAAAGGTAGATGAGCCTCACCATCTGCCTTTCTGGATCTTAGCCTGACACCCCCCACCTTGGGGACCTGACCCTTTGGCCCTGTCGGTGGCCTGTGAAAGGTTGGTGAATGGTGGTCAGCTAGGTCTCACTGCCGAAGTACAGTCAGGGCTCCATGCAGTGGGGGAGGGTGGCCTTCTTGGGTACTGAGGCCAGAACCTGAGGCTGCTGGACCAGGATACTGGGGGTGTGCCCATGGCTCCCCAGCCCCACTCCTGCCCCTTTGCTTCCCCAGGGGCTGTAGGCCTATTCTGATAGCTGCAGGGGTCTCAGATTCAAGGACAGAGTGACAGGGAGGGGAGCTCTGGGCCTGGCCCTCTGAGAGTGCTGATGGGGGGAGCTGGGCCCTTCCCCAGGGTCCCTATTGTCAGGTCAGCCCCTGCCATCCATTCTCACACTCTCTGATTCCCCTGGCTGTCCCCACCACCACCTGCCCAGCACCAGGGGGTCAGACACCATGTGACTTCTACCCCATGACATTTGGCCAGAAATCCTCCAGGGCTGGGGGACCCAACCCAAGGGCCCCTGCTGGGTTCCACCCTCTGCCACCCCAAACCACCCCTTCTGCCTGCTAGGGCCTACAGCACCAGCCAGTGGCACCCTCCCAGAGGGCCAAGTGGATTCACTGCTTTCCATCATCTCCAGCCAGAGGGAGCGCTTCCGTGCCCGGAACCAGGAGCTTGAGGCCGTGAGTCACATCCTTCTCTCCCTCCTGCTCCTTGGGCTCAAGGACACAGTGGGGGAACACACAGGCTTCTAGGAGAGAGATTTGGCACAGACCGTGAAACTCAAGGGAGAGATTTGTTCTTTGCAGTCAGGGAGGGCTTCCTGGAGGAGGTTGTGCAACACTGGGTTTTGAAAGAAGACTCAGGCCACGCACAGTGGCTCACGCCTGTAATCCCAGCACTTTGGGAGGCTGAGGCAAGCGGATCCCTTGAGGTCACGAGTTTGAGACCAGCCTGGCCAACATGGTGAAACTCCATCTCTACTAAAAATACAAAAATTAGCCAGGCATGGTGGTGCACACCTATAATCCCAGCTACTCGGGAAGCTGAGGCAGGAGACTCACTTGAACCCAGGAGGTAGAGATTGCAGTGAGCCAAGATCACGCCACTGAACTCCAGCCTGGGTGACAGAGCAAGACTTCATCTTGAGGTCAGGAGTTCGAGACCAGCCTGGCCAACATGATGAAACCCCATCTTTAAAACAAAAAAAAGGCCGGGCGTGGTGGCTCACGCCTGTAATCTCAACACTTTGTGTTGAGGAAAAAAAAAAAGGATTACCTTCCTTTTTCAGGCTGAATAATATTTCATTGTGCATTTAGACCACATTTTGTTTATCTGTTCACCTATTCATTTGAGTTGCCTCCACCTTCTGGTTATTGTGAAGCGAATAATGCCGCCGCGAACGTGGGCGAACGTGGGCACACAAATACCTCTTAAAGGCCCTGCCTGGAGCTCGTCTGGGTGTCTACTCAGAAGTGGAATTAATGGATGCTATGGTAATTCAGTGTTGAGTGTTTTTAGAGGAAGCGCCATACTGCTGTATACATTTTTGTGCCGCTCACATTTTGGCTGTTTTTGTTTTTGAGATGGAGTCTTGCTCTGTCGCCCCGGCTGGAGTGCAGTAGTGTGATCTCAGCTCACTGCAGTCTCCACCTGCCGGGTTCAAGCAATTCTCCTGCCTCAGCCTCCTGAGTAGCTGGGATTACCTGCCCACCATCACACCTGGCTAATTTTTTGTATTTTTAGTAGAGACAGGGTTTCACCTTCTTGGCCAGGCTGGTCTCAAATTCTTGACCTCAGGCGATCTGCCCACCTCATCCTCCTAGAGTGCTGGGATTACAGGTGTGAGCCACCGCGCCCGGCCAATGTTTGAATTTTGAATAGTGTGAAATAAACACTTATTTAAGCATTTGAATAAATTGAAAAATGAGATTCCGTTTCACCTTGTCCTTAGATTAGCAAATATTAAAAACACACAGGCCGGGTGAGGTGGCTCACGCCTGTAATCCCAGCACTTTGGGAAACCGAGGCAAGCGGATCATGAGGTCAGAAGTTTGAGACCAGCCTGGCCAATATAGTGAAACCCCATCTCTACTAAGTACAAAAATTGGCTGGGCATGGTAGCACACACCTGTAATCCCAGTTACTCGGGAGGCTGAGGCAGAAGAATAGCTTGAACCTGCGAGGCGGAGGTTGCAGTGAGCCAAGATTACACCACTGCACTCCAGCCTGGGCAACAAAGCGAGGCTCTGTATCAAACAAAGAAACAAAAGACCACACAGTGTGTGACTCCATGTATATGAAACGCCCAGTACAGGCAAATCCATAGGGACAGAGAGGAGACTACCGGTCACCAGGCAATAGAGGAGGGCACGAGGAGTGACTGCTGGCAGGTTTGGGGTTTCTTCCTGGGGTGACTTTAAGTGCTCTGGAATTAGGTAGTGGGGATGGTTGTATAACACTGTGAATACAGTTTAAATGACCGAATTGTACAACTTTAAAACGCTGATGTTTCTGCTATGGGTGTTATATCTCTTTTTCTTTCTTTCTTTCTTTCTTTTTAAATTATTTTTTCCTTTTTTTTTAAAGACAGGGTTTCACCCTGTTGCCCAGGCTGGTCTTGAACTCCTGACCTCAGGTGATCCTCCTGCCTCGGCCTCCCAAAGTGTTGAGATTACAGGCATGAGCCACCATGCCCGGCCATTATATCTCAGTAGTAGTTTTTAAAAGGCTAATATCACTGATTAAAAAAAAAAAGTATGAAGAAATATGACCAGGCATGGTGGCTCATGTCTGTAATCCCAGGACTTTGGGAGGCTGAAGTGGGAAGACTGCTTGAGCCCAGGAGTTTGAGACCAGCCTGAGCAACACAGTGAGAGTCCATCTCTACAAAATTAAAAAAAAAAATTAGCTGGGCATGGTGGTGCAAGCCTATAGTCTTAGCTTCCTGGGAGGCTGAGGTGGGAGGATCGTTAGAGTCGGGAGGCTGAGGCTGCAGTGAGCTCTGATTGTGCCACTTCATTCTAGCCTGGGCAATAGAGCGAGATCCTCTCTCTAAAATATATAGACAGGGACCAGGCACGGTGGCTCACTCCTGTAATCCCCGCACTTTGGGAGGCAGAGGCGTTTGGACCACTTGAGGTCAGGAGTTTGAGACCAGCCTGACCAACGTGGTAAAACCCTGTCTCTAGTAAATACAAAAAATTAGCCAGTCATAGTGGCGCATGCCTGTAATCCCAACTACTTGGGAGGCTGAGGCAGGAGTTCAATCACTTGAACCGGGAGGCGGAGGTTTAGGTGAGCCAAGATTGTGCCATTGCATTCCAGCCTGGGCTGGAGTGAAATTGTCTCAAATCATAATGATAATAAATAAAATAGCATATATTAAGGTTGAAGCAAAAGTAATCGTGGTCTGTGCCATTACTTTTAATGGCAAAAAACGCGATTATATTTGCACCAACCTAATACATATTAAGAAACCTGAACCAAGATCCCTGACTTCTGCCTGGGGTGGGGGGAGGGGGCAGCTTTGAACAGAGTCGGGCAGGTCAAAGAGAAGGCCGTAGACACTGAAGGGAGCAGCGACTGTGCCAGCTCGGCAACCTGGCCCCCACCCATCCCCTTGGCCCTCCCCCACAGGAGAACCGTCTGGCCCAGCACACCCTCCAGGCCCTGCAGAGCGAGCTGGACAGCCTGCGCGCGGACAACATCAAGCTCTTTGAGAAGATCAAGTTCCTGCAGAGCTACCCTGGCCGGGTGAGGGCCCTCCCCTGGCCTCAGCTTGAGGTGGACCAGACAGGGAGAGAGGCCGCTTAGGGCTCTGGGGGTGGGAGGGTCAGAGGCTGAGGCCTGCTGGGCAACAATGGGCCTCAGAGGCCCCCGAGGTCTTCCAACATCTCCCCATGCATCCACCCACCTCCCCAAGCCGGGAGAAGCCCGTAGAGTGAGGCCTCTGTGGAGATTCATTCATAAAAACTGGCCAGAAGGGCCGGGCGTGGTGGCTCACACCTGTCATCCCAGCGCTGTGGCAGGCCGAGGCAGGAGGATTGCCTGAGCTCAGGAGTTCGAGACCAGCCTGGCCAACATGGTGACACCCTGTCTTTCCTAAAAATACAAAAAAAGTAGCTGAACAAGGTGGCATGTGCAAGTGGTCCCGGCTACTCGGGAGGCTGAGGCAGGAGAATCACTGGAACATGGGAGGTGGAGGTTGCGGTGAGCCGAGATCACACCACTGCACTCCCGCCTGGGCACAAGAACGAAACTCCGTCTCAAAATAAATAAATAAATAAAATAAAAGGGCTGGGCACAGTGGCTCACGCCTGTAATCCCAGCACTTTGAGAGGCTGAGATGGGTGGATCATGAGGTCAGGAGTTCAAGACCAGCCTGGCCAACGTGGTGAAACCCCATCTCTATAAAAAAAGGAAAAAAAAAAGAAAAAGAAAAACTATTCAGAAGGGCCGGGCATAGTGGCTCATGCCTGTAATCCCAGCACTGTGGGAGGCCAAGGCAGGAGGAGTTCAAGACCAGCCGGGCCAACGTGGTGAAACCCCGTCTCTACTAAAAATACAAAAATTAGCCAGGCATCGTGGCATATTCCTGTAGTCCCGGCTACTCAGGAGACAGGCAGGAGGATCGCTTGAGCCCAGGAGGTTGAGGCTGCAGTGAGCAGAGATCAAGCCACTGCACTTCAGCCCAGGTGACAGAGCAAGACCCTGTCTCCAAAAATTAAGAATAAATAGGCTGGGCATGGTGGCTCATGCTTGTTATCCTAGCAGTTAGGGAGGCTGAGGCGGGTGGATCCCTTGAGGTCGGCAGTTCGAGACCAACCTGGTTAACATGGTGAAACCCCGTCTCTACTAAAAACAGAAAAATTGGCCAGGTGTAGTGGTGCACGCCTGTAATCTCAGCTATTCGGGACACTGAGGCAGGAGAATCACTTGAACCTGGGAGGTGGAGGTTGCAGTGAGCTGAGATCACACCATTGCACTCCAGCCTGGGCAATAGAGCAAAATTTGTCTCAAATAAATAAATAAGCAATAATAAAAAATGTCAACAGAATTTAGCCCACACTCCAAAAACCAACCCAGAGAGTGGATCCGAAACTCACCTGCAGACTTCTGGGCTGGCGAGGCCTGTGCATGGCTTCTCCCAGCCCCTGGGCTTTCCAAGGACCGTCTTGTGCCAGGACACCCTTTCTATGAGTGAGGGGAAAGCGTGGAGCATAGTGGGCAGGAGTTTGCCTCTCGCTCTCCCTTTGGGGCCCAGCTGTTACCAGCCCTGTCCCCACCCATCAGAGCCCCTCTTGGCCACCAGAGGGCACCCGGACCCTGCAAACAAGCCTCACTGTGGGTGGCCGGCTGGGAGACGTCTCCTCTCCCAGGCCTGCCTGCCCCCACAGCCTCCCCCACACTCCCAGCAAACCCACCTTCCTGCATCTGTACCTGGCTCTGCCTGGGCCTCAGTTGCCCATCTGTGCCCAGAGGCACTGTGGCCCTGACCCCGGTGGGTAACTCCATGCCCCTGTGGCACAAGGCACCAGCCACGTTCACGCTGTCACCCCAGCACCCTCTCCTCCCGCCTCTGGAATGTGGTGCTCCCTCCCCTACCTCTCTTTTTTGCAGATAAGGAAACGGAGGCTCCCCTGGGGATCCTGCCCTTCCCACTGGGCTCCAGGGCCCTGACTGGGTCTCTTCCCCTCCCCGGGTCTGTGCAGGGCAGCGGCAGTGATGACACGGAGCTGCGGTACTCATCCCAGTACGAGGAGCGCCTGGACCCCTTCTCCTCCTTCAGCAAGAGGGTTCGTGAGCCCGGCCTGGGCAGGGAGGGGAGGGGATAGTCCAGGGGTCCCCCCATCACCTGGCCCCCATCCATGAGCACCCTGCCTTCCCTGGCTCCCTTCCACCTGCCCTCATCTGGGTGCTCTCAGCCAGCCTCACCAGCCAGCGCTGCACACCCTGGCCCCATCAGGCCATGAGTCCCCGCCAAGGACAGTCTCCACAACGCTTGGGTGCAATGTAGCCCCAGGGCCAGTCAGGAACACCTGCTGATGGCTACCTGAGGGTGTGTGGCCGTGACCAGGTTAATGTGGAGTGCATCTGGGGAGCAGGTAGACAAGAAGAGCCAGTTACAGCTCCCAGAGTCGGGAGACCCATGGTGGGGCCACCCCCCCAGCACCTTCCCTCCCCCACCCAGGCTGCAGAAGCTCTGCCCGTGGAGAACTGTCCCATGGGCAGAATGGGCAGCTGCATAGGTGGGGAGGGGACTCCTCACAGATGTCAGGAGAGCCCAGAATGTCACATTGAGTAGACTGTGCACCCAGGGAGGCCCCAGCAGCACCCTGGGGGTCTGCAAGAACGGCGAGGCAGGGTGGTCTGTGGCTGGCCAGGCTCTACTCTCTGCCACAAGCCAGGGCCTGTGAGGTCTTTTGGGGTCCTTTCCTCACTGTCCCTCCCTGTGCAGGAGCGGCAGAGGAAGTACCTGAGCCTGAGTCCCTGGGACAAGGCCACCCTCAGCATGGTAAGTCCCTGCCCCTCCCCGCCCCTCCACGTACTGGCCTGAGCCTCTGTCTCCAGGCACCGCTTCACCTGCCCTGCAGCCCAGGCTGGAAGAGCCACCTGTCCTGTCAAGAGTGGCTGTGTGATCTGGGACAGTCTCTCCCCTTCCCGGACAGCTCCTCCGATAGCATGACTCACAGCAGTAGGTTCCGAAATGGGCTGCAGGGAGCCATTCCTCAGAATTCCTGCAGCCTAGAGTCAGGCGTGGTGGCCCATGCCTGTCATCCCAGCACTTTGGGAGGCGGAAGGATCGTCTGGGCCCAGGAGTTCGAGACCAGCCTGGGCAACACAGTAAGACCCTATCTCTACAAAAAAATAAAATTAGCTAAGCACCGTGGTGGGCACCTGTAGTCCCAGCTACTCAGGAGGCTGAAGCAGGAGGATCGCTTGAGCCTAGGAAGTCAAGGCCGCAGTGAGCTATGACCACTACTTTCCAGCCTGGGCAACCATGTCTCAAAAAAATTTTTTTTAAAGAATTCCAGCGGCCAGGCGCGGTGGCTCACGCCTGTAATCTCAACACTTTGGGAGGCTAAGGAGGGCAGATCACCTGAAGTCAGAAGTTCCAAACCAGCCTGACCAACATGGTGAAACCCCGTCTCTACTAAAAATACAAAAATTAACCAGGCATGGTGGCACATGCCTGTAATCCCAGCTACTCAGGAAGCTGAGGCAGGAGAATCCCTTGAACCCGGGAGGCAGAGATTGCAGTGAGATGAGATCACGTCCTTGCCTGGGTGACAAGAGCAAGATTCCATCTCAAAAAAAAAAAAGAATTCCTTCAGCCCGTGACCCTCGTCCATAAGGGTGGAATGGAAGCCCCAGCTTCCTGCCCCTTCCCTCCCCTTGCCACCCTAGGGCCCTCTCTGTGAAGCCCAGGCAGCCCTGCAGGGGTGGGTGAGGCCGGCCCCATCCCCACTCACCCCTTGTTTGCTCCCAGGGGCGTCTGGTTCTCTCCAACAAGATGGCTCGCACCGTTGGCTTCTTCTACATGCTGTTCCTGCACTGCCTGGTCTTCCTGGTGAGTGTGCTCGTGAGCGGGCCAGGGGCACATTCTCCACCCCACCCCGACCTCCAGGGCAGCAGGGGCCTGTTACGGTGGCCTGGCCCTGGGCCTACCCCACGCTGCACCCCCAGCTCCAGGCCACGCACGCCTCTCCCCTTCAGGGGCCTTGGCCCACCCAGGGGATGAGGAAGACCCACCCCATGGGACCCTCTGGCTGCGGTACTAGCCAGGCCGCTCCATGGAAGAGGCCGGGCAGATCACATCTGGGCCCGGTCCCAGTCCCGGAGGGGCTTCGTGGGGAGAAGGGAGGGTGTGGGAGGGGAGCAGGTGGAGTTTCCTTAAACTCCACCAAGGGACAGTCATGAGGGCTGCACAGAGAAGGGTCGTCTTGAACTGACCTCCTCAGCTGCAGAGCTAGTTCGATAGTTAGCAAACAGGGGCCGATGTGTCTGCCAAGGTAGGGGAGAAGGGTGGAAGCTGTGTCTCTAAAGGATTCAGTCTTGGGGACGCCTGTCCCCAGCACAGTCAAAATGGTCCCTGCAGGGCTAACCTGGGCTCCAGCTGTGACCCCGGGGCCCAGCAGGTCCGGGCCCTTCCAGGGGTTGGCCCACAATATTAGAGGCAGTGCCTCTGTATCTGGGCCCATCTGACCATCTGCAGAGCAGGCAGGTACAGAAGCGTCTCTAAGGCTCACCCGTCCTGGAGCCTGGGGCTCAAGAGCCTTTATGTCCCAGTCCATGCCCAGGGGCCGTGGGTGGCTGCGGGATTGACCTTGAGGCGACCTCGCAGCTCACTGTGTCTCCACCTGGCCAGGTGCTCTACAAGCTGGCATGGAGTGAGAGTGTGGAGAGGGACTGTGCCACCTTCTGCGCCAAGAAGTGAGGACCCCTGCCTGGGCACCCCCAGCCCCAAAGCAAGCCCCCAGCACCCCCTGCAACACCCCCAAGTTCCTGCCTTATATCCCCCACTCCTTAGCCCTCCATCACAGCCCCCTATTCTGGTCCTCCCTCCTGCCCGCCCCGCTCCCAGTGTCCACTATCCCCCCCCAGCCCTACCCATCACACGGTACAGAACCCCCTTCCCCAACACACACACTCAGCCTCAGCAAAGGTTCTCGTGTCCCCCAGGTTCGCTGACCACCTGCACAAGTTCCACGAGAATGACAACGGGGCGGCAGCTGGTGACTTGTGGCAGTGACACCCGGGGCCTCCCCGTGACAGTGACGGCTGCACCCCCACCCCAACTGCTCAGTGCTTCCAATCACTTAGACTCCCCTGAAGAATCCCCCATGGAAACTGCTCTTATCCGCTGTCCAGCAGCTGCCAGAGGCCCCAGGTCCCCTCGGCTCCCCTTAAAAGAATGTCCAGAGAGCCAGCCCCCAGTGCCCAGCCAGGCAGAGCCACAGAAACCCTCTCAGCCCCCACCTCAGGCCAGAGCTCTGCCCGAAGCCTGACCTCTAGCCCTGGTGGCAGAGGTCCCTCAGCTGCGAGACTGATTGGGTGACCGCCGATTCCAGCTGTGGTTAATCCAACTTGGGCCTGTCTGCACTGCGATCCTCTTGTGCCCCCCTAAGATCCTCCCACACTCCGTAAGAGGTGGAAGGCGCTTCCTTCCAGGAAAGCAGGCTTTGAGTCCAGCATCCCCAGCCTGCCTTTGCCACCGGCCCCACCCTGCAGAGTATATGAGGTTTGACAGCATCTGCCTCCTCCCCCACTGCACCCCAAGAGAGAGAGCCCCAGCCAGCGGAACAGTTTCTATCACCCCCTCCCTGCCCCCAGACCCATGTGATGTCTGCTTTCTTGTTTAGCAAGATATTCTGGTTTCTAGGTAAGGAATGGTCTCTAGCGATCCCCAAGCCCAGTCTCTTCAGACCCATGGACTGGTCTGAGGGGTCCGAGCGTGTCCTGGCCAATCAGAACTAGCCGTGAGCCACCCTAACGCAGCCACCTCTCAGGGCCACCGGTCGACCTTCCTAAGTTAGATCTGCAGTTGCATATTTAGCTTTGCACATTCGAAATAAACCATGCTTGCAGCCACCCTGGTGCCCTGTGCTGGGGGACAGGAGGCTGGTGGGGACACCTGCAGTGCCACCTCTGGGAGCTGGGGCTGGCCTCACAGCTGGGCACACAGGACATCCCTCACCCTCTTCTCATCTCCAGGAATTCCATGAGTACGTTCAGAGCTCTGCTGAAAAAAATATCCCGTGTCTGAGTGCTTTTGAGTCGACAGCACCACCAAAAAGGGAAACTCATTCCTTTATTCAAAAACCACCCCGGCCCAGTGCAGTGGCTCACGCTTGTAATCCCAGCACTTTGAGAGGCTGAGGCAGGTGGATCACTGGAGACCAGGAGTTCGTGATCATCCTGGCCAACATGGTGAAACCCCATCTCTCCTTAAAAATACAAAAATTAGCTGGACATAGTGGTGCACGCCTGTAATCCCAGCTACTCGGGAGGGTGAGGCAGGAGAAACGTTTGAACCTAGGAGGTGGAGGTTGCAGTGAGCCAAGATCTCACCAGTGCACTCCATCCTGGGTGGCAGAGTGAGACTCAATCTCAAAAACAAAAACAAAAAAGCCACCTGTCGGGCTGTGGGTGTGTGTGTGACGTGTCTTGGTCCACGTCAGTTCCTGGGAAATCTTTGCTTCCCTTTCTCTGCTCCCCTTTCCCATGGGCCCCCACTTGCCAGGGGCTGCAGAGCCCAGGACCACCAGTCTCCCTGAGCACCACCCTCGCATGGGAGCCCCCCTGAGCCACAGGTTCTAGGCCACCTTACCTCCAGCCCAGCCCCAGATGGAGAAGCACATTCTCTGGGTCTGGAGTGGGTGCATTAACCCATTCAACGTCCAGGTGGCCTACAGGGCTGGCTACAAACCCAGGTCCCCCACTGCAGCCCACCACGCCAGAGCCCCCTATGCTACCTCTATCTCCATTTTACTTTTTATTTTATTTGTTTATTTATTTTTGAGACGGAGTCTCACTCTGTTGTCAAGCTGGAGTGCAGTGGCGCGATCTTGGCTCACTCACTATAACCGCCTCCCAGGTTCAAGTGATTCTCCTGCCTCAGCCTCCCGAGTAGCTGGGACTACAGGCGCACACCACACCCAGCTAGTTTTTGTATTTTTAGTGGAGACAGGGTTTCACCATGTTGGCCAGGATGGTCTTGATCTCTTGACCTAGTGATCACCCGCCTCAGCCTCCCAAAGTTCAGGGATTACAGGCGTGAGCCACTGTGCCCAGCCCTCTGTCTTCATTTTAGTTCTGAACAGTCTTAACGCGTGTACATCCAGGGGCCTTTCTTTGGGGTCCCCCTCCCAGCACCCCTCATCATCTCCCCCATCGGGACTGCCTCCAAGCCCCCCCGAGCCTCCTGCCCTCAGGGACCCTGGATAGGCCTGTCCTCCCCGACCCTCATTGCTATCCCCAGCTAAGTGACGGCCACTCTTGGCCAACCACGCCCCCTCCACCCCCACAGCCACTTCCACATCTCCATCAGTTCCTCCTTCTGGGTCCGAGCCTCTTTGCCGCCAGCCCTCCTCACTTCCTCTTCCCTGGGGATGGATCCGAGCTATTGTTCTGCCCATGGCTTCCCATCCCAGGACCCTCCCTGGCCATGGTCATCCCAGCAGTGTTCAGCCCACTGCTCTGAACCAGGTTAGTCTGCTGCAGGTCAGGCTCTCCCCTCTCCCGGGAGGGTGGACACCACAACCAGGACGTGTATGGAGCCTCCCTCTTTCCCCACTCTTAGGCACCCCCTCCTGCCACTTCCCAGCCTCATTCATAGGTGTCTGGTTTCCAGCCAGGCGTCCAGGCCCGTGTGCGGCTCCAATGGAGGGCTTGCCTACTGCTGAAACTTTCATTAAAGTGTCTGCTGGCCTGGTCCTGCGGAGGGACCAGAGGGGAGGTGTGGGGCAGGGAAGGGGCCTGCCTGGCTTCCATGCCCCCGGGGAGGGCAGCACCAGGCTTTTGGGCAGCAGGTGAGGGCTCTGCGCCCCCCACCTTCACCTCTGGAAGCTCCACTCTTTCCATCCCTAAGAAGGGGATAAAAACCCTTGTCTGTCCAGCCTCCTGGGAAATTAGTTGTGAAATGGCTTTGGGAAAGGTCAGAGGTCAGTATGGGCTCAGGAGGTCGACAGATGGAGGCAGCTCCGGCTGGCAAGGAGACCAGGACAGAACTGCCAGAGATGGGGACAGTGGACAAGGAGGGAGATGAGGGAAGAAGACACCCAGGGGTTCCCCCCTTGTTATCTGCAGAGATGAGAGTCATCTCTGAGTGGCCCTTTCCCTTTCCTCGGCCCCCACTGAAGCCCTCCCTCCCCTCTCAGACCCCTTCCAGGCCTGCTGAGCCCCTGTACCTCTTTTGGGAAGTCTCTCGGAGCCCCCCCACCGCACCCCCAGCATCCAGGGTCAGGCCACAAAGGTCCCGGAAAGCCCAGCAGGACTGTTTCTTAGCCCGACTTGTCTCTGCCCTAATGCGGGCAAGTTCTCGAGCCAGGCAGGGTTGAACTAGGTGCCAGGGCTGTCGTTCCTCATCCCCCCTCTATGACCTCTGACACCTCTCCGGGTGGCATCAGGACCCCATAGCAGGGAAGGTCGCGTGGTGGGGGCACCGCGCTCTGGGGGTCTGCCCCCTTCCTGTGGCCCCGAGGCGATTTCCTGCACCTGGTGGGCTGGAGGGAGGGGGCCCTCGGGATTTATGGGAACCAGACGTCGACTTCCCCCGTTGCGACATCCAGGCCTCCTCGAGGCTCCCATTGTCCCCGCTGCGGAGGGTCTGGCCACAGCTGCGGCTCCCGCGAAGCATCCGTCACCGAGAGGCGCTTCGAGGGCGTCCGTGCCCCATACACCCGCCACGCGGGACATTCCCCCGACCCCACGCGCCGCGCTCCCGGGGCCACCACCGCGGGGTCGAGGGGTCGCCTCCGCGCGGAGCAGGGGGATTCCCGCGCCAGGCCTGCGGCCGGCTCGGCAACACGGGGACCTCCACCCAGATGGGGCGACTCAGGGCGGGCTCCTAGCCCCTCGCCCCAGGGCCGGGCAGTTTCCGCACCGCCGCCGCGGGGAGCCGGCGAGCGCTGGCCACCGGCGCCGCTCCGGCTCTGCGGAGGGCGAGGGGCGCGGCGGGAGCGGGGCCTGAGCGGCGCGAGGGAAACGGGCGGGGCGGGGCTCGCGGAGGGGCGGGGCATTGAGGCGCGGTGGGCGGGTGGGGGCGGGGCAGGAGGTGCTAGGGGGCGGGAGGCTCGCCGCGGGGGCGGGGCGGGGAGGTGCGAGGTGGGCGGGTGGGGCGGGGCTCTCCGCGGGGGCGGGGCCGGGAGGCGCGCGCCTTGCGGGCAGTGGGCGCGCCGCGCGGGGCTGGGCTCGGAGCGCGCGGAGCTCGGCAGCGGGAGAGCCGCGAGGGGGACGCGCCGGGACCTCAAGGAGCGCACAAGCCTTCGACACGGTGGACGAGGGAGGGAGCAGTCGCCGCCGTTGTCGCCTCCCTCCCGGAGGGAACCCAGTCCGCCGCGGACCATGAGCCACCGGGCCCGGGGAGCCTGGCCGCGGTCCGGGCAGCGCTCCGCTGGCGCCCCGGCCCGCTCGGCCGCAGCTGCGCGCCTGTAGGTATGGCCTCCTGGTCCCCAGTTTCTGTTCCCTGGTCCTCCCCCGGGACCCCCGTCTGTCTCCGGGGGCGTGCGCTGTGTGCGCACCGCTGCACCGGGGAGAGTGGCCGCACGCGCCCCGGTCCGCGCGTGTCGTCTTTGTGTGCGCGGGTGGGAGGGAGGAGGGCGCGGGAGGGAGGAGACGCGCCCCCGGCTGGGATCGGCTCCCTGATCACGGGCGGGGCGGGGAGCCGCTGAAGGGGCCGAGCTGCCTCCGGAGCAGCTGCGCCGCCGCCCCCTGCTAGGGCTAGGGTCGGGTGGTGGGGCGAGCGCACCCGGGCCCTTAGAGGAGGGGTCTCTGACTAGGGGAGGGGGCGCCCAGGTCTCTTTCCAACGCTGGGAGCGCAGGGAGGGGGCGTCAACCTAGAATGAGGGAGAGAGCCACGGAGTAGGATCGGGAAGGACCCCCTGCAGGCCACAGCCTCCGGGCAGGCACGCCCTCCCTTTGGCCCAGGGCCCCCATTCTTGCCCTGCCCACCCTGGGAGCTCCCCGGCAGCCTCCGGTCGCGGGGAGGATCGTGGAGGGTGCCCGGGAGGCCGGCGCCTTTAAGAAGGGGCGGGTTCGTGCCCTCCATTCAGGCCCTTGGGCCTCGGCCATTGATGAACCTGCGGGCAGCGTGGGCCGGAACCGCGCCAGCCCAGCGGGCTGAGGCCAGGCAGAGGCAGGGACGCATCCCGGCCCCCTGCATCCCCGAAGTGGAGGCCTTTGGGGAGGGAAGTCTGCAATGACTAGAGCCTCTCAGGAGCCTCGCAGGGCAGATCGGGCAGCCCCAGCAGAGACCCCGAACACGAATAAGCTAGGATCTAGGTGCACAAACTAAGGGCATTAGGGTTGCTGTTCAGCTGGTGCAAGGGAGAGCCTCAGGCTAGGCTGTCAGACCTGGGTGGAGCCCTACCAATGCCCTCGAGCCAACATTACCTACCCTGTAAAATGATGGTGCTGCCTGCCTCCTGGCTAAGGGACCGGCAGGAGTTGCATCTCACAGGCAGGTCCCTGGAGCTCTTCTGGGAGGACAGGGGACAAGAGGTGTGGTTTTCCCAAGAGGTTTTGACTGCCTCTTGAGTTGAGCCCCCCTACTCTGCCCCACCTTGAACTCTCCCAATCCCTTCCCTCCTGGTCTCCCCACTCCATGCAGGAAGAGGTTGGGAGAGTGACCTGGAACTTCTGAGTTCCAGGAACTTTGGGAGAGGCCTGGCTGTGGCGGTGGTGGCACTACTTTTAGGCTAGTGTAGATCAGGGTTTTGGGGGGTTCTCAATGGCAGTTTCCCACCAGCCACTTCCTTAGAGGTCTGTCCCACAAACATCCAAGAACAGCCCTACCCTACCCCATAGCGGTCTGGCTTCTGATGCTGGAATGCACACCCTTTTCTATTTACCCTTGTGAAAAAAGCTGTCCCGAGCGTCTAAACCCCTCTTCCCTACTTAGCCTGTGTCTCCTAGGAAGGACTTCTGTACAGATACCCACGGGTGGGCTTCCCTTGGGGATCTTGGAGGTGGGGTCTCCACCCAGGTGATCCTGGGCTTCCCAAGACTGAGCTCTCGGTTTCGAACTTACTTGTGCCAAGCTAAGGGCGTCAGGGTGGCTGTTCATGTCATCTTCACAACAACTCTGTGGGTTTAGTGCTTATTATCCCCACTCAGTGAGGGAGGGGAAATGACTGGCCCAAAGTCCCACAGCCAACAAACCAGGCCTCCCAGCCACTCCTCTCTGACAACAGCCTGGCACTTCTTGCCCTGTCTAGCCAGCCTGGGTTGCAGGGAATTGGGGGTTTAGGGACATCAGGCCTGCTGGCAATTGTCTTCATGGGGCTAGGGTCGAGTGTAGAGGCCTGCTGCTCTTTCTCACTGTCCAAGTGAGGCCAGGAGGCTGGGATCCCTCCCCAGGGAGCTCTGGGGCCTGGGGAGGTTTCTCTTCCCCCTCACCAGGCTGGGTGTTAGTTTATGGCTATGCTCTGTCTAGGGGGATAACAGGTGTGACCCCTCAACACGAGGTCACAGCCCACACCTGTTTGGGCAGAGCAAGGCCGGGCATCGCTATGTGGGTGTGAAGCACCTTTTGGCTCCTCTGGGTGAAGCAGGGTTTGGGCCCCATACTTCCGGCCCATCTGAGGATAGCACCCACCTAGTGGGGGGGGAGGACAGCCAGCCAGCTCATGGTCTGTTGGAAGAGATGGGCCACAGCCATGTGGTGTGGTGGAGGGGCAGGGGGTTAGGGGGAAGGTGGGGCCAGGATCAAGGGGCATGCCCAAGACCTCCGTGGGCTCAGAGGCCTGCCTGCTATTGGGGCAGAACAGGGGAAGTAGGTGGGGTAGTGCCCGACTTTGTGGTTAGGCTCCGTGCAGAGGACAAGCAGGAGTTGGAGGAAGAGGATGTATTAGAACTTGGATGTGGTGAGTTTGAGGCACCTGGAGATCAGCCAGGCTGGGAGTTGAGCCCAGAGAAAGGCCTGGGGAAGCTTTATTCACAGCTGCAGTCCCCGGAGTTCCAGGATGCTCAGATCTTAGGGGTGCCACCTGAGGTCTCAGGAGGCACTGGTATGTGTGTCCTGGAAAAGCCGTAAGACAGCTGGGTGGGATGAGTTGCTGGGGACTAAAGGGGTATCCTGCAGGTTTAGGGGACTGGGCCAGGACCCACATGAGGCTTATGACACTGGGGGAGTGGAAGGGGCTGAACATCTCAGGCCAAGGCTGGAGAAGTGAGGGACCTCTGCTCTGCAACCCCAGAGAGGCAGGGTGGGGTGGTGGGAGTGAGCAGGGCCCGTGCAGCTGGAACCAGCCCGGCCTGCTCTCCACCTGCAGAGCCCATCCAGGAACTGTCCAGCACTGGGCACTTCTGAAGGAGACTGAGTCTGCCTCTTGAGCCCCCAGGGCCTGGCTTACCTTGTTGTCCTGGCCCCCACTCCCTGCTCATTTGACCCCCACTTCCTGAGGAGCCCATCTGTGAATTCCCCTGCCCACCCCCAGCCTCTCAGAGTGCCCCATCCTCTAAAGGCGGGCATCTCCTCTCCCGAAACAGAGACTGGGTCCTCCCACTGTGCCCTTGTAAGGGGAGATCACCAGAAACAGGTCTCAGAAAGGGACCAACCTGGAACTTGACTCCATACCCCTTTTGTTTGTTTGTTGTTTGTTCATTTGTTGTTGAGACAGAGTCTTGCTCTGTCACCCAGGCTGAAGTGCAATGGCGCGATCTCAGCTCACTGCAACCTCTGCCTCTGGGGTTCAAGCAATTCTCCTGCCTCAGCCTCCTGAGTAGCTGGGATTACAGGCTTGCACCACCTCACCTGGCTAATTTTTGTATTTTTAGTAGAGACGTGGGTTCACTGTGTTGGCCAGGCTGGTCTCAAACTCCTGACCTCAAGTGATCCACCCTCCTTGGCCTCCCAAAGTGCTGGGATGACAGGCGTGAGCCACCGCACCCAGCCTCCCCTCTTACCCATTCTGTGACCCTGGACCCTCCTGCCTGACGTCTGACACAGGCCCACCACTATGTGGTGCCAGTGTGTGGCGGGCTAGTCACCTCCCTCCCCAGAACCCCAGAAACATCTGTTTCTTACAGGGAAGATGTGAGGGGAGAAGGGTTTTAACAGGCGTATGGCCCACTGAGGTGTGGGTTGTAGAATGCTGACGCTGGTCATGCTGGAGGCTGGGCATTGTGTTGGGGTGATGGGTACCTCTGCAGCCATCTGCCGCAAGCAGCTGGAGCAAAAGGGAATGAATAGAGCTGTGGTTTGTTTTTTTGTTTTGTTTTGTTTTGTTTTGAGACATAGTCTTGCTCTGTTACCAGGGCTGGAGATCTCAGCTCACTGCAACCTCTGCCTCTTGGTGATTCTTCTACCTCAGCCTCCTGAGTAGCTAGGATTATAGGCGTTTGCCACCCTGCCAGGATAATTTTTTTATATTTTTATTAGAGACGGTGTTTCACCATGTTGTCCAGACTGGTCTCGAACTCCTGACCTCAGGTGATCCACCTACCTTGGCCTCCTAAAGTGCTAGGATTACAGGCGTGAGCCACTGCGCCCGGCCAGAGCTGTGATTTTTAAACAAACTATTTAATCTTCATGACAGCCCCATGTGGTTAGCACTGCTCTCACCTCCATCTTAACAGATGGGGAAACTGAGGCTCCAGAGTCCAAGGGGTCATGCAGCTGGGCAGCAGGAAAGCTGGGATTCAAACCCAGACAGTCTAGCTCCAGATTTCAGACTTTTAACACCAGAAGTGGCCGTAGGGAGATGCCCAAGCAGTAGGGCTCCCTTTGCAGGGGAACAACTGTCAGATACAACTGTGGGAACCCCTAGGACTGAGGGTCTGCAGGCCGGCGGGGCTTGTCAAGCCTGGGGTGTCAGCAAAAGCAGGGGGGCTCAGCAGAAGGGCTCCCAGCCTTCCATGGTGGTGGCAAAGGCAGAGTGTTGTGTGACAGGCCTGGGGTTGTCCTGGGCACAGGACTGTTGTAACAGCTGCCTCCAGGCAACATTGCCCAGGGCAGGCCTTGGGCTAGAAAGTTATCTACAGGGAAGAGCAGCTAGGGAAACTAATGCTCAGAACAGCCAAGACTCATTAGTACCTACGCGCTCACACAGAGGTAGTTAGCTCTTAATCCACACCTGTCCCCGTCGCCAGTCAGAAGGCCCCCACCCACCCACTCTGCAGCAAAGTCACAGCAAGTTCGAGAGTGTTAAGACCAGAAACCATGCCTACTTTGCCTTCTGCCAGGGTGGTGGGGTGAGTGCAACCCTCTGGGAGGGGAGGGTTGGGGAATTCCGGCCACATCCTCGCTCTGGCGGGAGGCCCTGGTTCAGAGCCTACCTCTCTGGGGAGGTGAGGAGGAAGATGGACTTGAAAACCAACGCCCACGTATTCAGCGGTGAAGCAGAGACTTCGCTGTGTGCTCCGTTCTTGAATCTGCAGGGGAGAGAAAGACTCATACCTGGTCAGCGGGTGGGAGTCACTCCAGGCCAGAGGGATGGCCTGCCCAGGGAGGGGTGCAGAAAGCAGGCTGGAGGGGTGGAGGGGACTGCCCCACTGAGGCCAGGAGGGCACCTGAGGAACAGCAGGATTGAAGGAGCCTTTGTTGTCCAGAGCGAGGCTGAGTGGGACAGGCCAGTGCTGCTAAGATCTGAGGGCCCCTAAGGGTACGTAAGTAGGCGTGGCTGGGCAGCTTTTCTGAGGGTGGTGGAGGTGACCGGAGTGAGGCCTTGTCTCTTATGTCAGGCAGGAAGGTACCCCAAGAGGAGGCTGCACCAAGAGTTCAAGACCAGCCTGGGCAACATAGTGAGACCCCATCTCTACCAAAAAATTACCTGGGGCTGGGTGCAGAGGCTCACACCTGTAATCCGAGCACTTTGGAAGGCTGAGGCGGGCGGATCAGCTGAGGTTGGTAGTTTGAGACCAGCCTGGCCAACATGGTGAAACCCTGTCTCTATGAAAAATACAAAAATTCTCTAGGCTTGGTTCCAGCTACTCAGGAGGCTAAGGCAGGAGAATTGCTTGAACCTGGGAGGCAGAGGTTGCAGTGAGCCAAGATCCTACCATTGCACTGCAGGCTTGGCAACAGAGCAAGACTCCGTCTCAAAATAAATAAAGAATAACCTGGCCATGGGGTCTTGTGCCTATATTCCCAGTTACTTGGGAGGCTGAGACAGGAGAATTGCTTGGCCCTAGGAGTTTAAGGCTGCAGTGAGCTATGATTGCACCACTGCACCCAAGCCTGGGCCACAGAGTGAGACTTTATCTTAAAAAAGAGGCCTCAGTTTCCCCATCTTGAATGGTTCATGGTGAGATAGGTGGCACTGCCCACCCCAGGACATAAGAGAGGAGCCTCTCCCGTTTCATGTACTTGGTTCTCTGAGTGCTGCTCCAAGGACAGAGCTAAGTGAGGTGCAGGAGGAAAGGGGGCTCTTGGCAGTGGGGTACAGCTTTTTGGGGTGCTGCGTACCTAGTTTGCGCTGTGGGGCCACTGACCGTCTCTCCTCTCCCCGGGGCTCCTGGCCTCCTATGGCTGGGATGGTGCTAGGAAGGGGATGGGGTCGCCAGCTGGACGTGGGCGGGGCTGCTGGCTCTCCCCGCCCCCAGGGCCACCGCCCACTGCGCCTCGAATCGATTGGTCACCGGCCCATTAGCGGGGGTGGCAAGTCCGACTCGCCAGTACTTTAAGGAGTGACCCGGCGTTGGGGTCCAGAACTGCTGCGCGGGCGGGGTCTGAAGCCCTGTCTTTTTTTTTTTTTTTTTTTGTCCTCCAATTGTCAGCGCTATTTTTACCACCGGAAAGCCACCTCCCCCTCCCCCATGCCTGCTGGACCGACTGTCTAGTCGGGTTGGGGGCTGGGGTCTCTTGTCTGGGTTGCTGGTCGTGGGGTTAGGGCAGGCGGTGGTTTAGAAAGGCGATGAACAGGGACTCCATTAGACTTCCCCTGCCCTCCTTGCTCCATACCCCGCCACCAAAAACCTCTCTGAAGCCCCCATCCCATCCAAGATGGGAACAAACCTTTCTTCAGGAGGAGAAGCCAGACAGTCCAGCTGAGCATAGAAAAACCGGAGCTGGGGGCGTGTGATGGATGGGGGGAGGGTGGTCTAACTGCCCAGTGCTCCGAGGAGGCCCAGCACCGTAGGGGGACCTGGGTGGGCTTCCTTTGTCTTCAGCGCCAATCCTCAGAGAAGCAGGATGTGAGGGGGAGAGGCAGTCCCCTCCCTGTCCCTGGTCTTAATGGAATGACAGCCCAGTCTTCAGTGTCCAAGGCCATCACTTCTGCATCCGAATCAGGGTCCCCTAGAGGCCACACACAGGTCCAGCACCCCATTTTACTGGTAGGGAAGCTGAGGCCCCAAGAGACACAGGCCTGGCCCAGGACAGAGCCCAGGCCAGCACTGCCGCACACCAATGCAGCTGGTTTTTTCTGGCACCTTGGAATCGCGGAGGAGAGCTGACCACCAAGAGAGTTAAAGATCACAGGGTCACGGAGAGCGAGAGCGGTACAGGGGGAAGGTTTCCTGGGAGAAGAGGTTTTGTTTTGGTTGGTTTTTTGAGGTGGGGCCTCCCTCTGTTGCCCAGGCTGGAGTGCAGGGGTGCAGTCTCGGCTCACTGCAGTGTCAACTTTAAACCAATCCTCCTGCCTCAGTCCCCCAGGTAACTGGGGCTACCTGCGTGTGCCACCATACCTGGCTAATTTGTGTACTTTTAGTAGAGACAGGGTTTCACCATGTTGTCCAGGCTGCTCTCAAACTCCTGAGCTCAAGTGATCTACCCGCCTTAGCCTCCCAAAGTGCTGGGATTACAGGCATGAGCCACCACATCCAACCAGAAGAGAGGGTTTTGCACGGTCTAAAGGCAGGGGAGATGCTGACGAGTGGGAAGAGCAAAGTTCCTAGAGAGGGCTTGAAACACAGACCTTGGCCATCCCCAGAGGTTAGGGGAGCTCCTGCCCTGCCCATGACTGCACGTGTGTCGTAACACTGCAGACACCACCTCCTGCCCCATCTTTCTACCGCGTGGCCAGAAAGTGAGGAGGGTGGGCTCAGAGGTTGGGAGTGTGGTCAGCATCACTCACGCAGGGAGCCAAGGCTCGTGCCAAGACAGCGCACTCCTGCCCCTGCCACAGCTAGGCCCCCTTCACTGTGGCCTGCAGCCTCACCTCTCCAGAGAACCAGGTCCAGGCCTCGCTCTCTCCATCTGTGGCCAGGTAGGGCCCTCCCTGCTGGCACTGTGGCTTGGAGACTTTTCCCTCTAGCTACTCAACCTGCCTCCCCTGTGGATCCAGGGCTGGTCCTATGGAGGGCTGCTGTGCCCGGCATCAGGCCTACAGGCTCCTGGCTGGCCTGCAGGGTTGGGGAGGGGAGGTCAAGGTAGCCCCAACCTCCCAGGCCAGTCCCTGTTTAGGGCCTGGCTGGCCACACCTGCCATGCCCTTGGAAGATTCCTCTGTAAGTTCCACTCCCACTCCAGTGAGGGCTACCTGGGCCCCACCTGCAAGAACCTCCCCCGGGGCCCTGTTCCCCATCTCCGCCCTCTCCTTATCAAGGGTTCCTCCAGCCAGCAGGAAGAGCTGGGGGTGACAGGGATTGATTGATCTGAGAACTCCGCACTGGGCTGACTTCCTGTTTGCCGCTGCCTGCCCCACGTCGGGGTGTAATCACCTCACTCAGGGACCTCACACCTACCCTTCCCGGGCTGCCAGGTCACCAGCTCTGAGTCCTCCGGGGGTCCCAATGGTAAAGGGAGAGAGGTGGCCACCGTCAGGAGCACTAGCCTACCGGATAAATGGATGGGCTTGGAGCTCAGGGACAGGGTTTCATGGGCTCAGCTGCAGCCCCACCCCCACCCCAGGAAATGCCATCCCCGCAGGTCAAGGCCTGGGCCGGCCACTGGCTGGAGGTGATGGTGGCAGGTACGTTCCCACCTCTACCCTCAGGGAAGAAGCGAGCTTCAGGAGGCTGGAATATGACTCAGGTCTTCCTTTAGTCCCTGTGGACTGTCTGTGTCAACTGGGGAGACAGCCATGAGAACAGACACTTGGAGAACCCTATAACTGGTACCATGCAAGACAGACAGGCAGGAGGAGGCTGTGCGAGCTCAGAGGAGACACTTGTGCTGGCCTCAGTGGAGGAGAAAGGAGGGGTATCAGGGAAGGCTTCCTGGAAGAAGTGGCTTCTGGATTAATTATTGAAGGGTGAGTAGGAATTAGGGGAAAAAAGGAGGAAACATGGGGCAGGGAAAAGGTCAGGCATGAGCAAAGCTCGTGGGGTCCTCAGTCCCCCATCCTCCCCCCACCTTCATGAACTCTAACCACCACCACCGCTACCCAGCCGCCAATGTCCTGATAAGTCCTGCATCCGAGACATTGCTCAGGTCCCTAGCTCCCTCTTTATTTTCTTTGCACTCATGAAGCCCAACGCAATAACCACCTCTTGGAGGAAACCAAACTCCCTACTCCCTTCTCCCCTCCCCCAGTAGCAAGGCAGGATCTCCTAGGAGACCACTGGTTTGGAAACCTGTCCTTGAAGCTAAGCGGGCTCAGCAGGGAGTCCTGTTCCGTCCCTGGGGCTGTCCCATGGTTATTGTCTGCAGGTTGAAGGCTAAGCTTGCCCCAAGGAGAGAGGGAATCCCCACGGTGCCCTATGGCCCAGAGGCCTCGCAGATGATCTCACAGAAGTGGAGCAGCTATTTTTACCTGGCATTTTATTACAGGGTTTGGATCCCCGAGGAGACATGAGATGGTGATCCCAGGAGCTGCGAGGGAGGGGCATCCAGGAACTGTGGGGATCCTGGGAGGACAGCCGAGGGCAGGACCCTCTCACTCCATTCCTCGGAAGGATGGTCCCTTGTCCCCCAATACTGGGCTGGCTCCTCAGACAGGGACTTCCCAGGGCACTCGCTACATCACCCCGCTTCATCAGTATTGGTAATACTCCCCCTGGCTTGAAGAAGTGCTGTGTGCACATAGCAGGTTGGACCCGTGCCCTCGGGGACAATGGCAAGGCCTCCAGGTGATCGGCTGGCCCCAAGCCACACAGTTTAGTCATCCAGAGCCGTGAAGGACTGAAGGACGGGAGGGGCCTGGGAATAAGAGGATGAAGCTGGGGTGAGGAGACAGCTGGGATTCCTCACTGGGACATCTTCAAAATCGAATTTGAATGGGAATTCTGGGGGGAACCAGATTCCAGAACATGGGAATGTCAATAGAAGCGTCCAGGCCGTTGTGATGGAAAGAAGCAGGTCCTTCAGTGACGGTACAAGATCTGGGTTTGTTTAGCCAGGCATGGTAGCTCTCGCTTGTAGTTCTAGCTACTCGGAAGGCTGAGGCAGGAGGATCGCTTGAGCCCAGGAGTTGGAAGCTGCAGTGAACTATGATCTCACCACTGCACTCCAGCCTGGGAGACACCAAGAAACTGTCTCAAAAAAAAAAAAAAAAGAAAAAAAACCTTAGTTCTTATCCACAGCTTTGCTTTTCAAAGTTTCAGATCCCGCGGTCAACAGAGATCTGAAAATATTAAGTAGAAAGTCCCAGAAGTAGACATATGAATAAAAATGTAAATCGCAGGCCATTGTGAGTAGCAGGATGAAATCTCACTCCATCCGGCTGTTCTGCCTGGGATGTAAATCAACCCTTTGTCCGGCACAGCAGCGCTGTAGCTATGACCTGCTCATCACTTAGGAGCTGTCGGTTATTAGATCCAAAAAACGTAGTGGACTAGGTGCAGGTGGCTCATGCCTATAATTTCAGCACTTTGGGAGGTCGAGGCGAGAGGACTGCTTGAGCCCAGGAGTTCGAGACCAGCCTTGTCAACAGAGTGAGATCTCATCTCTGTGCGTGCACACACACACACACACACACACACACACACACACCAGCCAGGCAAGAACAGTGACATAGGTTCAGGACGAGCCACAGTTCCAAGCATCTGTCTTGTGACATACCCCCTTGGACAAGAGGGAACTACTATATTTGATCCACACTAGGAGGAGACTCCTCAAGTCCTGGAATCACTGCAGACCTGGGTGGGAACCCTAGACCTGTCTCAAACAAGTAGTTTGTCCTCGGGCCCAATGTGGGGGCTTAGGCGGTGACAGCCGTGACACGCCTGGTGTGGCAAACACATTCATGTGTTCATTCAGTCAGTGTTTCCCAAGTGTCTGCCATATGCCCAGCACGGAGGACACAGCCACTTCTAGAGCTGGCAAAATCCCTGCCTTGTGAAACGCATTCTCGGGGGAAGGGGGCGGAGGGGGACACACAGCCAAGCAACTGAATACACGATATGTCAGCCGGCAGTCAGGATGATAGTGGAAATAGAGTGCGTGGCGTGCATCAGAGGGAGATTGTCATCAGAGGGATTTGTCATTCTCAAGAGTGGTTAGGTAAGGCTATTGGCCAAGCTGATCATTGAGTAGAAACCCAAAGGAGGTGAGGGAATGTGGAGGAAAGAGCACTTCAGGTGTGTGCAAAGGCCCTGGGGTAGGAATATGGCTGCTGTGCTTCTGGGAGGGCAGGGAGGCAGGCACAGCCAGAGAACAGTGGCAGCAGATATGCCCAGAGTGGTAAACTGAGGCAGATCATCTCAGGCCCTAGGGGCTGCAGATACAGCTTTGGCTTTCACTCTGACTGTAGTAGGAACCGTTTCGGGATTGTGTGCGGAGGGAGGACTTGATCTGTGGTTTGGGATTGGGTTTGGGGTTTTTTTGTTTTGTTTTGTTTTGTTTTCTGAGTCAGGATCTGTATCACCAGGCTGGAGTACAGTGGCATGATCATAGTTCACTGCAGCCTCCAACTCGTGGGCTCAAGTGATTCTCCCACCTCAGTTTCCCGAGTAGCTAGGACCATAGGCATGCCACCACATCCAGATTGTTTTGGGGTTTTTTGTTTGTTTGTTTGTTTTTTGAGACAGAGTCTTGCTCTGTTGCCCAGGCTGGAGTACAGTGGTGACATCATGGCTCACAGTAGCCTCACCCTCCCAGGCTCAGGTGATCCTTCTGAGTAGCTGGGACTACAGGTGTGTACTACCATGCCCAGCTGATTTTTTTGTATTTTTTTTTCTAAAGACAGGGTTTTGCCATGTTGCCCAAGCTAGTCTTGAACTCCTGAGCTCAAGCACTCTGCCGACCTCAGCCTCCCAAAGTGCTGGGATTACAGATGTAAGCCAGTGTCCCCAGCCAGGATGATTTTTTTTTTTTGAGACAGAGTCTCACACTGTTGCCCAGGCTGGAGGGATGCAGTGGCGTGATCTTGGCTCACTGCAACCTCTGCTTCAGCCTCCCGAGTAGCTGGGATTACAGGCACCTGCCACCACGCCCGACTAATTTTTGTATTTTTAGTAGAGACAGGGTTTCACCATCTTGGCCAGGCTGGTTTTGAACTCCTGACCTCGTGATCCACCTGCCTGGGCCTCCCAAAGTGCTAGGATTACAGGCGTGAGCTACCGTGCCAGGCCTCGATAATTTTTTTATTACTTTTTCTAGAGATTGTCTCGCTATGTTGCGCAGGCTGGTCTTGAACTTCTGGCTTCAAGTAATCCTGCACCCTTAGGTTCCCACAGTGCTGGGATTACAGGCATGTGCCACCGCATATGGCAGTCTTGAGTTCTGGAAATGACTGGGCTTCAAGGAGAACAGACTTCTTTGTTTTGAGACAGAGTCTTGCTCTGTCACCCAAGCTAGAGTGCAGTGGCATGATCTCAGCTCACTGCAACCTCCACTTCCCGGATTCAAGCGATTCTCCTGCCTCAGCAAGCATCTGGAATTATAGGCACCTGCCACCACGCCCGGCCAGTTTGTGTATTTTTAGTAGTGATGCACCATCTTGACCAGGCTGGTCTCGAGAACCCTGATCCACCTGCCTCAGCCTTCCAAAGTGCTGGGATTACAGGCCTGAGCCATCGCGTCCAGGCAAGAACAGACTTTAGAGGGAGTGAGATCAGGATCCCGGGGATCATGAAGAAGCTGCTGGAGTACTGCATGCAGGAAAGAGTTATGTGAATCCCGGGACAGCAGCCTGGACCTCTAGGAAGGAATTGAGTTCTCGTTACATTTCAAAGGTCTGACCAACAGGATTCCATGTGACTTCTTCCTTTCTACCCAGCTTTGTGGGACCTTAGAAGAGGTCACTGAGGAAGTGAGGTCACCAGAGGCTCATGGGGAACCCATTTGAAAGCAACTGTCATCCCAGCCTCTTCTGCCAGCCCCAGGAATGACCCAGAGGTTCCCTGAGACTACTGTTTAGGGAGAGAATGAATACAGGACCGCTCCTTCTACAGACACTCCTCCTGCCTCCCCCCCAGTTGTCTTTTTCTCTGTCTCTCTCTCTCTTTTTTTTTTTTTTTTTTTTTTTTGAGACAGAGTCTCACTGTTGCCCAGGCTGGAGTACAGTGGCGCAATCTCAGCTCAGTGCAACTTCTGCCTTCTGGGCTCAAGTGATTCTCCTGCCTCGGCCTCCCAAGTGGCTGGGACTATAGGCGTGTACCACCACACCCTGCTAATTTTTGTATTTTTACTGCAACCTCCGCCTCTTGTGCTCAAGCATTTCTCCTGCCTCAGCCTTCGGAGTGGCTGGAATTACAGCGCGCACCACCACACCCGGCTGATTTTTGTATTTTTAGTAGAGAAGGGTTTTCACCATGTTGGTCAAGCTGGTCTCCAACTCCCAACCTCAGGTGATCCACCCACCTTGGCCTCCCAAAGTTCTGGGATTACAGGTGTCAGCCACGCACCGGCCCCACTTTTTCTTTTTCTTTGCACACATCCTTGCTGCTTGTAAAAGCTGCATGCTGTAGTCCCCCAACACACACACACACACACACACACACACACACACACACCCTACTCAGAGCCCCAGGGAGCCCTGGGGGAGCTGGAAGGAGGGGACAGGTGGACGTACTGATCACAGGCCTGAAAGTCACTGTGCGCTCTTCTCGCCCGCAGCCACAGGTGGCTGCGATGGGACGGAAGCCATGAATGGTGCCGCCCCCGGCCCCGCCGCAGCCGCCCCGGTCCCGGTCCCGGTCCCGGTCCCGGACTGGCGGCAGTTCTGTGAGCTGCACGCGCAGGCGGCCGCTGTGGACTTTGCGCACAAGTTCTGCCGCTTCCTGCGGGACAACCCAGCCTACGACACGCCTGACGCCGGCGCTTCGTTCTCCCGCCACTTCGCCGCCAACTTCGTGGACGTCTTCGGTGAGGAGGTGCGCCGCATGCTAGTGGCCAAGCCAACGTCTCAGGGCGCGGCCGCATGCGCGGAGGCCATGGAGCCAGAGCCCGCGGAGACCTCTGCTCTCAAGGCAGCGAACTACGGCCACTCGCGGAGCTCGGAGGACGTGTCCACGCAGGCGGCCATCAAGGCCCGCGTCCGCAAGGGCTTCTCGCTCCGCAACATGAGCCTGTGCGTGGTGGACGGCGTGCGCGACATGTGGCACCGGCGCGCCTCGCCCGAGCCCGACGCTGGAGCTGCCCCGCGTGCCGCGGAGCCCGCCGCTGAGTCCCGTGACAAGTGGACGCGGCGCCTGCGGCTGTCTCGGACGCTGGCGGCCAAGGTGGAGCTGGTGGACATTCAGCGCGAGGGGGCGCTGCGCTTCATGGTGGCCGACGACGCAGCCGCGGGTCCCGGGGGCGCGGCGCAGTGGCAGAAATGCCGCCTGCTCCTGCGCAGGGCTGTGGCCGAGGAACGCTTCCGCCTGGAGTTCTTCGTGCCGCCCAAGGTGAGCACCCCGTAACTCCTACCTCTTGGGGGCACCAGGTTAGGCGCCTGGGTAGCAGCTGAGGGTGCCAGGGACTGCCTTTGGGGACTGTGCGGTCTAATCTGGTTGACAGAGGTGGAGTATTTGGTGCCAGGACCCTGGGAGGTGGGCCTGTCACCTCTCTTGGAGCAGTCACCCCTTCAACCCCAGTTCTTTGTGAAGAAGGACGCTCTGGCAACACCAGAGGGTTCTAGGTCACTGTTTTTTTTCTTTTCTTTCTTTCTCTTATTCTGAGATTTTTCTGTGTGTGTGAGAGACCCAGGCTGGAGTGCAGTGGCACAATCTCAGCTCACTCAAACCTCAGCCTCCCCAGTAGCTGGGATTTACAGATACATGCCACCACACCCAGCTACTTTTTGTATTTTTCGTAGAGACGGGGTTTCACCATGTTAGCCAGGCTGGACTCAAACTCCTGACCTCAAGTGATCCACCTGCCTTGACCTCCCAAAGTGCTAGGATTACAGGCTTGAGCCACCATGTCTGGCCTTTCTTTTTTGTTTTGAGACAGGGGCTGTCCCCCAGGCTGGACTGCAGTGGCAAAATCATGGCTCACTGCAGCCTCCACCTCCCACACTCAAGCAACCCTCTTGTCTCAGCATCTTGAGTAGCTAGGACCACACACACCACCACTCCCAGCAATTTTTTTTTTTTTCTCATAAAGATGGGATCTAACTGTGTTGCCCAGCTGGTCTTGAACTCCTGAGCTCAAGAGATTCTCCCCAACCTTAGCCTCCCAAAGTGCTGGGATTGATTACAAGCGTGAGCCACTGTGCCCGGCTCAGGGTACCATTTTTGGTGTTATTCAAGAGCCTGGCTAGCTGCCCTCCTTTCCTGCAGCTCAAGGGTGGCTGGCACGTCCCAGAGCTGAGGCCTGCAGGGATGAAGGCAGGAGTGGCCGAGCACATTCACAGAGGGCTCCCTGGGAGGCCCATGTCTGACTCCACAGGGCTCTGCTCTTCCCCAGCTCAACTGCCAGGCTCCAGCCCAGCCCCTGCCCAGGGGGCTCTCTTCTGGATGCCAGGCTTCTTTCTGACTGTCACCAACATTATTGCTCATTGACCTGCACTGACCCTTCCCCTCTTAGGGACCGGTCATCAGGTCCCTGGTGGTAGTGTCACGTCTTCTCCAGGGTGGCCCCCCTGCTTTGCAAAGTGGGAATAGCTGTAACAATGGTGCCCAGCTTCTGAGAGCCCACAGTATGTCCAGACCTCAGCCTGGTGGGCATCTGCACATGCACGCTGTCATCCTCCAGGTACCCCATCCCAGCAAGGTGAGCACATGGTCCCCACATTACAGAAGAGGGCACAAACAGATGCTCAGAGAGGGAGTGTGGCCTACCAAACGTCACACAGCTGGCGGGTGCCAGAACAGGGCTAATGTAGCAGGGCGTGGTGGCATGCACCTGTAGTTTCAGCTACTTGGGAGGCTGAGGCAGTAGAATCGCTTTAACCAAGGAGTCAGTGAGCCAGGATTGCGCCACTGCCCTCCTGGCTGGGTGACAAAGTGAGACCCTATCTCAAAAAAAAGAAAAAAAAAAAAACAACCTGGGTAATGATACCTACCACTCTGGTGGTCCCTAGAATGAAAGGAATGAGGAAGGGAGGTCCTTGGGCACTGGGAGGTTTGGGCGGGGGGGGTTGCTGGTGCAGCAGCTGACAGCACCCCCAGGAACCATTGAGGGCCCCCCACCTACTTCCCACCTCAAGGCCCACTCTGTCCCTGGGTGCTCTCTGAGTCACCCTCAGTTTCTTAGCTCTCTCTCCATCGCTCACTCTGCTGGGGGAATCTGGGCGCCTGGAGGTGGAGGGGTGAGGGCTACCCAAGGCTCAGTGCCCATGAGCCACATGGGTCCTAAAAAAGTGACTTTCCAGGGACACACCTACTCTCTGAAGAGCTTTGTCCCAGGTCCCAGCACCCCTAGACTTCCCAAGGGCTTTTTTCCTGCCCAGGCCCCTGCCTTTAATTCCCTGGGAGAAATCCTAGACCCCTAAGCCTGACTCTACTACTTGTCGGACAGGGAGACCAAGACCCAGTGACGGGTGGGGTGGGGCTTACCCAGGGTCACCCAGAGGGCAGGGACAGAGGCCCGGGGCTTCAGCACCTCAGGCCTGAGTAGCAGTCACAGCTGCCCTTCTGTAAATAGCAGCGTCTGCCATCCTCAGGGGAGGGGAGGCAGCAGCTGGTGGCTCCTCCTTAGTCCCAGCAGAGCTGCTAACTTTGCTGCTGGCAGAGGGCATCGTTCCTGCAGGGTCACCGGGCCCTTCCCCTCCTTGCGTCAAGCAAAGGTGGGGGCATTTGTGGGTATTCAGGAGTTGGTCCCGTGGGTGAGTAGCTCCTTCCATGGTAGGAGTTCGGTTGAGTTTTCCAAATGCGTCTGGTCCCAGGAGGCCGGCTCCCAGGGTGAGTGAGCCTGCTGGGATGGCCCTAATGACACCCCCACTGCCTCTGCACCCACTAACAGTCCGGATCTTTTGCCCCCGAGAGGCCTAGCTGCACCCTTGGAGCAGTTAGGAGCTCAGGGCCCGCGGGCTCAGGGGCCATGTTCTGGCACCTTAGACTTCTGTCTCAGCCTTTGAGGTGCCAGCTGCCGTGAGTTGGGTCTCTGGCTTCCTGCCTCCTCACCCCTGCAGGAAGAGCCCCTGAACCCAGGTCCCCTCATTGCCCTATGCCAGGCCAGCCCTGGGGACCCAAGGAGCAATGATGCCAGCCCCCTGCCATCAGGGAAGCCACTGGGAAACCTCGTATTTTCAGGAGGCTTGCAAATCTTAGTGGGGTCAGCCAAGCTTGGTGGCTCACACCCGTCATCAGAGCACTCTGGGAGACCAAGGCGGGTGGATCACTTGAGGTCAAGAGTTCAAGACCATCTTGGCCAACATGCCAAAACCCTGTCTCTATTAAAAATACAAAAATTAGCTGGGTGTGGTGGTGGGCACGTGTAGTCTCAGCTACTCCAGAGGCTGAGGCAGGAGAATCCCCTCCGCCTCCCTGGGAGGTGGAGATTGCAGTGAGCCGAGATCGTACCACTGCACCTCCAGCCTGGTGACAGGGAGACTCCATCTCAAAAAAAAAAAATCCTAGTGGGGTGAACCCTGGGTGTTCTAGGGCCCCAAGGAGGAAAAGCTGTGGCCGCCTGAGTGGCCAGGACCCGGGAACAGGCACTTCTGGAGGTGTCAGCTCTGTGGGCAAAGGCCTGGAGTTGTAATGCCAGTTACCATTCAGGGATGTAGGCACAATGAGTTGTGGCTGGAGCAGCTGGTAGGAAGCTGGACCAGGACAGATGGACCTCAGATTCCAAGCTGGGGAACCACAGCATCTCTGGCCAGCAGGATCCCTGCTGAAGCTTCCAGTCCAGGCCTCCACGGCAGACTTCTGTCTCCTTTGTCCCCAGCCCTGCTGGCCGGCATCATGGCCACACACCAGGGTCAGCCAGGCCCCATTCATGCTCCAAGCCCAGCCCTGCACCAGCTGGACAGGGGCCAGTGCTTCCTGGAATTCCCATCTGCCTGCCCATCAAATGTGTGGCCCTTCCTTTTCCTCCTAAGAAAGTCCCTGTCCTGTCCTGGAGACAGAGCCCTGCTGGAAATCCCAGACTCAGGCCAGCTCCCAGGGACGAGGCATGGGAGAGGGCTCAGGTTTTACTGCAGGGAGCTTTGAGGCAGTCAGTGGAACCAGGCACAGAGTGGCCGTCCCACACAGCCCTGCCAGCTCACCTTGTATCAACCCTGCCCGCAGCAGTGTTGGGAACACTGGTCCCTTTTACTCACTCCAGGAAACGTCAAGTCCCATTCTGAGTTAGGGGCTCCAGGCCCTGCTCTGGAAGGTCTGGTCTGTCGTAGGGGACCAGCATTTTTTCTTTTTCTTTTTCTTTTTTTTTTAAACCACCAGGTTTTAAGACCATCATTTTTAATTTTATTTATTTATTCATTTTTATTTTGTTTCCAAGACAGAGTCTTGCTCTGTCACCCAGGCTGGAGTGCAGTGGCGTGATCTCAGCTCACTGCAACCTCCGCCTCCCGGGTTTAAGCAATTCTGCCTCAGCCTCCCGAGTAGCTGGGATTACAGGTGGCTGCCACCACACCCAGCTTAATTTTGTATTTTTACTAGAGATGGGGTTTTACCATGTTGGCCAGGCTGGTCTCAAACCCCAGACCTCATGATCCGCCTGCCTCAACCACCCAAAGTGCTGGGATTACAGGCGTGAGCCACCATGCCAGGCTATTTTTATTTTTTTTGAGGCAGGATGTCACTCTGTCACCCAGGCTGGATTGCAGTGGTACAGTCTCGGCTCACTGCATCCTCCACCTCCTGGGTTCAGGTGATTCTCTTGCCTCAGCCTCCCAAGTAACTGGAACTACAGGCGCGCACCACCACGCCTGGCTAATTTTTGTATTTCTAGTAGAGATGGGGTTTTACCATGTTGTCCAGGCTGGTCTCAAACTCCTGACCTCAAGTGATCTGTCTGCCTCAGCCTCTGAAAGTGCTGTGATTAAAGGCGTGAGCCACCACACCCAGTCAAGACCAGCATTTTTTAAAAAGTGAACTAGAATAGAATAGAAAATATCACACCCTATCACACACAGGAAGGGTAATTCTCATCTGGTGAGACGTTTGTTTCAGAGCTATTTTTTACCTATGTATGTGTGTACTGGGCCCCAGTGTTAAATGTATTTCTCACAACGGGTCAAGGTGAAAACATGGAAACCACAGATCTCGTGGGTGCATTGGGCAGAGGGCAGCCCAGGTGGGGTTCACTCCTCAGGGCTCCTCAGATCTGGTTCTGTCCCGGACTTGCAGGGTGACTGTAGGAGGAGGTGGTCATTTTGTTTGTTTGTGTTTGAGACAGGTGGCTTTGTCACCCAGGTGGGAATATAATGGGGCCACATAGCTCATTGCAGCCTCAACCTCCCCAGATCAAGTGATCCTTCCACCTCAGCCTCTCAAGTAGCTGGAACTACAGGCATGCATGCCATCACACCCAGCTAAGTTTTTTCATCTTGAGTAAAGATAAGGTCTCACTTTGTTGCCCAGGCTGGTCTTGAACTCCTGGACTCAAGCCATCCTCCTGCCTTGGCCTCCCAAAGTGCTAGGATTATAGGCAAGAGTCACCACACCTAGCCAGAAAAAGGTCCTTTGTTTCAAAGAAATGCCTTCCTCAATTTCCCCATCTGTGACATGGGGATTAGGCCACCTCTGTACCAGCGTGGCCCTGGCAGCCTATTTGAGGGCTGCCCTGATGCCTGGCAGCGGGGAGGGGATGGAGAGGGTGTGAGGAAGTGCTGGGACCACTCACTGTCCTTCTGGCCCCCAGGCCTCCAGGCCCAAGGTCAGCATCCCACTGTCGGCCATCATTGAGGTCCGCACCACCATGCCCCTGGAAATGCCAGAGAAGGACAACACGTTTGTGCTCAAGGTGAGGTCTCGCCCCTAACCCAAAGATCCTCCGGCTGCCCCAGGCCACCTCCTCCCCTGCAGGTGCCACAGCTCTGTAGGGGATTGAAGAGAAGAAGCCTAAGGCAGGACGGTAGTGGGAGGGAGTCCCCAGACCCTACCACAGATGGCTAGCACACAGCTAAGACTTGAATCTCAGCTCCCTGGGTGTTGCCCAACATCTGGGCCCCTTGCTCCCGTTTATGCCTGGGCTGGGAGAAGCTCATCAGTTTCACTTCCTGCCCTCCCTTCCCCCACTGGAGCCAGCACACACCCACCCCACTGGTGGCCAGCCGGCAGCAGTTATGCAAATGTTCCCATCCCAGGGTCCTGCAGTGTGGGAACCGGCCTGATCTCCCACAGAGGGCACAAAGGCACCGAGGGTGGGCGGGGAGGCACCCCGGTGGGTCTAGGGGCAGCCCATCCTTTTCCCAGGCCCCACACTGCCACCGGGGTGGCCTGCAGGGGTTTCTGAGGACACAGCTCCAGGCTGCCAGGACTGTGGTCCCTGGGCCTCCGAAAAGGATCAGAGGGCATTGGTGAAGCAGTGTCCCTGGGGAGGCCGGGCCCCACCCGCTCATCCTGCATGCAGCCCCCACCCTCTTCTCCAGGCATCTGGCTGTGTTTGTGTTTTGACCCATTCCCATTTGTTTAGTCACGGACTCACTTATTCATTTAGCGAGCGTTTACCAACCCCGGACCCTCAGTCATGCCAGGCTGGGGGCTGGGGACACAGCCCCCGCCCACCTGGTACCCTCTAAGCTGCTGATCATGCAGACAGTCCTGAGGCAGAGGGGCTCACCTGCCTCAGTTTCCCCATCTGTTTAGAGAGGCATTAAAGGCAATCTCTGAGAACCCTCCCAGCTCTGTCATCCTAGGAGTCCAACAATGACCTTTTTTGTTTGTTTGTTTGTTTGGAGATGGGGTCTCACTCTGTCACCCAGGCTGGAATGCCGTGGAGAGATCTGAGCTGGCTACAACCTCTGCCTCCCGGGCTCAGGTGATCCTCCCATCTCAGCCTTTTGAGTAGCTGGGACCAAAGGCACATGCCACCATGCTTGGCTAATTTCTGTATTTTTGGTGGAGACAGGGTTTCACCATGTTGCCCTGGCCAGTCTCGAACTCCTGAGCTCGGGACATCTACCCGCCTCAACCTCTCAAAGTGCTGGGATTACAGGCGTGAGCCTCCTTGCCCAGCCCAACAACTGCATTTTGACAGAGGCACACAACCAGAAGCCAACAGCACGGGGCCTGGGCGTCCCAGAGACCTGGGTTCAGGCCCCGGCCCTGCCACTGGCTGCTGTGTGACTTTGAGCAAGCTCTTGATCTCTCTGAACCTTGGTCTTCTCGTCTATAAAATGGGGGAAATGGCTCCCCTCCCTCACAGGGCCATTGGGAGGAGTTGAGCAGAGTGCAGAGTTATGCTCTGGGCCTGGCCCCAGCAGGAGTGTCGCCCTGCCCCCTTCCCCTGCAGACTGCTTATCTCAAGCGCTTGGCCGTGCTGGTACAACTCCAGGCACTAAGGCACACCAGCCCTACAACTCAGTGTGCTTGGCCGGCCTGCCTCTCCACGCAACTTGAACCCCATCCTGGGGTGCCAGGCCGTGGGTTGGGGATGCTGGACCACCCATCCCTCCCCCACCAGCATAGCCTCCTCAGAGGCTGCATCTCCAAGGTGGAGGAGCTGAGATCAGTGGGGTGGAACATATCCCCACTGGGGAAGCCCAGGAGGGAGGTAGGCAGAGTGTGAGCTACAGGCTGTACCTCTGGGTCCCTGGCCTGGGTTCCGGGAGGTGCCCGATGGTGACCCACTGTCCTTCCTGCTGCACATGCCCTTGAGGCCTGCTGTGGGAGAGGGGATGAGCCGTTTGAGCCACTCTGGCCCTATGTCCTGTGGTCCGGAGCCCGGCTGCTGACCGTGTTCTGGACTCCTGGCCACTTTCCTTCCCAGGTAGAGAATGGAGCCGAGTACATCCTGGAGACCATCGACTCTCTGCAGAAGCACTCGTGGGTAGCCGACATCCAGGGCTGTGTGAACCCTGGGTGAGTGTCCAAGGGGCCTGAGGATGGGTGGACGGGCTGGGTGTGTCCTTGGTCCAGCCTTCACCAGGAGTAGCTTCCTAACAGGGCAGGAGCTCAGCTTGAGAAATGAGCAATTCAGTGCAATAGCGCCAGTTAGGATTACCCCCGCTTTAAAATCCCCCTCACCTCCAATCCCCAGCAGACTCCGCGGGGCCTGCTCTGTGGGCCCAGGGCCTGGGGACCTGCAAAGGAGTTGGACCAAGTCTCGTCTTCACCCCAAGAGAGCCTCAGAGCACTGGGAGTTGGGCAGAGATGGGAACAAGTCCCCAAAGGGCTGGGTGCCTGCTCTCATCTGTGATCCCAACACTTCGGAAGGCTGAGCTGGGAGGATCGCTTGAGCCCAGGAGTTCAAGACCAGACTGGGCACCAGACCCTCTCTCTTTTTTTTTTTAATTTTTTTTTTTTTTGAGACGGTTTTGCTCTGTCACCCAGGCTGGAGTGCAGTGGCACGATCTCAGCTCACTGCAACTTCCGCCTCCCGGGTTCAAGCGATTCTTCTGCCTCAGCCTCCCAAGTAGCTGGGATTACAGACACACGCCACCACACCCAGCTAATTTTTTTTACCACACGCAGCTAATTTTTTTTATTTTTAGTAGAGACGAGGTTTCATCATGTTGGCCAGGCTTGTCTCAAACCCCAGACCTCAAGTGATCCACCCACCTCCCAAAGTGCTGGGATTACAGACGTGAGCCACTGCACCCAGCCGACACTGTCTCTTAAAATAAAAAAAAATAAGAGGGGTGGGGAGAGGCTCCTAACCCAGCCCTGGGCTCAGGGAAGGCTTGCTGGTAGGCATGCTCACTTAACCTGAGGCTTAAATAAAGAGTAGACCTATGCCAGGCAGAGAAGGATGGGAGAGGGCAGAGAGAACAGCCCAGCAAAAAGAGTGGAAATGGAACTGGGCACGGTGGCATGTATCTGTTATCCCAGCTACTCAGGAGGCTGAGGCGGGAGGATCACTTGAGCCCAGGAGTTGGAGGCTGCAGTGATATAGGATTGCGCCACTGCACTCCAGCCTGGGCAACAGAGCAAGACCCGAACTCTTAAAAAATAATAATAATAAATTTGGCTGGGGCCAGGCCTGGTGACTCACGCCTGTAGTCCCAGCACTTTTGGAGATTGAGGTGGGTGGATCACCGGAGGTCAGGAGTTCGAGACCAGCCTGGCCAACACAGTGAAACCCCATCTCTACTAAAAATACAGAAATTAGCCAGGTGTGGTGGTGGGTGTCTATAATCCCAGCTACTCAGGAGGCTAAAGCAGGAGAATAGCTTGAACCTGGGAGGGGGAGGTTTCAGTGAACCGAGATGGCGCCACTGCGCTCCAGCCTGGACGACAGCAAGACTCCGTCTCAAAAAATAATAATAATTTTTAAATGTGTGGAAGTGTACAGGCACCTGGGACTTGCAGGGAACATCAAGGCCTTTGGGGTAGCCAGTGAGGAGAAGATTTTGATGAGAGCTCAGTTAATGGGTAGGTCAGGGACAATGGGAGCCATGGCGGGTAACAAGCAGAGGGCAGTTAAGGTCAGCTGTGTACAGGAAAATCAGCAGAAAGGGTGGCTCCACCGTCCAGGAGAGATGCCAGGCCAGGAGTAGGAGGGACAGGCGGCCCCACAGGCTGAGCAATTGGCAGCAGCTCTGCCCGCTAATGGGGTGAGCCAAACCCCGGGGGGAGGGGCCGCTGCTTTCTAATTAACAGCTTCATTTAAAGAAACACAATTAAGGTCCCGGGCACAAAGTGGTTGTAATCCCTCCTCCCCTGCAGCCCTCCGGACCATCGACTCTGCGGGTGCTTTCCCCAGCCCCTGTGAAGATAAACCTCACTTTGTGGAATTTTAGAGCTGGCAGGTCCCAGATACCTTGTGTCACAGATGAGGAGAGAAACCTTCCCATCCTCTCTGAGGGTCTCCCACGGGATCCCAGGAGGAGCCTCGCCCCTCAGGGATAGTGGGCAGGGGTCATGGGGCCTCAGTGGGGACTATACCCGCTTGGTGGTATAGGGGTCTAGAGAGAGCCTTCCTCTTGGGCTTCTGAAGTTCCAGTGGAAAATCAGTTTGCAAAAGGCAGATAAATAAGAGAAAAGGCATACAAATTTTTTATTTTTTTATTTTTTGGGATGGAGTCTTGCTCTGTTGCCTAGGCCGGAGTGCAGTGGCACGGTCTCTGCTCACTGCAACCTCCACCTCCCAAATTCAAGTGATTCTCCTGTCTCAGCCTCCCGAGTAGCTGGAATTACAGGCAACCACCACCACACCCAGCTAATTTATCTTATTTTTAGTAGAGATGGGGTTTCACTGTGTTAACCAGGAGGTGTCCATCTCCTGACCTTTGATCCACCTGCTTTGGCCTCCCAAAGTGCTGGGATTACAGGTGTGAGCCACTGCTCCCGGCATTTTATTTTATTTTTTAGAGGTAAGGTCTTGCTCTGTCGGCCAGGCTGGAGCACAGGGGTGCGACCACAGTTCACTGCAGCCTCAACCTCCTGGGCTCGAGTGATCCTCCCACCTCAGCCTCCCAACTAACTGGGACTGTAGGCGCATGCCACGATGGCTGGCTTTTTTTTTTTTTTTGAGACGGAGTCTCACTCTGTCTCCCAGGCTGGAGTGCAATGGCACAATCTCAGCTCACTCCAACCTCCGCCTCCAAGGTTCAAGCAGTTCTCCTGCCTCAGCCTCCCAAGTAGCTGGGATTACAGGTGCCTGCCACCACTCCCAGCTAATTTTTGTATTTTTAGTAGAGATGGGGTTTCACTATGTTGGCCAGGCTGATCTCAAACTCCTGACCTCAGGTGATCCATTCGCCTCAGTCTCCCAAAGTGCTGGGATTACAGGTGTGAGCCATTGCCCCCGCCTAATTTTTATTTTTATTTTTATTTTTATTTTTTAGAGATGGGATCTTGCGGCCGGATGTGTAATCCAAGCACTTTGGAGGCCAAGGTGGGCGAATCACCTGAGGTTGGGAGTTCAAGACCAGCCTGACCAACATGGCGAAACCCTGTCTTAAAAAAAAAAAAGAGAGATGAGATCTTGCTGTGTTGCCCAGGCTGGTCTTGAATTCTGGGTTAAAGAGACCCGCCTGCCTCAGCTTCCCATAGCACTGGGATTACAGGCATGGGCCAGTGTGTTTAGCTACACAAAGCAGATTAATAGGAGAAAGGGCATATAAATGTATTTAACATGTATACACAGGAGGCTTCAGAATGAAGACTCAAAGTTATAAGGGAGGGAGGGCCAGGCGGGGTGGTTCTCACCTGTAACCCCAGCACTTTGGGAGGCCGAGACAGGCGGATCATATGAGGTCAGGAGTTTGAGGCCAGCCTGGCCAACATGGTGAAACCTGTCTCTACTAAAAATACAAAAAGTAGTGGGGTGTGGTGGTGGGCCCCTGTGATCCCAGCTACTCAGGAGGCTGAAACAGGAGAATCACTTGAAACCGGGAGGCAGAGGTTGCAGTGAGCCGAGATCACACCACTGCACTCCACTGGACAACAGAGCAAGACTCCAGCTCAAAAAAAAAAGATACAGGGGAAACTGTCCATTGTTACGCTTAGGTTCAGAAAGTATAGACAGCTGTGTAGAAAGAGGATTGGACACAAAGGTCAG
Organism: Saguinus oedipus; assembly: GCA_031835075.1. NCBI lineage: Eukaryota > Metazoa > Chordata > Mammalia > Primates > Cebidae > Saguinus > Saguinus oedipus. The sequence goes on from CM063170.1 coordinate 58,153,422, forward strand.
AATCTGAAGGGAATAGGCTGAGCAGGGGACCCAGCCAGGCCTGTCTGTCTAGATTCTTCTTGGCCTCTCTGAGAAGCATTTCTTCCTTCTGGGTGTGGGACAGAACCCTTTCTTCAATGGGGGTCTGATGACCTGCATTCAAAGCCGTAGGTTGGGTAATTCTTTCTTGCTTGCTTTCCTTTCCTTCTTTTTATTTATTTATTTATTTATTTTTTCCTGCTCTGTTGCCCAAGCTGGAGGGCAGTGGCATAATCACAGCTCACTGCAGCCTCCCAACTCCTGGGCTCCATTGATCCTCCTGCCTCACCACCAAGCCCAGCTAATTTTTTTTTTTTTTTTTAAGCAGGGATCTCTCAGTCAGGCCCGGTGGCTCACACCTGTGATCCCAGCACTCTGGAAGGCCAAGGAGGGTGAATTAACTGAGGTCAGGAGTTCGAGACCAGCCTGGCCAACATGGTGAAACCCCATCTCTACCAAAAACACACACACACAAAAAAAAAATTAGCTGCACATGATGATGCATGCTTGTGATCCCAGCTACTCCAGAGGCTGAGGCAGGAGAATCACTTGAACCCAGGAGTTGGAGGTTGCAGTGAGCTGAAATCGTGTCACTGCACTGGGACCTGGGCAACAGAGCAAGACTCCATCCTAAAAAAAAAAAAAAAAAAAAGACAGGGGTCTAAGTATGTTACCCAAGCTGATCCCAAGCTCCTGGCCTCAAGTGATCCTCCCACCTCAGCTCCCAGGGTGCTGGGATTACAAACATGAGCCACCATGCCTGGCTGGATAATTTCTTTGTGACAAGTTTTTACCTAGAATATTTTTAGGTTGGCCAGGTGCAGTGACTCATGCCTATAATCCCAGCACTTTGGGAGGACAAGGCAAGTGGATCATGAAGTCAGGAGCTCGAGACCAGCCTGGCCAGCACAGTGAAACCCCATCTCTACTAGAAACACAAAAAAATTTAGCCAGGTGTGGTGTGTGCCTGTAATCCCAGCTACTCCGGAGGCTGAGGCAGGAGAATTGCTTGAACTTGGGAAGCGGAGGTTGCAGTGAGCCAAGATCATGCCACTGCACTCCAGCCCAGGTGACAGAGTAAGACTCCGTCGTCTCAAAAAACAAAAAAGAATATTTTTAGGTTTTAGGGCTACATTTTGGAAAAAGGGGTTCTGGTTTCTGTGACCTGCCTTAGGAAAGAAGGACTTTCATTTCTCTGATATATCTGAGGAGAAGAGGACTGAGAGACAGTAGGCAGGAGAAGGTCAGAGAAAAACTATGTTTTCTGAGACAGAGTCTCACTCTGTCGCCCAGGCTGGAGTGCAATGGCACAATCTCGGCTCACCGCAACCTCCACCTCCTAGGTTCAAATGATTCTCCTGCCTCAGCCTCCAGAGTAGCTGGGATTACAGGCTCACGCCACCACACCCAGCTAATTTTTGTATTTTTAGTAGAGATGGGGTTTCACCATGTTAGTCAGGCTGGTCTCAAACTGGTGACCTCGTGATCCACCCAGTCAGCCTCCCAAAGTGCTGAGGTTACAGGAGTTAGCCACTGCACTCCGCCAAACTTTTGTGTTTCTGAGGCTGTTGCTGAGGACTTTATTTTGGGGTATTGTTTTCTGATCCCCAAGAGTGGCCTGGTCAATCACATGGTGGCTGCAGAGCCAGCGGAGAGTGGGACAGAGGGGCATGGAGGCAGAGGGAGGTGACCAGAGGCAGGAGAGCTGGATGCTGGCCGTGGTACTGTCAGCCACTGCCTGGCCACGGAAGAAGCCCGTGGTCCAGGTCCAAGTCCCACAGCAGGACGTGGCTTCCATTTCTTGTCTTCACAGTGACAGTGAGGAAGACACCGAGCTCTCGTGTTCCCGGGGAGGCTGTCTGGCCAGCCGCGTGGCCTCCTGCAGCTGTGAGCTCCTGACGGAAGGTAGGTAGGCAGACAGGTTGGAGGAGGTGCACACTCAGGGTGGACGGATAAAGATATGTGCTTCTTACCTGCCGCTTCTCCAGCAGCCGACCCGCCCCGGCCCCCAGAGACGACAGCTGTGGGAGCCGTGGTGACAGCCCCCCTCAGCCGAGGTCGAGATGCCATCAGAGAGTCCCTGATCCATGTCCCGCTAGAAACCTTCCTGCAGACCCTGGAATCCCCGGGCGGCAGCGGCAGTGACAGCAATAACACAGGTGCCAGTGGGGACAGCCTGATCTTCCCACCCCACCTCTCCTGGACCCCCCACCCCGCCAGCCATGGCCACCTGTGGCCTCCCTCCAAAACGTTGCTGAGCCTCAGAAGCAGTGACATCTCACCCCCTGGGTCCTTAACACAGCTCTGAAGTACTTCTGGCTTTTGTAGACCGGTCTAAAAACCTGGCCTCCCCGCACTGGACCAAGTTTTGATAGGAAATGTTCACAGGGTCTGGGTGCAGTGGCTCACACCTGTAATCCTACCCAGTCATTTGGGAGACTGAGGATCACATGAAGCCAGGAGTTTGAGACTAGTCTGGGCAGCATAACAAGACCCTTTCTGTATAAAACGTTTGAGACAGAGTCTCGTTTTGTTGCCCACACTGGAGTGCAGTGGTGGATCATGGCTCTTCAACTCTTACCCTCCGGTTCAAGCGATTTTCACATCTCAGTCCCCCGAGTAGCTGAGATTACAGGCACCCACCACCACACCCGGCTCATTTTTGTATTTTTAGTGGAGACAGGGTTTCGCCATGTTGGCCAGGCTGGTTTTGAACTCCTGACCTCAAGTGATCCACCCACTTCGGCCTCCCAGAGTGCTGGAATTACAGGTATGAGCCACCACGCCTGGCCACAAAAAAATTTTTATTATCTGGGCACGTTGGTATGTGCCTATAGTCCCAGCTACTTGGGAGACTGAAGTGGGAGGATCACTTAAGCCCAGGAGGTTGAGGCTGCAGTGAGCTGTGATCACACCATTCACTCCAGCCTGGGCAACAGAGAGAGACCATGTCTCAAAAAAAGGAAGGGAGGGAGGGAAAGATGCTCACAGAAAAGGGTACAGAGGGTTGGAATTGGGGGTTGGGAACAGGAGACTGGATTTGTTCCCAGGTTTGTTGATGACGTACAGAGCAACTCCAAGATAGTCCTTCACAGCTCCGTGCCTCAGTTTACCTCATATACTTTACCATTGGGTTGGGTCAGCTCCCTGCCTGAATCTAAAATTATTCTGGCCGGGTGCGGTGGCTCACACCTATAATCCTAGCACTTTGGGAGGCCGAGGCGGGTGGATCACGAGGTCAAGAGATCGAGACCATCCTGGTCAACAAGATGAAACCCCGTCTCTACTAAAAATACAAAAATTAGCTGGGCATGGTGGTGTGCACCTGTAGTCCCAGCTACTCGGGAGGCTGAGGCAGGAGAATTGCTTGAACCCAGGAGACAGAGGTTGTGGTGAGCTGAGATCATGCCATTGCACTCCAGCCTGGGTAACAAGAGTGAAACTCCATCTCAAAAAAAAAAACTAAACCAAAATTAGCTGGGCATTGTAGCTACCCAGGAGGCTGAGGTGGAAGGATTACTTTAGCTCAGGAGGTCAAGGCTGTAGTGAGCCATGACTGTGCCACTGCACTTCAGCCTGGGTGACGGAGCAAGACCGTATCTCAAAAAGTAAGTTAAATAAATAAATAAAATTTTTCAGCTGGGCACAGTGGCTTACGCCTATAATCCCAGCATTTTGGGAGGCCGAGACGGGCAGATTGCTTGAGCTCAGGAGTTCAAGACCAGCCTGGGCAACATGGTGAAACCCCATGTCTACTAAAAATACAAAAATTAGCCTGCCATAGTGGTACATGACTATAATCCCAGATACTTGGGAGGCTGAGGCAGGAGAATCACTTGAAGCCACAAGACGGAGGTCGCAGTGAGCCGAGATCACACCACTGTCCTCCGGCCTGGGTGACAGAGCGAGACTCCATCTCAAAAACTAAAAATTAAATAATTAAAACCAACACAAATTTTTAAAATTATTCCAACTCCATTTTGCATGTAAAAAAACCAACAAGATGTCACCTCTCTTCTCACATTTTTTATCTGTCCCCCGTGTTCCTCACACTGTGACCCCCACCGCAGGGGAGGAGGGTGTGGAGACAGATGCTGAAGTTGAGCCCGAGCTGGAGCTCTGCGACTACCCCTGGTTCCACGGAACGCTGTCCCGGGTCAGGGCCGCCCAGCTGGTTCTGGCAGGGGGCCCCCGGAACCACGGCCTCTTCGTGATCCGTCAAAGTGAGACTCGGCCTGGGGAGTACGTGCTGACCTTCAACTTCCAGGGCAAGGCCAAGGCAAGTGTGCGTGGGGGACCACGGGTGCAGTAGCCAGCCCTGGGGGAGCAGGGCTGTGGTGACCCCGGTCCTGAAGCTGTGCCCCGGGAGCAGCTGCAGGCGAACAGGTGTGGCATGACTTCCATGCTCCATGAGACACCGTCGACCCTCCTACCCATCACTGTGGAACTGCAGTCAGCCCTAATTCACCTCCATTCCCCAGATGGGGAAGCCACCTACTGGCAGCTGAGCCCCTCTAATAACCCAAATTTGCAAGTCCTCTCAGCCCCTGTGCCCAGGGGATCTCATAGCACTGGAGCTTCTGAGGGTCTCCACCCGCAGACCCCCCTGTGCAGGGCTGGAGCCAACCAAGACCCTCAGAGCCCTACCCATCCTAGACAGCCCCTCTTCTTCCCTGTCCAAGTCAGGTCACAACCCCTGAGAAACCCACATGGCCAAACCCTACAGACCCAGCAGGGGAGGAGGAGCTGGGCAGGGTGGGAGAGCCATGCAGGGCCTGGGGACGGGGCTCAGCATTGGAGGGCACACCCTGATCTCAGATCTGCAGGGGAGGGAGAATTGTGGAGGGGAAGACAGGTGGGAAGGGCCATCCCGACAGCACCCAGCCGCGTTGGAGGTATGGAGGTGCACCCAGCCGGCAGGCTTTCAGGGAAGAGGGTTGCAGGCCACGTTGACCTAAAATGCTTTGTTTTTGTTTTTTTTGAGACAGTCTCACTCTCTCCCCGAGGCTGGAGTGCAAGGGTTCAGTTTCAACATGTTGCAACTTCTGCCTCCTGGGTTCAAATGATTCTCCTGCCTCAGCCTCCCAAGTAGCTGAGATTACAGACATGCACCACCACACCTGGCTAATTTATGTATTTTTAGTAGAGACAGGGTTTCACCATGTTGGCCAGGCTGGTCTTGAACTCCTGACTCAGGTGATCCACCCACCTCGGCCTCCCCAAATGCTGGGATTACAGTCGTCAGCCACTGCACCCGACCTATTGACCTAAAATTCCGAGGAAAATTTGACAGCAAAGCCAAACGATTATGGGAGGAGGGTACAGTGTGGACAGAGAAGGCAGGAACCTCAGTGCCCGCCCCCTGCATCCCAGGTTTCCGATAAGGAAACGCTCAGCCCGGGCTCCTGCAAGGACGGATTTCCTGGCGGCCCCTACTAGAGGCAGGAGAACTGCAGGACTCCTGCTCCAAGCCTGCAGCTGGGGGACAGTGTCTCTCTGCAGGGACCCCGGCTGCCCTAAGCCCTAGTGGCCCAGTGCGGACCCTCTAGTGGCTTCTCTCCTCCGCCGGGCTGGCCCCACCGCGCAGAAGGTAGCACCTCCCCCAGGGAAGCAGCCACTCTTACCAGTTCCTCCGACAACCAGGCCCTTAAGGCCATCGCTGGTGACGTGCAGTTTATTTCTCAGCCAGCGCCGCTCCAGGCAGCCTCCAGAGAGCCTGGATCTGACTCATGCGCAAGCCAGAGGCTAGAATGGGAGAACACAGGGTGGGTGCAGAGCTCCTCTCCTTCCTGGAACAAGACCCAGCCTTGAACCTGCCTTGAACCTGTCTACCTGGCTGCTCTTCTCCCAGAGTGGAGATGACAGCCCCAGGCCTGATAATTGGCTGGTGGGATAAAGCAGGAACCCCAGCCTCCCACTTACATACCTCCTGGGAGGGAAGATCACTACCTTCCCAGAGGCAACTCTTCCCACCTTCATGGAATAACCATCTAGAAGGTCTGGCAGAAGATCAGGATGCAGCCACTGCGCTTCTCCTCACCCCTGGGGCCCAGCTGTGCCCTACGCAGGCTCTGCCCAGCTATGAGGCTGTGGTGGGTCCCCTCTGCTGTTTCTCCTAGGCTGAGTCCCTACATTGTCCTGGCAACTTATTCTGCTAAGTGGCAGAGCTCACTGTGGGACCACCACCCTGCTCCAAGGATTGTCTGTATTTTTTTGTTTGTTTTTTAAAGAGACGGGGAGGATCTCACCGTGTTGGCCAGGCTGGTCTCAAAGTCCTGACCTCCATTGACCCACTCACTTCAGCCTCCCAAAGTGCTGGGATTAAAGGCATGAACCACCATGCCTGGCCAATTGTCGTGTTTGTTTTTTTGTTTGTTTTTTTTTTTTGAGACAGAGTCTCACTGTGTCACCAGGCTGGAGTGCAGTGGCACAATCTCTGCTCACTGCAACCTCCGCCTTCCAGGTTCAAGCGATTCTGCCTCAGCCTCCTGAGTAGCTGGGATTACAGGCGCGTGCCACCACACCCAGCCAATTTTTGTATTTTTAGTAGAGACAGGGTTTCACCATGTTGGCCAGGACGGTCTTGATCTCTTGACCTTGTGATCCACCCGCCTTGGCCTCCCAAAGTGCTGGGATTACAGGCGTGAGCCACCACGCCCGGCCAATTGTCTGTCTTTTATGTAGGCGGGCAGACCAGCTCCCCTCCTGGGCTTGGGGCCGAGTGTGTACCCTCACCGCTCCTCTTGCTCCCCTCTTGCCACACCCACCCCAGAGACGTCCACTTTTTTCTGCAGTGGGATACTGATGAGCGAACTAGGGCTTAAGTCAGAGACCTGCAGCTCACCACTAGAGACCACAGGCCGATGGCTTCCTACCCTGAGGCACCTGCCTCATGCCGGCCCTGGAGACCCAGAGAGAAGCCAACCTGTTGCAGGTGTTCCAGCAGCGTGCCATCACTCCTCCCTACCAGCCCCAGGGAGCTCTCCACGCCCCTGGGTTTTGGCTCTGCAGAGACAGAGGACCTACCTCTAGCCTCCTGGGCTGGGGGAACCACCCAAACAGGAGTTCTCTTCCCTGCTCTGTGCTCTGAGACCATGGGCAAGTCACCCCTGCTCCCTGGGACTTGGTTTCCCCATCTCCAACATGGGGGCAGTAATCCCTACCTTCTGGGTTGGGGAGGGAATTAGAGATTAGAGGTATGTGGGGCATAGGCCCATGGTGGGGGTGTTCCCAGCCTTCTGTCCCAGCCTGGCTCCATTGCCCCCATTCCCCACCCCCAGAGGGGGCTCGTGTGAGAGGGGCCCCCAGCTCTGACACAGCCCCACACAGCCCTGTGAGCCTGGGTCCTTCCGTCAACCCCCAAAGGTGCTTACCCAGCTCCCCAGCCCCAGCCCTGCCTCTGATCACACCCACCTGTACCCACAGCACCTGCGCCTGTCCCTGAACGGCCACGGCCAGTGTCACGTACAGCACCTGTGGTTCCAGTCTGTGCTTGACATGCTCCGCCACTTCCACACACACCCCATCCCACTGGAGTCAGGGGGCTCGGCCGACATCACCCTCCGCAGCTACGTGCGGGCACAGGGCCCCTCGCCAGGTAAGATGCCGCCACCTGGCTTGTGCAATTACTCAAGAAGTTGGCCCCTGGGATGGGATGAGCCGCAGGTCTCCAGTCCCATAGCCTCAGCCGTGCCACTCCCACCCTAGCCTGGCCACAGCCATTGCAAACAGTTGGGCCATCAGGAATGGAGGCGGAAGTCGCAGCCCAGAGGCAGTCATGTCCCTAATGATTCCTGGAAAGGGGAAGGGGGCGCCCAAGAGTAGTGAAGGTGGGCGTATGGGGGAGGGGACAGGGTGGGGGGTGGGGGGATGGAAGGAGCTGGGGTTATGGATTCCCAAGTCCTGCACCAGGGAGGCTCAGTGCAAAGCTGCTGGGACCGACTAAGGGCACGGGTGCATGTGGGTGCACGTTCTTGTGGGCGTGTGCATGGGCACGCATGTGCTTATTTGTGCCTGTGTACGAATATGTGCATTATGTATACATATGCGTACATGCCCATGTGTATGCAGTGTGCACGCGCGTTGGGTGTGTGTATATGTGCACGTGTGTATGCGTGCATGGCGCGCATGTACTTGTGTGTGTGCATGTGAGCGTGTGCCATGTGTGTGCGCGCGCGCCTGCGCAGGTGCCTGTAAGCCTGTGTGTGCTCCTGTTTATGCATCGGTGCGGGTGTGCGTGCATGTGTGTCCGAGGACGTGGGCTGCAACCCGGAAAACTGAGCGTGGACCCTGGTCCCCTGTGCGATCCCGGCTTCCCTCCCGGGTGTGGCCAGCCCGAGCCCCCACTCACGCCCTGCCGCCGCCTTGTTGCAGAGCCGGGCCCTGCGCCCCCCGCCGCGCCCGCGCCCCCGGCCTGCTGGAGCGAGCCGGCCGGCCAGCACTACTTCTCCAGCCTGGCCGCGGCCGCCTGCCCGCCCGCTTCGCCCTCAGACGCCGCTGGCGCCTCCTCATCGTCCACCTCGTCGTCCTCGGCGGCATCGGGGCCCGCCCCTCCGCGCCCCGTCGAGGGCCCGCTCAGCGCGCGGAGCCGCAGCGACAGCGCGGAACGCCTGCTGGAGGCCGTGGTTGCTGCCGCCGTCGAGGAGCCCCCAGAGGCCACGCCCGGCCGCGCGCGCGCCGTGGAGAACCAATACTCCTTCTACTAGCCCGCGGCGCCGCCCGGGTGGGACACGCCAAGCTCTTCAGTGAAGACACGATGTTATTAAAAAGCCTGTTTTAGGGACTGCACCCGGCTCTCCTGTCGTCCTTTCTCCCGCAGGGAAGGCAACCAAGTCGGGGACTGCGGAGCGGACACTCAGAGACCGCCGTCTATCAGGGACCCCCGTCCAGCCCAGTGGGGCCTTACACCTGTCAGGTCCCTTGCAGCTCTGTCTCTAGTGAGACAGCGGAGGGACTCCCCATGGGGCGTCGGGCAGCACCCAAAAGAGGGTCCAACAGCAGGGGTTAAGGCTTAGGATCCGGAAGGGCCTTTAGTGGAGCTGTGAGGGAGAGAGACGGGCGCAACAATGAGAGGTGCTGGAGAGAAAAGAGGGGCATTTAGGGAACAGTGGGGGATGGGGAGCACGCCCAGGTTATGCCGAGACCTTGGATGCCAGAAGGAGGAGTCAGGGCCCCAACTAGGAGGGAAAAGCATCTTTGGACAGATGTGTGAAGTCTGGCGGTGGGGAAAGTTGGGGGCAGGATGTCTCCATCTTAGCCTTTAGGGGACTGGACAGTGGAAGAGGCTGGATCTCCCAGCTCGGTCGTAGACTTAAACTTAGAAGAAGTTTAAAGAGCCCTCCCAGCCACTGCGCTCCACTCCATTCACACCCCACCCCACCCTGTCCCATTCATACCGCATACCTACCCACAAGTAGAGTTCCAGCTGTGGCTCCCATGACCCTGGGCCCTAGAGACACTGCCTCCTGGCAAACCCAGCACCCTAGTCCCCAGGCAGTGTTCAGGAAAGATCTTGTTCCTGCCGAACCAAACCTCTGCCTTCTCCCCAGCGCCCCAGACCTGGGGTCACAGACCCACTGTCCCCTTGCCCAGGGCTGGCCTTACAGAGCTTGGGCCAGTGAGGCGTCTCTTTCTTTCCCCTTTCCTCCCTTTTCTTTTTCTTCCTTTCTTCCCTCCCTCCCTTCCTTCCTTCCTTTCTTTTTCTTTTTCTTTCTTTCCTTCTTTCTCTTTCCTCTCTTTCTTCTTTCCTCTTTTTCTTTCTTTTTGAGACAGGTGCAGTGGCATGATCTTGGCTCACTTGCAGCCTCGACTTACCGAGCTCCAACTATCCTTCCACCTCAGCCTCCCGAATATCTGGGACTACAGGCATGCACCACCACACCCAGCTAATTTTTTTTTCTTTTTTGGTAGAGACAGGGTTTCACCATGTTGGCCAGGCGGGTGGTGTCCAACTCCTGAGCAATCCTGGATGGGAAGCGATCCACCCACCGCAGCCTCCCAGAGGGCTGGGATTATAGGCATGGGCCACTGTGCCCAGCCAATGATGCATATTTCAGATCCCTGGTTAGCTAAAGCTCTCAGGGCTATAACTAAGACACGCACAGACTCTTCCTCATAAAAGGGGCACAAGCACCCTTGGGCGGCTCCCAGGGCTTTCAGCCACCCAGGCCCCATGCACAAAATCACCAGGAAGTGACAGAGCAGGGCCCCCTGCTGCCACCATGGTGAGGGAAGAAGACAAATTCAGTGCTCAGGAGAGCACCCTGCCACCTCTGCTTCCAGCACCTCCATTCAGTTGTAACTGGAGCCCTGCCACTGTGCCCTGGTGGTTTGGGGTCTATGACAGGCCAAGTGCAAGCCCCCATTCCACTCTAACAAGAACAGAGGGGGCTCTGGGCTGAGGCTTGGGCTGGGCAGAGGAACAGGGGGAGACTCAGGACTTGGACCCACTGGGCGGGTGCAGTGGCTCACGCCTGTAACCCCAGCACTGTGGGGGGCCGAGGCCGGCAAATCACCTGAGGTCAGGAGTTCGAGACCAGCCTGGCCAACATGGTAGAACCCCTCTTCTGCTAAAAATATTTTAAAAATTATCCAGGCGTGGTGGCGGGCGCCTGTAATCCCAGCCACCTGGGAGGCTGAGGCAGGAGAATTGCTTGAACACGGGATATGGAGGTTGCAGTGAGCCAAGATCATGCCACTGCACTCCAGCAGCAGAGCAAGACTTGTCTCATAAATAAATAAATGGAATTGGCACACAAAATAAAATAAAAATCAGTTCTTTCTGGGAGGCACTTCAGTTACATTTTTCTTTTTCTTTCTTTTTTTTAGGGGAGATGGTGTGACCCTCTTTTCATGGTCTTTCTACTGAAAATCAACATCAATTGAGCTTTTGCTTCCTGCTCTAGGGAAGGCTTTCTGTCCTCCTGAGCTCACCTTAGTCCCTGTTGGGGACTTCTAACTTAGAAACGTTCTGGCCCCTTTGGGGTAGAAGAAATAAACTTCCTGGGACATTGAGGGGCTCTTACATGCCCAGTATTAAGGGGCAGCAAAGTGGCTGGGTGCGGTGGCTCACGCCTGTCATCCCAGCACATTGAGAGGCCAAGGCAGGCGGATCACTTGAGGTGAGGAGTTTGAGACCAGTCTGGCCAACATGGTGAAACCCCGTCTCTACTAAAAATACAAAAATTAGCCAGGCGTATAATACTTGCTCGCAACTGGGGAGGCTGAGGCAGGAGAATTGCTTGAACCCGGGAAGTAGAGGTTGCAGTGAGCTGAGATTGTGCCACTGCTGGACGACAGAGTGAGACTCTGTCTCAAAAAAAAAAAAAAAAAAAAGCAAAGTAATGCACTAATGTGAATGTCGAGTAATGAATCTCAATCATTGTCTCCAAATTCTGTATTTATTTCTTATTTATCTTCGAGAGCAGCTTGATCTGTCGCCGAGGCTGGAGTGCAGTGGGGCAACCACAGCTCACTGCAGCCTCCATCTCCTGGGTTCAAATAATCCTTCCCACCTCAGCCTCCCAAGTGGCTGGGAATACAGGTGGATGCCACCACACCAGGCTAATTTTTTTTATTATTATTATTGGAGAGATGAGGGTTCTCTCTATGTTGCCCAAGTGATCTTCCTGCCTCAGCGCAAAATCTTTTTCCTTTTCTTTGAGATAGAGTCTTGCTCTGTCATTCAGGGTGGAGTGCAGTGGTGTGATCTCGGCTCACTGCAACCTCCACCTCCCAGGTTCAAGCAATTCTCTCGTGCCTCAGCCTCCCGAGTAGCTGGGACTACAGGTGCCCACTACCATGCCCGGCTAACTTTTTTATTTTTAGTAGAGACAGGGTTTCACCATGTTGGCCAGGCTGGTCTTGAATTCCTGACTGCAGGTGATCTGCCCACCTCAGCCTCCCAAAGAGCTGGAGTTACAGGCGTGAGCGACCGCACCCTGCCTTAAGATCCTTTAATAAGAAAAAACATGCATTTGGCAAGGTAGAAAGTTTTCTGTAGTGCTGACCTTTCCCCTAAAAGGCTCCAAGCCAGGAGTTTCTAATCTCTTTTGTGCCTCAGGCCTCTGACAGTCTGGGTAGAACTGTTATGCCCTGCACAGCATAATGTTTAAAGTGCACAAAATTAAATACATAGAGTTGCAAAGGAAACCAATTATCCTGAAATTCAGTCAAAATATTCAATGCAATTAAAAAGTAATCAAAATATTTTTTAAACTGGTGATGTGGTAATATACATGCATCTTTATTAACACTTTAAATACCAAGCTCTAATAGCAGCCCTCACAACTACTGTAATTTCAGTCACTGATGAGCATGAATGTAACAAGCTAGACATGCCGTGAAAAGATCCCTGATTTGGACAATCGCAGTAGCTCACACCGGTAATCCCAGCACTTTGGGAGGCTGAGGTGGGATGACTGCTTGAGGCCAGAAGTTCAAGACCAGCCTGGGCAACAGAGCGAGACCCACCCCACTCTGCAAAAAATACAGAAAACAGCAGGGCACAGTGGCTCACTCTTGTAATCCCAGCACTTTGGGAGGCAGAGGCAGGCAGATCACTTGATGCAGATCACTTGATGCCAGGAGTTCAAGACAAGCCTGGCCAAGATGGTAAAACCCCGTCTCTACTAAAAATACAAAAATTAGCTGGGCGTGGTGGTGAGCACCTGTAATCCCAGCTACTTGGGAGGCTGAGATGGGAGAATTGCTTGAACCTATAAGGCAGAGGCTGTGGTGGGCAGAGATTGCACCACTGCATTCCAGCCCGGGCAACAGGGCGAGATTCTGTCTCAAAAAAAAAAAAAAAAAAAGATACTCAACCTCAGCCATTAGGGAAATGCAAATTAAACCATGAAATTCCAAGACACACCTATTATCACGTCTACAGTCAGAAGCACAGGCCACCCCAGGTGTTCATGAGGACGAAAACAACTAGAATTCTCACCCTCAGCTGGTGAAAATGCAAAATGCTTAAAGCAATATGAAGACAATTTGGTAGCTTCTTAAAAAGTTAAAAATATACATACCATAGACTTCAGCCATTCCACTCCAAGATATTTAACCAAGATAAATGAAATCATATATCTACACAGAGTGCTGGACTTGCAGGTAACATTCCTGGTGGCCTTATTTGTAGTAACCCCAATCTGGAAACAACCCATGTACACATATATATATATCAACAGGTAAGTATAAGTAGAGGCCAGCTGCGGTGGCTCACATCTGTAATGGCAGCACTTTGGGAGGCTGAGGCAGGTGGATCACTTGAGGCCAGGAGTTCGAAACCAGCCATGGCCAACATAGAGAAACCCTGTCTCTACTAAAAATACGAAAACTAGCTGGGCGTGGTGGCAGGTGCTTGTAATCTCAGATACTCAGATGGTTGAGGCACGTGAATTGCTTGAACCTGGGAGTCAGAGGTTGCAGTGAGCCAAGATCGTGCCTCTGCATTCCAGTCTGAGACAGAGAGAAACTTTGTCTACAGAAAAGAAAAGAAATGGACAAGAGTGAAGGGTTTAACAAGGTGAGAGCAAACTTTGGGGGCACAAAGCCCTCTTCATTTCCTTCTTTGTAGTAATGGTTTCACGGTGCATATGTGTGTCAAATACATTTATTTATTTATGTATTTACCGAGATAGGGTCTTGCTCTGTTGTCCAGGCTGAAGGACAGTGGCGCCATCCTAGCTCACTGCATCCTTGAATTCCTGGTCTTAAGCAATCCTCCGCCTCAGATTTCCAAGTAGCTGGGACAACAGCGGCACACTGCCATGCTCAGCTTTTTTTTTTTCTTTTTTGAGGAGTCTTGCTCTGTTACCAGGCTGGAATGCAGTGGCACAATCTCAGCTCACTGCAATCTCTGCCTCCCGGGTTCAAGTGATTCCCCTGCCTCAGCCTTCCGAGTAGCTGGGACTACAGACGCCACCACCACGCCTGGCTACATTTTTATATTTTAGTAGAGATGGGGTTTCACCATATTAGCCATGATGGTCTCAATCTCCTGACCTCAGGATCTGCCCGCCTCGGCCTCCCAGAGTGCTGGGATTACAGGTGTGAGCCACCACGCCTGGCTACATGCTCAGCTATTTTTTAGTAATATTTTATAGAGACAGGGGCCGGGGGGCGGTCTTGCTATGTTGCCCAGGCTGGCTTGGAACTCCTGGGCTCAAGTGATCCTCCTGTCCTGGCTTCCCAAAGTGCTGAGATTACAGGTGTGAACAATTGTGCCTGACCCAAATTATACACTTTAAACATGCAGCATATTGTATGTCAGTTTTTCCTCAATAAAGCTAGTTAAAAAGAGGCAGGCGGATCACAAGCTCAGGAGTTTGAGACCAGCTTGACTAACATGGTGAAACTGTCTCTACTAAAAATAAAAAAGTTAGCCAGGTGTTGCGGTGCGCGCCTGTAATGCCAGCTACTTAGGAGGCTGAGGAAGGAAAATCGCTTGAACCTGGTCCAGCCTGGGTGACAGAGGGAGACTCCATCTCAAAAACAATACAAAACAAACAAATTTGAAAAGGCTGGGGGTGGTGAATTACGCCTGTAATCACAATACTTTGGGAGGCACAGGGCGGATCACCCGTGGTAGGGAGTTTGAAAAAAGCCTGACCAACGTAGAAAAACCCGCTTCTCTACTAAAAATACAAAAAATTAGCTGGGCATGGTGGTACATGCCTGTAATCCCGGCTACTCAGGAGGCTGAGGCAGGAGAATCACTTGAATCTGGAAGGCAGAGGTTGTAGTAAGCCAAGATCGCGCCATTGCACTCCAGCCTGGGTAATAAGAGTAAAACTGTCCCAGGAAAAAAAGCTGTTAAAAAGTGAAAGAAACAACGAAGGAATTATGGTATTCTTTTGTAACACTCTTGGAGAAGGCCCAATCTTGTTTCAGAAAATTAAAGCTTTCTAAGCTTTGAGTAACATTGTTATTTAAACACAGGACTTGGCCTAGTACTTTAACGCAAAGTATATAAAATTTGATAAAAAGATGTTACATAGTGCAGAGAATAAAAAATGATGAATAGTATCTCAGAAAATAGGAGAAAATAAATTAAAAACTTGGCCGGGCGCGGTGGCTCAAGCCTGTAATCCCAGCACTTTGGGAGGCCGAGGCGGGTGGATCACGAGGTCAAGAGATCGAGACCATCCTGGTCAACATGGGGAAACCCCATCTCTACTAAAGATACAAAAAATTAGCTGGGCATGGTGGCACGTGCCTGTAGTCCCAGCTACTCAGGAGGCTGAGGCAGGAGAATTGCCTGAACCCAGGAGGCGGAGGTTGCGGTGAGCCGAGACCGCGCCATTGTTGCACTCCAGCCTGGGTAACAAGTGCGAAACTCCGTCTCCAAAAAAAAAAAAAAAAAAAAAAAAGACTTTAATGTTAGTAGTAGAAAGAGCTTAGTAAATTCTAATTTAGTTTAAAATATCTGGCCAGTCGAATTGGCTCACGCCTGTAATCCCAGCACTTTGGGAGGCTGAGGTGGGTGGATCATCCAAGGTCAGGAGTTCGAGACCAGCCTGGACAACATGGCAAAACCCCGTCTCTATTAAAAATAGAAAACACTTGGGCATGGTAGTAGTCACCTGTAATCCCAGCTACTTGAGAGGCTGAGGCAGGAGAATTGCTTGAACCCAGGAGGCAGAGGTTGCAGTGAGCCCAGATCATGCCACTGCACTCCAGCCTAGGTGAAAGAGTCAGACTCTGTCAAAAAAAAAAAAAAAAAGTGTAAAATATCTGCATAAATTCATGAGCTTTTGGCTTTTAAATAAAAGGTAATTTAGGCCAGGTGCCGTGGCTCATGCCTGTAATCCCAGCACTTTGGGAGGCCAAGGCAGGTGGATCACAAGGTCAAGAGATAGAGACCATCCTGGCCAACATGGTGAAACCCCGTCTGTATTAAAAATACAAAAATTACCGGGCTTGGTGGCGGGCACCTGTAGTCCCAGCTACTTGGGAGGCTAAGGCGGAAGGAACACTTGAACCCGGGAGGCGGAGACTGCAGTGAACCGAGATCGCGCCACTGCACTCCAGAGGGGTGACAGAGTGAGACTCTGTCTCATAAATAAATAAATGGTAATTTTTCTGTACTGTCATCTGCAATGCCCTCAGCACTCTTCTGAAACCATAAAAATCTGTATTCCTATGGTCGATTTTTTTTTTTTTTGAGATGGAGTCTCACTCTGTCACCCAGGCTGGAGTGCAATGGCATGGTCTCAGCTCACTACAACCTCCACCTCCCGTGTTCAAATAATTCTCCTGTCTCAGCCTCCTAAGTAGCTGGGACTAGAGGTTCGTGTCATCACACACAGCTAATTTTTGTATTTTTAGTAGAGATGGGTTTTCATCATGTTGGACAGGCTGGTCTCGAACTCCTGGCCTTGTGATCCACCTGCCTTGGCCTCCCAAAGGGCTGGGATTACAGGCATGAGTCACTGCGCCCAGCCCCAAATTTTGATCTCTAATAAAATAGGGCCAAGGCTCTTGGAATGAGTACCCAATTCCATGTTTGAGACAGAAGACCTTAAACTGGGCCTGGACTTTCCTGCTGTCAGAAAGCAAGAGTCCTTGTAATCCTAGCACTTTGGTAGGCTGAGGTGGGAGGATCGCTTAAGGCTGGAAGTTCAAGACCAGCTTGGGCCATTAGTGAGACCCCGTCTCTACAAAAAATTTAAAAATTAGCCAAGTGCGGTGGTGCATACCTGTAGTCCCAGCTACTTAGGAGGCTGAAGTGGGAGGATCACTGGAGCCTGGTAGGTTGAGGCTGCAGTGAGCCATGATTGCACCACTGCACTCCAGCCTGAGTGACAAAGTGAGACCCTATCTCAAAAAAAAAAAAAGTATTTCACTTAGATCATCCCAAGGAAAAGATAAAAATATATATAATCAGTGGACTAAGTTTAGTTTGTAAAAGACCATGAGTCTATGATACTCAAAAGGGATAAATACTTTAGAATGTGAATATCATGGTGCTAAAATTTCCCACTGAAACTCAAAATTGCAATCCCAGTGCTCTAGGAGTCCCAAGCAGGAGGACTGCTTGAAACCAGGAGTTCAGGACCAGCCTGGGCAACAGTGTGAGACTCCATCTCAAAAAAATTTTTTAATTTAAAACTCAGCAGGGTGTGGTGGTGCATGCCTGTGGTTTCAGCAACTCAGGAGGCCAAGGCGAGAGGATCACTTGAGCCCAGGAGGTCAAGGCTGCAGTGAGCTATGATCACATCACTTCACTCCAACCTGGGCAACAGAGAGACACCCTGTCTCTAAAACAAACAAACATTTGCAATAGATGTGAAATTCCAGTGCTAAATTAGCAAGTGCAGAATTGACAGAGGAGATGGCCACAGGCTGATTCTATGGCTCCTGATCCATCTCATCTATTTTAAGTACAGGAAGGAGCTGAAAAAAAGAAAAGGGGGCCCGGGGTGGGGGTGGTGGCTCGAGTCTGTAATCCCAGCATGTTGGGAGGCTGAGGTGGGCAAACCGCTTGAGCTCAGGAGTTCAAGACCAGCCTGGGCAATATGACGAGACCCCATCTCTACAAAAAATACAAAAATAAATTTAGCCAGGCATGGTAGTGCACACCTATGGTCTCAGCTACTCTGGAGGCTGAAATGGGAGGATTGCTTGAGGCATGGAGATCAAGGGCTGCAGTGAGCTATGATCATGCCACTGCACTCCAGCCTGGGAGACAGCAAGACCCTGTCTCAAAAAA
This sequence comes from Saguinus oedipus, assembly GCA_031835075.1. NCBI lineage: Eukaryota > Metazoa > Chordata > Mammalia > Primates > Cebidae > Saguinus > Saguinus oedipus. Next base: position 58,171,153 of record CM063170.1, read on the forward strand.
AAGAAACAAAAAAGAAAAGGAATGCAGGGAAGGAAAGGGGAGGGGGGAAGGGAAGGAGAGGGGAGGGGGAAGGGAAGGGAAGGGGGAAGGGGAGGGGGAAAGAGAAGGGAAGGGGAGGGGAAAGGAAAAGGAAGGGAGGGGAGGGGAGAAAGAAGGAAAGGGGAGGGAAGGGAGGGAAGGCAGGGCAGGGCTGATACTCATGCCTGTAATCCCAGCACTTTGGGAGGCTGAGGTAGGTGGATCACTTGAGGTCAGGAGTTCAAGACCAGCCTGGCCAACACATTGAAACCCCGTCCCTGGCTGGACACGGTGGCTCACGTCTGTAATCCTAGCACTTTGGGAGGCCGAGGTGGGTGGATCACCTAAGGTCAGGAGTTCAAGACCAGCCTGGCCATCATGGTGAAACCTGATATTAAAAAAAAAAAAAAGAAAAGAAACCCCATCCCTACTAAAAATACAAAAAAATTAGCTGGACATGGTGGCACATGCTTGTAATCCCAGCTACTCAGGAGCCTGAGGCAGGAGAATCACTTGAACCTGGGAGGCGGAGGTTGCATTGAGCCAAGATTGTGCCACTGTACTCCGGCGTGGGTAAGACAGCAAGACTCTGTCTCAAAAAAGAAAAGAAAAGTGGACTGGGAGCTGTGGCTATGCTGAGTTCCTCCCAAGAAGGCAGGATGGCGGGTGGAGCTTCTCAGCCCCTCTGCAGAGCCAGGCAGGCCACCTCCTGCTGAAGAAAAGTAGACTGCTCTCTGCCTTGTGTGTGGAAAAGCTAAAGCGGCCTGTGGCTTCAGGATAGGGGAGGCCGCACTCCTAGAGTTTATCTAGGAAAGGCAGACCCAAGTATTTCCTGCGGGTTACATCACCAGCCCACAAAAAAGCTCCAGGCCAAGGTGGAAGGATCCCTTGAGCCTGGGAGGTGGAGGCTGACGTGGGCCATGATCACACCAGGGCACTCCAGCCTGGACAACAGTGAGACCCTGTCTCAACAAAGAATAAATAACAAATTTTTTTTTTTTTTGAGACGGAGTTTCGCTCTTGTTACCCAGGCTGGAATGCAATGGCACGATCTCGGCTCACCGCAACCTCTGCCTCCTGGGTTCAGGCAATTCTCCTGCCTCAGCCTCCCGAGTAGCTGGGACTACAGGCGCGCACCACCATGCCCAGCTAATTTTTGTATTTTTAGTAGAGACGGGGTTCCACCATGTTGACCAGGATGGTCTCGATCTCTTGACCTCGTGGTCCACCCGCCTCGGCCTCCCAAAGTGCTGGGATTATAGGCGTGAGCCACCGCGCCCAGCGAAACCCTGTCTTTAAAAAAAATAATAATAGGGCCGGGCACGGTGGCTCACGCCTGTAATTCCAGCACTTTGGGAGGCTGAGGCGGGTGGATCACAAGGTCAAGAGATCGAGACCATCCTGGTCAACATGGTGAAACCCCGTCTCTACTAAAAATACAAAAATTAGCTGGGCATGGTGGCGCGTGCCTGTGATCCCAGCTACTCGGGAGGCTGAGGCAGGAGAATTGCCTGAACCCAGGAGGCGGAGGTTGCGGTGAGCCGAGATCGCACCATTGCACTCCAGCCTGGGTAACAAGAGCGAAACTCCATCTCAAAAAAAATAATAATAAAAAAAAATAAGAATAAGAATAAGATAAAAAAGAATAGAAAAATGGCAAGGCATTGAGCCATTTAGAAACTCTCCCATCCGCTTACTTCTATCTTCTTTCTACCAGGGTCAAAACAGCAGCTAGTAAGGGGAAAGGAGATGGACAGGGAGTTGGTGGCAGAATCAGCCCACAATTGCCTTCCTGGAATGAGGACTCTCCTTCCTGCTACCAGCCCTCAAGGGGGAGAGACGAGAAGTGTTTTGTTTTGTTTTTTTGAGACAGAGTCTTGCTCTGTCACCCAGGCTAGAGTACAGTGCTGCAATCTCAGCTCACTGCAGCCTCCACCTTCTGGGTTCAAGCAATTCTCCTGCCTCGGCCTCCTGAGTAGCTGGGATTACAGGTGCCCACCATCATACCCGGCTAATTTTTGTATTTTTAGTAAGAGATGGGGTTTCACCATGTTGGTCAGCTGGTCTCGAACTCCCGACCTCAGGTGATCCACCCGCCTCGGCCTCCCAAAGTGCTGGGATTACAGGTGCGAGCCACCGCGCCCGGCCTGGGAAGAGATGTCTTAACGCTGCTAAAGGGATGATTCCTCTGTGGTACCCTAGGGGGTGAAACCATGCATGTCTCTATATCAGCCATGTAGGCAAGGCCTAACCACAGCTGACCTAAGCCTTGGTGGAATACTCTGTGGGCTTCCCAGAACGTGATAATTTAGGAAGATAGGCTGCCTTCCTCTCTTCCAGGAAGGCTGTCATGAGGCAGTTTCTTATCACCTCCCAGGATCTTTTTTTCTCTTTTTCCTTTTTGAGACATGGTCTCACTCTGTCGCCCAGGCTGGAGTGCAGTGGTGTAGTCACGGCTCACTGCAGTCTCAACCTCCTGGGCTCGAGCAATCCTCCACCTCCGCTTCCTGAGCAGCTGGGACCACAGGTGTGCCCCAACACACTTAGCTAATTTTTTGATATATATATATATATATTTAAGACAGGGTTTCGCTCGCTCTGTCACCCAGGCTGGAGTGTAGTGTCATCACCGTGGCTTAGTGTAGCCCCGACCCTTCAGTTTAGCAATTCTCCTACCTCAGCCACCCAAGTAGCTGAGACCACAGATACGCACCACCCCACCCAGCTAATTTTCCTTTTCTATTCTTTTTTTTTTTTTTTTTGAGATGGAGTTTTGCTCTTGTTACCCAGGCTGGAGTGCAATGGCGCAATCTCGGCTCACTGCAACCTCCGCCTCCTGGGTTCAGGCAATTCTCCCGCCTCAGCCTCCTGAGTAGCTGGGATTACAGGCACGCGCCACCATGCCCAGCTAATTTTTTATGTTTTTAGTAGACACGGGGTTTCACCATGTTGACCAGGATGATCTTGATCTCCTGACCTCATGATCCACCTACCTCGGCCTCCCAAAGTGCTGGGATTACAGGCGTGAGCCACCGCGCCCCGCCCTCCTTTTCTATTCTTTGTAGAGACAGGGTGTTGCTATGTTGCCCCGGCCGGTGTCAAACTCCTGGCCTCAGGAGATCCTCTCACCTCAGCCTCGCAGAGTGCTGGGATCACAGGTGTGAACCACCGTGCCTGGCCTGGAATTGATTCTTAGCAACAGAGTGTAACCCGTGTGGCATTGTCATCTATCCCTTTTTGATTCACTGTCGCTCTGTGGAACACAGGATAAAGGGCGCTGACACCTTTGCCGACCTCGCCGTTGCTGTCTATGTAAATAATGAACAGCTTGAATCTAAAAAGAGCTTGTTGCTTCTCTGCAGATGGAGTCTCACTCTGTCTCCCAGGCTGCAGTGCAGTGGCACGATCTCTGCTCACTGCTATCTCTGCCTCCGGGTTCAAGTAATTCTCCTGCCTCAGCCTCCCGAGTAGCTGGGATTACAGGTACCCGTCATAACACCAGGCTAATTTTTGTATTTATAGTAGAGACAGGGTTTCACCATGTTGGCCAGGCTGGTCTCAAACTTCTGACTTCGTGATCCACCCACCTTAGCCTCCCAGAGTGCTGGGATTACAGGTGTGAGGCATGGCATCCGGCCTACATTGCCTCCTTGAAATAAGAAATATTTTAGAGACTGTGTCTTCTCCTAGGAAGCATAGGAATTTTGTGCTTTGTTCTTGCTCTGTCACCCCGGCTGGAGTACGGTGGTGCAATCTTAGCTCACTGCAACTTCCACCTCCCGAGTTCAAGCAATTCTCATGCCTCAGCCTCCCAAGTAGCTGGAATTACAGGCATGCACCACCACGTCCAGCTAATTTTGTATTTTTAGTAGAGACATGTTGGCCAGGCTGGTCTCAAACTCCTGTCAAGCAGTTTGAGGCCTCAAACACCTCGGCCTCCCAAAGTGCTGGGATTACAGGTGTGAGTCATCGAACCCAGGCTTCTGTTGTTTTGTTTGTTTGTTTGAGACAAGGTCTTGCTCTGTCGCCCAGGCTGGAGTACAATGGTGTGATTATAGCATGCTGCAGCCTCAATTTCCTGAACTCAAGTGATCCTCCCACCTCAGCCTCCTGTATAGCTTGGACTACAGGCACGTGCCACCATGGCTGGCTAATTTTTGTGTTGTTGTTTTTTTGTAGAGACAGGGTTCAGTTATGCTGCCCAGGCTGATCTCCTTGGGCTCAAATGATTTGCCCACCTCTGTGTGTAACACCCTCCATGGGCACTGAGGAAGGAGAACTGTTCAGATCCCAGGAACAATTAGTGCCTGAAGAATATCTTAGTTTAAAGTATTATTACTCAGCAATTTCCTTTATATAGTCCTTTATATATAATCACATATTAGTTTATAGAATTAGTGCCTGAAGTATAACTTACTGCTTACATATATCTAGCTTATATAATCATACTTAGTACTTACATTTGGCATACTTAGTTCTATGTAATCTTTCTATATAATTATATAGGTATTGTAGTCGGAGCTGTACCGACACATTTAGTGCTGATTTATAGAATCCTTCCATATAACCATATAGTATTTGTAGTAGGAGGAATGCCTAGAGCAGTCACAGAACAGAAGCAGTCCATGGGAAAACAGCCAGACGAGGACAAGAACCAAAGACCCAGGCAGCGGCAACCCTGCCTGAAAGGGCATACTCTGCATGGCAGGCTTGGAGCAGGAGCCCCTCCTCCTGAGAAAGGAGTTGCAGTACCTTCCATCCGGTTCCTGTGGAAAGTAGGCCTCAGGCCTGAGATCCTGGAAGTAACCGAGGGAGAAGAACCCCTCTGGTGTGACCAGTCACGGCGGCTGTACACCCTGTCAGCCTTTTCTCACTTCTGTGCTGGCTCAAATCATCCTCCCATAAAATATCTTAGAGAAGAGCACAAGTCTGTCAGCCCCACTGCATTGGCTTACAGTATCCTTCTATTAGAAATCCTTATATTAGAAATCTATTAGAAGTCAGCTGGGTGTAGTGGCTCACGCCTGTAATCCAAGCACTTTGGAGGCTAAGGCGGGTGGATCACCTGAGGTCGGGAGTTCAAGACCAGCCTGACCAACATGGTGAAACCCCATCTTTAAAAAAAAAACAAAAAAGAGAAATTAAAAAAAAAGAAAGAAATTTTTTGAAGTCTCCAGCCCCCAGATAAGAAGTGTTGTGCATGACGCCTGTTGCACACAGCCCACCTCCTTGCCTCGGTGACCTAATGTGGGTGGACCCCTTTTCTGTACACGACCCTCACTACTGTGCACGGCACGGCCCCGTACTGCACAGGGCCCACCTCTCTGACCAAGTGACATAATGGGGTGGCCCCCTCGCTTGTAACTCACGTGATTATTTATGCCCTATTACTAAGCCTATAGATGATGACCCTGCCCCCTGCTTGTACCTAATAAATACAGATGCCTCTGGTCATTTGGGGCTCTCGCTGATCTCCGCTTACAGGTGGCGTGCCCCCCAGAGTCCAGACGCTCTTTTTTTTTTTTCTTGAGACGGAGTTTCGCTGTCGTTACCCAGCAGACTGGAGCGTAATGGCACGATCTCGGCTCACCGCAACCTCCGCCTCCCGGGTTCAAGCAATTCTCCTGCCTCAGCCTCCCGAGTAGCTGTGATTACAGGCACGCACCACCACGCCCAGCTAATTTTTGTATTTTTAGTAGAGACAGGGTTTCACCTTGTTGACCAGGATGGTCTCGATCTGTTGACCTCGTGATCCACCCACCTCAGCCTCCCAAAGTGCTGGGATTATAGGTGTGAGCCACTGCACCCGGCAAGATGCTCTTAACCAGTTCTTCAGTGTCCTGTCTCTTTACTTCTCGGATCCTGCACCTCAGCACAGCATAAGGGACACCCCAAGACACTGCGGGGCCCAACAGCCCTGCCCGCCTCGGCCTCTCAAAGTCCTGGGATTACAGGCATGAGCCACCACATCCGGCCCCTGATTTGAGAGTTTTTTCTTGTGAACCGGGAGTAGAAAGGTTCCTTCGGTGAGTACCCAGGATTGCCAGTTTGCATCTGTTCTCCCTTCCCTTGGCAAGCCACAAGGAAGAAAACACCACAAAGCAATTTCCTAACGACGGATGCCAAAATGAAACAAATAGCCAAACAGTGTGTGAAGTCAGCGGTGCGATTAGACACAGTGGTTTACTATTCCTAGGAGAACATACCCTAAGGATGAAAGAACTACAAAGAATTTTCCACAGCATTCAGTCGCCATGCTGTTAGCAGTAGTATTGGTGTGACTATTTTGAACTTTTTCCTTTGAGATGGAGTTTTGCTCTTGTTGCCTGGAGGCTGGAGTGCAATGGTGTAATCTCCGCCCACTGCAACCTCCACCTCCTGGGTTCAAGTGATTCTCCTGCCTCAGCCTCCCAAGTAGCTGAGATTACAGGCATGTGCCACCACGTCTGACCAAGACACAAATTGTTTTGTTTTTTTTTTTGAGACGGAGTTTCGCTCTTGTTACCTAGGCTGGAGTGCAATGGCGCAATCTCGGCTCACCATAACCTCCGCCTCCTGGGTTCAGGCAATTCTCCTGCCTCAGCCTCCTGAGTAGCTGGGATTACAGGTGTGCGCCACCATGCCCAGCTAATTTTTTGTATTTTTAGTAGAGACGGGGTTTCACCATGTTGACCAGGATTGTCTCGATCTCTTGACCTTGTGATCCACCCACCTCAGCCTCCCAAAGTGCTGGGATTACAGGCGTGAGCCACCGTGCCCAGCAAGATACAATTGTTTTTTTTGAGACAATGTCTCACTCTGTCATCGAGGCTGGAGTACAGTGGGGTGATCTCAGCTCACTACAAACTCCACCTCCCAGGATCAAAGCGATTCTCCTGCCTCAGCCTCCTGAATTGCCGAGACTACAGAGGAGCACCACCACGCCCAGCTAATTTTTGTATTTTTAGTATAGACAGGGTTTCTCCATGTTGGCCATGCTGGTCTCGAACTCCTGATCTCAGGTGATCCGCCCGCCTCGGCCTCCCAAAGTGCTGGTATTACAGGTGAGAGCCACTGCACCCAGCAAGATACAACAATAAAGCAAAGTTAAAACCCTGATTTTACACTTGAACCCAGCAGAGGTTGCAGTGAGCCAAGATCGTGCCGCTAACTTCAGCCTGGGTGATAGAGCAAGACTGTTTCTCAAAAAATAAATGAAATAAATTAATAAATAAATAAAGTCCTATGGCCGTAAGTGGAAAAGATTGGTGTGTACACTCTAACATATTTACTCTCCAGCTCTGTCTATGAAAAGGTTCAGAAACTCCAGCAATGACCCCGTAGTCATACCGCCCCTGGTGCCTGATTATGGTCTTTCAATACTATTTCTCACGGAGGAATTAGAGCTCCCTGGAGAAGTGGCTGACTTCAGGTTAGTGCAAGAAATGGGGAAAATGAGCTCAGAACATCTAGTCATGCCGGAAATCAAAGGCAGACCACCGAGATCTTTCTAAAAGGGCACAGGAGTTGATTTAAAGGAGCCTCTATTGACCCAAGAGGCGGCACTCTGAGCCTTAGAAAAGAATATTGATGCAGGGCGTGGTGGCTCACGCCTGTAATCCCAGCACTTCGGGAGGCCGAGGCGGGTGGATCACCTGAGGTCAGGAGTTTGAGACCAGACTGGCCAACATGACGAAACCCCATCTCCACTAAAAATTCAAAAAAATTAGCTGAGCATGTGGCTGGCCCCTGTAATCCCAGCTACTCAGGAGGCCGAGGCAGGAGAATTGCTTGAACCCAGGAGGCGGAGGTTGCAGTGAGCTGAGATCAAGCCATTGCACTCCAGCCTGGGCAATAAGAGTGAAACTCTGTCTTGGGGGAAAAAAAAAGAAAGAAAGAAAAGAATATTGACAGCAATAAATTAAAACACATCAAATAGGCTGGGCACAGTGTAATCCCAGCACTTTGGGAGCCTGAAGTGGGAGGATCACTTGAGACCAGGAATTCAAGGCCAGCCTGGGCAACATAGTGAAACCTCATCTCTATAAAAAATAAAAACAAAACAAAACAAATTTGTATTATGGTCGGACGTGGTGGTTCATGCTGGTAATTCCAACACTTTGGGAGGCCAAGGTGGGTGGGTCACTTGTGCTTAGGGGTTCAAGACCAGCCTGGGCAACATAGTTAGATTCTGTGTCTATAAAAACAAAAACCAAAAAAATATCGATCTGTATATTGGTATCTCTTTTTCCTCATCTTGGTTCCTTTTCTCTACAAAAAAAGTATAAAAATTTGCCAGGAGTGGTGGTGCACATCTGTAGTCCCAGCTACTTGGGAGGCTAAGATAGGAGGATCGCTGGAGTTCAAGAGTTGGAGGCTGCAGTGAGCTGTGATTGCACCACTGAGCTCTAGCCTGGGTGTCAGAGCAAGACCACATCTCTAAAAACAACATACACACACACACACACACACACACACACACACACACACACACACAATATAATTTCAGTCTAGTCCAGAGAAAATATCAGACAAGCTGGGCATGGTGGCTTCATGCCTGTAATCCCAGCATTGTGGGAGGCTAAGGCAGGTGAATCATTTAAGGTCAGAAGTTTGAGACCACCCTGACCAATATGGTGAAACCCCATCTCTACTAAAACTATAAAAATTAGCCAGAAATGGTGGCAGGCACCTGTAGTCCCAGCTACTCCGGAGGTCAAGGCAGGAGAATTGCTTGAACCCAGGAGGCGGAGGTTGCAGTGAGCTGAGATCGTGCCATTGCACTCCAGCCTGGGCAACAGAGCAAGACTCTGTCTCAAAGAAAAAAAAAATCGCTGGGCGTGGTGGCTTACACATGTAATCCAAGCACTTTGGAGGCCAAGGCGGGCGGATCACCTGAGGTCGGGAGTTCACGACCAGCCTGACCAACATGGTGCAACCCCGTCTTTTAAAAAAAAATTTAAAAAGAAAAAAAATCAAATTCCAATAGAGGGACATTCCACATCAACTAGCCTTAAAAAAAAAAAAAAAAAAGGGGGACATTCCACAAAATACCCAACCAGTACTTCTCAACACTGTGAAGGTCATTAGAAGCAAGGAACATCTGAGAAACTGTCCCAGCCAAGAGGCAGATGAGAAGACATGATAATGAACGTGATACGGTGTCCCGGATGTTCACATTAGAACAGAATTTTCCCGTCAGAATGCCCCCATTACAGAGAGAGCACCAGACAACGGGATAATAGGATGACTTACCCATTGTGGTCAGAAAATATACTCAGTATGATTTCAGCCTTTTGAAAAGTATTAAGGTTTGTTTTATAGCCCAAGCATGTGGTCTATCTTGATGACTGTTCCAGTGCTTTTGAAGAAAATGTGTATTCTGCTGCTGTCGGGTGAAATGTTCTATAAATGTCCATTAGGGGTTGGGCGCAGAGGCTCACCCCTGTAATCCCAGCACTTTGGGAGGCCGAGGCGGGCGGATCACCTGAGGTCAGGAATCCAAGACCAGCCTGGCCAATATGGCGAAATCCCATCTCTACTAAAAATACAAAATTAGCCGGGCGTGGTGGCAGGCACCGATAGTCCCATCTATTCAGGAGGCTGAGGCAAGAGAATCGCTTGAACCCGGGAGGCAGAGGTTGTAGTGAGCCAAAATGGCGCCCCTGCACTCCAGCCTGTGCAACAGAGGAAGACTCTGTTTCAAAAAAAAAAAATAAAGTAAATTAGGTCAAGTTAGTTGAAAGTACTGTTCAGATCTTCTATATTCTTATAAATGTTCCTGCCTTCTTTTTAAAAAATCAATTGCCGAAGGCTGGATCGGTGGATCATGCCTCTAATCCCAGAGTTTTGGGAGGCAAAGGCAGAGGGTTGCTTGAGGCAAGGTGTTTAAGACCAACCTTGACAATATAAAGAGACCCTGTCCCCAATAAAAATTAAAAAATTAACCAGGCATGGTGGGTCATACCTGTAGTCCCAGCTACTCAGAAGGCTGAGGTGGGAGAATCTCTTGAGCTCAGGAACGTGAAGCTGCAGTGAGCCATGGTAGATAGTACACTACAGCACTGTGAGAGCCTGGGCGACAGAACAACACGCTGCTTCTAAATTTTAGAAATTAACTAAGGCCGGGCTTGGTTGCTCACGCCTGTAATCCCAGCACTTTGGGAGGCCGAGGCGGGGGATCACCTGAGGTCAGGAATTCGAAACCAGCCTGGCCAACATGGCGAAACCCCATCTCTGCTAAAAATACAAAAAATTAGCAGGCATGGTGGCTCACGCCTGTAATCCCAGCTACTCAGGAGGCTGAGACAGGAGAATCGCTTGAACCTAGGAGGCGGAGGTTGTAGTGAGCTGAGATCACGCCATGGCACTCCAGCCTGGGCGACAGAGCAAGACTCTGCCTCAAAAAAATAAAAATTAAAAAATTAACTTTTTAAAAACAGATAAAATCCAATATGAGGGAACAGTGTTAAAGTGTCCAAATGTGATTGTGGGTTTGCCGGGTTGTTTAGTTCTGCCAGGTTGTTCTCCTTATCTGTTGAGTACCGCTATTAGACCAGACACATTGAGGGCTGCTGTGTCTTTCTGCTGCATTGACTCTTATGAAAAACATGTCCGTCTTTTGCTCTGGTAGTACTTTTGGCCTTATAAACTACTTTGTTAATAATTTAGCCACAGCAGTTTTCTTTTTTTTTGAGACAAAGTTTCACTGTTGTTACCTAGACTGGACTGCAATGGCATGATCTTGGCTGACCATCATGCACCATGTTGGTCAGGCTGGTCGTGAACTCCGCCTCCTGGGTTCAGGCAATTCTCCTGCCTCAGCCTCCCGAGTAGCTGGGACTACAGGCGCGCACCACCATGCCCAGCTAATTTTTGTATTTTTAGTAGAGACGGGGTTTCACCTTGTTGACCAGGATGGTCTCAATCTCTTGACCTCGTGATCCACCCGCCTCGGCCTCCCAAAGTGCTGGGATTACAGGCGTGAGCCACCACGCCTGGCCTATGTCTGCATTCCTATTTATTTATTTATTTTATTGTTTGTTTATTTATTTATTTATTTTTTTGAGATGGAGTTTTGCTGTTGTTACCCAGACTGGAGTGCAATGGCGCGATCTCGGCTCACCGCAACCTCCGCCTCCTGGGTTCAAGCAATTCTCCTGCCTCAGCCTCCCAAGTAGCTGGGACTACAGGCACATACCACCATGCCCAGCTAATTTTTGTATTTTCAGTAGAGACGGGGTTTCACCTCGTTGACCAGGATGGTCTTGATCTCTTGACCTCGTGATCCACCCACCTCAGCCTCCCAAAGTGCTGGGATTACAGGTGTGAGCCACTGCGCCCGGCCTATTATTTATTTTTGATATGGAGTCTCGCTCTGTCACCCAGACTGGAGTGTAGTAGTATGATCTCAGCTCACTGCAACCTCTGCTTCCCAGGTTCAAGCAATTCTCCTGCCTCAGCCTCCCTAGTAGCTGGGATTACAGGCGTGGGCCACCATACCCGGCTAAATTTTGTGCTTTTAGTAGAGACAAGATTTCACCATGTTGGCCAATCTGGTCTTGAACTCATGACTTCAAATGATCCACCTGATCTTGTGATCCGCCCACCTCGACTTTCCAATAATTTTTGCATTTTTTAGTAGAGTCGGGGTTTCACCATGTTGGCCAAGCTGGCTCGAATTCCTGGCCTCACCTCCAACCTTAGAGATTATATTTCAACATGAAATTTGGAGGGTCAAAATCCATACCACAGGGTGGGCGCCATGGCTCACGCCTGTAATCCCAGCACTTTGGGAGGCCGAGGCGGGCAGATCACCTGACATCAAGAGTTCAAGACCAGCCTGGCCAACATGGCAAAACCCCGTCTCTACTAAAAATTAAAAAAATTAGCCAGGCATGTTGGCAGGCACCTGTAATCCCAGTTATTCAGGAGGCTGAGGCATGAGAATCACCTGAACCTGGGAGGCAGAGGTTGCAGTGAGCCGAGATCACGCCACTGCACTCCAGCCTCGGTGACAGAGCCAAGACTCTATCACACACACACACACACACACACACACACACACACACACACACACACACACACACACAGAAAAGAAACTGAACTCAGAGAGGTTAAATAATCTGCCCCGGGTCATACAGTAGTAAATGACAGGACCAGGATTCTAACATAGTGTCTGACTCCAAAGCCTATATTCTCTTGCATTTTGATTTTTATTTTAGAATCGGGGGTACATGTGCAGGTTTGTTAGAAAGGTATATCTCAGTCACATCTCAATTCAAGATGATCTGGGCCAGCCAGGAAGACAGAGGTGTCCCTACAGAAGGAAATTCAGTAAGGAGAACTGTTATGCCTCTCATGTGGCCCTCACCCGTGCTGCAGCAGCTTCAGGTGGGAAAGGTCCAATTCCAGAGAGTGTGAGTTGCTCAAGCTGCAAATGAGTCAGCAAGGGGTGGAGGGTTTTCAAATGAAAAGCGTGCAAACCCAGAGCCCCAGGAAAGGGAAGTGATATCCAACCCTGCCCCCATCTCACTGGTCTGTGATCACACTTGAACTTCTGTTTTCTGTACAGTTCTGCTTTGCCTTGGGAAGAGACCTGCATGAAGTTGAATGGGGCCAAAGGAAAGACAAAAGAGGCATAAATGAGCTCTGAAGGGTCCCTGGGCAACAGAGAAGGGAGAGGCGAGGGCAACTGCAGGGCGGAAGGAGGGCCCAAGGCATAAAGGACTTTAAGCCAAGGAGTTGGGTTACCTAGTGACATCATAGCATGGTAATTAAGAACACAGGCTTAGGCTGGGCGCGGTGGCTCATGCATGTTAATGCCAGCACTTTTCAAGGCCAAGGCAGGCAGATCAGGAGGTCAGGAGTTCAAGACCAGCCTAACCAACATGGTGAAACCCCATCTCTACTAAAAATATAAAAATTAGCCAGGTGTGGTGCCTGCCTAGGTGCATGCCTCTAATCCTAGCTACTAGGGAGGCTGAGGCAGGAGAATCACTTGAACCCAGGAGGTGGAGGTTGCAGTGAGCCGAGATCGCACCATTGTACTCTAGCCTGGGCAACAAGAGCAAAACTGGGTCTCAAAAAACAAACAAACAAACAAACAAAAATAGCACCAGCTGAGCATGGCAGCTCTTGCTGGTAATCGCACTTTGGGAAGCCAAGCAGGGGCAGATCGCTTGAGCCTGCAGTGAGCTATGATCGTTTGCGACATTGCATTCCAGCCTGGGTGACAGAGTGAGTCCCTGCCTCAGAAAAAGAAAAAAAAAGTATCTACTAAGACTTTCACTTCCTGTAAGGGCACATTAAGTATCTCCAACCCACCCACTCAGTGAGTAAGATAGGAAAGCTGGTCAAAATGTATTTTTAAAAATCTGCTTAAGGCATTGTCATGCTAAGGAGGTATTGAAGAATTATGAGGTTACAGCCTGAAGGGAGAAAAAAAAATCTAGAGAGGTGAGCCAGCATTTCAAACTACTTTTTCCTGGCATTGTCTGCCAATGTAGAAGAGGTGGATGAATGTCTAAAAGGCAGAGAAGGCTTTTGACAGCCTTGTTGGGCTAGGAAACAATTGTTTGAATACAGGACCTGCCAAGACAAGGGGCCCTATTAAAGTCTCTGTGCTTTGGAGTGAAACGCAAAAGAGGCTGCATCCTAGGAATCAGAAATAGACCAGAAAACCAGGCGCGGTGGCTCACGCTTGTAATCCCAGCACTTTGGGAGGCCGAGGCAGGCAGATCACCTGAGGTCAGGAATTCAAGACAAGCCTGGCCAGCATGGTGAAACCCTGTCTCTACTAAAAATACAAAAATTAGCGGGTCATGGTGGTGCGTGACTGTAGTCCCAACTGCTTGAGAGGCTGAGACACGAGAATTGCTTGAACCCGGGATACAGAGTGAGCCGAGATCATGCCACTGCACTCCAGCGTAGGTGACAGAACGAGACTCTGTCTCAAAAAAGAAGAGAAAGAAATAGATCAGGCTTCACGCGGATTGAAGTCCAGCTTCTAATCATCTTAGTTCCTGAAATTGAATGAAAGTAAAGATAGATTCATAGATTGCCAGCACCCTCAAGCACAGCAATGTGTATCCTGGCAGAAGCCAAGTTAAATTATCTCTGAAGGTAGTTAATATAATGCTAAATTTAAAAAAATATATCAAGGTTTAAAGGGTAAAAAGAAACTCTTCCTCAAGATAAAGAGTAACTCTTCACGGTAACAAAAAGATAAATTCACCAGAAAGATATATAAGAATTATAAATTTGCATGTACCTGATAATATTGTCGTAAAACACATAAAGCAAAAATCAACAGCTCTGTAATTTATAGACTAGCTAAATCCAAAACTAGGGAAATTTTAACACACTTTTCAACAGAAACTGACAAAATAGTTAGACAAATAATTAGTAAGGATATAGAAGGTTTGAACAACTTGGCTGGCACAGTGGCTCAAGCCTGTAATCCCAGCACCTTGGGAGGCCAAGGCGGGTGGATCACGAGGTCAAGATATCGAGACCATCCTGGTCAATATGGTGAAACCCTGTCTCTACTAAAGATACAAAAAATTAGCTGGACATGGTGGCGCGTGCCTGTAATCCCAGCTACTCAGGAGGCTGAGGCAGGAGAATTGCCTGAACCCAGGAGGCGGAGGTTGTGGTGAGCTGAGATCGCACCATTGCATTCCAGCCTGGGTAACAAGAGCGAAACTCCGACTCAAAAAAAAAAAGAAGGTTTAAACAACTTAATCTGTGGACATGGATGGTCACAGCGTCATGATGGACCTGGCTTGTATCCTCTCATGAGAACCAATTTTTAAAATTTCAAGACTTTTGCAAAGCAGCTGATATCATGCTAGCAGCTTGATATTGAGCACTGTAGGAATATTTATATCATAGTATGATAGCCAAATTCTACCAATCACACTTTTATCCCCTTCCCCTATGAAGCCAGTTCGTTTTTTTCTTCTTTTTTTTTTTTTTTCCTGATCATAATAAAGCCAAACAGAAGTCTTTTCTTTTTTTCTTAGAGATGGAAATCTTAGCTGGGTGTGGTGGCTCACACCTGTAATCCTAGCACTTTGGGAGGCCAAGGTGGGTGGATCACCTGTGGTCAGGAGTTCAAGACCAGCCTGGCCAACATGGTGAAACCCTGTCTTTTTTTTTTTTTTTTTTTTGAGACGGAGTTTCGCTGTTGTTACCAAGACTGGAGTGCAATGGCACAATCTCGGCTCACTGCAACCTCCGCCTTCTGGGTTCAAGCAATTCTCCTGCCTCAGCCTCCCGAGTAGCTGGGACTACAGGTGCACTACCATGCCCAGCTAATTTTTGTATTTTTAATAGAGACGGGGTTTCACCTTGTTGACCAGGATGGTCTTGATCTCTTGACCTCGTGATCCACCCGCCTTGGCCTCCCAAAGTGCTGGAATTACAGGCATGAGCCACCGCGCCCGGCCGAAACCCTGTCTTAAAAAAAATTAATAAGCATATCACTGCACATGGAAAACTATCTAATTGTAGATTACAAGGTCGTTTCAAGTACACAATAAACATTTACAAAAATTATGCACGGGGACCAACAAATACAAAAACAAACTTAGAGGTATATATGTAGATATATGTATGTGTGTATATATATACCTCTAAACTGCCTAGGTTCCACAGGAAGCAGAGCAGAGGAAAGAGCTTGCAGGCAGGTAATTTATTCTGGGGGTAGTCCCAGGAAACAGAAGTGCATGATCCAGAGATTGAAAGAAGGAAGGAGGGAAAGCACTACAGAGCGTCATCACTGTGAGTAACTGGGCTTAATCATACTGGAATCTGCACTGAGATCAAGCCCTGAGGGGCTGTGTATACTGTGCCTCATAATTCCCCACCCAGAATAGGAGAGGGGAATCTTTTTCCATCATTTCTTTTCGCCCATGGCTTAAGAGTCGCCACACGTGTTGTTAAGACTTCCTTGCACTAACCAGGTAAGGTGGCTCACGCCTGTAATCCCAACACGGGAGGCGGGAGGATCGCTTGAGCTCTGGAGTTTGAGATCAGCCTGGGCAACATGGTGAGATTCAAGTTTTTGGTTTTTTTGAGATGGAGTTTTACTCTGTCAACCAGGCTGGAGTGCAATGGTGGGATCTCAGCTCACTGCAACCTCCACCTCCTGGGTTCAAACAATTCTCCTGCCTCAGTCTCCGGAGTTGCTGGAATTACAGGTGTGTACCACCATGCCTGGCTAATTTTTTTGTTTTTGTTTGGTTTTTGTATTTTCAGCAGAGACGGGGCTTTGCCATGTTGGCCAGGCTGGTCTCAAACTCCTGACCTCAGGTGATCCACCTGCCTCAGCCTCCCAAAGTGCTGGGATGACAGGTGCATGCCACCGCACCTGGCCACGTCGCATCTTCTTTGCCCTGGGTCTGAAGAGATGACGTAGGAGATCCCTTGCCCACCAGTCAGATGCATTTTGCAAGCCCTTGAACGATGGTGCTGGCAGAGGTACTGCAGGTAGAAAAGGCAAGTCCATTTCTGGTGTAGTATCAATTAGAGCAAGACCAATCAATGCCCCCGCTCCCAGGATGAAAGGTCACCGATGTAATCAACTTACCCCAAAGAGGCTGACTGGGCTCAAAGGATCGTGCTGTATCATGGGTCATTCAATCCAGGCATTCAGTGGCAGGAGTAAATATATCAGCCTTAACGAGAGGGAGCCCCTGCCGTCATGCACATGCGTAGCCTTCAGTCCTGCCCACGGCCATTCTGCTCATGGACCAATTGCACAGTCACTGGAGTGGCTTAGGACAGACACTGCATGACCTCCATAGACAAGCTATCTCTTTTTTTTTTTTTTTTTGAGACAGGGTCTCACTCTGTCACCCAAGCTGGAGTACAGTGGCAAGATAATCACTTTTGGAGGCTCACTTGTGCTCAGGAGGTTGAGACCAGCCTGAACAACAGAGCAAGACCCCATCTCTACAAAAAATTTAAAATTAGCCAGGCATGGTGGTGTGCTCCTGTAGTCCCAGCTACTCAGGAG
Organism: Saguinus oedipus; assembly: GCA_031835075.1. Classification (NCBI taxonomy): domain Eukaryota; kingdom Metazoa; phylum Chordata; class Mammalia; order Primates; family Cebidae; genus Saguinus; species Saguinus oedipus. The sequence goes on from CM063170.1 coordinate 58,188,173, forward strand.
GCTGAGGTGGGAGGTTCACTTGAGCTCTGGATGTTGAGGCTTCAGTGAGCTACGATTGCACCACTGCCCTCCAACCTAGGTGACAGAGCGAGACACTGTCTCAAAAATAATTATAGCTGGGAGCGGTGACGAGTGCCTGTAATCGCACTTTGGGAGGCCAAGGTGGGTGGATCACCTGAGGTCAGGAGTTCGAGACCAGCCTGGCTAACATGATGAAACCCTGTCTTTACTAAAAATACAAAAAAATTAGCTGGGCATGGTGGCGGGCACTTGTAATCCCAGCTATTCAGGTGGCTGAGGCAGGAGAATAACTTGAACCCAGGAGGCAGAGGTTGCAGTGAGCCAAGATTTCGCCAAGATTGCACGCCAGCCTGGGCAATAAGAGCAAAACTCCATCTTGAAAAAAAAATAATAACAATAAGTAAACCAATAAATAAAAAGAAATGTGGGGGCTTCAACCACATTGGCCTCTGGCTTTCAAAAGCCTGTCACCCTCAGAGGGGACAAGGAGCTGAAGGCTGAACTCCTTCCCAGAGCAACCTAGACAACTGGGGCTATCGCCCCTGCAACCTGGCAAGTCCACATTGTGAATTAGGTCAAGTTTATTGAGGTACAATGTTCATAAGATTAAATCCATCCTTTAAAAGTATATGGTTCAGCCGGGCGCAGTGGCTCAAGCCTGTAATCCCAGCACTTTGGGAGGTTGAGGCGGGTGGATCACGAGGTCAAGAGATCGAGACCATCCTGGTCAACATGGTGAAACCCCGTCTCTACTAAAAATACAAAAAATTAGCTGGGCATGGTGGCGCGTGCCAGTAATCCCAGCTACTCAGGAGGCTGAGGCAGGAGAATTGCCTGAACCCAGGAGGTGGAGATTGTGTGAGCCGAGATCGCACCATTGCACTCCAGCCTGGGTAACAAGAGCGAAACTCCGTCTCAAAAAAAAAAAAAAAAAGTATATGGTTCAAGGCCAGGCATGGTGGCTCACACCTGTAATCCCAGGACTCTGGAAGGCTGAGGCAGGAGGATTGCTTGAGCCCAGGATTTTGAGACCAGCTTGGGCAATGTAGCAAGACCCCATCTCTAAAAAAAAAAAAAAAAAATTAGCCAGGCGTGGTGCTGTGAGCCTGTAGTCCCAGCTACACAGGAAGCTGGGGTGGAATAAATAAATAAATGTATATGGTTCAATAAGTTTGATAAATATGGATGACTGTTTAACTGTCACCACAATTCAGATATAGAATATTTTCATCATCCACATAATATGCAGAGAGGCCAGGTGCAGTAGCTCACACCTATAATCCCAGAGCTTTGGGAGGTTGAGGCAGGAGGATCACTGGAGGCCAGGAGTTTGAGACCGGACTTTCAATATAGCAAGACATCATCTCTACCAAAATAATAATAATAATAATAAAATTTAAAAAAAATTAGCCAGGTGTGGTGGTGTGCACCTATAGTCCCAGCTATTCAGGAGGCTGAGGCAGGAGGATCAGTGGAGCTCAGGATTTCGAGGCTGCAGTGGGCTATGGTCGCGCCACTGCACTCCAGCCTGGGCAACAGAGTGAGACACCATCTCAAAAGGAAAGAAGGAAGGAACGGAGGGAGGGAGGGAGGGTGGCGGGAGGGAGGGAGGGGGAAATATTTCCATTACTCAAGAAAGTTCCCTGAGGCTCTTCCAAGTCAGTCCCCTCCTCCTACTTGGCCAGAGGCAACTGCTGTTCTGTTTTCCATCCTTATCATTTTGGCTTTTCCAGAACATCGAGTAAATGGAACCATTCAGGTTGTGGCCTTCTATTAATAGATCTGACTTCACTCACTAAGCATAATGCATTTGAGGTCTATCTGTGTAGCTGCAAGCCTCAAGAGGCTCTTCCTTCTCTTTTCCTTTTCTTTTTTTTTTTTTGAGATGGGGTCTCACTCTGTCGCCCAGGCTGAGTGCAGTGGTATGATCTCCGCTCACTGCAACCTCCACCTCCCAGGTTCAAGGGATCCTCCTGCCTCAGCCTTCTGGGTAGCTGGAATTACAGGCACGCACCACCACACCCAGCTAATTTTTGTATTTTTAGTAGAGACAGTGTTTCACCATGTTGGCCAGGTTGGTCTCGAACTCCTGACCTCAAGTGATCCTTCCCCACCTTGGCCTCCCAAAGTGCTGGGATTACAGGCAGGAGCTATTGCGCCTGGCAAAAGCTCCTTTTTTGTTATTGCTAGTAGTATTTCCCTGGAGGGCTAGATCACAATTTGAAGGACATATGGGTCGTTTCTAGTTGTTGGCAATTATGAATCAAGCTGCTGTCTGTATTCACATACAGGACAGTCAGTCAGCATCTATTCTTATTTCTCTAGTGAAAGCACCTAGGAGGGAGATTGCTAGGCTGCATGCTAAGTGTATATCTTTATAGGAAAGTGACAAGCCAGGTGTGGTGGCTCAAGCCTGTAATCCCAGCACTTTGGGAGGCCGAGGCAGGAGGATTGCTTTGAGCCTAGGAGGTTGAGCCCAGCCTGGGCAACATAGCAAGACCCCATCTCTAAAAAAAAAAATTAAAATTAGCCAGGTGCGGTGGTGTGCACCTGTGGTCCCAGCTTCTCAGGAGGCCAAGACAGGAGGATCACTTGAGGCCTGGAGGTCGACGCTGCCATGAGCTACAATCATGCCATTACACTGCAGCCTGGGCAAGCAGGGAGATCCTGTCTCAGGAAAAAAAAGAAGCAAGAACAAGTAAAGTGACAAACTCTTTTTCGTAGTGAGTGCATTTCACCTGTTTTCAGCTCCATTGGTGAACGTATTCTCTTGTAAAATGCAGGACCACTGCGGAAACATCATTGATTCACCAATTCAGTGCGAAACTCAAATGATGCAACTTTTGTAAAAAACTTTACTTTTTGGCTGGGCACGGTGGCTCATGCCTGTAATCCCAGCGCTTTGGGAGGCCAAGGTGGGCAGATCACAAGTTCAAGAGATCGAGATCATCCTTGCCAACATGGTGAAACCCTTTCTCTACTAAAAATACAAAAATTAGCTGGGTGTGGTGGCACATGCTACTCGGGAGGCTGAGGCAGGAGAATTGCTTGAACCTGGGAGGCGGAGGTCGTAGTGAGCCGACCTTAGTGAGCTGCACTCCAGCCTGGCGCCTGGTGACAGAGCGAAACTCTGTCTCCAAAAAAAAAAAAGAAACTTTACTTATTTTTTGAGATGATGTTTCGCTCTTGTTGCCCAGGCTGAAGTGCAATGGTGCCATCTCAGCTCACCACCACCTTCCAAGTTCAAGTGATTCTCCTGTCTCAGCCTCCTAAGTAGCTAGGATTACAGGCATGTGCCACCATGCCCAGCTAATTCTGTATTTTTAGTAGAAATGGGGTTTCTCCATGCTGGTCAGGCTGGTCTCAAACTCCCAACCTCAGGTGATCTGCCCACCTCGGCCTCCCAAGGTGCTGGGATTACAGGTGTGAGCCACGGTGCCCGGCAAGCTTTGCTCTTTTAGTATTTTAAGCATCAACCACTACTCGAAGGATTGAGATAGGAGTGCCCACTCCTGTAGGGTGACCAACTGTCCAGGCTTTCCCAAGACTCTCCTGGTTTTAGCACTGAAGGTCGCACTTCCTGGGAAACCCTTCAGTCCTAGGATCAAAGTAAGACAGGTGTGGTCACCCTGTTATTTTTATTTTATGTTATTTTATTTTTATTTATTTATTTATTTATTTATTTGAGACAGAGTTTCGCTCTTGTTACCCAGGCTGGAGTGCAATGGCACGATCTCGGCTCACTGCAACCTCCGCCTCCTGGGTTCAGGCAATTCTCCTGCCTCAGCCTCCTGAGTAGCTGGGATTACAGGCACGCGCCACCATGCCCAGCTAATTTTTTGTATTTTTAGTAGAGATGAGGTTTCACCTTATTGACCAGGATGGTCTCAATCTCTTGACCTTGTGATCCACCCTCCTTGGCCTCCCAAAGTGCTGGGATTACAGGCGTGAGCCACTGCGCCTGGTCTATTTTTATTTTACTTTATTTTATTTTAGAATGGAGTCTCGCTCTGTCCTCCAGGCTGGAATGTAGAGACGCAATTTCAGCTAACTGCAGCCTCTGCCTTCCCAGGCTCAAGTGAGTCTCCTGCCTCAGCGTCCCAAGTAGCTGGGATTACAGGTGCCCCCCACCATGTCTGGGTAATTTTTTTTTTTTAAAGATGGAGTTTCACCATGTTGGTCAGGCTGGTCTTGAACTCCCAACCTCAGGTGATCCGCCTGCCTTGGCCTCCAAAGTGCTTGGATTACAGGTGTTAGCCACCACACCCGGCCTTGTTTTTTGTATTTTTAGTAGAGACGGAGTTTCACCATGTTGGCCAGGCTGATCTCGAACTCCTGACCTCAGATCATCCACCGTCTCGGCCTCCCAAAGTGCTGGGATTACAGGCATGAGTGTCAGGCACGGTGCTGGGCACTGCACGTCCCTACGTCATTTTACCTATGGCCAATGTCAAGGTAGGTTCGCTTGTGCCCATTTTGTGCATAAAGAAACAGCCTTAGAGAGGTTAGGTTGCTTGTGTAAGCCCAGGGTAGGTGGCACACGGTCTACCAGTCTGCAAAGCACTGGTATCTTCCAGCTCATCGTCCTTGCTCCTTGGGTGCCCAGTTCTGGGTCCTAGGAAAGGGAGATTAAGACGCCCAGTGGCAGGAACTGGGTGGGGATTTGCTGCCCTCTTGTGGCAAAAGGGACAGAACCCTGGGTGTGAGACTTCGAGGTGGCTTTTCATCCCTGGGAGCGGGACCTCAAATCTGACCTCAGCCCTAGGAAGGTGTCACATGAGTGGCTCCCGCCAGGGTGTGTGGTGGCCCTGTCCCATCCGGGAGTCACACAGTCACTTAGGCTGTCACAGACCCAGGGCCAGACTGCTGAGTTTGAGTCTGTGTGGCCCCGAGTCAATTGCTTTATCCTCTGGGCCTCCGTTCCATCTCAGTAAAATCAGAATGACAGCCTGGGCAACATAGCAAGACCTCATCCCTACCAAATAAATAAATAAAAGATTCACTGAGGCCAGGCATGGTGGCTCACACCTGTAATCCCAGCACTTTGGGAGGCTGAGGCAGGTGGAACACCTGAAGTCAGGAGTTCGAGAGCAGCTGGCCAACATGCTGAAAACCTGTCTCTATTAATAACACAAAAATTAGCCAGACATGGTGGCAGATGCCTGTAGTCCCAGCTACTCAGGAGGCTGATGCCAGAGAATTGCTGGAACCCTGGAGGTGGAGGTTGCGGTGAGCCAAAATTGTGCCATTGCGCACTCCAGCCTGGGTGACAAGAGCGAAACTCCATCAAAAAAAAAAAAATTAGCTGAGTGTGGTGGCACCAGCCTGTAGTCTTAGCTACTCAAGAGGCCAAGGCTGATGAATTGCTTGAGACCAGCCTGGGCAACATAGCATATCTTTACAAAAAATGTAAAAAGGCCGGGCGCGGTGGCTCATGCCTGTAATCCCAGCACTTTGGGAGGCCGAGGCGGGTGGATCACGAGGTCAAGAGATCGAGACCATCCTGGTCAACAAGGTGAAACCCCGTCTCTACTAAAAATACAAAAATTAGCTGGGCATGGTGGTGCGCGCCTGTAGTCCCAGCTACTCAGGAGGCTGAGGCAGGAGAATTGCTTGAACCCAGAAGGCGGAGGTTGCGGTGAGCCGAGATCGTGCCATTGCACTCCAGTCTGGGTAACAACAGCGAAACTCTGTCTCAAAAAAAAAAAAAAGTAAAAAATTAGCTGGGTGTGGTGGTGCATGCCTGTAGTTCTAGCTTCTCTGGACACTGAGGCAGGAGGATCCCTTGAGTTCGAGGATACAGTGAGCTGTGTTGGCACCATTGCACTCCAGCCCGGTCACAGAGTGAGACCCTGTCTATTGAAGAATATATATCTGGGCCGGGCACAGTGGCTCATACCTGTAATCCCTGCACTTGGGGAGGCTGAGGCGGCTGAATCATAAGGTCAGCAGTTCAAGACCATCCTGACCAACATGGTGAAACCTCGTCTCTACATGTTAGACGAGGTTAACATACAAATTTTACAAATTTACAAATTTGTAAAACAAACAAATATTAGCCGTGCCTTGTGGTGCACGCCTGTAATCCCAGCTACTCAGGAGGCTGAGGCAGGAGAATTGCTTGAACCTGAGAGTCGGAGGTTGCAATGAGCCTAGACCATGCCACTGTACTCCAGCCTGGGCGACAGAGCGAGACTCCATCTCAATTAAGAAAAAAAAAGAAAAGAAAAACATATATCTGATGATAAATATGTCCACAATTTAGACCAGGCTTAGACACTGAAGTTATCACCAGCTTCTTCACACCCACACGCCTTAATTCTCTCGTCTTCATGCATGTATTCACTTCATTCATTCAATTAGCTTGCATCCAGCAAATATCTGCCAAGCACCAGCTCTGTGCCAGACCCTGAGGCTGGGAGTGCCAGGGAGTCCTTTACCAACCGGAGAGACACTGCCGTGCACTCCTGGCTCTGTGGCTTTTCGATAGTCTATGCCCTCACATATTCATTCATTCATGAAGTGTCCATTGATTGATTGAGTGTTCATTCATTCTTTCTCTTAATGTCCTTATTCATTCATTCACCCATCACTTGCTCATCTCACTCACACATCTCTTCAGGCTTCACTTATGTTTTCATTCCTTTATTCTCCAAGCATTCTGGAAGTACCCACTCTACACCAGACCAGGATTAGGCGCTGAGATGCTGGCCCAGCCCACCCCACCAAGCCTGTGGGGAAGCAGATGGTGAGGACATAGTGGTAACTACTGTGTCAGTTATTGAGATTCAGAGCTGGGGGCGGGGGCGGGCACCAAGAAGGGAGAAATTTACTTCCTGGAGACGGTGGGGTGGGGAGGGGCAATCTGAGAAGGCTTCCTGGAGGAGGTAGCATTTTGGCCAAGTTGAGAAGCCTGTGTGGGAGTTCCCCAAGGAGGAAAAGATGCTTTGTTTTGTAGATGAAAATTTTTGTTCTGTGGAGTGTTTGGGGAAAAGTGAGGTAATGGTTGCTAGGGTGTGTGATGCTGGGTGACTTCCCGTGCATGGCCCCACCCAGGCCAAGCCCTCCCCAGCTTCCAGTGACAGATTTTGGCCACTAAGGACTTTCGACCCTGGGCTGCTAGAAAACCACCCACTATCAGGTAGCCAGGCACGACCTTTGGAGAATACACACAGCACCCTCCAAGTACCATCCACTTGTTTACCTGTTCTTCTGCCTGGGGACTCAGTAGGAAGGTGGTCCTGTCCCCAGGAGCCCACGTCCCTCCGGCAAGTGTTTATTTTATTTTTATTTATGTATTTATTTTGAGACAGAGTCTTGCTCTGTTGCCTGGGGGGACTGCAGTAGGGTGATCTCAGCTCACTGCAACCTCCGCCTCCTGGGTTCAAGCAATTCTCCAGCCTCAGCCTCCTGAATAGTTGGGATTACAGGCATGCACCACCATGCCCGGCTAATTTTTGTATTTTTAGTAGACATGGGTTTCACAATGTTGGCCAGGCTGGTCTCGAACTCCTGACCTCACGTGATCTGCCCGCCTTGGCCTCCCAAAGTGCTGTGATTACAGGCATGAGCCACCGCACTGGGCTTTCGTGGTCACGGAATGGTTTTGTGTGATGTTGGTGTCCTGGAAATTACTTATGTTTGACAAGAGAACACCAAGACCCAGCTGTGAATGTCTGGCCAGCTCTCAGTGAAACAGAACAGGAATGGGACAGAGCTTCTCCTTTACGTACTTTCTCTTTTTCCTTCTCTTGTCCCACCGATCACAAAACCCACAGCATTACCTTGCTGATGACATACCTGCTAACCCCAAGGCTTTAGTAATACAAATAGCCATTCTTCTCTGCTCTCACATTTAATCAGGCCTCTTATTTGAAGAATTCCAGAGAGGCCTTAGGAGAGATCCAAACATCGAATGAAGCTTGCAGTGTCCCACCTCGGGAAGGAATGCGGAACTACTGATTGATAGCCTTGTTGCCACTGGCCAGATCACCAGGTGACTCAAGATAACCATGGCAACCAGATATGGGACCTGCAAACCCTCACCTGCTTTGCCCAGCCCAGCCTGCATACCCTACACCTGATGTCAATGCCCATGCTTTTCCTCATAAAAAAAAATTCCCACTGGGGCCGGGCGTGGCGGCTCAAGCCTGTAATCCCAGCACTTTGGGAGGCAGAGGCAGGAGGATCACAAGGTCAAGAGATCGAGACCATCCTGGCCAACATGGTAAAACCCTGTCTCTACTAAAAATACAACAATTAGCTGGGCATGGTGGCATATGCCTGTAGTCCCAGCTACTCGGGAGGCTGAGGCAGGAGAATTGCTTGAACCCAGGAGGCGGAGGTTGCAGTAAGCCGAAATCGTGCCACTTCACTCCAGCCTGGCACCTGGTGACAGAGTGAGACTCTGTCTCAAAAAAAAAAAAAAAAAATTCCCACTGGTTTTTCTACAAGTCAGCTGGAGGATGCCTCCGCTTCTGCTTCCATTGTCTCCCCTGCAGTCGAGCACAAGCTGTGAAAGCAGCACCTTGTCTGGGAATCTGCTTGGATCTCTGTTAAGCTTCATTACAAGGGGAGCCAAGGTGTGAGCAAGGGCTTTGCCTTCTCTCTCTCTTGCTCTCTCTCTCTCTCTTTTTTTTTTTTTTGAGATGGAGTCTCACTCTGTTGCCCAAGCTGGAGTGCAGTGGCACGATCTCAGCTCACTGCAACCTCCATCTCCTAGTTTCAAGTGATTCTCCTGTCTCAGCTTCCCAAGTAGCTGGGATTACAGGCGTGCACCACTACTCCCTGATAATTTTTGTATTTTTAGTAGAGACAGGGTTTCATCATGTTGGCCAGACTGGTCTCGAACTCCTGACCTCGAGTGATCCACCCATCTTGGCCTCCCCAGGCATAAGCCACCATGCCAGCGCTTTCTCTTTCTTAACGTCAACTAAACAAAAAATCAGGCTTTTAAAAAATTAAAGTTACTTTTTTAAAATCTTACTGAGGACTGCAACCAGGGAAAGTCTTTCACAGTTTGTTAAACTGCTTCAAAACAGAGTTTCAGCACACATTTATATTTATATACAGTTTATATAAAAACATTTATATACAGTTGGTGGTCCCCTGCATGTGCTCAGAAGTTATATCAGACCAGGCACGGTGGTTCATGCCTATAATTCCAGTATGAACCACCATGGGAGGCCGAGTGGGAGCGGGGGGCAGATCATATAAGGTCAGGAGTTCGAGACCAGCCTGGTCAACATGGTGAAATCTCATCTGTACTAAAAATACAAAAATTAGCTGGACATGAGGGGCTGCCTGTAATCCCAGCTACTCGAAGGCTGAAGCAGGAGGATTACTTGAACCCAGGAGGTAGAGGCTAAGTGAACCGAGATTGTACCACTGCACTCTATCCTGGGGGCAGAATGAGACTCTGTCTCAAAAAAAAAAATTATCAAATGTGCTCACAAGTTACAATAGAGCAAAATTTCATCAAGGCTTGGTTGTGAGGGTACATCTATATACATTATAGAGGACTTGACTGGGTATGGTGACTCACGTCTATAATCTCCGTCAGCACTTTGGGAGGCCCAGGTGGGAGGATCGCTTGAGCCCAGGAGTTCAAGACCAGCCTGGGCACCACCACAACACCTTGTCTCTAAAAAAAACTAAAAATAAAAAAATTAACTGGGTGGGGTGACATGCACCTGTAGTCTCAGCTACTCAGGAGGCTGAGGTGGGAGGATTGCCTGAATCTGGGAGTTCAATACTGCCGTGAACTATGATCACGTCCTTACTTCAGCCTGGGCAACCAAGTGAGACCCTGTCTCTTAAAAAAAAAAAATTATAGAGGCATAATCATTAATCCTGTCAGAGATTATGTACAGGAAGAGGCAAGGTCATTATTGAGCTCGTCTTTTCATTTTATTTTTTTGAGACAGTCTCGTTCTGTCGCCCAGGCTGGCGTGCAATGTCGCAATCTGGTCTCACTGCAGCCTCCACCTCTCAGGTTCAAGGAATTCTCCTGCCTCAGGTCCCCCAGTATCTGGGATTACAGGCACACACCACCACCACCAGCTAATTTTTGTATTTGTATTTATTTATTTATTTGGAGATGAGGTTTCACCATGTTAGCCAGGCTGGTCTCGAACTCCTGACTTCAGGTGATCCACCCACCTCAGCCTCCCAAAGTGCTAGGATTATAAGCGTGAGCCACCACGCCCGGCTAAATTTTGTATTTTTAATGGAGATGAGGTTTCCGTGTTGGTCAGGCTGGTCTCAAACTCCTGACACCCCGTGATCCGCCCGCCTCGGCCTCCCAAAGTACTGGGATTACAGAGGTAAGCCACTACGCCCGGCCTGAGCTTGTGTTTTCTAATAATGCAGTGATTCAGGCAAGAGAGGTAGGAACCTGCGTTCTCTCTCTCCTGCTTATTGTTCAGGGCGTTATCGGAGAGGACTGTGCTCAGTCACTGAGTCACGGCCTTTGTGAAATCCTGCTTGCAAGCCGAATGAGCAGATGTGGTTCCTTAGGTTTGCTACTTTGTCTTATTACGAAGGCTCATTCATTGGCAGAGGTGTATTTGCAGGGGGCCGGGTATAGAGTAATTGGAGGACAAAGGAGGCAGGCTCAGTCTTCAGGGAGCTCAGTGACATGTCTGCGCTGTCTTATGTAAACAGGAGATGGTCAGAAATGGAGGAGGGGTGACCAGATCCAAGTAAGGGCCAGGACAAAGCCTGGAGGCGAGGAGAGCCAAAGGGGAGGAAGTGCCGAGAGCGTCAGCAGGACTGCGAGGTGGCACGAAGACGCCCGTGGGGACTGGAGAGGCCGGCTGGGGCCAGGCTACTCAGGCACGGAGGGCCACCTCCCCTCCAGGGACGTGAGTGTCTAGCGGCACTCATTTGTTGTTCAGGAACAGGGAACGAAAACCCACAGCTTTGATCACAATAACCCACGCCGGCCTTGGGCTCATGAATATTCAGCAGGCGGCTTCCGGCTTGCAACCCCGCCTCCGTCCCCTCTTTGTGGAGACTGCGCATGCGTCGCCGGCGCGCGGCTCTGTCATCATACTTCCGCGCCGCCGCCGCCGGAGCTCGCTGGGAGAACAGCACTGGTGTCATGGCGAGCTCTGCCGCCTCCTCGGTGCGACCGCCGAGGCCCAAGAAAGAGCCGCAGACGCTCGTCATCCCCAAGAATGCGGCGGAAGAGCAGAAGCTCAAGCTGGAGCGGCTCATGAAGAACCCGGTGAGATGAGGCTCGGGCTCTGCGGCCCGTCCAAGGCCCACCCCTTCCTCTGTTGCGCCTCTGGTTTCCCCGCGGTCCATCTTCCCCGCCTCCAATTTCAGAAACTCAGGATCTGACCCTCCCAGAGCAGTCTTTGGAGGGAGGAGGCTGTCCTAGAGATAGTGAACTTCCCGTCTGTCCTTGTGTGAGAGTCCAGCTTGAATGAAGGCACGGTGGAGCGGCTTCCGTGCTCTAAGACCCCTTCTAGTTTAACTTTCTGTGAACAAAAAGCGTTAGACTGAAAACGTAGAATTTGTGCGTTAGCAAAGGGTATATTCTAAACGACACTGATCGTTAGAGAGACAGTAGCCAAGACGTTTGGAGCGAGTCACTCCTCTCCCACACCCCCGCCGGGTCTCGGTCTCCTGGATCATTAAGACAACTGAACGAGAGAAGGTCCTTTATATCTTTTTTTTTTTTTTTTAAATAGAGACGGGGTTTTCACCATGTTGGTCAGGCTGGTCTTGAACTCCTGACTTCAGGTGATCTGCCCGCCTCGGTCTCCCAAAGTGCTGGGATTACAGGCGTGAGCCACCGCGTCCGGCCGTCCTTTAACTAGAAAGGCTCGACTCTTCTCCCCTAGTAGTGTTAAAGTTGGCGGTTTCCAGCTGGAAACTATAGCTTAGGTTTATCAGTTCTGCTCCGGTAAATGTAGCCCTCGGAAGGTGTGGACTGTGTTATGCCCAAGAGTACATAGGATGAAAAAAGCCCCGGTAGACGGAAGAACACAAAATCAGCTCTGAGCCCAAGTAGCAAAGAGATCCTGCTTCATTAGTCCAATTAAAATTCTTTGTTCATAGAGATGTAATTTGGGCTGGGTGCTTTGGGAGGCCAGGTGGGAGGATGGCCTGAGGCCAGGAAGGAGTTCAAGACCAGCCTGGACAACATAGTGGGTTCCTGTCTGTACAAAAACTAAAAAATTGCCTGGTGCGGTGGCATTCACCTGTAGTCCTAGCTACCCTGGAGACTGAAGCAGGAGGATCACTTGAGTCCAGGAGTTCAAGGCTGCAGTGAGCTATGATTGCATCACTGTGCTCCAGCCTGAGGGACAGACCAAGAGCCCATCTCTAAGAGAGAGAGAGAGAGATGTGATTTTGTCATCAGGTTTATATTTAGAAATGCTTTCATGTTTAAATGTTGCAGGACAAAGCAGTTCCAATTCCAGAGAAAATGAGTGAATGGGCACCTCGACCTCCCCCAGAATTTGTCCGAGATGTAATGGGTAATGTCTTTGTGTGTGTGTGTGTGTGTATGTGTGTGTAAATATAATTTAAAAAAATTTTTTTAATAGAGATGGGGTGTCACCATGTTGTCCAGGCTGGTCTCGAACCTCGGGTGATCCACCCATTTTGGCCTCCCAAAGTTCAGGGATTACAGGTGTGAGCCACCGCGCCCGACCATAATTTTTTAAGGTAGATATAAAAACCCTATAGTTAGTATTTGTTAAATCTCTGAGGAGAGGAAAGGTTGGAGTGCAATGACACTATCTCTGCTCACTGCAACCTCCGTCTCCCAGGTTCAAACTATTCTGCTGCCCCAGCCTCCTAAGTAGCTGGGACTATAGGCTCGTGCCACCATGCCTGGCTTATTTATTTATTTATTTTTGAGATGGCGTTTTGCTGTTGTTACCCAGACTGGAGTGCAATGGCAGGATCTCGGCTCACTGCAACCTCTGCCTTCTGGGTTCAAGCAATTCTCCTGCCTCAGCCTCCCGAGTAGCTGGGACTACAGCCGTGTACCACCACGCCCAGCTAATTTTTGTATTTTTAGTAGAGACGGGGTTTCACCTTGTTGACCAGGATGGTCTGGATCTCTTGACCCGGTGATCCACCTGCCTCGGCCTCCCAAAGTGCTGGGATTATAGGTGTGAGCCACCACACCCGGCCACCTGGCTAATCTTTTTATTTTTAGTAGAGACTGGGTTTCACTGTGTTGACCAGGCTGGTCTTGAACTCTTGACCTCAGGTGATCCACCTGCCTCGGACTCCCAAAGTGCTAGGATTACAGCTGTGAGCCACCGTGCTCGGCCATCTTCTGCATTATTCTTAATAATGCATTGTGGTTTTTTTATAAATAGAAATCGTTTTATTATTTTGTTGGATCATAAATTAACATATCTATAGTCATACCATGGAAATAGTGCAAGTTTAGTTCCAGGCCACCTAGTTAAAGTGAGTGTCGCAGTAAAGGGAATCTGTATACAAATTCTTTGGTTTCCCAGTGCGTATACAAGTTTTGTTTATATTCTACTATAGTTTGTTTAATGTTCAGTAGCATATCTTTAAAAAGCAATGTAGGTTGGGTGCAGTGGCTCATGCCTGTAATCCTTTAGGAGACCAAGGCAGGAGAACCGCTTGAGTTCAAGACAAGCCTGGGCAACATAGCAAGACCTTATCTCTACTAAAAATTTAAAAATTAGCCGGGCATAGTGGTGCATGCCTGTGGTCCCAACTACTTGGGAGACTGAGTAGGAGGATTGCTTGAGCCCAGGAGGCCAGGGCTGCAATGAGCTGTAATCGTGCCACTGCACTCCAGCTTGGGTGACAGAGCAAGACCCTGTCTCGAAAAAAAAAAAAAAAAGCTTAAGAAAAAACACAAAATATGGTTGTTCTAAATATATTATTTTGTAAACCCCTTTTTTTCATTTAATGTATTGTGGACATCTTTTCAGCTCACTAGAAATCTGGCATGTCAAATGTGAAATCATGGAGGAGATGCGAAAGTCACTTAACCACAGCGTGCTCCTCCTGATACTGTATTTGAGTGGGACTTTTAGTGACTTCACATTCAACATTCATATAACAAATAATGACATCCATAATATGCCAGGTACTGGGCCAGTTCTGGATGCAGTGGGAAGAAAGGAGGGCATGGTCCCTTCCACGACTTCCACTTTTTGTTTCTTTAGTCCCCTTTGATTAAGGGTGGCCTGTATTGGTATTTAATCTGGAACTTTGGACTGTTCTGGCTACAGGTTCAAGTGCTGGGGCTGGCAGTGGAGAGTTCCACGTGTACAGACATCTGCGCCGGAGAGAATACCAGCGACAAGACTACATGGATGCCATGGCTGAGAAGGTCAGTGAGCTAGGAGGCTGGCTGAGCTACCATGTTTGGGCAGTGTGCTTGTACAGCCTTTAGAAAAAAGCATTTGGGGGTCAGGCGCGGTGGCTCAAGCCTGTAATCCCAACACTTTGGGAGGCCGAGGCGGGTGGATCATGAGGTCAAGAGATCGAGACCATCCTGGTCAACAAGGTGAAACCCCATCTCTACTAAAAATGCAAAAATTAGCTGGGCATGGTGGCGCTTGCCTGTAATCCCAGCTACTCAGGAGGCTGAGGCAGGAGAATTGCCTGAACCCAGGAGGCGGAGGTTGCGGTGAGTCAAGATCGCACCATTGCACTCCAGCCTGGGTAACAAAAAGCAAAACTCTATCTCAAAAAAAAAAAAAAAAAAAGAAAAAAAAGCATTTGGGGAAGCCGGGCTCAGGGCTCATGTCTGTAATCACAGCACTTTGGAAGGCCAACATGGGCAGATCACTTGAGGTCAGGAGTTCGAGGCAATCCTGACCAACATGAAGAAAACCCGTCTGTACTAAAAATGCAAAATTGTCAGGGCATGGTGGTGTGCGCCTGTAATTCCAGCTACTTGGGAGGCTGAGGCAGGAGAATCGCTTGAATCTGGGAGGCGGAGGTTGCAGTGAACCAAGATCACACCATTGCACTCCAGCCTGGGCAACAAGAGGGAAACTTCATTTTGAATAAAAAGAAAGGAAGAAAAGAAAAAAGCATTTTAGGAAGAATAAAATACAGTTGATTGTAGCTAGTGTGAGGTGCGCAGCACAGAATGCAGAGTCCAGGTAACCCCTCGGTCAGAATCAGAACAGCAAGATGCCCACACTAGGAGAGGGATGGGGAGCAAGAGTCTTCCTTGTGTATGAAAGGGCACAGCCGAGGCCTCTCTTCCCTCTAGGCCATTTGCTATGTGATAGAATAGCAAGTGGGATCCCCACACCATTTAAGTTGTTATTTCTCTGTCATTCTCCCTCTTTTTAGCTGGATGCCTAGATACAGTTAGCTGTGCATTTGGTGTGAACGGCAGGTGCTTTCCCTACTGCGGAAGTGCATATAGTATCTGCCTCTTGGAGCATTTGATTTTCCTAACTCTGGAGCTGGCATTTCTTTGTGACAGGTGTCAAATAACAGACTATTGTAAGACTATTAATCTCTAATAATTATGGATTATTTGAGAATTGCTTAAGAAACCATATTTTGGGAGAGGTATTGTTTCTTCAGACAGGGTCTGGCTCTGTCACCCAGGCTGGAGTGTGGTGGCACAACTTGGTTTACTGCAATTTCCACCTCCCAGGCTCAAGCAATTCTCATGTCTTGGCCTCCCAAGGAGCTGGGATTACAGGTGTGCGTCACCACACACAGCAAATTTTTGTATTTTTAGTAGAGATGGGGTTTTGCTATGTTAGCCAGGTTGGTCTCAAACTCCTGACCTCAAGTGATTCACCTGCCTCGGCCTCTCAAAGTACTGGGATTAGAGGTGTGAGCCACTGCACCTGTCCTGCCTGTCTTTCTATTAATAGAAATCAAAGCTGGGTGTGATGGTGTACCAGGTGCCACCTGGGTGGTACTTGTCTCTTCTGTCTTTTTGTACTTTTGAGACAGAGTTTTGCTCTTGATGCCCAGACTGAAATGCAGTGGTGCAATCTTGACTCGCCGCAACCTCTGCCTCGCTGGTTCAAGTGATTCTCCTGCCTCAGCCTCCCAGGTAGCTGGGAGTACAGACATTTGCCACTGTGCCCGGCTAATTTTGTGTTTTTAGTAGAGACGGGGTTTCTACATGTTAGTCAGGCTGGTGTTGAACTCCTGACCTCAGCTGATCCACCCACCTCAGCCTCCCAGAGTGCTGGGATTACAGGCGTGAACTACCATGCCTTGCTGATCGTCCTTTTTTATTTTTTTTAAGATGGGGCTTCACCATTTAGGTTGGGCTGGTCTTGAACTCCCGACCTCAGGTAATCCGCCCACCTTGGCCTCCAAAGTGCTTTGATTACAGGTGTCAGCCACCACTCCTAGCCTGGTCTGTCCTTTTTAAATTGGAGAACGAAAGTACCTCCAGAAATGCCCAGAAGACAAGTGCCTCTCATCCCTGCTACAGAGGAGGCTGAGGTGGGAGGGTCACTTGGCCCCAAGATTTCAAGTCCCACCTGGGCAACAGAGTGAGACATCAAATGTTATTTGGCTGCTTCCTTTTGATTTTCCAAATGTACACCTGACTTTTCCTAATGAGGGTAAGGGATTGTTCCCTCTTACTAATCTTATAACATGCACCCCAAAAAAAGTCCCATTCCTCAGTATGGCCAGGGTGTCTTTTTTATTTTTATTTTTATTTTTTGAGACAGAGTCTTTTTCTGTCTCCAGGTGCCAGGCTGGAGTGCAGTGGTGCGATCTTGGCTCACTGCAACCTCTGCCTCCCAGGTTCAAGCAATTCTTCTGCCTCAGCCTCCCAAGTAGCTGGGACTACAGGCGCCTGCCACTACACCCAGCTAATTTTTGTATTTTTAGTAGAGACAGGGCTTCACCATGTTGGCCAGGATGGTCTCGATCTCTTGACTTCATGATCTGCCTGCCTCAGCCTCCCAAAGTGCTAGGATTACAGGCGTGAGCCACCACACCCGGTCATGGTGCCTTTTATTTCATAGAGTATGTTAGTGCACCTTAGAGAGGTTCAGATGCTTTTTCTTGAGATGGAGTTTCACTCTTGTTGTCCAGGCTGGAGTGCAATGGCGCGATCTCAGCTCACCACAACCTCCGCCTCCTGGGTTCAGGCAATTCTCCTGCCTCAGCCTCCGGAGTAGCTGGGATTACAGGCACGTGCCACCATGCCCAGCTAATTTTTTGTATTTTTAGTAGAGACAGGGTTTCACCATGTTGACCAGGATGGTCTCAATCTCTTGACCTCGTGATCCAGCCACCTCGGCCTCCCAAAGTACTGGGATTACAGGCGTGAGCCACCGCGCCCAGCTATTTTTTTGTGTTTTTAGTAGAGAAAGGGTTTCAGTATGTTGGCCAGGCTGGTCTTGATCTCCTCCTCAAGTGATCCACCTGCCTCAGTCTCCCAGAGTGCCAGGATTACAGGTGTACGCCACTGTGCCTGGCCAGATATTACTTTAAAAGGAAAAAGAAAAGCATGCATAAATATGAAACCCTGTTTAATGATATGCATGCTTAAATGCTCAAGAATGGAACATCCTGATGTCTGTAGCTTACTTTGAAATACACCAAAAAAAAAAAAAGAAGAAAGAAAAGATGAATTGTTAGATGAATAGAGCTCTGGGAGGGAGGAATTATAATTTTCTCCATTTTATAGATAAGGAAATTGAGGCTTGGAGATAGAGGACTGCTGGGAAGACATATACCAATAGAGGTGTGGGTAGATGAATAGGTGTGTGATTAAGAAAATCTAGCAGAACAGGAATTGTTGAGTCAAGAGCAGTGGATATATGTGCTATATAATTCTTTTAACTTTTCCGTTTGAAATTTTTCAAAATAAAACATTAGGGAAAAGTTATTTATTTATTTGTTTGTTTATTTAATGTTTTTTTTTTTTTTTGAGATGGAGTTTCGCTGTTGTTACCCAGACTGGAGTGCAATGGCACAATCTCAGCTCACTGTGACCTCCACCTCCTGGGTTCAAGCAATTCTCCTGCCTCAGCCTCCTGAGTAGCTGGGATTACAGGCACGCACCACCATGCCCAGCTAATTTTTGTATTTTTAGTAGAGACGGGGTTTCACCTTGTTGACCAGGATGGTCTCGATCTCTTGACCTTGTGATCCACCCGCCTCGGCCTCCCAAGGTGCTGGGATTACAGGCGTGAGCCACCGCGCCCAGCCCATTAGGGAAAATTTAAACCAAAGAGGCAGTCAGGATACAGAAGAAAATATGTAAGAATTTATTGGAATGGCCAAAATTTTAAGTTAGAAAAGAAATCTGCTTTTGGGGGCCAGGTGTGGCGGATCACACCTGTAATCCCAGCACTTTGGGAGACCAAGGCAGTGGATCACTTGAGAGCAGGAGTTCAAGACCAGCGTGGCCAACATGGTGAAACCCCATCTCTACTAAAAATACAAACATTAACTAGGCGTGGCGCACACCTGTAATCCCACCTACTCAGGAGGCTGAGACAGGAGAATTGCTTGAACTCGGGAGGTGGAGGTTGCAGTGAGCTGAGATAGTGCCACTGCACTTTAGCCTGGGCGACGGAGTGAGACGCCATCTCAAAAAGAAAAAGGAAAAATCCTGCTTTGGGCACAGGATGGTCATTGGTGTGCTGGCTGTCATCTGATACTTGCTTGTCCTGCAGTTTTTTCTGGGTATTGGTGTTTCTTCTTGTTCCTGCCTTCTTCTGTTAACAATCTCAATCCTAGTGAGAAGTATTAGACAGTTTGTCACAAAACTATACCAGGTTACTGCAGTGGGTTTGCCTGTCAAGAATAATGCTCTGGTGTGGAAACCATCAAGCTGGGTGCGGTGGCTCATGCCTGTAATCCCAGCACTTTGGGAGGCCAAGGTGGAAGGATCACTTGAGCCCAGGAAACATGGCAAGACCCCATCTCTACAAAGAGTACAAAGATTAGCCAGGTGTGGTGGCACCCACCTGTAGTCTACTCGAGAGGCTCAGGCGGGAGGATTGCTTGAGCCTGGACGGTCAAGGCTGCAGTGAGCTGTGATCATGTCACTGGACTCTTGCCTGAATGAACAAGACCCTGTCTCAAAAAAAAAAAAAGGAAACTGCTGTCAGAAACACTTTTTTTAATTAATTAATTAATTTTTTTTTTGAGACGGAGTTTCACTCTTGTTACCCAGGCTGGAGTGCAATCTCGGCTCACCGCAACCTCCGCCTCCTGGGTTCAGGCAATTCTCCTGCCTCAGCCTCCCGAGTAGCTGGGACTACAGGCACGCGCCACCATGCCCAGCTCATTTTTTGTATTTTTAGTAGAGACTGGGTTTCACCATGTTGACCAGAATGGTCTCAATCTCTTGACCTCGTGATCCACCCACCTTGGCCTCCCAAAGTGCTGGGATTACAGGCGTTAGCCACCGCGCCTGGTCTTATTTTTATAAACTATTTTAGAGGGGAGGACATTAGACCAGTTTGCTGTTTCAGACACTAAGTTAGTCTGAAGTTTTACATACTGATTATAGACTCAGAGAAAATAGAGAAAAATGTTTCAGAAACCTTGGCCTTCGTGGAAATGCAAAGACCTTTATTTTGGATGGCAAAAGACAGTCTCAGATTTAAAAAAAAAAGCGGGGAAGAGTCCTCATTTTTTAGTAACTGACAGATCACCTTGGTCAGGGCCCAGTTCCACTCACCCCTGCTTGAGACATTGCCTCTGCCAGGTGCGGCAGCCAGATGGGGCTCCGTTTAGTCACTTGCTGGGAAATTCGGCTTCTTCAGCGGCACAGAGTAAGACTCACAACTCAGCTTCTTTTTTTTTTAATTCCAGCAGAGTCTCGCTCTGTCACCTCAGCTGGAGTTTGATCTTGGCTCACTGAAGCCTCTGCCTCCTGGGTTAAAGCAGTTCTCATGCCTCAGCCTCCCGAGCAGTTGGGATTACAGGCGTCTGCCACCATGCCTGGCCAGTTTTCGTACTTTTAGTAGAGATGGGGTTTCACCATGTTACCCAGGCTGGTCTTGAACTCCGGACCTCAGGTGATCCACCCACCTCAGCCTCCCAATGTGCTGGATTACAGGCGTAAGCATCCGCACCCAGCCTTCACAGTTCAGCGTCTAAGCAAACCAAGTTCTTTTAGATTTAAGTCATTTGCTTTCTGGTTGTTCAGAAGGTTGATTAATTAAAGTCGATTTCCTTCCTGAAGGAATATTTTCTTTCCTCAGAGAGGGACTTGTTTTGTTTGGTTTCTGTACCACTCTAAGCAGATGTGCACAGCCATGGCGGTGCAGACCAGCAGAGGTGTTGAAGGTACCTCTTCCTCCTCTGCTGGTTCCTCTTTTGCTCCATTTACCTTTATGGCTGTGACAAGAAATGAGAGATGAATCATTCGATGTCTTTATAGTTTACAGGTGCTTTTCTGTGGGTTGTCTTATTTCATTATTCTGTTTTTTTTCTTTTTTGAGACATGGTCTTCCTCGCTCGCCAGACTGGAGTGCGGTGGTGCGATTTCCGCTCGCTGTAACATCTTCCTTCTGTGTTCAAGCGATTCTCCTCCCTCAGCCTCCCGAATATCGGCCTCCCAAAGTATTGGGATTACAAGCATGAGCCACCATGCCCAACATGTATTTCATTATTCTTCCTAACAGCTCTGGGATACAGGAATTATGATTTCCCCCATTTTATAGATGAAGAGACTGAGGCTTAGAAACAGAACTGCTGAGAAGAAGTAATGCAGTTGATAGGAATACACGTGAGGGTGTGGGTGTGTGTTTAGCAGCAGGCAATGGCAGCAGATGGCATGTGTCACACTGCTTTAGAATGTGTCATTTGGTGACTGGGCACAGTGGCCTGTAATATCAGCACTTTGAAGGCTAAGGTGGAAGGATCCTTTGAGGCCAGGAGTTTAAAACCAGCCTGGGCAATGTCTCTACAAAATAAACATAAAAATTAGCCAGATGTGGCCGGGCGTGGTGGCTGATGCCTGTAATCCCAGCACTTTGGGAGGCCGAGGCGGGTGGGTCATGAGGTCAAGAGATCAAGACCATCCTGGTCAACATGGTGAAACCCCGTCTCTACTAAAAATACAAAAAATTAGCTGGGCATGGTGGCACATGACTGTAATCCCAGCTACTCAGGAGGCTGAGGCAGGAGAATTGCCTGAACCCAGGAAGTGGAGGCTGCGGTGAGCCAAGATCGTGCCATTGCACTCCAGCCTGGGTAATAAGAACGAAACTCCATCTCAAAAAAAAAACAATCAGATGTAATGGCATGCACCCACAGTCCCAAGTACTCAGGAGACTGAGACAGGAGGATCTATTGAGCCCAGGAGTTCAAGGTTGTAGTGAGCTGCTATTGTGCCATTGCACTCCAGCGTAGGTGACAGAATGAGACCTTGTATCACCAAAAAAAAAAAAACCTCAGCCATTTGGTAACTATGAGGTTAGAGCTTGAAAATTCCGGCCAGGTGTGGTGGCTCACGCCTGTAATCCTAGCATTTTGGGAGGCCGAGGTGGGTGGATTACCTGAGGCCAGGAGTTCAAAACCAGCCTGGCCATCATGGTAAAACCCCATCTTAAAAATAAAAAAGAGCTTGAAAATTCCATGGTTCTGACCCTCTGGCCATCCCTTCTGATGAGCTCTGGGCCATGTCTGAGGCCCTGGCTAAGCAGACGATGCTGCCCCTGCCCGTAAGGTGTCCTCTGCACTCCCTCCCATACTGTCTCCTAGATGATGTGTGCATGAGGGGTATCTCAATCAACTGAAACACTTCCTTCGCCATCAGAGAGCTATGTATCGATTACCTGCCCTGCCTCTGGGGTAGCCTTTTAAAGTTAAATGGACCTGGAGGCCTGGGTAGTGCTTCTAGCACCTCCAGTGGCCTGACTGCTAGAACTCTCCTACTCAGCCTAAGCAAAAACCTCCCACAGTCCACCCAGACTTAACGTGTCTAAATGATGTGGGTTTTGTTGCAGCAAAAATTGGATGCAGAGTTTCAGAAGAGACTGGAAAAGAATAAAATCGCTGCCGAGGAGCAGACTGCAAAGCGCCGGAAGAAGCGGTAAGAGGCATGGCCTAACTGTGGTGACACTTAAGGGCCAGGGGGGTGGGAACAGGGCTGGGTGAGCTGAGTCCTTACAGTCGTAGTAGTTCCCCTGCATGACCGGTAGGCGTCATGAGTGTAGAGCAGTGCCTTCTACAACCTGAACAGAGAGCAAGTTTCTTAGGACCCTCCAGCTGGTTACAGGTTGTTCAGAGCTTGCAAGTCAGGACTTTAGTGATGGCATTGATTTCTGTGTCTCCTTCATGTCTTTTTTTTTTTAAACAAAGTCTCACTGTGTCCCCCAGGCTGCAGTGCAGTGCCCTGATCTCAGCTCACTGCAACCTCTGCCTCCTGGGTTCAAGCGATTCTCCTGCCTCAGCCTCCCAAGTAGCTGGGATTACAGGTGCCTGCCACCATGCCCGGCTAATTTTTTTATTTTTGGTATAGACAGGATTTCACTATGTTTCCCAGGCTGGTCTCAAAACTCCCGACCTCAGGTGATCCACCTGCCTTGGCCTCCCAGAGTGCTGGGATTACAGGCATGAGCCACCACGCCTGGCCTAAAAACATATTTTTTTAAAAGCATCCTCTTTATTTCTGAGGTTGCTTTGCCTCAGGGCTCCCTGGGATTTGCTCTTGAATCCTAATAGAAGCAGCTGAGAAGAAGGATGGACTGGCAGAGTCGTGCAGAAGTATTCGATTGGTGCAAAAGTAACTGCGGTTTTGGACCATGAATTTTAAATCATTATAACTAGGCTCAAACACATCTTTATTAATCAAAATAGGAACCATTACAATCAACATATTTGTGCCGGCGAGACATAAGTTGGTTTATTCCTGTAATGTAAAAATCCATGCTTTGGGATTTGATGAACTCTCAGAAAGCGTTTTCTGAGTCCTTCTGGCTGTGGAAGTGCCTTCCCTGCAAAAAGTGGTTGAGGTGCTTGAAGAAGTGGTAGTCGGTTGGGAGGAAGTCAGGTGAACGGCGGATCAGGCAAAACTCGTAGCCCAGTTTGTTCAATCTTTGAAGCCTGGGTTGTGGACCGTGCAGTCGGGTGTTGGCATGGAGAAGAACTGGGCTCCTTCTGTTGCTAGCTGCAGGCGTTGGAGTGTTTGGTGCAGCTCATCGATCTGCTGAGCAGACTTCTCCAGTGTTCCCCTGCGATTCAGAAAGCTGTAGGGCATCAGGCCAGCAGCCGACCAAATAGTGACCATGACCTTCTTCTGGTGCAAGTTTGGCTTTGGGAAGTGCCTCGGAGCTGCTTCTTGGTCCAGCCACCAAGCTGGTTGTCACCAGTTGTCACATAAAATCCATTTTTCATCGCACGTCACAATCCGATCGAGAAATGGTTCATCGTTGTTGTTTAGAGTAAGAGAAGAGGACACACTTCAAAATGACGATTTTTTTTTTTTTTTTTTTTTGAGACGGAGTTTCACTCTTGTTACCCAGGCTGGAGTGCAATGGCGCGATCTCGGCTCACCGCAACCTCCGCCTCCTGGGTTCAGGCAATTCTCCTGCCTCAGCCTCCTGAGTAGCTGGGATTACAGGCACGCGCCACCATGCCCAGCTAATTTTTGTATCTTTAGTAGAGACGGGGTTTCACCATGTTGACCAGGATGGTCTTGATCTCTTGACCTCGTGATCCACCCGCCTCGGCCTCCCAAAGTGCTGGGATTACAGGCTTGAGCCACCGCACCCGGCAAAATGACGATATTTTTGATGTTCGCTCAGCTCATGAGGCACCCGGTTTCGAGCTTTTTCATCTTTTCAGTTTGCTTCAAATGCTGAACAAACATAGAATGGTCAACGTTGAGTTCTTTGGCCGCTTCTCGTGTTGCTGTTAGAGGGTCAGCTTCGATGATTGCTCTGAATTGGTCATTGTCAACTTCCAGTGGCCGGCCACTAGGCTCCTCACCTTCAAGGGAAAACTTCCTGAGCCACCACTGCACTGTACATTAGTTAGCAGTTCCTGGGCCAAACGCATTGTCGATGTTGTGAGTTGTTGCCACGGCTTTACGGCCCATTTTGAATTTGAATAAGAAAATCACTTGAATTTGCTTTTTGTCTAACATCATTTCCATAGTCTAAAGTAATCATAAAATAAACAGCAAGTAATAAGGCATTAGCAAAAAAAAACCCGTAAAGCCAGAAGTGCCCATTAAAATGACGTATAATATAACCACATTTATTTAATAATGTATTCCAATACAAAACAGCAAATTCCAACAATGCAAAAACTGCAGTTACCTTTGCACTCACCTGATGTTTCTCTTATTTTGTCATTGTAATGTTAGTGCTACTCCACAGGTTTTAAAGATACTGTAAGGAGATGTTTATTTTCTTTTTTTTTTTCCTCTTTTATTTTTTTTTAAAGACGGGGTTTCGCCATGTTGACCAGGCTGGTCTTGAACTGCTGACCTCAGGTGATCCACCCGCCTTGGCCTCCCAAAGTGTTGAGATTATAGGCATGAGCCACCGCGCCCAGCTGGAAGTGTTTATTTTCTAAGAAATACCATAAGGTAGTGAAGGATCAATGTGTATCGTTTTATATTTTTAGCCAGAAGTTAAAAGAGAAGAAATTACTGGCAAAGAAGATGAAACTTGAACAGAAGAAACAAAAAGAAGGTGAGTGGTGCCCACTTTTCCTGGCCGTAGCTTCTTTGTTGGTGTCAGTCACAGTGGCCGAACTGTCAGGAAACACCGGGATGGAGGGTTTGGGCTGGCTGGCCACTGAAGAAACAGCAGCTCATTATGTTAGCTAGCACCCATTTATGCAAGTATCAGAAAACCAATCTGGCTTAAGCAAAAAGATACCAGCTCAAGGTAGTTGGAGGACAGACCTCATTTTGGGCATGGCTGGTCAGAGAGATCAGGGACCTTATTGGTTATTGCCGTCTCCCACTCTGTGCTGGTGTCCTGTCCTCAGGCAGCTCACACCCCCTTGTGGTTTTGAGGTGCCTGCAGCAGCTCTCGGGGCTACATCCTGCCTCGATCTTGTCCAGGAGGGAAGACTGAAAGGACGTCTCAGCTTTCCCAGCAAAAGTCTTTTTGTGTCTCTGGCTTTGACTGAGTCGTTTGCCAGGTCAGGTAAGGATGCTTTTGGCTACAAGCAACAAAACGCAGCCAACAAAGTGCCTAAACCAAGAGGAGTTGGGTTTTTTATAGGATGGGAAACCTGGTGGTAGGTGGCAGCCTGAGGTGACTGTGCCAGTGTGGGCTGGCAGTCCCCGTCCCTTGGCCTTTACCCTGAGGGTGCAAGGTGGCTGCCATGGCTTCTGGCATAGTACCTGTGTTCAAAGCAGGAAGAAGGGGAGTGAGGTGGTACTTGGCGTGGTCTGCCCTTTTTAAATCGGAGAGCAAAAGTTTCCAGAAGTGCCCAGAAGATGTCACCTTAAATACTAGGTCACTTGGCCATCCCTAGCTGCTGTCAGGCTGGAGGAATAGAAAACAGAACTGTTATAACCGACTCAAGCCTATCGTGATCCGGCACTGTGAGCTGAGAGCACTGCCACCCTAGCCAGATTTGAGGTCCCGTTAATAAGGAAGAATGGGGGGCAGGCTTGGCTGTTCAGTCCGCATCCCACCATGCTGCCAGTCCTGCTACCTCTGAACCCCTCACAACACTAGGGTTGCCATCCCCCTTCCCTGGGAACCCACGGGCTGAGGATAAAGGATGGGGGCCCCAGCTGGAAAGGGCCAAAGATGCTAAGAGACCAGAAAATGACACTGTACCCCACATGACTGAATCTGTGGTTATTCCCTGCTTGACCAGGCCTGCTTCCTGAGTACACGATTGTGGTTTTTGGTCTTAGGGTGAAGTCAGACTTTCATTGACATATTAAAACATGATTGATCCAGGGATGGTGGCTCATACCTGTAATCCCAGCTACTTGGGAGGCTGAGGCAAGAGAATCATTTGAACCCAGGAGGCTGAGGTTGCAGTGAGCCACCAGCATTGTGCCACTGCAGTCCAGTGTAGGAAACGAGTAAAACTCCATCTCAAAAAAATACGCCAGGCGGATCACATGAGGTCTGGAGTTCGAGACCAGCCTGGCCAACATGGTGAAACCCCATCTCTACTACAAATACAAAAACTAGCTGGGTGTGGTGGCAGGTGCTTATAATGTCAGTTACTCAGGAGGCTGAGGTGGCAGAATCACTTGAATGTGGGAGGCGGAGGTTGCAATGAACCAAGATTGCACCATTGCATTCCAGCCTGGGTGACAGGAGTGAAACCTTGTCTCAAAAATAAATAAGTAAAATAAAATAATTAAAACAAAACAAAAATAAAGGCTGGGGCGCAGTGGCTCACTCCTGTAACCCCAGCACTTTGGGAGGCCAAGGCAGGTGGATTAACAGAGGTTGGGGGTTCAAGACCAGCCTGACCAACACAGAGAAACCCTGTCTCTACTAAAAATACAAAATTAGCCAGGCAAGGTGGTGCACGCCTGTGATCCCTGCTACTCAGGAGGCTGAGGCAGGAGAATCACTTGAGCATGGTAGGCAGAGGTTGCGGTGAGCCGAGATTATGCCATTGCACTCCAGCCTGGGTATCAAGATCAAAACTCTGCCAGAAATGTGTGTGTGTGTGTGTGTATGTGTGTGATATATTAATATATATGATATATGTATGATATATAAACATAATATGTTACATATATATGTATATATAGTAGGATTGGCCACTTCTAGGAACTGCTTCCTTATGAGTTGTCCTGTGTGACACATTGGATATAGTTTTAAGTTGTTTCTTGCCCTTTCCTGGAAGAAATTATTTTAAGCTGCTAGAATGTGACTGATAGGACTTCATTCCTCAAAGAAAGTACTTCCTCACTTTCCCTTCCGCTGCAGCAGTAGATCATGTAAGTACTTAGCCCAAGTGGGAGTATTGGGCATAAAAGCTATTCTCACAATCTGTTGAGGGGGTAATGTAACTTGGACCTGTTATATTTGCAAATAGAGGTCAGGCGCAGTTGCTCACACCTATAATCCCAACACTTGGCAGGCCAAGGCAGGAGGATCACTTGAGGCCTGGAGTTCAAGACTAGCCTGGGCAGCATAGCAAGACCCCATCTCTACAGACAATAAAAAATCAGCCAGGCATGATGGTGCACACCTGTGGTCCCGGCTTTTTGGGAGGCTGGAACAGGAGGATTGCTTGAACCCAGGAGTTCAAGACTAGTCTGGGCGACATAGTGAGACCCTGTCTCTACAAAAGAGTTTAAGAATTAACCAGGTGTGGTACATGCCTGTTGTCCTAGCTACTCTGGAGGCTGAGCCAGGAGAGTCATCTGAGCCCAGGAGGTCGAGGCTGCAGTGAGCCATTATTGTGCCACTGCACTCCAGACTGGGCGACAGAATAAGATTCTGTCTCAAAAAAAAAAGGCCCCCTTTGCTGAGTAGTTTGATCCTGTCTTCTGAGGGTTTGTTGGTTTTGCTCTTATCGTTGTCATTGTTGCTATTTGTGTGTTCAGTGACTTCCCTAATGAATTTAAAACCTGTATTTGTTATGTTTGGACTCTGAAGTCCACTCGGTCAGCTTAGTTGGTCGGTAGAAGATGAGAGATTTCTCTGAACGTCTTGAACCTCCATGTCTTTGCCAAGGAGCTCTATGTGTGTGTTGGAATGTGCCTCCGACCCCCTGGCAGGCAGTTTGCCACTTGTTGTAGCCTTCACTTCCTGCTTGCACAGAGCTTCCAGGGCAGCAGACGTGAGAGGTCAGGGCCTCGGCTGTCTGTCTTGGACATGTGCACTGCTCTGGTGGTCCTCTGGAGTCCCAGCTTTTTCTTTTTCTTTTTCTTTTTTTTTTTTTGAGATGGAGTTTCGCTCTTGTTACCCAGACTGGAGTGCAATGGCACGACCTCGGTTCATCGCAACCTCCGCCTTCTGGGTTCAAGCAGTTCTCCTGCCTCAGCCTCCCGAGTAGCTGGGACTACAGCCGCGCACCACCACGCCCAGCTAATTTTTTTGTATTTTTAGTAGAGACAGGGTTTCATCTTGTTGACCAGGATGGTCTCGATCTCTTGACCTTATGATCCACCTGCCTTGGCCTCCCAAAGTATTGGGATTATAGGCGTGAGCCACTGCGCCCAGCCCCAGCTTTTTCTTTTAAGCTTTTTGGTCAATTTCTTGTTTGCGTCAGTTGTTACTGCTGTCTTGGTTGGTGGGATGTTAAGCAGTTGTCACTGATGGTTTTTGACACACACCCAGGGGGAAAGAGCTGTTGACGCTGAGTGAGCTCAACTCAATGCGGAGTCAGATCAACTAAAGACAAGCCTTGCAGGTAGACATTTCCAGGGAGCCACCAGCCAGGTCAACCAGGACCAGTGCTCTGAGGATGGAACCTCCAACAGCTCCCAGCCCAATCATCCTACTCCCGTTTTTTACAGCCACTGGGGCGGGGCTGGGAGGGCTCTTGTCTTGCAAGTCTCCCTCAGATCTGGGGACAGGGAGACAGGAAATTAAAGCCCACAGAGTTCACGCTCTTAGTGAGGCTCAGGCATTTGAATAGTCTGAGGTGCATTTCCAGAGTTCTAAAAAAGTTGATTCTTAGGATTTTTGCCAGTGTTCTGTTACCTTTATGGAGGAGCAGGTTTTTGGAGGTCCTTACTCTGCCATTCATCCCTTTTTCAAATAGCACTACATTTGAAGTGTGTTTCTTGTATGTCAAATGTTTGGGTCATGTTGTGGTTTTTTGTTTTTGTTTTTTTGAGACAGTCTCACTCTTGCCCAGGCTGGAATGCAGTGTCACAATCTTGGCTCACTGCAACCTCTGCCTCCCGGGTTCAAGTAGTTCTGCTTCAGCCTCCCAGAGTGCTGGGATTACAGGCGTGAGCCACCGCGCCCAGACTGGGTCATGTTTTCTAATTCATTCTGACAGTCTCTGTCTTTTTCTTGATATGTTTGGATTCAAGAATTACTGTTTCTTTGTTTTCATTTTTGTTTTTTTGAGACAGGGTCTCGCTCTGTCACCCAGTCTGGAGTGCAGCAGTGCGATTGTGGCTCATGGCAGCCTCAAACTCCTGGTGGGCTGAAGTCATCCTTCTACCTCAGCCTCTTAAGTAGCTGGGACTACGGGTGTGTACCACCGTGCCTGGCTCAGTTTTTATTTTTTGTAGAGATGGGGTCTCACTATGTTGCCTAGGCTGGTCTTCAATTCCTGGGCTCAAGTGATCCTCCCACCTCAGCGTCCCAAGTGGTTGGAACCACAGGCCTGTGCCATCATATTCAGGTAATTTTTGTATTTTTTTTAAATAAAAACTGGATTTTTCCATGATTCGAACTTTTAAGCTCAAGTGATCCTCCCGCCTTGTCTGCCCAGAGTGCTGGGGATTCAGGTGTGAGCCACCATGAGAGGCTGGCATGGTTTTCCTTCGACTGCTTCCCTTTTTTTTTTGAGACAGAGTCTTGCTCTGTCACCCAGGCTAGAGTGCATCGGTGCAATCTTGGCTCACTACAACCTCCGCCTTCTGGGTTCAAGCAATTCTCCTGCCTCAGCCTCCCTAGTAGCTGGGATTACAGGCATGTGCCACCACACCCAACTAATTTTTAGTAGAGATGGGGTTTTGCCAGATTGGCCAGACTGGTCTCAAACTCCTGACCTCAGGTGATCCGGCCGCTCCCAAAGTGCTGGAATTACAGGTGTGAACCGCCATGCCTGACCTTAGTTCCATTTGTAATTTGTGTGTGATCACCATACTCTTCCATAGGGACTGAACCATTTTATACTCCCACCAGTGCCAAGGGCCACACTTTCTCCACATACTCACCAACACTTCTTATTTTCTGTTTTTGTTTGTTGGTTTGTTTGTTTTGAGTAACCATCCTAATGGGTGAGAGAAGTGGTACCTCACTATGGTTTTGATTTGCATTTCCCTAATGATTTGTGATGTTGGGCATCGTTTCGTGTCCTTCTTGGCCATTTTTGTAGTAGTTATTGTTGTTTTGTTTTTTGAGATGGAGTCTCGCTGTCACCCAGCTGGAGTTCAGTGGCACTATCTTGTCTCTCTGCAACCTCCACCTCCTGGGTTCAAGTGATTGTCCCAAGTAGCTTGGACTACAGGCACCCACCACCATACTCAGCTAATTTTTTTATTTTTAGTAGAGATGGGGGTTCACCATGTTGGCCAGGCTGGTCTGGAACTCCTGACCTCAGGTGATCTGCCCGCCTTGGCTCCACTAAGTGCTGGGATTACAGGCATGAGCCACCACACCCGGCCTGGCCATTTGTATATCTTCTTTCAAGAAAGGTCTATTCAAGTCCTTTGGCCATTTTTAAATCAGGTTATTTGTTTTTATTTTGTTGAATTTTTTTTTTTTTTTTGAGACGAGTTTCGCTCTTCTTACCCAGGCTGGAGTGCAATGGCGTGATCTCGGCTCACCGCAACCTCCGCCTCCTGGGTCCAGGCAATTCTCCTGCCTCAGCCTCCTGAGTAGCTGGGATTACAGGCATGCGCCACCATCCCCAGCTAATTTTTTGTATCTTTAGTAGAGACGGCGTTTCACCATTTTGACCAGGATAGTCTCGATCTCTTGACCTCGTGATCCACCCGCCTCGGCCTCCCAAAGTGCTGGGATTACAGGCATGAGCCACCGCGCCTGGGCTTATTTTGTTGAATTTTAAGAGTTCCCTGTATTTTTTGGATATTAATTTTTATCAGGCTGGGCACAATGGCTCACGCCTGTAATCCCAGCACTTTGGGAGGCCACAGAACACTTGAGTCCAGGAGTTCAAGACCAGCCTGGGAAACATGGCGAAACTGTTTCTACCAAAATACAAAAAAAATGAGCCAGGTGTGGTGGCGTAGGCCTGTAGTTTCACCTACTCAGGAAGCTGAGGTAGAAAGATTGCTTGAGCCTGGGAGGGGGATTGCAGTGCTCCAGCCTGGGCGACAGAGTGGGAACCCATCTCAAAATAAATAAATAAATAAAATTTTAAGGAGTGGTTTGTGGCCGGGCGCGGTGTCTCAAGCCTGTAATCCTAGCACTTTGGGAGGCTGAGGCGGATGGATCACAAGGTCAAGAGATCGAGACCATCCTGGTCAAAATGGTGAAACCCCGTCTCTACTAAAGATACAAAAAATTAGCTGGGCATGGTGGCGCGTGCCTGTAATCCCAGCTACTCAGGAGGCTGAGGCAGGAGAATTGCCTGAACCCAGGAGGCGGAGGATGCAGTGAGCCGAGATCGCGCCATTGCACTCCAGCCTGGGTAAGAAGAGCGAAACTCCGTCTCAAAAAAAAAAAAGGAGTGGTTTGTATGCCGTTTACCTCGCCTTCTGTTTCCTTCTTTATTTTTCTTTTTGTAAGCCTAAGCAAGCTTTTCCAGTAGTCCTGTGGAAAGAAATGGGAACTAATGTGGTAATACCCGCTTGTGCCACAAGGTGGCTTTAGTGTGCCATGGGTCCGGGATGGACTCAGAGGTACAGATCACTGAAGCTTTTTTGGCTCTTCTCCTAAAAAGGAGAGGGCAGCTGGCTGGGCGTTCTGTTCTGCTATTGGAGAGGAGATCTCATCACTTGTTTTCTGTACTAGTCCAGTAGCTCAGGGAAGACTCCCGGCAGTGTGGGACTTGTGTCTGAATGACAGCATGGGATGACATTAAGCCAGTTAGGATTATTCTGAAGCCTTCAACTCCCAAGATCATTTATTCCCACACCACAGTTACTTATCCTAACATAGGCCTGCTCAGCAGAGAAGTCCAGGGTGCCCTTAGGGGATTTGTTACTGGGCACATCTGGGGCAGAGCTTCTCCATGGACGCACTGCTGATGCTTCAGGCGGGAAATGCTGTGTCGTGAAGGGCTGTGTGTTGGTCACTGCAGGATGTTTCATGGCGTCCTAGCGTCTTCCCCCAGTCATCGGCAGTTTGGGATGCCTCCAGACATTGCCATGTGTGCACTAGGCGGGAGGATTTTTGTCCCTGGCTGAGAGCTCCTGATCTAGAGGCAGGTTATCCCGTGTCCATAAGGCACTCTACATGTGTTTGGATCAAACTGTTTATTTCAGAGCCAAAATCCTTAAACATATTATGTTGGAAAACTATCCACATCCTTGTGTCTTTGGAGAAAAGAGATACTCTATGATCATTTTAGAAATTTTAAAAATATGCAGAAAAGAACAACATCAAAAATTAAAAGTTGGCCGGGCATGGTGGCTCTCGCCTGTAATTCCAGCACTTGGGGAAGCTGAGGCTGGAGGATCTTTTGAGTCCAGGAGTTTGAGACCAGTGTGGGCAGCATAGCAAGGCCTTGTCTCTGTTTCATAAATAAGTAAATTATAAAGTTATCTGTAACCCTTACTAAAAATGAATTTAACACTTCAATTTCTTTTATTCCAGTTTTTTAACATATGTCTTATTTCTATAAATGCCGTATTTATAGATATCCTGATTTTATCATGTACCATTGTATCACAAGTATTTTCCCAAGTCTATACTTACAGGGTTTTTTTTTTCTAATGCATTCATTCATCTGTTAAAAACAAAGTGTGTGCTTCTGCAGTCGGTGGCATTTTACTCAATATGCCTGTAACCTGTGAAGAAAATCTCAGATTCCTGGGTCTTAAAATATTAAATAAACAGTAGTATAAAAGTAATGAAAGGAGGGCCGGGTGCAGTGACTCACGCCTGTAATCCCAGTACTTTGGGAGGCTGAGCTGGGTGGATTCCTGAGGTCAGGAGTGTGAGACCAGCCTGGCCAACATGGTGAAACCCCGTGTCCACTAAAAATATAAAAATTAGCCGGGCGTTGTGGCGGGCACCTGTAATCCTAGCTACTCAGGAGGCTGAGGCAGGAGAATCACTTGAACCTGGGAGGTGGAGTTTTCGGTGAGCCAAGATCACGCCATTGCACTCTAGCCTGGGCAACAAGAGCAAGACTCCGTCCCAAACAACAGCAGCAACAAGACATGGTTAAGTTTTAATTGTCTGTGCTGTAAGGTTCTGTGGATTTTGTCAAATGCATAGTACTGTGTATCCACCACTGCCATATCATACAGAATATTCCACTGCCCTAAAATAATTCCTTATGCTACCGCTCTTCAGCCCCAGCCCCAGCCCCTGGCAACCCTGATCTGTTTCCTGCGTCTGTGGTTTTGCCTTCTCCACACTGTCACAGAGTTGGGATTGTGTCGTAAACAGCCTTCTCAGATTGGCTTCTTTTGCTTACCAGAATGCCTTGAAAATTCATCTGTGTCTTTGTGTGGCTTAATGACCCATTCCTTTTTATTGCCAAATAGTAGCCCATCATGTAGATAGACCACCATTCACCCACTGAAGGACATCCTGGTTACATCCCAGTTTTGGTGATTATGGATAAAGCTGTGGCAAATATTTGTGTGCTACTGTTTTTTGTGTGTGTTTTTTTCTGAGATGGAGTCTCTGTCGCCCAGGCTGGAGTGCAGTGGCGCAATCTCAGGTCACTGCGATCTCCGCCTCCTGGGTTCCCAGGTTCAAGCACTTCTCCTGCCTCAGCCTTCGGAGTAGCTGAGATTACAGGTGCTCGACACCGCTCCTGGCTGATTTTTGTCTTTTTAGTGGAGATGGGGTTTCACCATGTTGGCCAGGCTGGTCTTGAACTCCTGACCTCAAGTGATCACCCACCTTGGCCTCACAAAGTATTGGGATTACAGGCATGAGCCACCGCGCCCGGCTCTGTGTGCGCGTTTCATATCAACAGAGTACGTCCCTAGGAGCATGGTTGCTGGGTTGTATGATAGGATTAATCTAGTTACCTTTGTGAGAAACTGCCAAATTATCTTGCAAAGTGGCTATTCCTTGCTGTACTCCCACCAGCAGTGAAAGTTTCTCTTATCTCACATCCTTGTAGCACTTAGTATTGTCCATTTTTTGAATTACAGCTATCCTAATATGTGTTGTGCTTTTTTTTTTTTTTTTTTTTTTTTTTGGAAGACAGAGTTTCTCTTGTTCATAGGCTGGAGTGCAATGGCACGATCTCTGCTCACTGCAACCACTGCCTCCTGAGTTCAAGCAATTCTCCTGCCTCAGCCTCTAGAGTAGTTGGGATTACAGGTGCCTGCCACCACGCTTGGCTAATTTTTTCTATTTTTAGTAGAGATCAGGATTCTCTTTGTTGGTTAGGCTGACCTCAGGTGATCCTCCCAGGTGCTGGGATTACAGGCATGAGTCACTGCACCCAGCCCTGTGCTCTTCGTTTTAATTTGTGACAGTATTTTTTTAATTCTTGTATCACCGACATTAAGCACAGTAACTAACAAGAAATGACCACTTTATGATTTCTTACTCTTTATGTATTTGTTATGTTGAAAGAATGAACTGGGTTAGTTTTGTTGAATTGCTAACTGACTTGAATGTGCACCCAATTTCTAGGCTTCTCCTCCCCGAGAGGGATACTTTTCGACCCTGACAGTGGGCCTTCCACACACACAAAATCCCTTGTGTTGACCATTAGAGAGGCACAGGTTGAGCATCCCGAGCCTGAAAATCCAAACGTGGAAATGCTGCAGAATTCAGGCTTTTTGAGCACCGAGATGAGGCTGCAAGTGGGATTTCCAGACCTGACCTCATGCAACAGGTCACGGTCGAAATGCAGATACACAACACAGATTATCCAGTGTCTCCCAGGGACAGAGGACCTTCCCAGCCCCTTCAGCTGTGGTACAGCCTTTTCACATACACCCAGATTCCTCCTCCCCCTCCATAAGCACACCCACAGAGGGTAAGAAAATGGCTCCTCTGCAGACCACACACGCCAGTGGCAGGTTTCCCACAGTGCCCCACACGGGGCCCAGACCTACATGCATTACTCACTGCTTTTTTTGCTTGTTTTCTGTTTTGTGGTATATTGTTAAAAACAGGCACATTGAATGAAGAAACCCCTCCCCTCAACAGGCTTTGTGTGAACAACATGTCTGTTCATTCACCTGGGTGCAGGTGGGCCAAGGCCGAAAAAGGCGTTAGCGAAGGGCGGTGGGATAGGAGTTGGTTTTATAGGTTGGGGAAGTGTTTTGGGGAGGGGGCAGGGGTGTTACGGAGTAAGATTAGTAATGGTGGTGGGGGTGGGGGCAAGGAGTATAGTTACAGTAAGGTTAGTTACAGTGGCAGGTGGGTAAGGCATAAGAGTAGTTAAGATGGTAGGCTGGGGCGAGGAGTATTCGCATTATCATAAGAACAGATAAGGTGGCAGGGTGGGGTTTGAAATGGTGATCAGGGCTCATGCCAGCGCAGGCGGGAATTGGGGGTTGGGGGTTGGGGGTGATCCGCGGAGGTAGGCAGGACTTCAGACTTTCTGGGTCCAGGCTTGCACATGGAGGCCTGACATACAGTACTGAAAACTCAAAACGGCTGCAGTGATAGGAAAAAAAGAAGGTGTTTATGTGGATCTGTAGCCCAGAAAGCCAAGCGTGACTGCCACACACCTGAAGAAGCAGAGGATGAACGATTGAAGTGCCAAAAGCAATGAACGGAAGTTGATTCAGAATTGAAAAATGAGGCTGGGGGTGGTGGCTCCCGCCTGTAATCCCAGCACTTTGGGAGGCCAAGGAGGGAGGATCACTTGAGCCCAGGAGTTTGAGACCAGCCTGGGAAACATGGTTGAGACCTCTTCTCTACAAAAAATACAAAAATTAGGCAGGTGTGGTGGCACACAGCCATAGTCTCAGCTACTCAGGAGGCTACAGTGAGCTGTGATCACACCACTGCACTCCAGCCTGGGTAACAGAGCGAGACCCTGTCTCAGAAACAACAGCAGCAACAAAAAACAATAAAATACAGTGTCCAGGCCAGGTGGGGTGGCTCATGCCTGTAATCCCAGCACTTTGGGAGGCCGAGGCATGTTGAGAACCAGCCAACTCTGTGCCTGGGTGCCCCATGTCCTGGCGGTGCCGAGGGAGTGAGAAAAGGAAATAAAGACACCAGAGCAGAAGTTCACAGCATGGGTTCAAGCGGGGATCGGCTCTGGTTTCCACAGACTTTATTGGGTGTATACACTTGTTAAATGAGGGATGGGAGGGCAGGGAGGGATGATCAGGGGAGTCCTTGAAACTATTGTGGGCAAGATAGCCAAGAGGGGGAGGTTGTGGTCTGCAGTATTCAGTGGTGATTCTTATGCAAACCTACGCTGGGTTGCTACCAAGGTGCATTTGCATGAGAAACGGCGGCTAAGGCTCCACACCAAGTGCATCTGGGGGCTTTTATCTCCCAGCTTTGCGGATACAGCAATCAAGATTACTCCATATTCTGAGAACCTAGGCAGAGCCCATGGTGTTCAGTGATCTCTTGCCCTGCAAGGCTTTTCCTCCTTGCCAGCTCCTGTCTGCAAAGACCCTCCCCGATCTTGTGAGCAGAGGTCGCCTCCCTTCTCAGAGATCTTACACAAGTCCTCTCTATGAGACCCTCAGGCAGTCTTCATGTTGAGAAGGCATTTGGGGGACCAAAGCGATATTTCCTGCTCTGCAGCCACCCGGCGGGTTTCACAGCTCTCAGATGGTCTTTACCTTAGGCCTCTTGTTACCGCTTGATTTTTATTTTATTGCACAAATATTTGATACAGCTTAGTTCAGGGTATAAACTATAGTGTACACTAAGCAATGCAAGCTTGTAACTATTTAACTAGAAATAACAGGTCTACCCCTGGGTATCTTGACCCACAGAGGGGAGTGGATCACTGGAGGTCAGGAGTTAAGAGACCAGCCTGGACAACATGGTGAAACCCCAGCTCTACTAAAAATTAGCTGGGCATGGTGGTGGGTGCCTGTAATCCCAGCTACTCGGGAGACTGAGGCAGGAGAATTACTTGAGCCCAGGAGGCGGAGATTGCAGTGAGCCAAGATCGCACCACTGTACTCCAGCCTGGTGACAGAGTGAGACTGTCTCAAAAAAAAAAAAAAATGACAGTGTCCAGTAACCTTTCATCCAGACGCGGCATCGTTGGTGAGGATTGAAAGCCCATCGTTGCCATTTAACCACTGATCCAGGTGTTCCTGTGATGTGACTGTGCTGCTTAACTACTCTGATCATACTATTTTCCACTCTGTGAATGTCCCGGATTGCTTACAAGTAGCACAGAAATTCAGAGTCAGAAATGATGGTGATGCCAAACCACAGATCAGCCACGTCGGGGAGAGATAGACTCCTTTCTGATGGTTCGTCATACACAACTGCTTCATGCACAAAAATATTATTATTTGAGATGGAGTCTTGCTCTGTCACCCAGGCTGGAGTGCAGTGGCGCAATCTCAGCTCGCAGCAAGCTCTGCCTCCCGGGTTCAGGTGATTCTCCTGCCTCAGTTTCCTGATTAGCTGGAACTTCAGGCACATGCCACCACACCTGACTAATTTTTGTATGTTTATAGAGATGGGGTTTTGACATGTTGGCCAAGCTGGTCTCAAACTGATCAGACCCTATGCGGTTTTTTTTTTTTTTTTTTTTGAGACGGAGTTTCGCTCGTTACCCAGGCGGGAGTGCAATGACACAATCTCGGCTCACTGCAACCTCAGCCTCCTGAGTAGCTGGAATTACAGGCACACGCCACCATGTCCAGCTAATATTTTGTATTTTTAGTAGAGACAGGGTTTCACCATGTTGACCAGGATGGTCTCGATCTCCTGACCTTGTGATCCACCCGCCTCGGCCTCCCAAAGTGCTGGGATTACAGGTGTGAGCCACTGCATCTGGCTTTTTTTTTTTTTTTTTTTTTTTTTTTTTTTTTTTTTTGAGACAAAGTCTTGCTCTGCCCCTCAGGCTGGAGTGTAATGGTGCAATCTCGGCTCATTGCAGCCTCTGCCTCCCGGGTTCAAGCGATTCTCCTTATGTGATCCGCCCACCTTGGCCTCCAAAAGTGCTAGGGTTACAGGCCTGAGCCACTGCGCCCAGCCACAAAATTACTATGATTATTTTGATTAATAGACAATTTATTTAGGCAGGAATACATATAGTCATCTTTCTAGACTTATATGAGACGTTAAACGTTCGATCCAATTTTCCTTCCCGGGTAAGTTTTTCTTTCCTATCCCTGTCACTTTTGAAAACACAATTCCAGAAGAAGAGGGGCCCAAATCCACACAGAGCCCTGAAGCGTGAGTTTTTAGGAGCGGGTCTGAAATTAGGATAGACATTGTTGATCTTGCAGAGGTCCAGCGAGTCAAGGCAGGATCTTCGATGGCTCCTCAGCGGCTGGGGTGGTTGTACTGAAGCAGGCACTCTCACTGCATCCGGGCTCTTGTGGCCAACCGCTTGACTTGCGTCCGCCGGGTTTCTGGAGATGAGTCGAGGGTTGGGGCAGAGTCGCCAGGCGCGACAGTGACATCTTGGCGACCCAGGACACAACTGTGCCTGCATGATTCTCACACAAAATTATTTTTAAGTGTTACATTTACCTTCAGGCTAAGTGTATGAGGTATATATGAAACATAAATGAATTTCATGTTTAGACTTGGTCCCATTCCCAAGACATCTCATTCCAAAATCTGAAAACATCCGAAATCTGAAACATTTCTGGTACCGAGCATTTTGGATAAGGGATTCACAGCCTATACTGCATTTTCAAAGGGTTTTCAGCCACAGGGAATCCTTTGAGTCCTCCTGTATTATTCTCTTCCACAAACATCCAGTTCAGCGTACACTTCATCAAGATCACAATTAAAGATCAGACCCTATGCTGTTTTTTTTTTTTTTTTTATGATATGAAGTCTTGCTCTGTCACCCAGGCTAGAGTGCAATGGCGCGATCTTGGCTCATTGCAACCTCTGCCTCCCGGATTCAAGCAATTCTCCAGCCTCAGCTTCCCAAGTAGCTGGGATTATAAGTAGCCTGCACCGCCATGCCTGGCTAAATTTTATTGTATTTTTAGTAGAGACAGGGTTTTACCATGTTGGCCAGGCTGGTCTCAAGCTCCTGTCCTCAAGTGATCCACCTGCCTCAGCCTCCCAAAGTGCTGGGATTATAGGTGTGAGCCATGGCGCCCGGCTTCCCCATTTGAACTTTTGAAGCTAGTCGTGCTCTGTGGTATGAGGTTGAGGGGGAAGAAGGGACGCGCAAATTAATGAAACTCAGTCTCCGGCTGCTTTTGCCAGTGCCGTGTGTTTTTTTTGGGTATGGCAGTGAATTTTAGGCTGGGCTGTGCCTTTGGCTGTGCAGGGTCTCCTGCTTAGAGGCCCTTTGTCTGACCTGTGGTGACACAGCAGTAGCAAAGCTCAGGGTGTGTAGTGGGCGTGTGGTGGCCAGTACAATGCCTGCACATGTACAGGGTGGAGCCATTGGCCGGCCCAGGCGTGCCCACCCAGTTGTGAGTTGCTGAGGCCACTGTGCCTGCGGGTGGCGGCCTGGTGTGGCCAAGCTGGGCTATCAGTTGCCTTGTGGCCTCTGCCTCTGTCTTTCCAACCCTCACTTGTCCTCCTGCTCCCACATGAAGATTGGGGGACGAGGTGCTGGGAACACGTTGTCCTCCTGCTTTGCTTCTGGCTGGCAGTCATGACGGGACAGGGAAGCCTCTGTGCACACAGGTGTCAGGAGGTGGTTCCTGGGCCATGCTTGGGAGGAGCTGGGAAGCTGGCGTATGTGTAGGGGCAGAGCCCTGAAACACAGGTTTCTGAAACACAGGTTTCAGAAATCTTTTTGCAGACGGCAGTGAGAACTTGAGACTTGAGTGAGAGGGTTGTCAGCCTGGTGTTGAAGGGCTGGGTCAGGAAGTCGCCCACCCAGGAGGTGGACATGGCAGGGGGAGGAAGCCATGTAAAAGCAGTAGGGCCTTGGTTATGGGGTGTCAGATCTTGCGTGTGCCTCTGGACCTTTGGGTAAGGATGGGGTGTACCCGGCAGAGCAGCGGTAGATCAGGCCTGTGACCACCAACGTTACTGTCAGGGAATGGCTCGGGGGACTGTCAGGCGTGAGGTGTGGCCCTGGTTTCTCACTGTGTCGTCCATGAATGGGGACTTCCTGACTTGTCATCAGCTCTCCTCTTTGAAAGCACACTTGACCCTGAACGATTTTACATATCTGTCAATTGAATGTCATGTGGTTACAGGGCCCAGTCAGCCTGAGGAGCAGGGGTCCAGCAGCTCTGCAGAGGCATCTGGAACAGACGAGGAGGAGGAGGAGGTGCCCAGCTTCATCATGGGGCGATGATGTCTGTTGCAGCCGCTGCCTGGAACCCGGATCATGCTGAGAGCAGAAGGGAAAGGCGGCTGTTTGGCTTTCTCCCCCCGAGAGGTCCCGCTGCATGGACAGCATAGGAGACCCTCCCGAGCTGCTCGCAGTCCTGCCTGTAGCAGGGTTGGGAGGCTGAGGGGCCACTTCCCCAGCACACGAAGGCACTGCCTTGCAGACGCCATCCATGCTCCTGGTAAAAAGGGACAGAGGGCCTCACCGTGTCATATTTGAACGGTGATGAGTTTGGGGCTGGTTTCTGGGAAAAGAACATTTATTTAGTAAAGAGCAGAACACCCTTGGGTTTTGTTGGGATGTGTGGACTGTGAGTCACAGGTACTCTGGAGAAGGCTAGGAGATGCCACTATTCCCATGGGGACTGAAGACTCCACAGGCCCTGTTACGTGGACCTGGTCCCAGCCTCAGTGAGGAGATGCCCTCAGCTATGGGGCTGCCCATGTTGCCAGCCTAGACCCCCACTCACCCCCGTGGTAAGTGAGGACCATGCCCAAGAGGGTCTGCTCCCACCACAGCTCCCGGTGCCCCGTGTATTTGGGAAGCCCCGAATGTGTGCAGGGAGGCCTGGGCCGGGGACTTCACCAGGGACTGGGGCACAGGAAGGGCATGTGGTGTGTGGAAAGCGCTGTGGGGGGAAAGCGGGTGGCCAGAGGATGAGCAGCCGGAGAATCCAGGCTGGGCTGAGCCAGAGCAGA
This sequence comes from Saguinus oedipus, assembly GCA_031835075.1. Taxonomy (NCBI): domain Eukaryota; kingdom Metazoa; phylum Chordata; class Mammalia; order Primates; family Cebidae; genus Saguinus; species Saguinus oedipus. The sequence continues at coordinate 58,229,026 of CM063170.1, forward strand.
GGGCGGGGGAATCCCAGCCGTACTGGGGTTCTTTACCAACAGCTGCATTTTCATCCGGAGGTGGAAGGGGGTCCAAACAAACGGGCTGAGTGGCCGGACTCTGTCAAGTGGGTGGAGCTCCTCAGGACTGAAACCACCCGAGGCTTTCCTTGTGGTCACAGCAACTGGGCCCGCCGGGAAGGGGTGGATCTGCTGTGTCCTCAGGTGGTGCAGCCCCAGATCAGTGTCCAGGCACTGGGCCCGTGCAGAGAAGGCACCTGCAAAGAGCAGGGCAGCCTGGCACAGTGGTGAGTGCCTGGAATCCCAGCTACTCAGAAGGCCAAGGTGGGAGGACCGCTTAAGTCCAGGAATTCAAGGCCAACCTGGGCAATAGAGCGAGACCCTGCCTTGTAAAAAACGATGATGATGAACACAGAGGCCGGGGCACTGCTGGGAGCCAGGGTGCCTGGGGGGAGCTGAGACCAACCTTCGACCTCCATGTTTTCAGGCCAACAGGGGCAACAGAGAGAGTTTCTAGGTAGGGCTTTGGCTCCATTTTTGGATGATTTAGCTCCAAGTTCCTACGTCTATTTTGTGCCCTTTACACACTCTGATACAATTAAGGAAATAGTGGCTTTGAGTGAAGGGAAAGGAAACCCAGAAACACTTGACGTTGCTTTACTTCGGTGTTGTGGACTTCCCCGGCCCCTTGCTGAGCCCTGTGACTCCTGTCCCCTCATTGGTTCATGTCACAGGGATTTCCTTTCCCAGAAAGCGGACACGGAGAAGCAGCCCTAATAAATGAGCACACACCCTGGCTGCACATTTTGAAACCCGTTTTTCTGTCTGGGACTGGCTGGTTCACGCTTCAGTTTTATTTCTCCTATCTGGACTGTTGGTGTCCGTCCCTCTCCCCACCTCCACGTGGGTCACAGCCCCTGCTCTGAATCTGCAGCCTGCAGCTTGTGGGCATCCTCAGTGCTGCGGAGCGTGCTGGGCTTGGAGCTGGATGACCTGGCTTTGAGCTCTGCCTCTGCCTCTGGTAAGCCAGGGGACTGGGCAAGTCCCTTACTGCCTCTGCCAGCTCACTTGGCCAAGAGAGACAGATGCTGGCTACAGGCATCGCTCTATTGCCCAGGTGGGTGGGCACATGGTGACACAGAGGATGTCAGTTTGCGGTGGGTTTCGCTCACACTGGGTGCAAAGAAGAAGGTGATGTTTAGGCAGATCGTGTTCTGTAGCCATTTCTGGCCATTATTAAATAGATCATCAGGACCTTGAGACAGTCTGTCTTTATTTAGGGCATCATTTATTTGGGAAAAGAGGAACAAACAGATGTCATCATTGAGAAAGGAGTGGGTAATACTGAGAGCGCCCGCCCCCCCCCCCAAAAAAAAAAAAAAAAACACGGTTAGGGGAGAATCGTGAAGTAATGTCCCACATAGCTCGTGGGTGGGAGGAGTCAGGAACTAAACACAGGTGTATGTAACAACTGTCTCAGAAAACCTCAAGCACAAGAATTCTTTGGCCAGGCACAGTGAACTCCCACCTGTAATCCCAGCACTATGGGAGGCTGAGGCAGAAGGAACTTTAGCCCAGGAGTTTGAGACCAGCCTGGGTAACATAGTGAGACCCCCTCCCTACAAAAAAATTTTTTTAATTAGCTGAGTGGGATGGTGTGCACCTACAGTCCCAGCTACTTGGGAAGCTAAGGTGGGAGGATCCCTTGAGCCAGGAGTTCAAGGCTGCAGTGAGCCATGATCACTCCACTGCACTCCAACTTGGGCAACAGAGTGAGACCCAGTCTTAAAAACAAATCCGGCCGGGCGAGGTGGCTCACGCCTGTAATCCTAGCACTTTGGGAGGCTGAGGTGGGTGGATCACCTGAGTTCAGGAGTTCAAGACCAGCCTGGCCATCAGGGTGAAACCCATCTTAAAAAAAAAAACCCAAAACTAAGTTCCCTGGTGATGTCTCAGAGATTCTGCATCATTTACGATCTACTCCCAAATACACTTTTAAACAGGTGCCTCAGGAGATTCTACTACAGAACCTGCCCCCTCCCCCCCGCTTTTTTAAAGCTAGTGGAAGTCAGCCCCTTAATTAGTTCATTTTGAGACAAAACCTTGCTCAGTCACCCAACCTGGAGTGTAGTGCCATCATTGGTCACTGCAGCCTTCAACTCCTGAGCTGAAGCCATTCTCCCACTGCAGCCTCCCGAGTAGCTGGGACTACAGGCATGCACCACTATGCCGGGCTAATTTTTGTGTTTTTTTGTATGGATGGGGTTTTGCCATCTTGCCCAGGCTGGTCTCCACCTTCTGGGCTCAAACAGCCCTCCCACCTCAGCCTTCCAAAGTGCTGGGATTCTAGGTGTGCAACACCTAGCCCTGCCCTGTTACCGTTTTAAATTTACTTCCCTGCTTATACCATTTGTATTTTGGTAAAAAAAAAAAAAAAAAAAAAAAGACATTAAAATTGAGTTAGAGGAGTGACTTTCTGCCAAGTCTTGGAGATAGAAACAGAACTCAGTCCAATTCCTTTGCATTCGTCACAGACAGAAACACGTGTTTTCTCCTTCTCCCTCTTCGAAGTTAATTTCTGTTTACTATTTGGCATACTTGACTAAAGTGAGCTGTGATTACCATATATTAACATATATTTCAGTAGCGAGAACACTCTTGGAAATTAACCTGGAGCAAGTTCCAGGAGGCCTCCTGTTTTCTTCCTCTACCGAAGGCAGCAGATCCACTGGGCGTGGTGGCTCATGCCCATAACCCCAGCAGTTTGGGAGGCCTAGGTGGGAGGATCGCTTAAGGCCAGGAGTTCAAGACCAGCCTGAGCAACATAGTGAGACCTCTGTCTCTACAAAATAAAAATTGAAAAATGCGCCTGGTGTGGTGGCATAGTCCTATCTACTTGTGAAGCTGAAGCAGGAGAATCACTTGAGCCTGGGAGGTTGAGGCTGCAGTGAGCTATTATTATGCCACCACACTCCAGCCTGGGTAACAGAGCAAGACCTCTCAAAAATAAAAGCCTGGGTGGGGGGTTCATGCCTGTAATCCCAGCACTTCGGGAGTCTGGGGCAGGTGGATCACCTGAGGTCAGGAGTTGGAAGCAACTCCAACCAACCAACATGGTGAAACCCTGTCTCTACTAAAAATACAGAGATGAGCCGGGCATGGTGGCGCATGCCTGTAATTCCAGCTAGTCAGGAGGCTGAGGCAGGAGAATCACTTGAACCCAGGAGGCGGAGGCTGCAGTGAGCCCAGATTGCACCACCATGCTCCAGCCTGGGCAACGGGAGTGAAACTCCATCGCAAAAAATAAAAATAATGATTTAAGAAAACATAGCAAATGTTTATTGAGCACCAACCATGTACAAAATCTAAAGGATTCCAAGGCCCATTACCAGGCACTGGGGACAGTGGCGGACAAGACAGTCCTGGCCTTCAAGGGGCTCCAGGTCTGAGCAGTAACAGGAGCCAGGGAGAGCAGCACAGCATGCTGTGGGCACCTGACCCAGGCCTCCACAAGGGCAAGGGTCGAGCTGAGCTCCTAGGTGGCTCAGGAGAGCAAGAGTGCCCAGGAAGCAAGCCAGGGAGAGGGGAGTCACCCTGCCATGACAGAGGCTGGAGTGGAGAGACACAGGGGGACCTTTGAGTTGGTGAAAAGGGACAAGCTCCTGTCTTGCCATGCAGAGCAGAGGTGATGGTACCCTGAGTTAGTGCAGAAGCAAGTGGGGACAGGCAGAAGTGGGGCACGGTCCAGCGACATGGTGGAGGTGGGAGAATTCACATGACCTGATGGGGAGGGGACTTGTGGGTACCAGCAGCTGGGTGGGTGAGGGAAGCCTTCTGAGACAGCAGACCCAGCTGGTGTGAGGAAGGAGACCCCCTCCCTCTTCAGCTTCTAAGACCACTTCCCCTTAGCCTTCTCCATTGCATTTCAAAAGGAGAAGTAAAAGTTGAAAACTGAAGGCACGAGGTCAGTGGAGGAGACAAAACCGGTGCCACTAGCCCGAGCTGGAGGTTATAGATCAAACCTCTGTCTATACTCCTGTCTACAGATTGCAGGTGTGACATGGATAAACGCCCTCCATTGTTCTCCCTCAATCTTGCAAAAACCCCACCACTTAAGTCCACGTACCCTCACTCACCTCATCGGTCACAACCTTCTCACATGTACTCTCTTAGATTGTGAGCCTTTAAAGGAAGCCAGGATTTTCTAGCTGGGGAGCTCGGTTATTGAGCTTGAGCCACCACAGCTCCCCGAGAAATAAAACTGCAACTTCCTTCCCAGTTCAGTGTTGGAAAGGTTTGTTCACTGCCACGCCTGCTTCAGGTAGAGGAGGAATGTGAGGGAAGATGACAGATTCAGCTGTGGGCCTGGTCAAGTGGAGGGCCCTAGGCATGTGTGCTAGAAAGAGAGATCAAAGCTGGAGGTGGTGATGGTCATCGGGCTGCCCTCGTCCTTGGAACTATGGGAGTGGATGAGGCCAGTCAGAGAGGAAAAGAGAGGGGACGTATCGAGGGGACAGAAAACGGACAAGCAGGCAGACTCACGAGGTTTCCTGCTGGAAGGAGGGGTCCCCAGTGACAGACAAGGCTGACCACTCAAACATCCTCTGGGTTTAGGAGCTTGGTTTAAGTGAGTGGATCACTTGAGGTCTGGGAGTTCAAGACCAGCCTGGCCAACGTGGCAAAACTGTGTTCTCTACTAAATATATATAAATTAGCTGGGCGTAGTGGTGGGTGCCTGTAATCCCAGCTACTTGGGAGGCTGAGGCAGGAGAATCACTTGAATTTGGGAGGTGGAGGTTGCAGTGAGCCAAGATCACACCATTGCATTCCAGCCTGGATGGCAAGATTCAAAAATAAAAATAAGCAATTATAGGCCGGGTGTGGTGGCTCAGCTCACCCCAGTAATCTCAACACTTTGGGAGGCCGAGACTGGCAGATCACTTGAGGCCAGAAGTTTCAGACCAGTCTGGCCAAAATGGAGGAACTGTCTGCTAAAAATACAAAAATTAGCTGGGCGTGATGGTGCATGCCTGTAATCCCAGCTACTCAGGAGGCTGAGGCATGAGAATCACTAGGAGGCAGAGGTTGCGATGAGCTGAGATCACGCCACTGCACTCCAGCTTGGGCAACAGAGTGAGACTCTGTCTCATAAATATGAGGGAGAGAGAAAAGAAAAAAAAGGAAAGCGAGGAAGGAAAGAAAGGGAGGGAGGGAGGGAGAAAAAAGCAAGCAAGCAAGCTATTCTGTGTTTGGTAGGAAACCAGCTCTGAAGAGCACTGGCAATTATGACTTGCATTTTGCTTCTGTCTGGGCATGCTTGATAAATGTGCCTGGGGGGTGGTGGCATCAGTAACGGACACAGGAAGCTTTCCCAAGGATGAGTGACGTCTCTGCAAGAGTGAGAATTCAACAAGCAAGGACTCCTTTGCTGAAAGCATTCATCTGTGATGCAAACTGCTACCGTTTACAAAGTTGTTTTTTTTTTTTTTTTTTTTTGAGACAGTCTCACTCTGTCGTCCAGGCTGGAGTGCAGTGTCACGATCTCAGCTCAGTGCAACCTCCATCTCCCAGGTTCAAGCGATTCTACTGCCTCAAGCCTCCCCAGTAGCTGGGACTACAGGTGTGCGCCAGCACATCCAGCTGCTTTTTGTATTTTTAGTAAAGATGGGGTTTCAACTTGAACTCCTGACCTCAGATCCACCCACCTCAGCCTCCCAAAGTGCTGGGATTACAGGCGTGAGCCACCAAGATTGATTTTACCAAGAGCTCCACGTTGGAAAGCCATAGCATGATTACTTTTTGAGGACTTTACCCCTGAAATTAAATGATCCCTTACTCATAGCCATCTATGGGGGTGGCGGGAGGAGGGCCAGTAAGGAACCCTGGGATTTTCTTATGCCCATGTTAGGGGCTAAACTGCCTTTTAGGTTAGTAACCTGGAGGGGGAAGTCTGGTTTATTAGATTAAATGTCCTGGTTTCATCCTGGCTCTCAGCAATAGCCTCTAAAATACAACTTGAAGTGTAGATGAGTTTAACCTGCGGTCTATAACATCTACTCTTCCAATTGTCATAAAAATGTGGGCTGGCTGACAGTAGTGGAATTTTTCCTTCCTTTGGATAAATGTGTCACGGTCCAATGCTGTTGTGACAGATGGAAAAATCCTATGTAGGGCACGCAGCAGCCTACCCAGCACAGAGGAAGGACTCCAAGGGACCGTCTGGCACCGCCGGGCTGATAGGAACCCATCTTGTCTGTCTGTGAGTTATTCATGTTCTGTACTTCCTGAAAAGAACGCTCTTGTTTGACTGCCTCGCTCGTAAAACCCAGAGTTCACCACTAAGGGTGAGAGGCTCCCTGTAGTAGGCAGTGGAGGGGCCAGGGCACAACAGAAACTCTGCTGCTGTCTGAACAGCATGAGAGCGTGCCGCGCTGGGGTTGGGATCCCAGGGGCCTCTCTGGGCCTGTGAGTGGCAGTGCACTCTGGATGGCAACCCCCCATTAGCTCTGGGCAGGGGCCAGGCCAGGTGGCTCATACCTCTATGCCCAGCACTTTGGGAGGCTGAGCTGGAAGGATCACTTGAGCCCAGGAGTTTCAAGACCCGTGGGGGCAACATAGGGAGACCCCATTTCTATTTAAAAAACAATAAATTAAAATTAGCTGGATGTGGTGGCAAGTGCCTGTAATTCCAGCTCTTTGAGAGGACGGGAGAGAATTGCTTGAGGTCAGGAGTTAAGACCAGTCTGGACAACACCGGGAGACCCTATCTCTGAAAAAGACATTTTTTTCTTTTTTTTTGGCCTGGCATGGTGGCTCACAACTGTAATCCCAGCACTTTGGGAGGCCCAGGTGAGTGGATCACTTGAGGTCAGAGGTTCAAGACCAGCCTGGCCAACATGGTGAAACCCAGCTTCTTCTAAAAATACAAAAAAGTAGCCAGGCTAGTGGTGTACACCTGTAGTCCCAGCTCAGGAGGCTGAGGGGAGAATAGTTTAAACCCCGGGGGTGGAGATTGCAGTGAGCTGAGATCACACCACTGCACTCCAGCCTGGGCGACAGAGCAAAACTCTCAAACAAGAACAAAACAATTTTGTTTTTTTTTTGTGTTGAGATGGAGTTTCGCTCTTGTAACCCAGGCCGGAGTGCAGTGGCACAGTCTCAGCTCACCTCAACCTTTGCCTCCTGGATTCAAGCAATTCTCCTGCCTCAGCCTCCTGAGTAGCTGGGATTACAGGTGCACCGTACGCCACCCTCCCCAGCTAATTTTTGCATTTTTAGTAGAGACGGGGTTTCACCATGTTGACCAGGATGGTCTCTAACTCTTGACCTCATGATCCACCTGACTCGGTCTCCCAAAGTGCTGGGATTATAGGCGTGAGCCACCGTGCCCAACAAAAAATTGTTTAAAAAATTACCGGGGTGTGGTAATTACAGGCTCCTGCCTGTAGCCTCTCTGGACTTTGGGAGGCTGAGGCAGGAGGATCACTTGAGCCCAAGAATTTTTTTTTTTTTTTTTTTTTTTTGAGACGGAGTTTTGCTCTTGTTACCCAGGCTGGAGTGCAATGGTGTGATCTCGGCTCACCGCAACCTCCGCCTCCTGGGTTCAGGCAATTCTCCTGCCTCAGCCTCCTGAGTAGCTGGGATTACAGGCACGCGCCACCATGCCCAGCTAATTTTTTGTATTTTTAGTAGAGACGGGGTTTCACCATGTTGACCAGGATGGTCTCGATCTCTTGACCTCGTGATCCACCCGCCTCGGCCTCCCAAAGTGCTGGGATTACAGGCCTGAGCCCAGGCATTTGAAGCTGCAGTGAGCCATGATCACACCACTGCAGTCCAGCCTGGGCGACAGAGCCAGACTCTTGCCTAAAAAAAAAAGGGAAAAAGGAAAATGAAAAAGTATTCTCTCAAACTCAGGCATGGCCAGACAGATACTCTCCTCCCCACCTAACTTTCTCCTCCACTGCCCGCTCCCTACTCCCTATCGCTCCACGCGGCCAACGCCCAATGCTGGGCACCCCCACACACACTACCCTTCTGCACCCGGACCCAGGGGCAGGGAGAGCCCAGCTCTTGGTCTGTGGGTAGCCGGACCCTCAGTGGGGCGGGGTGCCTCGCTTTGACTCCCGGAGCGGGGGCCGGGAACAGGAGCTAGGGCAGGAGGGATGCGTGCGGGTCGGGGGGTCTTCCCACCTCCCCTGTTCCTCCCCAGAGCGCGATCCCGGCGTGGTCCCGGGTGGGGCGCCACTCCCCTAGGAGGCGCCGCCAGCCCCGCCCCTCCCGGCCCGGCAAGTGACGTGGCCGCGGCTCCCCCGCGGACGGGGTCACGTGGCGGCGGCGCCCGGTTGCCTTGACAGCGGCTGCGGCGGCTGCGGGGGCGGGGCGGAGGCGGGGCCGGGGGACCCCGCGCGACCGGCGGAAGGAGGGAGGGGGCCGTGCTCGGCGCCCCGGCCCCGGCCACTGGGCCACGGGCCACAGGCCACGCGGCCACGCAGCCGGAGCGGGAGCAGAGCCGGGCAAGGCAAGGGCAGCTCCGGTGAGTGCGGTGGCGGGTGGGGGGGGCCTGGTGCGGGGAGCGGGGTCCCCTGCGGCTGGGGGGTGGCGGAATTGCTCTGCTGGAAAGGGGACGACCGTGGGGCTGTGAGGGCGCGGTCACCACCCATCCGGGATTGGTGACCCCCACCCTGCGAGATCCCTGGCGGGGTGCGGTGCTCAGAGGAGGATCAGGGTTGGGGCCGCAGCCGGGTCCCGACACCCGGCCGTCCCTGGGGGAGGGACAGGGATGCAGGTGGGTGCCCCTGGGAGGCCCGCCTACTGGAGAGAGATACTCGCCATTGTTGGTGCCCCAGATGCTTAGAGGAAGTCAAACTCCAAACCGCCCTCTAGAAATGTATCCAACAGGCCAGCCAGGGAAAATCGCTCATCTTTAGAGAGCGGATCGCATTATTCTACAGGACCTGTTTCCTCTGACTGCTTGTTAAAGCAAAAAAAAAAACCAAACAACAACAAAAAAAAACCCACACGGTTCAGTCCCGGAGCATCCTCTAGGGTCTGTGCCACCTGACAGAAGTGCGGGGCTCCATCCTGCCCCACCCCACCCCCTGCCTGAGATCCAGTTTGGGGCCAAGACTCTGTCCCACCCCCTGGGCCACCAGGCCTGGCACACACAGTTGGCGCTGGGAGCCTAGAGAATGGATTTGAACCCCCTGCCGGACTGCTTCTTCCAGACCTGCAGACCTGTCTCAAGACCCAGCTCCAGGCAGGCAGACATCCTTTCCTCCACAACCCCACCCAACCTGGGGACATCTGCAGGGCCTCACCCATGGGGCTTGGGAGACCTGGCCGTCAAGGCAGGGTAATGTGGCCCTGGCCACTTTCTGGAAGCCACCCTCAGCCCTCACTGCCCTGAGCTCTTCACCTCGTCTCAGACCTGAGCCAGCCCACTCTTACCGATGTTCCCTAGACGTCCCTCTTGTTCACCCTTCCTCCGTTTGGAGGCCATCAGGCTCTCCCTTGCCTCCCACTCCTCTCAGTCCGCCAGTCATTTCCTTGGGTCAAACTGTGTTCTCAAACGAGAATGATCTAGCAGTGCCCGGACCATTACACTCACCGATTCCTTCCGTTCTCCTATGGCTGGACACCGCCCAGTCATGCTGCCCAGACCCCCTGGCTCCTTCCACAACTCCAGCCTCCAAGAGTCTTCCCCCTACATTTCCCTGACCCCTCTACCCTCTCCATCCCCCAGGTGGCAGCCAGCCATCCCTCCATATCTCCTGGATGAGGGGAGCCACCCCACAGGTACACCTGGAGTTGCCTTCCTGTCTCAGAATCCTTTCATGCAGGCCGAGTCTTGTCTTTGAGGAAAGCTCCCTCTTTTTTTTTTTTTTTTTCCCCATTTCCAACCCTTCTTGAAGACCAAAGCTCCCTTTTTAGAAATTCATTTTAGAGGCCGGGCATGGTGTTTCACGCCTGTAATCCCAGCACTTATGGAGGCCGAGGTAGGTGGATCACTTGAGCTCAGGAGTTCTAGACCAGCCTGGCCAAGATGGTGAGACCCTGTCTACTGAAAATACAAAAAATTAACCAGGTGTGGTGGCAGGCACCTGTAGTCCCAGCTACTCAGGAGGCTGAGGTGGGAGGATCGCTTGAGCCTGGGAGGCAGAGTTTGCAGGGAGCTGAGATCGCGCCACTGCACTGCAGCCTGGGCAACACGGTAAGACCCCATCTCAAAACACAATTATGTTTAGAGACAAGGTCTCACTATGTTGCCTAGGCTGGTCACCAGCTCCTGGCCTCAAGTGATCCTCCCACCTTAGCATCCCAAAGCACTAAGATTATAGGCATGAGGCACTTTGGCCTGCAAAGGGAAGGTCCCTCTTTCCCAAGGCTGACTTCACTACATCTGTCTGTGTCCCCTCCCTGGTAATTACCTGCAGGCGCCCTTTCCTGGATTCTGTGTGAGGCAGCCAGTCCTTCTCAGCTCCCTGCCCTCTGCTGAAGCCTTAGCTCAGTGGATGAGAATCACCCCCTCGTCTTTTTTTTTTTTTTTTTTTAACACAGAGTCTCACTCTGTCACCCAGGCTGGAGTGCAATGGTGCAGTCTCAGCTCACTGCAACGTTTGCCTCCTGGGCTCAAGCGATTCTCCTGCCTCAGCCTCCTGAGCCGCTGGGACTGCAGGTACACGCCACCATGCCTGGCTAATTTTTGTTTCACCATGTTGGCAAGGCAGGTTTCCAACTCCTGACCTCAAGTGATCTGCCTGCCTTAGCCTTCCAAAGTGCTGGGATTACAGGCATGACCCAATGAGCCACCGCACCTGGCCCTTTTTTTTTTTTTTTGAGATGAAGTCTGGGTCTATCACCCAGGCTGGAGTGCAGCGGCGAGATCTAGGCTCACTGCAACCTCCGCCTCCCGGGTTCAAGTGATTCTCCTGCCTCAGCCTCCCCAATAGCTGGGATTACAGGTGCATGCCACCGTGCCCAGTTAATTTTTGTATTTTTAGTTGAGATGGGGTTTTACCATGTTGTCCCAGTTGATCTGGAAACTCCTGACCTCTAGTGATCCACCCATCGTGGCCTCTCAAAGTGCTGGGATGACAGGCATGAGCCACTTTTCCTGACCCGCACCCCTTTATCTTGCTCCCCTACTGGGAGATCGGCAATTCTTGCCTCTTTCATCCTGGATCCTTAAGTACCCAGTGTGGTAAGCGCCTATGTGACGTAGGACAGGGGACAGAGGGAGCAAAGGTTAGCTTCTCACCCCTCCCCTCTCTCTATACTGCCGTCCTCAGACCTGTACACGCAATTCCGTTAACTGTGAGGGTGGGGGAAGAGGAAAAAAGGAATTTCCAAATTATAGATAGCATTTTCCATTATATGGAGCTAACCTATGGATTGCAGCGTTTCTGTGAATTCTCCCCAAGGGAAGAGACGTCCAGGGGATGGAAGTGCCTGGACGTGGTGCTCCTAGCTGTGGATGTGCGCGAGGAGATGGGACCGAGAGCCTGAACTGGCATTCGTATAAATGACCTGGTAATTGGCATCCCCTAAATAGCACAGAACTGTTCCCAGAGGTCCCGTAGGCCAGGGAAGGCTGTGACTTTGTAGCCTGGCAGAGGAAAAAGAGAAAGGCGAGACTGTTTTCCGCCTCTAGCACCTTCCTGTGTAATTTCCAAATTAGGGCATTTTCATTTTATTTTTTATTTTTTTATTTTTTTTTTGAGATGGAGTTTTGCTCTAATTACCCAGGCTGGAGAGCAATAGCGCGATCTTGGCTCACCACAACCTCCGCCTCCTGGGTTCAAGCAATTCTCCTGCCTCAGCCTCCTGAGTAGCTGGGACTACAGGCTGCGCCACCGTGCCCAGCCAAGTTTTGTATTTTTAGTAGAGACAGGGTTTCACCATGTTGACCAGGATGGTCTCGATCTCTTGACCTAGTGATCCACCCGCTTCGGCAAAGTGCTGGGATTATAGGTGTGAGCCACCGCGCCCGATCTAGGGCATTTTCAATTATGAGGGGCTCTGGCATGGATAGACAAAGTTTGGGGCACTTCCTCAGCTGCTGACCCTGCTAAATACCCCCTACTACACCCACCGTCCCCAGCCACACTCCCTGGGACCTAGAAACACGGATCTGTGTGTAATATCCTGAGGTAGGCTTTCTGTGGGGCCTATGTGGGCCTGGACATAGAAGCTACCTTTTTTTTTTTTTTTTTTTTTGAGATGGAGTCTTGTTCTGTTGCCAGGCTGGAGTTCAGTGACGTGATCTCGGCTCACTGCAACCTCCACCTCCCGGGTTCAAGGAATTCTCCTGCCTCAGCCTCCTGAGTAGCCAGGATTACAGGTGCCTGACACCACACCCAGCTAATTTTTGGTTTCTTTTTTTTTTTTTTTGGAGACAGTTTCGCTCTCGTTGCTCAGGCCGGAGTGCAATGATGTCATCTTGGCTCACCACAGCCTCCACCTCCTGGGTTCAAGTGATTCTCCTGCCTCAGCCTCCTGAGTGGCTGGGATTAGGCATCCACCACCATGCCCGGCTAATTTTGTGTTTTCTTTAAGTAGAGACAGGGTCTCTCCATGTTGGTCAGGCTGGTCTCGAACTCCTGACCTCAGGTGATCCACCCACCTCAGCCTCTCGAAGTGCTGGGATTACAGGTGTGAGCCACCACGCCTGGCCAATTTTTGTATTTTTAGTAGAGACGGGGTTTCGCCATGTTGGCCAGGCTGGAAAAGTTACTCTTTATGATGCCAAGTAAACCACAAGGTACCCGTGGCCTTGAAGCACGCCCTGCGGATTAATAAGAACTGGATCCTGGCATGTGGCCAAGCAGCCCAGCTCCTTGGGACACACGCGACCGCCAATCCCCTACTTAGATTAGTGGAGATTTCGGTTTAAATTCACAAATCTTGACAGATCCGTCCTCTGATGTTTAATCCGTGTTAGTCAAACCAGATGTCTGCCAGGTGTGAGTCCAGGCATCTCCAACGTCTGTTTCTCCTTAAAATGTGCTCCTGTGAGTTGGCTGATTTCATTTTTCACTTTGCTAAAAGTTTCCCTGGTAGCTTGGATGCCGCTTTAGTTATGTAAGTCCCAATATTTTTGTTAGGGTGAACTGTACTGATTAAAATTTAAGTTGAAGGCCGGGCATGGTGTCTCACGCCTGTAATCCCAGCACTTTGGGAGGCCGAGGCCGGCAGATCACCTGAGATCAGGAGTTCGAGACCAGCCTGGACAACATTATGAAACCCCGTCTCTACTAAAAATATAAAAATTATTCGACTGCTAAGGAACCTCATGTAAAAATAAAAAAAGTAAAAATATTAGCCAGGCATTGTGGCATGTACCTGTAATCCCAGCTACTCAGGAGGCTGAGGCAGGAGAATGGCTTGAACCCACGAGGCAGAGGCTGCAGTGAGCCAAAATTGTACCACTTTACTCCAGCCTGGGCAACAGAGTGAGACTGTCTAAAAAATAAATTTAAATTTAAATTAAAAAAAATAAAATTTAAGTTGGATTTGAGAAACTAGCAGCTACTTGGAAATGTTTATTCCATGACTGGCATCGATGTTGAAAGATGTTTTTCGTCTTTGGGTGCATTATCTTGTTCAAAAGCCCTAGAGATGAGGCCAGGGGCAATGGCTCACACCTGTAATCCCACCACTTTGGGAGGTGTAGGAGGGAGGGTTGCTTGAGGCTAGGAGTTCAAGACCAGCCTGAGCAATATAGTGAGACACCTGTCTCTAGAAAAAATTTTAAAAAAATTAGCAGGCGTGGTCCTGTGTTTGTGGTCCTAGCTCCTCAGGAGGCTGAGGCAGAAGGATCCCTTGAGCCTAGGAGTTTGAGGCTGCAGTGAGCTATGATTGTACCACCTCATTCCAGCTTGGGCAACACAGTGAGACCCTGTCTCTAAAAAATAAATAGGCTGTGTGAGCTGTGGCTCACATCTGTAATTCCAGCACTTTGGGAGGCTGAGGCAGGTGGATCATGAGGTCAGGAATTCAAGACCAGCTTGGTCTCTACTAAAAATACAAAAATTAGCCAGGTGTGGTGGTGGGCACCTGTAGTCCCAGCTACTTGGGAGGCTGAGACAGGAGAATCACTTGAACCTGGGAGTCAGAGGTTGCAGTGAGCCGAGATCGCGCCATTGCACTCCTGCCTGGGTGACACAGCGAGATTCTGTCTCAGATAGATAGATAGATAGATAGATAGATAGATAGATAGATAGATAAAATAAAAGTCCTATAGGTGGAAATATCCCCATTCTCAAGATGAAGGAGTCAGGTCAAAAAGGTCAGCTGTCATGCTCAGAATCACACAATACGGTGAAATCCAGGTTTCATAACTTTATGCCCTGGAGGCTCGGTGTGGTGGCTCATGCCTGTAATCTCAGCACTTTGGGAGGCTGAGGCAGATGGATCACTTGAGATCAGGAGTTCAAGACAAACCCGGCCAACACGGAGAAACCCCGTCTCTACTAAAAACACAAAAATTAGAGGCTGAGGCAGGAGAATAGCTTGAACCCAGGAGGTGGAGGTTGCAGTGAGCCGAGATCACGCTGCTGCACTCCAGCCTGGGCAACAGAGTGAGATACTATCTCAAAAGCAAACAAACAAACATACCTTTAGGTCCTGGGCATGTTCTAAACCCTGGGCTCTGGCGGGGGCTGTATACGGCAGTCTTTGTAGATTGAACAGGCTTGGAGTCTAGCTCTTCCTGGCCACAGTAACCTAGGATGCCTGAGTGTGTCTCTCTCCCACCGTCAGCCTGGCTCCCACCATGAGCGCTGAGCTCAACGTGCCTGTCGACCCCTCTACTTCTGCCTGCCCCGAGCCCGGCCACAAGGGCATGGATTATCGGGACTGGGTCCGCCGCAGCTACCTGGAACTGGTCACCTCCAACCACCACTCGGTGCAGGCCCTGTCATGGAGGAAGCTCTATTTGAGCAGGGCCAAGCTGAAGGCCTCCAGCAGGACCTCCGCCCTCCTCTCCGGCTTCGCCATGGTGAGTGTGGGCACCAGGTGAGGAGCGCACTGGTCAGATGGGTCTTGCTAACCGAGGTCCTGGGATGCCTCGGGGACCAAAGCGTTTCCTCCAGTCTCTGGCAGGGAAGCACTGGGAAGCATCCACCCAAGTCCTAGCTCCTCTAAGGGGACGGCTCTATTAGTGCTAGTGGGAGTGCTGGGAATAAGGGGCTCCAAGCTCTGGAATCCTCAGAAAGCACACTCTCCTCCTGTTCCTGTCAAGTGTTTGCTTAGGAAATACTTAGGAAGGAGGGAGGTTAGTACAGGGTAGTTTTTTTTTTTTTGAGACCGAGTCTTGCTCTGTCACCCAGGCTGGAGTGCAGTGGCATCATCTCAGCTTACTGCACTCTGTTTTCAGGTTCCTGCGATTCTCCTGCCTCAGCCTCCTAGGTAGCTGGGATTACTGGCATATGCCACCACTCCCGGCTAATTTTTGTATTTTCAGTAGAGAAGGGGTTTTTCCATGTTGTCCAAGTTGGTCTCGAACTTCTAACCTCAGGTGATCCACCCTCCTTGGCCTCCCAAAGTGCTGGGATTACAAGCATGAGCCACTGTGCCTGGCCAGTGCAGGGTAATTACAGTAGTTTAGGTGCCGTGGCTCATGTCTGTAATCCCAGTACTCTGGAAGGCCAAGGTGGGAGGATAGCTTGAGGCCAGGAGTTTGATACCAGGCTGGGCAACATAGTGAGACCCTCGTCTTTACAAAATTTCAATAAATAAATTAGCTGGGCGTCTGGGGCAGGAGGCCAAGACCTCAGTGAGTTATGATTATACCACTGCACTCCAGCCTGGATGTCAGACGGAACCCCATCTCTAAAACAATAAAATAAAATACAGCCGAGTGTGATGGCTCACTCCTATAATCCCAACACTTTGGGAGGCTGAGGCTGGCGGATCACTTGAGATCAGGAGTTCGAGACCAGCCTGGCCAACATGGTGAAACCCTGTCTCTACTAAAAATACAAAAAAATTAGCTCGGCATGGTGGCAGGCGCCTGTAATCCCAGCTACTCAGGAGGCTAAGACACAAGAATCGCTTGAACCTGGGGGAGGCCGGATGTTGCAGTGAGCCAAGGTCATGCCACTACACTCCAGCCTGGGCAAGAGTGAGACTTCTTTTCAAAATTAATTAATTAATTAAAAAGGCCGGGCACGGTGGCTCATGCCCGTAATCCCAGCACTTTTGGAGGCAAAGGTGGGCGGATCACGAGATCAAGAGATTGAGACCATCCTGGCCAACATGGTGAAACCCTGTCTCTACTAAAAATACAAAAAAAAAAAAAAATTAACTGGGTGTGGTAGTGCGTGCTTGTCGTCCCAGCTACTCAGGAGGCTGAGGCAGGAGAACTGCTTAAACCCGGGAGGCGGAGGCTGCAGTGAGCCGAGATCGTGCACCTCACTCCAGCCAGGCGACAGAGCGAGACTCTGTCTAAAAATAAAAATATATAAAAATAACAAGATTAAATAAAATCAAATCGCTGCATGGTACAGGGTTTCCTGAAGAAAGGTGCCCATGTCTGCCCTGTCTTGGGCACCACCCAGAAGTTTCGTGCTCTCAGGGATCTGAGCAGGGCCTTGGGGACTGACTGGGGTTAGATCCGTTTGGCCCAGTTAGCGATGCAGACATTCCTGGAATGTGGCCTCCAGGGTGACAGCAGAGCTTTTGGCCTGGCTCCTGGGCTGCCTTCTCTCTGAGTCATCCCCTAGGACAAGAGTCAGTTTCAGGCAAAGCTGCAGCTCTGACAAGGAACCCATCTCCTGTTGACCCCAAAGCCGACCCACATCCCTGGAGGGAATCATCCCACAGGTTAAGGACTCAGAGTGAGGACACAACCAGGCGCTCACAGGTCCTATTGGGTGGAAGTGATTTATTTATTTTTTGTTTTGTTTTTAGAGACAGGGTCTTGCTCTGTTGCCCAGGCTGGAGAGTGCAGTGGTATAATCATGGCTCACTGCAGCCTCCACTTCCTGGGCTCAAGCCATCCTCCTGCCTCAGCATCCTGAGTAGCTGGAACTACAGGCACATGCCACCCCACCTGGCTAATTTTGTATTCTTAGTAGAGATGGGGGTTTCACGGTGTTGAGCAGTCTGGTCTCGAACTCCTGACCTCAGGTGATCCATGCATCTTGGCCTCCTAAAGTGCTGGGATTACAGGCTCGAGCCACCATGCCTGGCCTCAATTGTTTTTCTACAAGCCAGAGCCTCAGTTGTTAGATTGATGGTGCGTTTTAAAAGAAAGAGTTGGCTGGGCAAGGTGGCTCACGCCTGTAATCCCAGCACTTTGGGAGGCTGAGGTGCGAGGATCACCTGAAGTCAGGAGTCGGGGACCAGCCCAGTCAGCCTGACCCAACATGGAGAAACCCCTGTCTCTACTAAAAATACAAAACTTAGCCAGGTGTGATGGCAGGCACCTGTAATCCCAGCTACTCAAGAGGCCGAGGCAGGAAATCACTTGAACCTGGGAGGTGGAGGTTGCAGTAAGCTAAGATCATGCCACTGTACTCCATCCTGGGCAACAGAACGAGACTCCACCTCAAAAAAAAAAAAAAAAAAAAAAAAAGAGGTGGATCCTGCTCTGTTGCCCAGGTTGGTGTGTTATTTTTTATTGTTATTTTTTTCTTCACCTTATACCAAGGGAGAAATATTGTGGTTTTACTTTGGTTTTTCCTCTCAATTTTTTTGACCCACAACTGGTTGAATCTGCAGATGTGGAATTCACAGATACAGAGCGCCAGCTGCAGGGGAAGGAAGTGAACCATCTGGCATGGAGCTGAGACTCAGGGTGGGGGGTGGGGGAGCCGTAGTGCACCTGCTTGATTAGATTAGCATAGCGTCATCAGGTCAGATCATTCTTCAGACTGCAGCGCAGCTAGGGAAAAATAAGTGGCAAATCCTAAGCATCAGAAACATAGCTGAGTCAGGGCAGGCACCTGGGAGCATGCAAACATGCAGATTGCGAGGTAGAGTTCGCCCTTCATGATGCGTCTTCCCTCATTAGAATTGCAAAGCTGCTCCTTTGACTAGCAACACCTGCTTATGCCTAACCTGAAGCTAATTTCTTTATGCTTATCCTTCTTCCAACACACAAAACCAGTGATCTGAGGCCCCCTCATAAAACCTCTGCATAGGCTGAGCGTGGTGGCTCAGGCCTGTAATCCCAGCACTTTGGGAGGCCAAGGCGGGCAGATCACTTGAGGTCAGGAATTTCTGACCAGCCTGGCCAACATGGTGAAACCCTGTCTCTACTAAAAATACAAAAATTAGCCAGGTTTGGTGGCAGGCACCTGTAATTTCAGCTACTCAGGAGGCTGAGGCCGGAGGATCACTTGAACCTGGGAGGGGGAGGTTGGACTGAGCTGAGATTTCGCCACTGCACTCCAGCCTGGGAAACAGAACAAGACTCCGTCTGAAAACAAAAAAAACGAAAACAAAAAATTAGGTGTGGTGGTGTGCACTTGTAGTCTCAGCTACTGGGGAGACTGAGGCAGGAGAATTGCTTGAACCCGGGAGGTGGAGGTTGCAGTGAGTCGAGATAGGGCCACTGCACTCCAGCCTGGACAGCAGAGTGAGACTCTGTCTCAATTAAAAAAGAAATTAGGGCCAGGTGCAGAGGCTCGTCAGGCCTGTAATCCCAGCACTTTGGGAGGCCGAGGTGGGTGGATCATGAGGTCAAGAGATTGAGACTATCCTGGCTAACATAGTGAAATTCCATCTCTACTAAAATACAAAAATTACCTGGGCATGGTGGCGCATGCCTGTGGTCCCAGCTACTCGGGAGGCTGAGGCAGAATTGCTTGAACGTGGCGGGCGGAGGTTGCAGTGAGCCAAGATGGCACCACTGCACTCCAGCCTGGCGCCTGGAGACAGAGCGAGACTCTGTCTCAAAAAAAAAAAATTTAAATAAAAAAAAAAATTCTGTATAAACACAGTGAAAAATTGCCTCCTCCTCCTCCTCTTCTTTCTCCTTCTTTCTTCCTTCTTCTTCTTTGCTTTTTTTTTTTTTTTTTTTTTGCTGTCACATAATAGAAACTTCTCCAGTCATTTTTTTTTTTAATAGAGATGGGGTCTCACTTTGTTGCCCAGGCTGTTCTTGAACTCCTGGCCTTAAGTGATCCTCCTGCCTCAGCCTCCCAAAGTGCTGAGGTCACGAGAGTGAGCAACTGCGCCCAGCCCCTTTTATTCTCTTGAGGTGGAACAAAACCACTTTTTGCAAGCCTCGTCCTCTGCCTTGTAATCATCTTTATTTCCTATCTTGGAGGCCTCTGTGGTTTGTAATATCCTTCAGTTGGGCCATATCCTTTGAGGTGACCATAGCCAACCCAGGGCCACACTGAGAAAAACCACCCCCTAGCCCATGTTCTGTGGCTACTGGTTTTTGAATACATTTCACAATGGCCCCAGCCATATTACTGCTGAGTTGCTGTTCAGCTCTGGTCCACTAGGACTTCCATATCTTCTTTCATCTAGGAAGTCCATCACAACTGAAATAGAGGTGAAGGGATGAGCTTCTAAGAGGTGGTAGTTGCTGAAGGATATTATGAAATCTTCATATATATTTTTTTTCATATATTTCATTTTATCTTTTCCCAAACAGGATCTTGCTCTGTTGCCCAGGCTGGGGTGCAGTGGTGCAATCATAGCTCACTGCAGCCTCCAACTCGGGGCCCAGCCTCCTGAGTTATTTTTAATTCATTTATTTATTTGTCTCATTCTGTTTCCCAGGTTGGAGTGCAGTGGTTCAATCTCAGCTCACTGCAACCTCTGCCTCCCAGGTTCAAGCGATTTTCCTGCCTCAGCCTCCCCAGTAGCTGGGATCACAGGCATATGCACCATTGTGCCCGGTTCATTTTATATTTTTAATAGAGACAGTTTTTCTATGTTGGCCAGGCTGATCTCGAACTCCTGACCTCAGGTGATCTGCCCCCATCGGCCTCCTAAAGTGCTGGGATTACAGTCATGAGCCACCACACCTGGCCTGAGTTATTTTGTAAAACAGGATGGCTCAGGTCTGGGAGGGAAACAGTGCGTAGAAGAATCTTCCCCTGACTTCTTTTTTTCTTTTTTTTTTTTTTCAGTCCAGAGGTTTTTTATTTTTTTTAACACCTCTTATGCCATGAATTCATAGGGAAGAGTTTCTAGCAGCTCGGGCTCCTTCATTGGTTCTCACACAGTGCGCTTCTCTGACTGGAGCAGGCTGGCGCTTCAGTTGAACCCGGGTACCTTTCTCCTTGGCTTCTTTCTTTTTCTGATCATTTTCCTTCACACGTTTTAGAGCCATCTCGGCTCTTAGAGAGCTCGATGTGCTCAGTACGCACATTAATTCTCTTGGCAAGGATTTTGCCCTTAACTTGTTTGTTTACAACAATGCCAACAGCACGCTGGGGAACACTGTGGACTCTTCCAGTTTTGCCATGATAACATTTTGTGGGGCGTTGCTTTTTGAACAGTACGCATTCCCTTGATGTCTACAATATCACCTTTCTTATAGATTCGCATATACGTGGCCCAAGGAACAACTCCCTGTTTTCTGACAGGCCTGGGGAACGTGCACTGGGTGCCTCTCTGCTTTCCCTTTCTGTTTGTCATTTTGGCGAATTATTGGAAGAAAAGACTCTTTTTTTCTTTCTTTCTTTTTTTTAAATGAGACAGAGTCCTGCTCCGTCACCCAGGCTGGAGTGCAGTGGCATGATCTCAGCTCATAGCAACCTCCGCCTCTCGAGTTCAAGTGATTCTCCTGCCTCAGCCTCCCAAGTAGCTGGGAGTACAGGTGCCTGCCACCACGCCCGGCTAATTGTTAGTATTTTTAGTAGAGATGGGGTTTCTCCATGTTGGCCAGGCTGGTCTTGAACTCCTGACCTCAAGTGATCCGCGTGCCTTGGCCTCCCAAAGTGCTGGGATGGCAGGCGTGAGCCGCTGCGCCCGGCCAACCTCACGTTTAAAGACACCACGCAGAACTGCCAGTACTTGGCTTTCCTACCTTAGCCCTTGCTGTAACCTCCAACTGTGGCTGACTTCTGCTTCCTTAGGACACCCAGCCACGCCTCCTTTCCACAGCCTCCCTCCTCACCCTCGGCCTCACTTCGGTCCCCTTTCCTGGGCTTTCAAGATTCCATTTCTCCCAGGGTTTTTGGTCTCCACGGAGGAGGCACAGTGTGGTCTGTCTGATGCCATCCAGGTGTGCAGCTCTGAGTTGGCAGTTCCAAGTGTGTGTGTGTGTGTGTGTTTGAGACAGAGTTTCGCTCTTGTTGCCCAGGCTGGAGTGCAGTGGTGCAATCTTGGCTCACCACCTCCACCTCCCAGATTCAAGCAATTCTCCTGCCTTGGCCTCCTAAAGTGCTGGGATTACAGGCATGAGCCACTGCACTCGGCCTCATTTGTTGTCTTTTAAAAGGTCAGTTTCCTTTTTTTTTTGGTAGAGATGGGATCTCACTATGTTGCCCTGGCTGGTCTCAAACTCCTAGGCTCGAGTGATCCTCCCGCCTCTGCCACCCGAAGTGCTGGATTACAGATATGAGTCACCACGCCTGAAAGGTCAGTTTCCTTTTTTTGTAGAGGCGAGGTCTCACTCTGCCACCGAGGCTGAAGTGCTGTGGTGTGATCATAGCTCACAGCAGCCTGAATGCCCGGCCTCAAGCAACGCTCCTGCCTCAACCTCCCAAACCACTGGGATTATAGGCATGAACCATTGCACCCGGCCAGTTTTTAACTTTTGTGAGTTTTTCTTTTTGTTAACTTTTATGGCTTTTTTTGGTTTTGTTTTTTGTCTTTTTTTTTGAGATGGAGTCTTGTTCGGTCGCCCAGGCTGGAGTGCAGTGGTGCCATCTTGGCTCACTGCAACCTCCGCCTCTCAGGATCAAGCAGTTCCCCTGCCTCAGCCTTTCAAGTAGCTGGGACCACAGGTTTGCGCCACCACGCCCAGCTAAGTTTTGTGTGTAGAGGTGGGGTTTCACCAGTTGGCCAGGCTGGTCTTGAACTCCTGACCTCAGGTGATCCACCTTCTAGGCCTCCCATAGTACTGGGATTACAGGTGTGAGCCATCGAGCCCAGCCTGTTTTGAGACAGAGTCTCGCTCTGTTGCCCAGGCTGGAGTGCAGTGGCGTGATCTTGGCTCACTGCAACCTCCGTCTCCAGGGTTCAAGTGATTCTCCTGCCTCCGCCTCCTGAGTAGCTGGGATTACAGGGGCGCGACACCATGCCTGGCTAATTTTTGTATTTTTAGTGGATACTGGGTTTCAACATGTTGGCCAGGCTTGTCTCTAACTTCTGGCCTCAAGTGATCCACCAGTTTCAGCCTCCCAAAGTGCTGGGATTAGAGGCGTGAGCCGCTGCACCAGCCTCTTCTGTACTGTTTAGATTTTTTCTCAATGCAGTCTTTAGCTAATTAAAACAAAGGAAAATGTGAAATATTTGATCAGTGAGGAGGATGCCCTCTGGTCTTCAAGGACCCAGAACATGGGTGAGTCCCACCAGTAGGCAAGTCCAGGGCTCCCATGGCCCTGTTCCCCAAGGAACCCAGCCCAGCCCCTGCCCTGCCCTCCCCGCACCCAGTCCCACCCGTCCGCTGTCCCCGCAGGTGGCCATGGTGGAGGTGCAGCTGGAGACGCAGTACCAGTACCCGCGGCCACTGCTAATTGCCTTCAGCGCCTGCACCACCGTGCTGGTGGCTGTGCACCTGTTCGCCCTCCTCATCAGCACCTGCATCCTGCCCAACGTGGAGGCCGTGAGCAACATCCACAACCTGAACTCCATCAGCGAGTCCCCGCATGAGCGCATGCACCCCTACATCGAGCTGGCCTGGGGCTTCTCCACCGTGCTCGGCATCCTGCTCTTCCTGGCCGAGGTGGTGCTGCTCTGCTGGATTAAGTTCCTCCCTGTGGACGCCCGGCGCCAGTCCAGCCCCCCGCCCAGCCCCGGCAGCCACACAGGCTGGCAGGCCGCCCTAGTGTCCACCATCATCATGGTGCCCGTGGGCCTCATCTTCGTGGTGTTCACCATCCACTTCTACCGCTCCCTGGTGCGCCACAAAACGGAGCGCCACAACCGCGAGATCGAGGAGCTGCACAAGCTCAAGGTGCAGCTGGACGGGCACGAGCGCAGCCTGCAGGTGGTGTGAGGGGCCGGCCGGGGCCCCCGGCATCGGCAGGCCTGTGTTAGACGCAGAGACTTCGCAAGGCTGCCGGGTACTTCAAGACCAAAGTTTTCCCAGGGCACTGTGCCTTGTGCCCGTCATCCCAGCACTTGGGGAGGCTGAGGCGGGCGGATCATGAGGTCAGGAGCTCGAGACCATCCTGGCCAACATGGTGAAACCCCGTCTCTACTAAAAACACAAAAAGTCAGCCAGGTGTGGTGGTGGGCACCTGTAATCCCAGCTACTTGGGAGGCCGAGGCAGGAGAATTGCCTGAACCCGGGAGGTGGAGATTGCAGTGAGCCAGGATGGCGCCAGTGCAGTCCAGCCTGGGGGACAGAGCAAGACTCCGTCTTAAAAAAAGAGACCAAAGTTTTCCTCTTGTCTTAATGCCGTAAGAACTGGATGACTTCTAAGATGGAACTGTCTGGTTCAACGAGGGATGGTGTTTCTAAGAGTGTACGGGCAAAGCTAAGCTGGTTCCTTGGCCTCGGGGCTGCCTGGGCCCTAGGCAGCAAGGGGACAGCCTGGGAGACTTCCTCTCTAGCCAAGGCCATTGGCCTGGCCTGTGGGGAGTGGGGCCAGGGGTCGGCCCAGGCCAAATGGGTGCCCTCCTTGTTATGACACCGAGTGACTTACAGGGGAGGCAAGACGCCTCCAGGCCTCTAGCTGACACTGGGTCCGGGCCTACACGGTGACTGTGCCGTGCAGTGTGGGTCTGGGCCTACACGGTGACTGTGCCGTGCAGTGTAGGTCCGGGCCTTGTCCCTAAGGGCATCTGGTAGACCTGAAGCCACGCTCTTGGGCTGCACACGCACGCCGCAGCACTAGCTGTCCTGAGCTGCTTATACAACCAACCTCCTTTACCCCCTCCTCCAGCTGTAACCTGGACGGCCACCCATGCCTTGTCTTGTTCTCATAAATACTCACTGGGGCTGGGCGCAGTGGCTCGTGCCTGTAATCGCAACACTTTGGAAGGCCAAGGCGGGTGGATCACCTGAGGTCAGGAATTCGAGACCAGCCTGGCCAACATGGTGAAACCCTGTCTACTAAAAATACAGAAATGAGCTGGGCATGGTGGCGGGTGCCTGTAATCCCAGCTACTCGGGAGGCTGAGGCAGAATTGCTTGAACCCAGGAAGTGGAGGTTGCAGTGAGCTGAGATCATGCCATTGCACTCCTGCCTGGGCAACAAGAGTGAAACTTTGTCTAAAAAAAAAACTGGTCGCTGGGCTTCTTCATGCTCCGATCACATCTCTTGTAAAAGCTTAAGCTCTCAACAGGGTCTGGGTCGGCCATGCTGTGGAATTCTGGGTGGCCTGGTCGGGGTCTCTGGAAATGTGACTGCAGTGGAGAACAGAGACCCTGACACGCAGTCCCCTGTACCGAGGGGCCCCACGAAAGCTGTGGCATCCCTGGGGGCCAGAGAAGAGCCCCGTGTCTTCTGAGAGGTGCATCCTTTGTGTCCCCTGCAGACATCTGTCTGTGACCCTTGCCCTCCAGCACATCTGTATTTCCGGCAGCCTGTAGAAACGCCTCTTACAGTTTTACCTCTTGTGTGTTTGCTTTGCTAAAGAATGTCAATATCAGCCAGGCGAGGTGGCTCACGTCTGTCATCTCAGCACTTTGGGAGGCCAAGGAGAGAGGATCACTTGGGCCCAGGAGTGCGAGATTAGCCTGGGCAACATAGCAAGACCCCATCTCTAAAAAAATTATTTTAAATTAGCCAGACCAGGTACAATGGCACGCCTGTAATCCTATCACTTTGGGAGGCTGAGGCAGACAGATCACTTGAGGTCAGCAGTTCAAGACCAGCCTTGGCAACAACATGGTGAGACTGTCTCTAGTAAAAATAAAAAAAATTAGTCAAGTATGGTAGCGGGTACCTGTAATCCCAGCTACTCGGGAGGCTGAGGCAGGAGAACTGCTTGAACCCAGGAGGCGGAGGTTGCAGTTAGCCAAGATCGTGCCACTGTGCACTCCAGCCTGGGCAACAGAGCAAAACTCTGTCTCAAACAATAATAATAAATAAAATTAAAATAAATTAGCCGGGCGTGATGGCGCATACCTGTAGTTCCAGCTACTTGGGAGGTTGAGGTGGGAGGATTGATTGAGCCTGGGAAGTAAAGGCTGCAGTGAACTATGATTGTGCCATTGGCTTGGTCTGGTGGCTCATGCCTGTAATCCCAACACTTTGGGAGGTCAAGGCAGGCCGATTACTTGAGTTCAGGAGTTCGAGACCAGCCAGGCCAACATGGTGAAACCCTGTCTTTACTAGAAATACAAAAAATTAGCCAGGCATGGTGGCACTCGCCTGTAGTTCCAGCTACTTGGCAGGGTGAGGCAGGAGAATTGCTTGAACCCAGGAAGTGGAGATTGCAGTGAGCCAAGATCATGCCACTGCACTCTAGCCTGGGTGACAGAATGAGACCCGTCTCAAAAATAAAAAAGTCAGCATGTCAGCGTCCCTCCAAGGCAGTGGCTTTGGGTCCTGGCAGGGACAAGATGAGCCAGCTATTCTAAACCAGTGGCTCCCCCCGGCTGGAGGGGCAGCTGCCCCTTACCCTGGCTTGACCCTTTTGGGAAGGGCCTTGTTGGGCCTTCTGCTGCCCACCTTCCTGGACCATCTGTGTCCCTGCCCACCCAATGCCACACTCCTCAGACCGTGGAACGCATGTCCAGTGCCATCGGGGGGCCAGTTACTGCACCTGGTCCCCAGGCAGAGCTCTTAGCCTGGCAGCATCCAGACAGGTATTAGGTGCCCAGTGATGGTGGCACATGGGTGGGGACAGAGCCACATCTGAGTGTAGCCCTCTGATTAGGATGACAGACTTGGAATTTCTTGTTCTGTTTTTTTTTTTTTTTTTTTTTTCCCTATCATTTTCACAGGCAAAGAAAGGCATTGTTCTGTTTCTTCTAGAATTCTTGTTCTCCAGCTCCAGGCTTTCTAGTTCAGAGGCATGAGGCAAGCCCTTGCTGTGGGAATAGCAGCGACCATGGGTAGGGCCGTGGTGGCTGAGAGAGGAAACCGGGGTCGCCCCCAGAGCGTGTGGGGAGATGGAGGCTGAGCTGCTGTCTGACGGCACTGTGGGTGATGGGGGACGCCATTGCAGCCTAGAAATTCGGTTTCCTGAGGTTTAGCCCGACTTTGAAGAGTGTTTAAGAACAGAGGCCTCCTGGCTGAGTGTGGTGGCTCACGCCTGTAATCCCAGAGCTTTGGGAGGCCAAGGCAGGAGGCTCACCTGAGGTCAGGAGTGGGAGAGCAGCCTGGCCAACATGGTGAAACCCCGTCTCTACTAAAAATATAAAAATTAGCTGGGCATGGTGACACGCCTGTAATCCCAGCTAGATTAGGGAGGCTGAGGCAAGAGAATCGCTGGAACCCAGGAGGCAGAGGTTGCAGTAAGCTGAGATCATGACACTGCACTCCAGCCTGGGTGACAGAGCGGGACTGTCTCAAAAAAAAACAAAAACAGGTGCCTCTGCCTCAGTGTGCCCTGGAGCCAGCTGGGGCCTGTCCTAATTTGGAGCACATCCTTCCTGGTGCCTAGACATGCCAAGGCCCCTCCCACGTGGGACACCCACTCCGTTTAGCATCTGACCACATGTTTCAAAACACAGCTGTTTCTGTTGTAGAAACTTGGAAGGTGGGACGTCTTTTAGCGTCTTCTAGGCCAGTCTGCTGAGGACCACTTAAGGCTGAGTGGATGCAGACTCACCTGCAGCCCCTTCCTGCCTTGTGCTGATGATCTGTGCATGGCGTTATGTAGGTCACCTGCGGCAAACTCATCCACTGTCCTGTGTGCGGGCTTCTAAAACACTTGCCCTGGGTGAAACAGAATAAACTCGTGATGCTATTCAAAGTCTTTCTGTTCTTGGGGGGATGCTGCGGGCAGAGGGGATAAACGACAGCCCCGGGCCCTCCCCTGGCGTCTGCTGCGTGGGGGAACCCACAATGCGGCACGAGACTGTTCTCCTGGAGCGCTCCCAGGCCTTCTCCTGGTCACTGGTCACTCCCAGGCTGCCCCAGCGAGGGGGCGTAGACATCTCTAGCAATGGAGGCCAGGTGCTCATGCCCAGACACGCCGCTGTGGGGCTCCCGCCAGGTGGGGCCCCGAGAACGCAGGGTGCATCTACCTGCTGCTTCCCCTCCCAGACAAGACCCTCTCCAGCAACAAAGGAAGGGGCAGCCCCAGAGGGTGGCTGAGCGACAACATGGCCCATCTGGACAGGGTCGGCTTGGAGGTCCCCCGAGTCCCTTCAGGAGGAGCCACCGGAGCTCTGGTCACCTCGGGACATTCTCAGCCCCAGGTCCGTGTGGCTCTCGAGCTGGAGTTTGGGCTCTCCAGTCCGGCAGCAGGAACAGGTGAGTCTCTCCTGTGGGCTGGTGGCACTGATAAGAAAGCAACAGGCAGCCTATTTTTTTTTGTTTTTGTTTTCCAAGATGGAGTCTTGCCCTGTCCCCCAGGGCAGAGTGTAGTGGCATGATCTGGGCTCACTGCAACCTCCACCTCCCAGGTTCAAGCAATTCTCCTGCCTTAGCCTCCCAAGTAGCTGGGATTACAGGTATCTGCCACTACGCCTGGCTAACTTTTGTATTTTTAGTAGAGATGGGGTTTCACCATGTTGGCCAGGCTGGTCTCGAACTCCTGGCTTCAAGTGATCCTGCTGCCTTGGCCTCCCAAAGTGCTGGGATTACGGGTGTGAGCCACCACTCCCGGCCCAAGACATTTATTTATTTATTTAATGTTTATTTTATTTATTTATTTTTTTTTTGAGACGGAGTTTCGCTCTTGTTTACCCAGGCTGGAGTTCAATGGCGCGATCTCAGCTCACCGCAACCTCCACCTCCTGGGTTCAGGCAATTCTCCTGCCTCAGCCTCCTGAGTAGCTGGGATTACAGGCACGTGCCACCATGCCCAGTTAATTTTTTGTATTTTTAGAGACGTGGTTTCACCATGTTGACCAGGATGGTCTCGATCTCTTGACCTCATGATCCACCCACCTCAGCCTCCCAAAGTGCTGGGATTACAGGCGTGAGCACCACGCTCAGCCCTTATTTATTATTATTATTATTATTATTATTATTATTTTAATTTTTATTGCATTATAGGTTTGGGGGTACATGTGCAGAACGAGCAAGATAGTTGCATAGGTACACACATGGCAGTGTGCTTTGCTGCTTTCCTCCCCTTCACCCACACTTGGTTATTATTTTTTTAAAGACAGGGTTTCACCATGTTGGTCAGGCTGGTCTTGAACTCCTGACCTCAGTTGTCCTCCAAAGTGCTTGGATTACAGGTGTGAGCCACCATGCCCGGCCCCGGCCCAAGACTTTTTGCCTTAGATGCTGTAGAGCCCTGGTGGGAGCCAGCAGGGCAAGGCCCAGACAGGATCTGAGACCCATGTAGAACCTGCCAACCTGTAGCTCATATCTGTAATCCTGGCACTTTGGGAGGCCGAGGTGAGTGGATCACTTGAGCCAAGGAGTTTGAGACCAGCCTGGGCAACATAGCGAGACCCTGTCTGCACAAAAATACAAAAATTAGGCTTCGTGGCATGTGCCTATAGTCCCAGCTACCGGGGAGACTGAGGTGGGAGGATCATCTGAGCCCAGGGAGGTGGAAGCTGCAGTGAGCCAAGATTGTGCTGCTGCACTCCAGCCTGGGTGACAAGAGTGAGACCCTGCCTTAAACCCTTTCCCAGCCTGTCTGTGGCCCATACACACCCATGGGTACTGTGGGATAGGGGACAGGCCAGCTCAACACAAATTGAGGCAGGAATAACCCCAGAGAATGGGCCTCGGATGGAGCTCGACCCTGTGCCTGGCCTCAGCCTCACCACCTGCCACTCAGCAAGCCTGCTGTGCTTGTTTCTGAATGTCCTTCCGAAGCGGCCGGGGAAGGTCAGCTGAGACCCTGTTTGGCCGGCTCTGGTGTGGGATGTCTCTGGAAGCCACCCTCAGAGCTGGCATTCCCCATCAGGTGTGTCCACAGGCCCATGCCTCACTGTCCCCTTGCTTGAAGCTCCAAGAGCATGAGAGCAGGCAGCCTGGTCTGCTGAGGAGTGTCCTGACCGATGCGGAAACAGCTACCCAAAACATGAGGTAAGCAGATGTTACTCTGTAGGCAGTGGCTCCTGGGGCCCAGCCTGTCAGAAACAGTGGGGCAGGCTGGGCATGGTGGCTCACACCTGTTAATCCCAGTGCTTTGAGAGGCTGAGGCGGGCGGGTCACTTGAGCCCAGGAGTTTGAGGCTGCAGTGAGCCATGATTGCACCACTACACTCCAGCCTGGGCAACAGAGCAAGATCCTGGCTCCAAAAAAGAAAAAAAAACAGGCTGGGCGTGGTGGCTCACACCAGTAATCCCAGCACTTTAGGAGGCTGAGGTGGGCGGATCACAAAGTCAGGAGTTTGAGACCAGCCTGGCCAACACGGTGAAACCCCATCTCTACTAAAAATACAAAAAAATTAGCTGGGCATGGTGGCGAATTCCTGTAGTCCCAGCTACTTGGGAGGCTGAGGCAGGAGAATCACTTGAGCCTGGAAGATGGAGGTTGCAGTGAGTTGAGATCGCGCCACTGCACTCCAGCCTAGGCAACAAGAGTGAAACTCCATCTCAAGGGGAAAAAAAAAAGGAAAAGGAAGCATATGAGGCTGTGGAGCAGTGTACCAGGGGCCAGCCTGTGACAGAAGCATCCCAGCACGGCCTTCCCCAGCCCCATCCTCGTTGGGTGAGGTGTCGTGGGTCTTCGTGTCACAGCTTCAAAGACAGACCCAACTCTGGGTGCCCCCAACTTACCAGGTAATGCAGTTTCCTAAAGTGTGTTGTGAGGAGTGCTGGAAGGGCTAGCACGGAGGGACCCTGGGGACAGAGGTTTCTTTGCTCCACAGTGTTCCCAAGCCTCCGCAGGCCTCTCCCCTCGAAGTCTCTGTGCCTCATTCTCCAGATATCCCTCCCCATGGAGCCCTGCATTGCTGGAGCCTCCTGCAGGGACCGGCCCAGCCTGTCAGGGACAGAGACCCTGCACTGGCCCCCTCGAGAGTGGACCACGGGCTGGCTTATCTGCTCCAGTGCAGTGAGGATCAGCTGGAGCTCCAGCCCGACTCCCATCTGGATTCCAAGTAAGGCATGACTCGGGGGCTGTGACACCGGGATGAAGCCAGGCTCCGTGCTCTTGCTCCAAGTGAGCCGACCAGGGAGCTGAAGGCAAGGTGGCCTGGGAGCCACTCCCACACACCCGGCGGCTGGGCTCTCGCAGCAGCTAGAAACCCAGCAGCCTCTCCCCTGGGGCTGTGCTGGGCTCTTCAGCCCTCCATGGGGCCCAGCAGCTGAGATGCTTCTTTTTTTGGAGATGGAGTTTCACTCTGTCGCCCAGGCTTGAGCACAGTGGTACGATCTTGGCTCACTGCAACCTCTGCCTTCAGGGTTCAAGTGATTCTCCTGCCTCAGCCTCCTGAGTAGCTGGGATTACAGCCCGGCTAATTTTTGTATTTTTAGTATAGACGGGTTTCACAATCTTGGCCAGGCTGGTCTGGAACTCCTGACCTCGTGATCCGCCCACCTCAGACTCCCGAAGTGCTGGGATTACAGGCGTGAGCCAACGCCCCTGGCAGGATGTTCCTTTATAGATGGTGCACAGCCCTACAGCTTCCAGAGGGTTCTGGGGGTGACTGTTAAGAGCAGTGCTGGCTTCAAACCTTTCTTGTTCCCTGGATTTAGTTCCCAGCAGGTGGCAGGGAAATGAACATTTTGTCCCATAGTGGTGGGAGGGAAGGCTGGCCATGCGGGTCCAGGCCACTCCCTCAGCCTCCACAGCCTGCCCCTCGCCCGGCCACAGGGACAGCAGAGCAGCCACCTGACCCAGGTAAGCCCCCACCACACACACAGCCCCATCACAAGGGAACAGCCTCTTGGCATCCTAGAAGGTGAGAAACTTTTCTTTCATTTATTTTAGAGACAGGGTCTTGCTCTGTTGTCGAGTGCAGTGGGATGATCATGAGCTCACCGCAGCCTTGACCTCGTGGACTAAGACCATCCTCTCGACTCAGCAGCTAGAGCAGCTGGGACTACAGGCCACCACACCTAGCTAATGTTTTTATTTTTTGTTGAGACAGGGTCTCACTATGTTGCTTAGGCTGGTCTCAAGGGATCCTCCCACCTCAGCCCCCCAAAGTGCTGGAATTACAGGCGTGCACCACTGTGCCTGGCCGGGAGCTTTAATTTTTCCTACTTGTTAACAGCACTATGGGGCTGGGGGAGGCACTCAGATTTCCTTGCCCTCCTCACACCCCAACCCCCAGGCGGAGCGGTCGGGGGTTGTCAAGCAAGACTCAGGCCAAGCCTGACTCTGAAGCTGTTTGTTACCAGCTCTTTAGTCTAAACTTAAAATCTTCAACCAGCTGTTCTCCAACCCAACACATTCCACAAATGAAGGGACTGGGCGGTGAGATATCGGGAAACCCCATGAAAAGGGATGCATCATAAGGGAGAAAATCATTTAAAATGCTCATCCCCCCGTTTTTTTTTTAAACAGTCTTGCTCAGTGCGCCAGGCTTAAGTGCAGTGGTGTGATCTTAACCTCCGCCTCCTGGGTTCCAGCAATTCTCCAACCTTAGCCTCCCGAGTAGCTGGGATTACAGGTGCGAGTCACCACGCCTGGCTAAGTTTTGTATTTTTTTGTAGAGACGGGTTTTCGCCGTGTTGGCCAGGCTGGCCTCGAACTCCCCGTGTCCAGTGATCCGCCCATCTTGGCCTCCCAGAGTGCTGGGATTATAGGCATGAGCCACTGTGCACGGCCCCCAGTACTTTTCAAGCTCAAATTATCCCGCGTCCCCTTGACTGTGATAAACTAGATAACCAAAGGAAGCCTGGCCACGGCCCAGGTGGAAGGGGCTGTCCCGAGGTGCGTTCCTATCAAAATCTGCTCCCGGGCCAGGACTCACGCTGCTCACACCACCAGGGGTCAGCCATCTTCTCCGGCCACCCCGTGAGTTGCAGAAGGCCCTGTTCTAGGCTCCGGGCTTCAATCCCAGGATCAGTCAGGTCTGGAGCCAGAGATGCGGCTCACACGGGTCTGCCCTGGAAGGAGAGGGCGATCCGCAGGAGTTCCTGGCCCAGCTCTTGCTGCCTCCCTCCGGGGCCGAACTCGGCCGACAGCTCTCGGAAAGTGACGCAGACGCGGCGGGCCTCCACGTGTCTGCGGTGGATGGCGTGTTTCCACTGGTGCCGCGCAGCCCCTCTGAGCACCAGCAGGGAGCGACGGGGCAAGGGGACAGCCACCTCTACCTCCTGGCACAGCACCGAGCGGCTGGGCGCTATCACGCTGTCGACCAAGGCCTCTGGGGCGGCTGAGGGGGCAGAGCAGAGGAGCAGGCTCCCGGGTGCCTCCCGACACATGGACAGCACGGTGGGGGACAGGAGGTTGAGGCTGACCAGCCGCTCCCCCCACAGCCACGCGTCATCCAGGTGCGGGTCAATGGACGAGCCGCGCTCGGGGCAGTAGTCCAGGTTGCACTGCTCGACGGGCCGGAAGCCCTCCAGCCCCGGGTAGAGGCCCATCCTCCGCACCACCTCCCGGCTGAAGCTGGGGAGGCCGCAGAAGCCCTCGGTCTTTAGCTTCTGCTTCCGAAAGTTGACTTTGGGGCCATAGTCCTGAAGGATGAAGACAAAAAGGACGTGAGGTGTCTGCGTTTACGGAGATGTCTACCACACACTAGGTTCGAAGAATTTAATCGCAGTGACCCAGGCAAACAAAAGTCCCTACTTCATGGACATGAAGCAGGAGGAGGCCAACCCAAGGAGACAGAAGTAATAGCAAATGGCCGAGTGTGATGGTGGACGCCTGTAATCCCAGTGCTTTGGGAGGCTGAGATGGAAGGATCCTTTGAGGCCAGGAGTTCGAGACCAGCCTGAGCAACAAAGTGAGACCTCCTCTCTGCAAGAAATTTAAAAATTAGTCTGGGCATGGTGGCTCATGCCTGTAATCTCAGCACTTTGGGAGGCCCAGACAGGTGGTGCATTTGAGCCCAGGAGTTTGAGACCAAATGGGCAATACAGCAAAACTCTGTCTCTCGTAAAAAGAAAAAAAAAAAAAAACACACAAAAATTTAGACAGATGTAGTGGCACAGGATTTAGTCTCAGCTACTTAGGAGGCTGAGGTGAGAGGATCGTTAGAGCTCAGGAGGTGGAGGCTGCAGTGAGAAGAGACGGCACCACTGCACTCCAGCTTGGGAGACAGAATGAGACACTGTCTCAAAATAATAACAATAAATAGCTGGGCTTGGTGGCACATGCCTTAGTCCCAGCTACTCAGGAGGCTGAGGTAGGAGGACAGCTAGAGCCTGGGAGGTCAAGGCTGCAGTGAGCCGAGGTCGCACCACTGCTCTCCAGTCTAAGCAACAGAGCAAGACCCGGTCTCAAAAAAAAAAA
Source organism: Saguinus oedipus (assembly GCA_031835075.1). Lineage (NCBI taxonomy): Eukaryota > Metazoa > Chordata > Mammalia > Primates > Cebidae > Saguinus > Saguinus oedipus. The sequence goes on from CM063170.1 coordinate 58,262,604, forward strand.
ATAAAACCCGTACACAAATGTTCACAACAGCATTACTCTCACGACAGCCAAAAAGTGGAAACACCAGTGTCTGTTAGGGAATGAAATGTACAGACATCCAACAGAATGTCACAAAGGGAACGGGCCCAGGTGTGGTGGCTCACGCCTGTAATCCCAGCACTTTGAGAGGCTGAGGTGGGCAGATCACTTGAGGTCAGGAGTTTGAGCCCAGCCTGGTCAGCACGGTGAAACCCTGTCTCCACTAATAATACAAAAATTAGCCGGGTGTGGTGGTGGGCACCTGTAATCCCAGCTATTTGGGAGGCTAAGCCATGAGAATGGCTTGACCCCGGGAGGCTGCAGTGAGCTCAGGTCACACTACTGTACTCCAGCCTGGGCCGCAGAGCAAGACTCTGTGTCAAAAAAAAAAAAAAAGACCAGTGTGGTGGCTCAGGCCTGTAATCTCAGCACTTTGGGAAGCCAAGGTGGGTGGATCACCTGAGGTCAGGAGTTCAAGACCAGCATAGCCAATATGATAAAACCCATCCCTACTAAAAACACAAAAATTAGCTAGGCGTGGTGGTGGGTGCCTGTAGTCCCAGCTACTCAGGACTTCGGAGGCTGAGGCAGAAGAATTGTTTGAACCCAGGAGATGGAGGTTGCAGTGAGCTGAGATCTCACCAGTCTGGGCGACAGAGCGAGATTCCACCTCAAACAAATGAAAACTACAATGAAGGGGATGTGACTGACTGTCCCAGTGGCCACACGTGGAGGCTGGGGACAGAGAGACGGAGGTGAGGAGAAGTGAGGAGGTTGGGCCACAGGTGGGGAAGGAGTGAGCTGGGGTGAATGATGGGCCGGGGCGGGGAAGGTGGGAATTCGTGTGAGGAGACAAGATACTGATGGTGGAGTGCAGTGGTGAGAATGGTAGATGGGAGCACCTGTAGCTTGGGAGAATGGGGTGCCCCACCAGAACTTTCCCGTGCCCTCAGTACCACCAAGTCAGCTGCAGAGAGGGCATAGAGCCCAGCAGCACATCCCACAGAAAGACGGGGTGCCCGGGTGCACTTCTGCCCATCGGACACATCCTGCAGCGAGTCTGGCTGTGCAGAGCCCCAAGGTCTGGGGAACTCGCCCACTACCAACCTTGGAGGTTCGCGGGGTGTGGCTGCAGAGGAGGAGGGCCCCAGCAGTGGAGAGGTCCCCTTAACGCAGCAGCCCAGCCCTCCCCATGAGCTCAGGGCCGGCCTACCTGCTTCCTCCGTCCCGACTGAGAGAGCTTCCAGGGGTCACAGTCCATGAGCCTCACCAGCTCGGCTTCTTCCTCCCGAGTCACAAAGTCCTCGATCAGCATCACTCCCGGGAAGGGGAAGGCCCAGCCCTCAAAGTCAGATTCCTCTGAGCCCACGGCCCACCCGGTGTCAGAGCAGTAAATGAAACAGTGCGTTTTCTGCAAAAGAAAAACAGGTCCACAGACTGGGCACCACGGCGGGACCCTGTCCCTACAAAAAGTTAGAACAGGCTGCGCGCAGTGGCTCAGGCCTGTAATCCCAGCACTGTGGGAGGCTGAGGCGGGCGGATCACCTGAGGTCAGGAGTTCAAGACAAGACTGGCCCACATGGTGAAACCCCATCTCTACTAAAAATACAAAAATTAGCCAGGCATGGTGGTAGGGGCCTGTAATCCCAGCTACTCGGAAGGCCGAGGCTGGAGAATTGCTTGAACCCAGGAGACGGAGGTTGCAATGAGCCGAGATGGCACCACTGCACTGCAGCCTGGGTGACAGAGGAAGACTCCATCTCAAAAAAAAAAAAAAGTTTAAAAATTAGCCGGGCGTGACAGAGCGCACTTTTCATTTCAGCTACACGAGAGGCTGAGGCGGGAGAATCTCTTGAGCCTGGGAGGTGGAGATTGCAGTGAGCCGAGACTGCACTAATGAATACCAGCCTGGGCAACAGAGTGAGACTCCGTCTTGAAAATAATAATAATACATATTTTTTGAGACAGAGTCTTGCTCTTGTCACCCCAGGCTGGAGTGCAGTGGTGCAGTCTTGTCTCACTGCATCCTCCGCCTCCTGGGTTCAAGCAATTCTCCTTCCTCAGCCTCCTGAGTAGCTGGGATTACAGGCGCGCACCACCACACTCGGCTAATTTTTGTATTTTTAGTGGAGACAGGGTTTCACTATGTGGGCCAGGCTGGTCTTGAACTCTCAACCTCAGGTGATCCACCTGCCTTGGCCTTCCAAAGTGCTGGGATTACAGGCGGGAGCCACCGTGCCCAGCCAATAATGCATTTTAAAAAAGAATTTCTCTAATGAAATAGCCAGTATTTGCATCCATGGCACTAAACATTTTACATGGATTATCTAGTTTCATTTCCAAGAGGAAGGTACCATAACAACCCAGGGCAGGAGGTGTAGACGTGCGGAGGTTCTAGCCAGAGTCACCCAGTGAGGACGCTGGAGGCCACCAGAACTCAGCTCTGGGCTCTGTGGCCTGTCTCCTCTTCCTCTCCCATCTCCCGGCTCCTTATACCCTGGGCTGCCACTCACTGTGGGCTGCTGTCCTGTGTTCTTCTGTCCAGGGACCTCGGCCCCTTCTAACCCTTTACTTCCAGCCTCTGACTCCAGCCCAGACACCTCCTGAGGTAGGCACTATCTTCTCCTGCTCCTGGGGCCCTCCCATGGGAAACACTAAAACTGGGAGGCCTCCCTGTGTTGGCTGAGCAGGCTGGACTTGTCCCAAAAGCCATGGAGAGCTCTTGAAGGGTTTTAAAGGAGTGACAAGGTCAGATGTGAACTTTAGAAAGATCCCGAGGGGGAGGGGCAGATATGAAGGGGTGGGGGCTGGAAGCCCCACGGTCAGGAACTGCTCCAGTGCCCTGAGACCCTGGACCTCTCACTCTCTTTGTTCCACAGCCATCGGGTTGCGAAGGTGTAACCTCCACAATGCCTTGTGACTCCACACCCATGGCCGCTGGCACGGGTCAGACTTTCTGCAATTTTTTTTCCTTTTTTCTGAGGAAGAGTCTTGCTCTCAGGCTGGAGTGCAGTGTCGCGATCACACCTCACTGGAGCCTTGACCACCTGGGCTCAGGCAATCGTCCCACCTCAGCCTCCCAAGTAACTGGCACTGCAAGCACACACCACAATGCCCAACTAATTTTTTTCTTTTTGAGACGGAGTTTTGCTCTTGTTGCCCAGGCTTGAGTGCAACGGCACCATCTCGGCTCACTGCAACCTCCGCCTCCCAGGTTCAAGCTATTCTCTTCTCCTGCCTCAGCCTCCGGAGTATCTGGGATTACAGGTACCTGCCACCACACCCGGCTAATCTTTGTATTTTCAGCAGTGACAGGGTTTCACCATGTTGGCCAGGCTGGTCTCGAACGCCTGACCTCATGATCTGAGGGCCTCAGCCTCCCAAAGTGCTGGGATTACAGGCGGGACCCACAGCACCTGGTCACCAATTCATCTGTTGATAGATACTTGGGTTCTTTCCATGTTTTGGCTATCGTGAATAATGCTGCTATAAACATGGGTGTGAAAATCTCTCTTCCTGCTTTTAGTTCCTTTGGCTATACACCCAGAAGTAGGACTGTGGATCAGGGGTAATTCTGTTTAATTTATGAGGCATCCCATACTGTTTCCACAGGACCTTGGGCACTTTCACCATAGACGCTGGGGCAGTTCTTCACAGGCCTCCCAGCCTCCACATCTTCATATCTGCCTCTTCCCTTCCCAGGATCTTTCTAAAATTCACATTTGACCTCGTCACTCCTTTCAGACCCTCCAAGAGCTCTCCATGGCTTTTGGGACAAGTCCAGCCTGCTCAGCCAACAAACGGGGGACCATCTGTGGTCAGACCCCCCAACCTCTCCAGCCTCATCTCTCTCACCGGAAGCATCACCACTCCACCTCGCCCTTGCAACCAACCACAATCCTTCCATGCCAATCCGAAGAAGCTGAGTTCTTTTTTTAAATTATTATTTACTTTCTTTTTTTGAGGAAGGGTCTCGCTCTGTCGCCCAGGCTGAAGTGCGGTGGCTCAATCATAGCTCACTGTAGCCTCCAATTCCTGGGCTGGAGCGATCCTTGTGTTCTTTTTCATTAGATAACTGGAATTCACTGCCTCCTTGCCCATTGCAGCCCACGGCCTTCAGGCACCGTTCGCCTGGTATTCAGCACCCTCGACCCTTTCCGTGTCGTCTCCCCGCGGGCCCGTGAAGCTCCCAGCGCTAGATCCAAGAAGCTACGTCGATGTTTGCGGGCAGATTCCCCCAGAGTCTCCGAGATGAGCTGTGGTCGGACTCACCCACCTCCCAGCCCCTTCCCTACTCCCAAGCCTGCTCCTCAAAGCCTTCATCTCCTCACCCCGCATCGCCCCTACCGCAAGGGTCGCTCACAGGCTTTGATTTCGGCCCGTGTCATGGCCAAGCTGGGCCTCAGTTTCCCCAGATGTAGAACGACGTTTGTGGACGCGGCTCCTCACCCACCCCTTACCGCTGGGGGCAGCTGCCAGGGCGGGTCTCCGCCGCGCTGCCGCTCGCAGATAAGACAGGTCCGGATGCCCTTGCAACCGCATTCCCGAAGGACCTCCGGGACCTCCGCTGAAGCCGCCGCTGCTGCCGCCGCCGCCGCCATGGCTCCGCCCGGGTGGCCAGTGCGCAGGCGCGGCCGCGGCGGCCGCTGGGAGTTGTAGTCCGCGCAGGGCGGGGGCACGAGGCCTAGGCTCCGCTTCCTTCCGGTCGTTACCGCCCACGGGCTCGTGCGGCGCCACCTCCTGGGCTCGGTTACAGCGGACGCCAGTACCAGGCTCCAGGAGACGAAGGGTGACTCCAGACGCCGGGGCCGCAGACTGGGTCAGCGCGGGCCGCACCTCCTCGCCATGGGCCCGCTCTCGGCGCGGCTGCTAATGCAGCGCGGGCGCCCCAAGAGCGACCGGCTGGGGAAGATCCGGAGCCTGGAGTAAGAGCCTGGCAGGGGGCGAGGTTGTGTCCGCGGGGCGGTCGGGAAGAAGAGCGGGGACCCTCCCCCACGGCCCGCCTGTCCCCGTTATCACCCTCTGGGTTCGTCAGAGTGGCGCCAAATGTATTCTTGTTGGGAGATCGCGGCCCCGCCCGCTCGCCGGGAGCCCCGGGGGCCCTCATCCCCTGAAGCGAACGCGGGCAATTAGGGGCACAGCCTACCGCTACCATTAGAGAGTCTGGGAAGCACAGAGGAGCCTCCGAAGGATCAGGAAGAGCATCCTAGAGGAAGCTAGGTTGTCCCCAGTCCTAAATTAGTTGCAGGTTTTTTCTTTAAGTGGTGGGGAGCCGGGAGTAGTGGCGCGCGCCTGTAGTCCCAGCTACTCGGTAGTTTGAGGCGGGAGGATCACTCAGCCCAGGAGCTGGAGGCATCAGTGAGCTATGATCGCGCCTGGACGCCAGAGTGAGACCCCCGTCTCTGAAAAATAAAGTAACGGGGTGGGCGAGGCGGCTGCATTTGTGCAAGAAATGTCAGGTGAAGAAGCCTTCGGAGGTAGCCGGGGCAAGTTGGTGTGGGGGTACAAGGCTTACCCGCCTCCTAAGCCTTCCTGGTCTGCCCCCACTTCCAGCCTGTCAGGGTTGGAGCTGCTTTCCGAGCACCTGGACCCTAAGCTCCTCTGCCGCCTGACACAGCTGCAGGAGCTGGACCTGTCCAATAACCAGCTGGAGGTGCTGCCGGACAACCTGGGCCTGTCCCACCTGCGTGTCCTCCGCTGCGCCAACAACCAGCTGTGGGATGTCACTGCCTTGTGCCAGTTCCCGAAGCTCGAGGAACTCAGCCTGGAGGGCAACCCCTTTCTGACGGTAAGTGGGGGCTACCTGCTAGCCTCAAACCGGGGGCCAGGACTGTGTGGGGCTCAGGCTCAGCATCCCCTGAGCCACCGCCCTGCACCCCCTCTCCCCCAGGTCAATGACAACCTGAAAGTCTCCTTTCTCCTGCCCAAGCTCCGTAAAGTCAACGGCAAGGATGCTTCATTAACTTACTCTCAGGTGGAGAACCTGAACCGGGAGCTGACCAGCAGGGTAAGGGGATAGGAGGATTATCGTGTGCTTGGGAGCTGTAGGGGCATTAAGAAAGTGGTAGGATTGGACATCAGGAGGATGTTGAAGACGGTGACTGATAAGGGTTCTTTGCCCCAGCAGCCCATAGCCTGATGTGCTTTCTTTTTTTGGAGACGGAGTCTTAATCCGTTTCCCAGGCTGGAGTGGAGTGGTGTGATCTTGGCTCACTGCAGCCTCTGCCTCCCAGGTTCAAGCGATTCTCTTGCCTCAGCCTCATGAGTAACTGGGATTACAAGCACCTGCCATCATGCCCAGCTACATTTTATGTACTTTTAGTAGAAACAGGTTTTCACCATATTGGCCAGGCTGGTCTCAAATGCCTGACCTTAGGTGATCTGGCCACCTCAGCCTCCCAAAGTTCTGGGATTACGGGTGTGAGTCACCACACCCAGCCTGACTCTTCTAAGTAGCTTTTTCTGGGATATTTCTTTTTACTTTCCTTTTCTTTTTTTTTTAAGAGACAGGGTCTTGCTCTGCTGCCCAGGTTGGAGTGCAGTAGTGTGATCATAGCTCACTGCAGCCTCCAACTCCTGGGCTCAAGCAATCCTCCCGCCCTAGCCTCCTGAATAGCTGGGGCTTTAGGTGTGTGCCACCACAGCTGGATCATTTTTAAATTTTTTGTAGAGGTGGGATTTTGCTATGTAGCCCAGGCTCCAACTCCTGGCCTCAAAGATGCTTCCTTCTCAGCCTCCCCAGTGGCTGGAACTGCAGGCACCTGGGCTGTGCGGTTTGTGATGTGTTGGGGGTTTATAAGGCTGTGGTTCCTGGAGGCTTCCAGCAGGTGGCAGGGTTGAGGTGTTATGAGATGAAGGGTAGGGTCCGGGGGAGCTGGGGGAGCTGGCCCTGGATCTGGACCCTCTTGCACCAGGTCACAGCTCACTGGGAGAAGTTCATGGCCACACTGGGCCCTGAAGAGGAGGCTGAGAAGGCCCAGGCGGACTTTGTGAAGTCGGCCGTCAGGGATGTCCGCTATGGGCCCGAGTCCCTCAGCGAGTTCACCCAGTGGCGGGTATGTCCCCGTCCCAATGTGCAGGAAGTTGCTGGCTCTCGGATCCTTAGCTGCCTGGAGGTCCCTGGCCAGGAAGGGCTGAGGGGCTGTGGGAGTGGGGTGAGTCGGGGTGGGCAGCCCTGTAGGCTGGAGAGTTAGTTCCTTCTCCAGCTCTGAAACACAGGCTTCCCCAACCACGAGTTGGCAGGGCTTGGGGCACCTGGGACTGTGCCCAGCTTCCTGATGGCCTGGCCCCACCCAGGTGCGGATGATCTCTGAGGAGCTGGTGGCCTCCAGTAGGACACAGGTACACAAGGCTGACAGCCCAGAGAAGCCCCCAGAAGCCGGAGCTGCCCATAAGCCCAGGGTGAGTGTGGCTCCCAGGGCTCCGAGGCCAGCCTGGCCCCTTGTGCCTGGAGAAACTGCAGGAGACAAAGGCGTCCTGGGAATCGGCCCAGGAAGCACCCCAAGCCCCGGCTTGCTCCCTCAGTGACCCTGGGCCAGCCTGGGCTTCCCGTACCCACAGTGAGGTGGGACCCAGCCTGTGATGGGGAGGAAGGAAGTCCCAGGCCGATGGGCCCATGGTCACAAGGCCCCCCTCCACAGGCCAGACTGGCGGCCTTGAAACGGCCGGATGATGTCCCACTCAGCCTGTCTCCCAGCAAGCGGGTATGTGCCTCCCCGTCGGCCCAGGTGGAGGGCGGCCCCGTGGCGGGCTCTGATGACGGCCAGGTGAGCTGAAGTAGCAGGGAGCAGGTGGCAGGTGAGCGGGGCTGGGCAGCTGTGACCTCCCTCTCCCCCAACAGCCTCCGCTGAAGCTGGAGCCCCTGCACTTCCTGCAGTGCCACAGCAAGAACAACAGCCCTCGGGACCTCGAGACGCAGCTGTGGGCCTGCGCCTTTGAGCCGGCCTTCGAGGAGGGTACGTGGTGGCGGGCAGGCGGGTGGGTGGGTCAAGGGCAGCTGGAAACAGGGCCACCTGGATGGGTGGGGGATCAGGAGACAGAGCTTTAAAGGCACCATCGCTGGGTGCGGTGGTTCACGCTTGTAACCCCAGCACTTTGGGAGGCCAAGGCGGGCGGATCATGAGGTCAAGAGATCGAGACCATTCTGGCCAACTAAAAATACAAAAATTAGCCAAGCGTGGTGGCATGTGCCTGTAGTCCCAGCTACTTGGGAGTCTGAGGCAGGAAAATCACTTAACCTGGGAGGTGGAGGTTGCAGTGAGCCAAGATGGCACCATTGCACTCCAGCCTGGCAACAGCAAGACTCTGCCTCAAAACAAACAAAAAAAAAAGCACCATCAAGGCTGGGAGGAGGGGGCTGCAGGGAGGATCTGGATAGGAAATGCCTCCACTCACCTGACCTCCCAAAACCGGGCACTCAGGGACCACATCCCAGACTGTAGCCACATGTGGCGGGGAGGCCGTGTGCGTGATTGACTGTCAGACGGGCATCGTGCTCCACAAGTACAAGGCGTCGGGTGAGGTGAGTGTGGGCCACATTCCCACTGACTCCTGAAGAGCAGCGTGGGATGGGGGCAGCCTCAGCCCCTGCTCCGCGTGGCCTCTTTCTTTCACGTTGGGGTTCCCTCGCCCGGGCCCGCCTGTGTGTTCATGCCAATTGCTCTGCCCTGGTGACCTCTTCCTTCTAACCCCCGCCCAGGAGTTCTTCTCCGTGGCCTGGACCGCCCTGATGGTGGTCACACAGGCCGGCCACAAGAAGCGCTGGAATGTGCTGGCGGCTGCGGGCCTACGGGGCCTGGTCCGGCTGCTGCACGTGCGTGCTGGCTTCTGCTGTGGGGTCATCCGGGCCCACAAGAAGGCCATTGCCACCCTGTGCTTCAGTCCCACCCACGAGACCCACCTCTTCAGTAAGACCCTCCCCTTCACCCCTGGGGCCACCCAGCACCCCTGTCCTGCTGTCCCAATGGCCTCCGCCCTCCCTTTCTGGGGATGGCCGGGAGCTTGGGCTTTGCACCAGTCCACCTCTAGCTTTGGTAGGAAGCCCTGTCGCTTTCAGTCTTGGCTTTATCCACAGACTGCTCTGTGGCCTTGGAGTTTTTCAGCAGCCTGGGCCACTGTGTCCCATCAGTGACCTGGGGGGATGCCCCTGGCCCCGGGTGTGGTACCCCTGGCAAGGGGAATGTGTGAGCCATGGGAGGTGGCCGCTGGAGCCACAGCATCAGGTTAGAGTGAAGACACGGATTGCCCAGCCCAGGAGTGTTCCTGTCTCCTAGCCTCGGCCTGCCCTCCCTGCCTCAGAAGGGCTGGCCTTGGGACCTCGGGCTCAGCCTGGGACGCAGCCGGCAGGAGGGAGCAGGGCCACCTCAGGGCCACCTCTCCCCTGCCCCACCCCCTCTTCAGCGGCCTCTTATGACAAGCGGATCATCCTCTGGGACATTGGGATGCCCAACCAGGACTATGAATTTCAGGCCAGGTGATGCTTCCAGCGAGGCTGGGGAGGGGCTGGCTGCTGGGGCAGGGACACCTCAGTCCAGGGCTGACTCTGCTCCCCCTTGCCCACCGGCAGCCAGCTGCTCACGCTGGACACCACCTCCATACCCCTGCGCCTCTGTCCTGTCGCCTCCTGCCCGGATGCCTGCCTGCTGGCCGGCTGTGAGGGCGGCTGCTGCTGCTGGGACGTGCGGCTGGACCAGCCCCAGAAGAGGAGGTGAGGCTGGGCAGGGGGTGCCTTGGAAGCCAGGCCCAGATGGGCTCACAGCAGCCCAGGCACAGTTGGGCAACCATAAGGGTTGTTTTCAGAGGCCTCTTCCCAGAGCTGGCCTGTCCCACCTTCCTGCCAGGCTCTGGAAGAAAGGACTGCAACTCCATCCTCACCCTGTGTTCAGCTGTGGGACTGGGCCATGATCACCTCACCTTCACCTGGGACTTCAGCACTGTGCTATGCCCACATGAGCCGGCCCCCTCCTGCCACCGTCAGTGTGACAGTCCTCTGTGCTAATGTGATGTCCTGATCTGTAAAGGGGTCTGATGGCTAGCAGAGGGCAGGCGGGCAGGCTTTGGAATGCCATGTTGAGACTTTGTGGCTCACTGTCCCGCCTGGAAGGCCTCTAGGACAGGGCTCCTCTTGGGGCCCCCAGCCTACAGATGCTAAGCAAAGGCGGCCAATCAAAACCCCACCGTGTGATGCCAACTCCAAAGGAGGGGGAAAAAAGTAATAGACACCAGCGTGGGGACCTCGGGACTGCTGAGGGGACCAGTGGCGGATGAATAGGTTCTGGGGTTCACGACTTCCTCTCTGGGAGCACGGCGAGGCAGTCAGCAGGTGGAGGGAGGAAACGCTATGTGCAAAAGTCAGTGGTGGGGGAGCTGACTGGCCCTGTGGCCACAGCTGAGTGGACCCAGCCCAGAGCGAGATGGCGAGGGTGCCTTGGCATTGCATGCTGGGCTTCCTCAGCCACAGTGAGATTTCGATTTTTATTTTTTGAGCCAGAGTCTCTGTTGTCCAGGCTGGAGTTCAGTGACAATCTCAGCTCACTGCAGCTTCTGCCTCCAGGGTTCAAGTGATTCTCCTGCCTCAGCCTCTCAAGTAGCTGGGATTACAGGTGTCCGCCACTAAGCTCGGCTAATTTTTATGTTTTTAGTAGAGACGGGGTTTTGCTATGTTGGCCAGGCTGGTCTTGAACTCTACCTGGTGATCCACCTGCCTCGGCCTCCCAAAGTGCTGGGATTACAGGTGTGAGCCACTGTGCCTGTCCTCCCCAGACTAAAGAGTCAGAGCAGATGCCCCCGACAGTCCCCTGGGCCGTGGCCTGGAAACACCTGGCCTGCTTGGCTGCCGGGACGGCCAGGCCCCTGCTTATCTCACACTTGGTCCCGGAGGCACTGGCTGGCTCCAGAGCCTTTTCTGACCACCTCGCCTAGCCCCGTCCTGAAAGAGCCACCCTCAAGCCTCTGGGTCACTACTGTGACTTGGGACACTCAGGTGCTGGCTCCCCCTGCCAGGGCAAACTGAACCATCCTGGGGCCAAGAATGTCTCTTTAGTAGCAACTTGTGTGCAGCCTTCACGCAGGTCAGGGACCCCAGCAGGTGCCCTGAAGATGCCCGGGTGAGTGGGCAGCTCTATCTGCAAGGCATGGCTGACCAGTGTCTCCTGCTGTCCACAGAGTGTGTGAAGTAGAATTCATCTTCTCAGAGGGCTCTGAGGCTTCTGGACGGAGAGTGGATGGGCTGGCGTTTGTGAATGAGGACGTCGTGGGTGAGTGAGCTCAGCTCGGGGACAGCCTGGCCTCTGGGCACACAGATGGGTCGCTTGTCTCTGGCTGGGCTTCTGAGGGTCTCCAGTGGGAGCAGGTGTCTGGGAGGGGCCGCCCTGCACAGTTCTTGATTCTCCCCCACAGCCTCCAAGGGCAGCGGCCTGGGCACCATCTTCCTGTGGAGCTGGAGGCAGACATGGGGTGGCCGGGGCAGTCAGTCCACGGTGGCGGTGGTGGTCCTGGCGCGGCTGCAGTGGTCGCCCACCGAGTTGGCCTACTTCTCGCTCAGCACCTGTCCTGGTGAGCCTGCCCTCCGCCCGTGTGCCCGCCCCATCCCCACAGGGCCTCTGGGACCTCTGCCCCCACTCAGGCTCCACTTGTCCTGACAGATAAGGGGATTGTGCTCTGTGGGGATGAAGAGGGCAATGTGTGGCTCTACGATGTCAGCGACATCCTGAAGCACCCACCCCCACTGCCGGCAGCCCCACAGGCCCCCACACAGGTACCTCCCGGCTCATTCTGCCTGCTTGGGCTGCAAGGGGTCAGGGGCCTTGCCTTTGGGCAGCAGGATCCCAGCCCTCCTCTCTCCCCACCAGATCCTGAAGTGGCCCCAGCCCTGGGCCCTTGGCCAGGCAGTGACCAAGACCATGGTGAACACGGTGGTGGCCAACGCCTCCTTCACCTACCTCACTGCCCTGACAGACTCCAACATCGTAGCCATCTGGGGGAGGCTGTAGCCTCACGCGTCGCAAAGGACCAGGGACACAGCTAACTTATTCAGCTCTGGGGTGGTAGGGGTGGGGGGGGTGTCCCTATCAGTATTTTTATTAAACTCTGTGGTCGAGAAGCCTGTGGAAAGGTGTTCCTACTTTGATTGACAGGCTGGCCCGGCAGCTGAGACTTCTAGAGCAGAGACTCATGGAAGCTCATGGGTTTGCACACTTCCCCCAGCTCAGCACTGCCTCCCTGGCAGCTCCTGAGCTTTGGTCCAGAATGAGTTCATCCCTACCAACCGGAGGCCCCTGAAACAGGTCATCTGCCTGCATCAAGCCTGACGATCAGGGTGCTTGTGACGTTGCCGCTGCTGAAGTCCACATCCAGGTCTTGTCCTGCCATACTTTATTAGGAATAGAACAGAGAATCTGCACAGGACACGCTGGTGTTGGGGTGAGGGGGGGTTGCGAGGGGGGCCATGGCTGGGACTGGCAGTTCTCAGTGGAGGCTCAGACGCAGGTAGGACCAGGCTCACAGGCTGGGCAGAGCCCCCTCCGGGTAGGACCAGGCTCACAGGCTGAGCAGAGCCCCCTCCGGGTAGGACCAGGCTCACAGGCTGAGCAGAGCCCCCTCCGGGTAGGACCAGGCTCACAGGCTGTGCAGAGCCCCCTCCGGGTAGGACCAGGCTCACAGGCTGGGCAGAGCCCCCTCCGGGTAGGACCAGGCTCACAGGCTGGGCAGAGCCCCCTCCGGGTAGGACCAGGCTCACAGGCTGGGCAGAGCCCCCTCCGGGTAGGACCAGGCTCACAGGCTGGGCAGAGCCCCCTCCGGGTAGGACCAGGCTCACAGGCTGGGCAGAGCCCCCTCCGGGTAGGACCAGGCTCACAGGCTGGGCAGAGCCCCCTCCGGCCACTACTCAATTCCTTCCTGCTTGTCTTTGATGGCCACCTGGGAGAGAGGAAGAAGGTGGAGACAGAGCTGCAACAGCTGGGGCAAGGAGGCTGGAAACAAGCCCAGCAGCCCAGGCCCAGGCCCTTCCTGGAGGGCAGCCATGGGCCACACTCCCCAGGACAGTGGGGCAGCCGACGGCCCTCCCAGCTGGCCCAGCCCGGTCTCAGCCGTTCTCTGCAGCAGCCCCAGCGGGACTCAGGCACCACAGAGGCCTCCTGGTGAGCAGACGCCTCCAACTGAAAATCCCCCAAGCTGTGGCTCTTTCCCCTCTAGACTCCCAGGTGCCCTGCTGTTAACAGGTGTGGCCCTACCCTGGGGTGAGCTGCCTCCTAGAAAGAGGCCTGGAAGGACCAGACCTTGCCAACCACAGACAAGGGACTCAGAAGAACAGCCCCAAATGATAGCAGGTCCCTGGCTCTGATCCAGCCCACAGCAGGAGAGGAACCTTGCAGCACTGCCGAAGTCACAGCAGGAGCCTGCAAAGAAGTCCCTGCTCTTCCACCAGCACCGCCTCTCCAGAGAAACAGCCCAGGGCTGTCACCAGCTTGGCAAAGGGGCCCAGCATGCAGCCCGCCCTGCCCTCCAGGCCCTGCCCTCACCCGGAAGCGCTCCTCCAGCAGGGACAGCTCACTGATGAGGTCGGTGATGGCGTTGGTGAAGGCCTCCTGAGGGCTGTAGTCTGGCGTGGTCTGCACTCGGATGATGATCTTGTGTTCCAAGGGGTGGGGGACTTTGTAGCCAGCAAACAACACCTGCGGGTCCTTTAGCAATTGTCTGAAATCCAGGGACAGACACTGTGAGAGTCTAGCCTTGTGCCCTCTGGGCTCAGGCCGGGCAGAAGCCGGCTCATAGTGAAAGAACAGGCTTTCTAGCCAAATATTCCCCCCAAGAGTCTTCAAGGAAAGCAATGCTTTCAGGAGGATAGATCATATGGGGACATCCCACCCCCAACTCCGACACACCCTGCATCCATGAAGTTGAAGGGGAGAAGACACATACCCCCTCCCTGCATCCCTAAGGTTGAAGGACCTGAGCAGGAAACAGCCACAGGGCTGGCAAAGAGATCTCCGAGGCAATGGATGTCCAGCCAGTGTTCAATGAATCGGACCCAAAAAGAACATCCCACAGCAAATAACGGCAGCAAGGAGAGGAGGGCCCAGGCTCTGGGCAGCATTGTGTGCTGTGCCCCAGGCATACAGGGTCTCCTGTGAGCACCGCGGGGGGCACCCGTGCACAGGTGGCAACACTGGGCTGGAGGAGAGCATAGGGGCTGCACTGGCTGGACTCCGGGGAGGAGTCCTCCATCCCTGTGCCTGGGCACACCCCGCTCACAGCCTGGGAAAAGCCTGGCTTCACTGATGGCACCAGAGGGAAGAGCCAAGTCTACAAGTGAAATGACAGTCACATTCCTGACCAACCACCTAGCTAGGACTTCAGTGGTGTAAAGGGACACCCATGAACCAAGGCCGGGCACCTGTCTGGCACTGGACAGCCACACAACTCCCTACCTCTTTCCCTTGTTAAACACAAGTTCTCATGTCTGCCGCATACATCTTAAGCGTGCCAGGTGGCACTGAGGTCACAAATAGGGGTGGCATTGGGGGAGCTCATCTTGACTGCTTCTCAGTGCCCCTCAGCCCATGAACACACAGGCCTACTCTGCTGGAACCTGCTCTCACTCACTTACAGAATGTGCACTTAACAGTGAATGGAAGGCTGGGCGTGTGGCTCACACCTGTAATCCCAGCACTTTGAGAAGCCAAGGCAGGTGGATCACCTGAGGTCAGGAGTTCAAGACCAGCCTAGCCAACTTAGTGAAACTCCGCCTCTACAAAAAACAAATTAGCAGGGCATGGTGGCCAGTCCCAGCAGGAGAATCGCTTGAACCTGGGAGGCAGAAGTTGCAATGAGCCAAAATTGCGCCACTGCACTCTAGCCTGGGCAACAAGAGTGAAAACTCCCTCTCAAAAAAAAAATGTAAATGCACACGTTTGTCTACAGAATAAGCCACTACAGAAGTAGTAGCTTATGTGAGGACATGAAGGTCAGTGTCATTTTGATAAAGTACCAACATCACAAAATGCCCAGAGCAAGCCCCCAGAAGGACTTCCTGTAGCTGAGAGAGGGAGGAAAATCTTACAACTTCTGTTTTGCCCAGAGGCGTCCATTAAACAGCCCCTGAGAGCCTTTGACGGGAAACTTACGATTTAATGATGTTTCCCAGTGTGTGGTCTTCTTTGTTGATGGTGAACAAACAGGCATTGGGTACCTTGGTGTCCTTGTTAATGGTGATCCTAGGAAGATGCAGAGGCCACAGATGAGGGACAGGGCTCCCCTCCGCCCGCCCCGAGTCTAAACCCTGCCTCCTTCCGGCCAGGTGCAGTGGTTCATGTCTGTAATCCCCACCCTTTGGGAGGCTGAGGTAGACGGATGACCTGAAGTGAGGAGTTCCAGACCAGCCTGGCCAACATGGCGAAACTGTGTCTACTAAAAAACAAAACAAAACAAAACCGGGTGTGGTGGTCCATGCCTGTGTTCTCAGCTACTTGGGAGGCTGAGGCAGGAGATTCACTTGAACCTGAAAGGTGAAGGTTGAAGTGAGCCAAGATTGCACCACTGCACTCCAGCCTGGGCAACAGAGCAAGAGACTGTCTCAAAAAAATAAAAAAAAGCTCTGCCTCCTCCTGAAGACCTTTCTCAATCTCTTCATCCCATAAAGACCTCTCCAGCCTGATTCCCTACCCCAGGTCTGTGGAACCTAGGCCCTTCTGAGTTCCTCCTCTTGTCTTTCCTCTCCCTCTTTTCTTTTAGAAGAGATGGGGTTTTGCTTTGTCGTCCGGGCTGGTCTTGAACTCCTCGCCTCAAGTGATCCCTCCTGCTGCCCTGGCTGGAGTGAAGTGGTGTGATCACAGCTCACTGCAGCCTCCAGCTCCTCAGTTAAAGTGACCCTCCAGCCTTAGCCTCCTGAGTACCTGGGACCACAGGCGCATGCCACCATGCCTAGCCGGCTCCTTTTTTTCTTTTGAGATGGAGTCTTGCTCTGTTGCCCAGGCTGGAGTGCAGTGGCACAATCTCGGCTCACTGCGACCCGCCTCCCCAGTTCAAGTAATTCTGCCTCAGCCTCCTGAGCAGTGGGGTTACAGGCGTGTGCCACCATGCTCGGCTATTTTTTTGGCATTTTTAGCAGAGACGAGGTTTCACCATGTTGGCCAGGCTGGTCTTGAACGCCTGACCTCGTGATCCAACCGCCTGGGCCTCCCAAAGTGCTGGGATTACAGGCGTGAGCCACCGTGCCCGACTGCTCCTTTTTTCTAAGGTAGTTTCTCCATGTTGACACCATAAACATTTTAGGCTGCATGATTCTTTCCTGTGAGTTGCTATCTTGCAGGACAGCAGCAGCACCCTGACCTCTATCCAGTAGATTCCAGTCATAACCCCCTTTGACACCATAAATATCCCCAATTATTGCCAAATGCCCCTTGTGGAGCCAAATGGTCCCCAGCTGAGAGTCTGCTCCAAAATGAGGCCAAGCCAGGTGCAGTGGCTCACACCTGTAATCCCAGCACTTTGGGAGGCAGAGACGGGCAGATCACCTGAGGTTGGGAGTTTGAGACCAGCCTGACCAACATGGAGAAACCCAGTCTCTACTAAAAACACAATTAGCTGGGTGTGATGGTACATGCCTGTAGTCCCAGCTATTCAGGAGGCTGAGGCAGGAGAATCACTTGAACCTGGGACATGGAGGTGGAGGCCGCAGTGAGATCACACCATTGCACACTCCAGCCTGGGTGATAGAGTGAGACTGTTCAAAAAAAAAAAAAAAGACCTCTGCATGCCAACCTGGGAACCATAAGAGCCAGTGGTTAATGAGGTCTTCCAGGTGCTGAACTTTAGACCAAGTGCTTGGCACAAATTACCTCATCCAATTCTTTTTGAGACAAGATCTCACTCTGTTGCCCAGGCTGGAGTGCAGTGATGCGATCATAGCTCACTGGAGCCTGGAACTCCTGTGCTCAAGCGATCCTCCCAAAGTGATGGGATTAAAAGCGTGAGCCAGCGCACCTGGCCAAATCCCACGTTTAAGAACAGTAATAGACCGGAGGCCGTCACTCACGCCTGTAATCCCTGCACTCTGGGAGGCCAAGGCAGGAGCATCAGCTGAGATTGGGAGTTCGAGACCACACAGGCTAACACATAGAAACCCCGTCTCTACCAAAAATAAGACTACCAAAAATAAGAAATCAGCCGGGCGTGGTGGCGCATGCCTGTAATTCCAGCTTCTCAGGAAGCTGAGGCAGGAGAATTGCTTGCACCTGGGAGGCGGAGGTTGCAGTGAGCCGAGATCGCGCCACTGCACTCCAGCCTGGGCAACAAGAGCAAAACTCCGCTTAAAAAAAATAAAAAGAACAGTAATAAATCCATTTTCCAGAAAAGGAAACAGGGCCTCCAACAGATCACGGCACTCGTACAGACACAGTCGCTAAGTGGGGGACCCAGGAGCTGAGCCCAAGCTGTCTCTCCCCGGGACTCCTTCAACCCGCAGGCAGCAAGAAGCCACTGCGGCTTTTACACAGGCCGTTGGCAAATCGAAGGAGATGGAGGATGGAGGTGGCGGGTGGGACCACGTCCCAGAGGAAGAGGGCTATGGAGAGCCAGACACGCTGGGTTCGAATACGAGCCCCGCCACTTCTTCCGTGTCTGGGGCAACTTGCTCCTCCGAGCCTCAGTGTCCTCCATCTGCCAAATGGACACACTCGCCACTGCCTCGCGGAACTGGCTTAAATTTGATAGTCCGACACAGGCCATGCGGACTATCAAGCAAAAGCTGCTTCCCTCCCGGAGCAAGACATGGGCAGGAAACGCCCCAGAAAGGGACAGTCGCAGCCCCGCAAACCTCGGCTCCTCCCAGCTGGCGTCTCTTACTTTTTCTCGCCTTCGAAGAGCAAGAACGACTCGAAGGCTGGAGGGGCGTTCATACTCCTGCCGCTGCCGCTGCCGCCACCGCCGCCGCGGCCGCCGCCACTGCCGCGTCCAAACCCCAAGCGTCCACTGCCACCGCCTCCGGAGCCCTAGTAAGAGGCTTCTTCCGGATTACTCCGGCGGGGCAAACCCGCGTAGGGACCAGCTCATCGCCTCCTGTCGGGCTGGAGGATCTTGCGCAGGAGCGAGGCCAGTACCTCTGCGCCTGCGTCAGTCTGGAAGCCCCTTCCCCCCAAACTCCCACCCCATCCCCTCGTGGCTTTCAACGTGGGCGCTTTTTGGCGCATGCTCAGAGCGCCGGGAGGGCTGCTCTGCCCCTCCAGACATCTCCTAATCCTGGCTGAGCGGAAACCCCAAGCTGTGCCTTTCTCTGCTCCCCACGTCCCTTGATCTCGCTTTGGAACCGTGCACCCCCTTGGAGTGCACAGCAGGAGGCCCCTGAATAGACAGATTAGAGCTAAGGGGAATGGGCAGCTTTGGCTGGCAGCCGTGGGGGGAGCTGAGGAAGGTCTCGTGGCCAGAGGCAGATCTGTGCTAAGCCCCGTGCCGAGGCTGCCTACACCGACTGCTGTGAGACCCCTGGCTGGGGTGCCACTGGCTTGTTAGACAGGAGGGACAGTTGGGTGACTGATGGGGAAGGAGGTGGGTGTATACAACAGTGAGAGGGAGCTCGGAGGGTTATGTAAATCTTTTTATATATTATTATCGAAGCCTCCAACTCCCCGGCTCCGGAGATCCACTTCAGCCTTGCAAGTAGCTAGGACTGCAGGCACGTGCCATCACACCTAGCTATTTTTCTTTTTTAAGAGTTGGGATCTTGCTATCTTGCCCAGGCTGGTCTTGAACTCCTGGCTTCAAGCAATTCTCTCATCTCAGCCTCCCAAAGTGCTAAGATTGAGCCACTATACTTGGTGGATAAGTCTATCTTACCTTTTTGGTTTGGCTGTTTTGCAGACTTACAGTTTAGCATAAAGGCCCTCCTTGAGATGGAGTCTTACTCTGTCACCTAGGCTGGAGTGCAGTGGTGTGATATCAGCTCTGTTGTCCAGGCTGGAGTGCAGTGTCGAGATCATAGCTCACTACAGCCTCAAGCTCCTGGGCTCAATCCCACCACTGTGGGAGGCTGAGGCAGGCCTCCAATGAGGTCAAGTCCTCCTGCCTCAGCCTCCCCAGTAGCTAAGACCACAGGCAGACACCACGGCACCCAGTTATTTATTTTTTTTACTTTTTGTAGAGATGGGGGTGTCCAACTTTGTTGTCCATGCTGGTCTCGAACCCCTGGCCTTAAGTGATATCACCTTGGCCTCCCAAAGTGCTGAGATTATAGGCATGAGCTCCACCCCGGCCACACACGTCATGCTGATTTGTTACACGTTGGCTGTAGTTGCTTTTGTGCTACGTGGCAGAGTGGTTGTGACTAACAGCTGCATGCCTGGTCCTTTACAGAAAACGTTTGCTGATCCTAATCTCAGGGATTGTGGCTGTGTTGACTATGCTGCTTATTGTTTGATTACAGACCAGACACTGAAGTTACTTATTAACTTGCATTTTCTGTCCCATAGAAAAGAAAACTCCATTAACTAGTTCGTATTTAACATCACAATCTTTTTCTAGATTTCTTCTCTTAAAATGCTAACTGGCCAGGCACAGTGGCTCATATCTGTAGTCCTAGCACTTTGGGAGGCTGAGGAGGGAGGATTGCTTGAGTCCAGGAGTTTGACACTAGCCTGGGCAATACAGTGAGATCTTGTCTCTACTAAAAATTTAAAAAATCAGCTGGGCATAGTAGTGTGTGCCTGTAGTTCTATTTACTTAGAAGGCTGAAGCAATAGGATCTCTTGAGCCCAGGATGTCGAGGCTGCAGTGAGTTATGATTGCACCACTGCACTCCAGTCTGGGTGGCAGAATGAGACCCTTACTCAAAAAAAAAAAAAAAAAAAAAACTTACAAATACATGAAATACATGTACCCAGATTCTCAGAATAATACATGAATCAGAGTTCCCGAACAATTCTTTTCTGAACTGATGTGTAATAGATCTTTGATGCGTGTTCATTCTATGTATGAATCATTATTATTTTTCTTTTTACGTATTTGCAGTTATACTTTGACAAGGCTTTGTGTGCAGGTGGTTGCTGCAAATCTGTTCAGATTTCCAAAGAGGTTGAGAGAAGCAGGCACTAGATGAGCTGGGGCCCCTCAGGGCTCCCCAGGGTGCCTGCTCTGTGGCGAACACCAGCCCCCTGTGCTGCAGATATCTGCCAGGGGGTCCAATCAGATCATCAAGACTTCTGGGACTGGGCAAGGTAGCTCATGCCTGTAATCCCAGCACTTTGAGAGGATGAAGTGTGGGCAGATCACTTGAGTTCAGGAGTTCAAAACCAGCCTGACCAACATGGTAAAACCCTGTCTCTCTCTACTAAAAATTAAAAAATGAGTCAGGTGTGGGGGTAGGCACTTATAATTCCAGCTACTCAGGAGGCTGAGGTGGGAGAATCACTTGAACTCAGAAGGTGGAAGTTGCAGTGAGTCGAGATTATGTCACTATCCTCCAGCCTGGGTGACAGAGGGAGACTTTGTCTCAAAAAAAAAAAAAAAAAAAAGCCAGCTTTGATGGCTTATGCCTGTAATCACGGCGTTTTGGGAGGCTAAGCCAGAAGGATCATCTGAGTTCAGAAATTTGAGACCAGCCTGGCCAACATGGTGAAACCCCATCAAATCCCATCTCTACTAAAAAGACAAAATAGGCCGGGCGCGGTGGCTCACACTTATAATCACAGCACGTTGGGAGGCCAAGTGGGTGGATCACGGGGTCAGGAGTTTGAGAGCAGTCTGGCCAAGATGGTGAAATCCCATCTCTACTAAAAATGAAAAAAATTAGCCGGCCGTGGTGGCAGGCACCTGTAATCCCAGCTATTGGGGAGGCCGAGGCAGGAGAATCACTTGAACCCGGGAGGCAGAGGTTACAGTGAGTAGACTGTGCCACTGCACTCTAGCCTGGGCGACAGAGCAAGCCTCCATCTCAAGAAAAAGAGCAAAACATCTGGGAACCTGCCCCAGGCCCCAGTTGAATACCAGGCCTTGAAGTCTCTGCGGGGTGGTGGTATATACTTGCAGGGCAGATGGAAGGTATAATCTCCCCTGTTCCTCTGGCTTTTCCAGGTGGCCTCCAGAAACACTGTGGCATCCTGGGTTATGGGCAGCTCTGCTCAGGGCCTGAGAGGAGAACCAGGGGGCAGTGCCCGGCATGCAGTCATGTTTACTTCCCTTCCACCTGCAGTGGTTGGGCTCTGGGGAGGAGAGGTGGACACTGCAGGAGGGCGACTGTGTGTGTGCACCCAACATCCAGGGTTCCACATGCAGCCAGTCCATGCCTCTGTTTCCCTTTCGCTCCCTGCATCAAGGCTCAGGAGACCTGCCGGGCACGTAGGCTCACACCTGTAATCCCAGAATTTTGGGAGGCTGAGGCAGGCAGATCATGAGGTCAAGAAATAAAGACCATCCTGGCCAACATGGTGAAAATCTGTCTCTACTAAAAATACAAAAATTAGCTGGGCTTGGTGGCACGCACCTGTAAACCCAGCTACTTGGGAGGCTGAGGCAAGAGAATCGCTTGAACCCGGGAGGTGGAGGTTGCAGTGAGCCGAGATCATGCCACTGCACTCCAACCTGGCAACAGAGCGAGACTCCATCTCAAAAAGAAAAAAATGCTTAGGAGACCCTGGGTCCATACTTTCTGGACAGTAGGGCCTTGAAACCCAAGAAGATCCAACAGGCATGAGGATTTGTGTGAATCCCTAAGAAGTACCCAGAGGACTAGGTGCTGGTGGTTTGGGGTGGGGATGGAGGCTGCGTTAGGCTCAGCTTCCCCTGGACCCAGGCCTTGGGCCAGGAAGGGAGGGGAGGGACCTAGTCCTGTACAAAGGTTTAGAAGGTAAGTAGGATGGCACAGCACAGGAGGGTATGAACCTCTAAGGGGCTGGGCGGGTGGGCTGCTTACGGGGGATATGGTATCCACCAAGGCCACCGCCAGGAGAAAGGGTTGATATGGCCCAGAAGCCATAGGGAAGAGGGAGAGGGCGGCCCCTTGCATCTTCATGTCCCCTTTGCATTTTTTTTTAGACAGGGTCTCTCTCTGTCACCCAGGCTGGAGTGCAATGGCTTAATCTTGGCTCACGGCAACCTCTGCCTCCTGAGTTCAAGTGATTCTCCTGCCTCAGCCTCCCAAATAGCTGGGGTTATAGGCACCTGCCACCATGCCCAGGCCATTTTCTTCAAACATAGGTGTTTGTTGTAAAACTATCTCCAAGTCAGGCCCTGCCTTCTGCAGCCCTACTGCTCGATGCAAATTTCCCGGTAGCACTCACCTGTGCTCTTCCTGCCTCGGGCAACCTCCGAGCCAGTCTCCCCGCTCCTCTGTGAAATGGGCTTGAGTAGGTTAGAAGCTGATAAGTGGCTCACCGCAACCTCCGCTTCCTGGGTTCAAGCCATTCTCCTGCTTCAGCCTCCTGAGTAGCTGGGATTATAGTCACCTGCCAACATGCCCAGCTACTTTCTGTATTTTCAGTAGAGACGGGGTTTCACCATGTTGGCCAGGCTGGTCTTGAACTCCTGACCTCAGGTAATTCACCCATCTTGGCCTCTCAAAGTGCTGGGATTACAGGCATGAACCACCTTGCCCGGCCCAATTTGCCTTTCAAAACGGTCCCTGGAAAAGCCAAGATATACAGCCTGCCTCACGGGCCCTGCCCCAGAGCCTAGCTGGGCAGCTAGGTCAGGGGTCATGTCTGAGCCCCGAGACTTTGCAGGCTGTCCTAGGCCAAGGACAAAGAAGGGACTGCTGGGTTTGCTTGGATGAGCTTCGAGAATGTGCTCGTGGCTGGGCAAGGTGATCCTGTAATCCCAGCACTTTGGGAGGCTGAAGTGGGAGGATGGCTTGAGCCCAGGAGTTCAAGACCAACCCGGACAACATGGTGAGACGCTGTCTCTACCAAAAGTACAAAATAATTAGCTGGGCATGACGGTGCACACCTGTAGTCCCAGCTCTGCAGAAGGCTGAGGCAGGAGGATCAGTTGAGCCCAGGAGTTGGAGGCCACAGTGAGCTACGATCACTCCTACTCCAGCCTGGGTGACACAGTGAGGCTCTGTCTCAAAAAAAAAGAAAAAAAGATGTTCTGAAAGACTTTGCCCCTCCTCTGTCTTGTTTTTTCATTTTGTCTTTTTTTTCTTTTGAGATGGAGTCTCACTCTGCTGCCCAGGCTGGAGTGCAGTGGCGCGATCTCAGCTCACTGCATCCTCCGCCTCCCAGGTTCAATCCGATTCTCCCGAGTAGTGGGGATTACAGGTGTGCACCACCGCGCCTGACTAATTTCTGTGTTTTTAGTAGAGACTGGTTTTCACCATGTTGGCCATGATTTGCTAGGTTGGTCTCGAACTCCTGAGCTTAGGTGATTTGCCTGACTCAGCCTCCCAAAGAGCTTGGATTACAGGTGTCCTCAGTCTTGTTAATTACACTGGAGGTTTGCTGCGTACAGCGAGGTCAGGCTGAGGGTGGTGAGGTGGTGGTCAGAGGGACCCACACTTCTGCTCAGGGGATTGGCAGAAGCCAGCAGGGCGTGGGTTTCTCTGTTTGGGGCTCCCCAAGTTGAGAGTGCAGAGAAGCGTGAGCTGCATGTGAAAATGCAACCTTGGCCCCCCCTGGCTCGAGGGTGGCAGTGGGTGAGTCTCTGGTAGCACTGGGACACATGTACTTTTTAAGCTTTTTTATTCTTGAAAAGTTCAAAGATACACAAAGCTAGACAGACTATGCAGGATAAGGAGTCCTCACATACTTGGAATATCTCTTCCATAATGATCGGCTCGTGGCTAGTCTCGTCTCATCTCTACCTCCACTTCTGACCTCTACCTCTGGGTTATTTTGCTACAAATCCCAAATGTCCATATCATTTATCCTAAATATTTCATAAATATTCCACTATATAGCTCTGAAGAATAAGGACTTTTTTGTTGAGACGCAGTTTCGCTCGTCAGCCAGGCTGGAGTGCAATGGCATGATCTCCACTCACTGCATCCTGCGCCTCCTGGATTCAAGCGATCCTCCCACCTTAGCCTCTGGAGTGGCTGGGATTACAGGCTCCCACCACCACACCCAGCTAATTTTTATATTTTCAGTAGAGACAGGGTTTCGACATGTTGGGCAGGCTGGTCTTGAACTCCCAAGCTCAGGTGATCCACCCGCCTTGGCCTCACAAACTGCTGGGATTACAGGTGTGAGCGACCATGCCCGGCAAGGACTCTTACAACACAACTGCAATATCTTTTTGTGTGTGTGTGCTTTTTATAGAGACGGGGATTTCACTATGTTGCCCAGGCTGGTCTCAAACTCCTGAGCTCAAGTGATTCTCCCACCTAAGCCTCCCAAGTAGCTGGGATTATTGGCATGTTCCACTGTGCCCACCCAAGTACAATGTCTTATCACACCCTTACAAAATTAATAATTCCAATCATCCTACAGTGTTCAAATTTCCAACAGTCTCATAAAACGGTAATTTCTTAACATTCTATTTTGTTGCAATTGGTTGCTGTAAGTCACCTAAGTATCTTAAGTTTCTCTTTTAGACTTTCTATTGTAAAATAGATATAAAATTTGCCATTTTAACAATTTTTTTTTTTTTAAGATGGGGTTTCACCTTGTTGGTCAGGCTGGTCTTGATCCCCCGACCTCTGGTGATCCACCCAACTTGGCCTCCAAAGTGCTTGGATTACAGGCGTGAGCCACCACGCCCGGCCCCATTTGAACAATTTTTAAGTGTTTAACTCAGTGGTGTTAATCACGTTCACAATATGTAATCATCACCTCTATTTAGTTCAAAAATCTCAAGTCTCCTTTATTTTCCCTTTTTTTTTAACATTTTAGGGACTAGGTTTTGCTATGTTGCCCAGGCTGGCCTTAAACTCCTGGGCTTACAGTGATCCTTCTGCCTTAGGCCTCCAGAGTAGCTGTGACTGCAGGTGTACACTATCACACTCAGCTTCAAATCTCTTTTAATCTATAAAGTTCTGGCTAGGTTCGGTGGTTCATGCCTGTAATCCCAGCACTTTGGGAGGCCAAGGCAGGCGGATCACCAGAGGTCAGGAGTTGGAAACCAGCCTGGCCAACGTGGAGAAACCCTGTCTCTACTAAAAATACAAGAATTAACTGGGTGTGGTAGTGGGTATCTGTAATCCCAGCTACTCTGGAGGCTGAGGCAGGAGAATCACTTGAACCTGGGAGGTGGAGGTTGCGGTGAGCTGAGATTGCGCCACTGCACTCCAGCCTGGGCGACACAGTGAGACTTTGTCTCAACGACAAAATCGATAAAGTTCCCCTTCCTCTGAAAACTGAATGTGATTTTAACAAACCCATTTGAGCTCTGAGGTGGATGCCTATTCCAAGCCCACTCCTCCCTCTGAGGGTCCCAGTTTTGTGATCTGGTCTTCCCTTTCCTTCCTGGTAGCTTAAAAAAATAGAGACAACAGGATAAGGTGAGGAATGAATGGATGGATGCAGGCTGATGTGAGAACAGTGCCCACCTGGAGGGCAGGAACCACTTGGGGGCACCCTGTGTCCATGAGCTGCTGTTGCGAGGAGCCTAGAGCCGGTGGGCAAAGGGAGGAAGGAGGCTTCAGAGTAGGGGACAGCCGGGGGAGGAAGGAGGTTGGCTGAGCCAGGTCTGGGGGCCTCAGGGACTTCTGTGTCCTCAGGAGGCACAAAGGCCCTGCCCACCCTGCCCTGGTGTGGCCTGCAGTAGATCAGCCCCAAGAGCAGGCACACGTGTGGCTTTGGGACCACGGGGCAGGGAAAAGAGGGACGGGGCCCTGCTCCTGTCACCTGCTGCTTCCGCCATGCCAGGACCAAGTCAGCGGAGTAAGCCAGTGGCCAGGCATCACTGCCCCGCAGGAAGTGGGGGGGGTGCTCCTCTTGGGCTGGGGGCAGGGCTTGGTGGGCAGCCCTATGGGAGGGGGAGTTGGTGGGGGACCACAGGGACTGACCAAAGGCAGGCTGGATCCCAGGACACCAGGGGATCTAAGCTTCCAAGAGTCAAGCTTTGCTGACCGTCGGACTAGCCCAGGGCCTCTATGCTTAAGGCATCGGAGAAGCCTCATGGCCAGGAAGGGGCTGGGGCCAGGGTGGACCTTTGGTAACTGGAGTCAAAGAGGGAGGAGGTGACTGCGTGGCAAGGCAGGGGCTGAAGGCCTTTTGGGGAAGGGGGGTCCAAGCCTTCTCCCCACCCTTGATCCAGGTCACTGTGGACACAACTGGGAGCTGAGCCTGGCAGCCTGTGTGACACAATGGTGGGGGATGGGAGCCCCCACATGGCCAACACTGCCAGCCACACCCTAGAGGGCATAGGATAAGGGCTGTGTGAAGAGAAAGGGGTCTCTGAGCCCTGCCTCTCTGTGCTGTCCTCAGGGACACCCTAGAGAAGGGACTTTTGGGGGCTGCTTTGAGGAGAGAACAGCTGGATGGACACGCTAGGCTCTGTGGTCTGTGGGGCATGTAAGAGGGGACTCGGGGCATGGTGGGGACAGCGACTGGGAAGGGAAAGGAGCCCTATGAGTGGGGCGATGAGTGGGGAGAAGGAAGAGGAGAGAACAGGGATGCCCAGAGCCCACGCTATCAGCCCCACCCTCGGCACACCCACCGGCAGCCTCTGGGGTCCCCCTGGCCCACCTTCTCCCGAGATCCCCATCACAAGAGCCCAGAGCCTAGGCAGGAACAGCAGGTTTACTGCTGGCAAGAGCACAGTCCTGTGCCACCCACAGGGAGCTGGTGGGGTGGCAGCCGGGTCTCCTGGGCCTCCTGTTCCCTCCCATTCTCTAAGTCCCTGGAGCCCAGACCCCTGGCTGTGGCCTGTCCTATTGGCGGTTCTGGCTGGGTCTGTCCTAGGCAGGAGAGGAGGGTCCTTGGAGAGGCAGTGATGGCTGCAGCGGCCGTAGGGAGCTGGGACACTTCGGGCCAGGCCTGCTCAGCTTTGCACTTCTGGGGATCCCCTTATCCCTGACTCTCCCCCTCCCCCACCCGGAAGAGACCTAGGTCCTGCACCCCAATGAGGAGGACCAGGGTGAGGGGTGCAGAGCATCCTGGGAGGGGCTTTGAGTGCTTGGCCGGGGACTCAGCAAGGGGAGCTCAGGGCGGGCCTCACGTCTGCAGCTCCAGGAGGCAGTTGGGCTCTGAGGTCGGGGAGCTGGCCGGGCTGGAGCTGTGGGCCTCACGGAGGTCCCGAAGCACCCGGAGCAGCTGAGCCAGTGAGTCCTCGGGGGCTGCGGACAGAGGCGACCGTGAGGGCCCTGGGAGTGGGTCCAGAGACCCCACCCATACATCCCTGCAGGGGGCTGGGACCAGGGAGCCAGTCCCAGGTGCGCAGGACCTACCTTTGCCAGGGCTTGCAGGCACGGTGCCGGCCTCCGCACCCCCGCTCAGCTCCCGGTGCTTCTCCCTGCGGAGGCAGCCAGAGTGAGGACTGTCAGCCTCCACCTGCCCCTGCCAGGCTTCTGGTGCCCTTGTGGGAAGGCCGGGTGGCCCAGCATGGGCCTCCTGGGCTAGAAGTGGCTCTAGGAGTAACAGCAGGGCTGACTCTTTCAGTCTATGAAGGGGAAACATGGGCCCAGTCTCGGCTCCTGGGCACCTGTCACCTTCTCCCTTCCAGTGTCTCCTCCTCCCCACCCCACTGGGTTGACCAGAAGGCCCTTTGGATTTTTTTTTTTTTTTTGAGATGGAGTCTTGCTACGTGGCCCAGGCTGGAGTGCAGTGGCGTGATCTCGGCTCACTGAAACTTCCATTTCCTGGGTTCAAGCAATTCTCCTGCCTCAGCCTCCCAAGTAGCTGGGATTATAGGTGCCCTCCACTACGCCCAGTTAATTTTTGTACTTTTAGTAGAGAAGGGGTTTCGCCATGTTGGCCAGGCTGGTTTCAAACTCCTGACCTCAAGCGATCTGCCTGCCTCTGCCTCCCAAAGTGCTGGGATGACAGGTTTGATCCACCACACCCCACCTTTGTGGGTTTTGAGGGCAGAGATAAACCCTGGAAGAGTCATGAGGAAGCGGGAGGGCCACGCGTTTCCTCCTCACAGGGTGTAGGGGTGTGAGAGATGGAAGAGCTCCTGGTCCAGCTGGCACTGGGTCACCCTGAAGTATCCCGGTACCACCGCATCTCCAGAGACCCTGAGTGACGGGGCCTCAGCATCCTGTTTTTAAAGCTGGTCATTAAAAGCATCCTGTTTTTTCTAAGCTTGTGCCAGGGCAGAGAACCACTGGACGAGCGAGATGGCCAAGGAACTCAAGGAGTGGCCGCGGACACAGCCTGTGCTCCAAGGACCTGGTGGGACGGCCGGGCAGGTCGTGAGGTGGGTTCAGCCCACAGCATCACGCAGGCACAGCCCGGACCCTTGGGGCCTCTGTCCTAACCTGAGCTGGCCTCATGCTGCAGAGAGGCAGGTATTCCTAGTGCCGTCCCCAGACGTGGCCAGTTAGAATAGAGGTGACCAGCTACCACAGAGCAGCCCCAAGCCTGAATCCCAGCTCTAGCCGCCAGCCTGGCACATTCCCTGGGCTGTACAGGCTCTCCTGGGTGGGACTCACCACAGCATGGCCTCCACGCTCAGCAGGTGCTGGTAGATGAGCTGGGCCTCAAGGTCATGGTCAAGAGGGTCGTTCCACTCCTGCAGGGTCACCCGTGACCGGGTCTTATCACAACCCCGACCTGGGGGCACAGAGAGGGCAAAGTTACCAGCAGACACTTGACTACCATGTCCAGCTTCCTGGCTGCACAGATGGGGAAACGGAGTTCTGGAGGCGAGAGAGGCACTCGGGGGTCCCTGGTGAGGGATGCGCTGGGAACACTGCCTGGTCAGTCTGATCCAGGCCCCGCCTTGGCTCCCTACCCTGCTGGGGCAGCAGTTCATCTTGAGGTCAGCCCCTGCACCACGGAAGGTGTGACCGCAGAGCATGGATGTCATCAGGATGTGACTCGGGGAGCCAGGCAGCTTTCTAGAGGGCTGCCTGCCTGGAAGGGAACAGGCTGAAATGTTAGCATCATGGTGAGGTGGGCCGTGGCGGGTTCATGCAGCCCGCTGGCTTTAAAGCCATCTGTCTTCTCTAAGCCTCAGCTTCTTCTCCAGACAGTGGAATACCAGGCCCTGTCTCCTGGGCCACGGTGGGCCCCACTTCACCAATAATGAGGGTATTGCTATGATGGTTACAGCCAGAGGCTGCAGGTCATATCAGCCAGCCAGCAACGCCCTTGGAAGGAGTCACCAAGAGGCCAGGCGCAGTGACTCACACCTGGAATCCCAGTACTTTGGGAGGCTGAGGCAGGAAGACAGCTTGAGGCCAGGAGTTGAAAGCCATCCTGGGCAACATAGTGAGACCCTGTCTCTACAAAAAGAGGTGTGTGGCATGTGCCTGTAGTCCCAACTGTGCAGAAGGCTGAGGCAGGAGGATCACCTGAGCCCAGGAGGTCAAGGCTGCAGTGAGCTATGGCTGTGCCACTGCACTCCAGCCTGGGTGAGAGAGTGAGACCCAACTCAAAACAAAACAAGAGTCACCCATCTCTTTTGTCACCCATCAGTCACCCATTTGCCTGACTGTAAATCCGGGCTAGAGTGGGTGGGTCAGTTTTCCATGGCCTCTGCCACACTGGGCTCTGGGGATTGAGGTTTGGCCTAGCCTGAAAGGCCAGGAGACTCCAAGTGCTCAGTCTACTCTGGAAAGAAGGTGAGGGTTATGAGAAGAAGGTCTCAAAAGTTGTAGGACTGTGCTGTCTACAGGGTGGCCGCTAGCCACAGGAAAACATTTGAGTTGATTCAAATTAAAACAACATTTTTAACAATGTAAAACTCAGGCCAAGTGTGATAGCTCATGCCTACAGCCCCGGCACTTTGAGAGGCCGAGGAAGGAGGATTGCCTGAGCCTGGGAATGTAAGACCAGCCTGGACAATACAGTGAGACCTTATCTCTAAAAAAGAAAAATTTAAAAATGAGCCAGGGGTGGGCCTGTAGTCCCCAGCCTACTCAGAGGCTGAGGCAGGAGGATTGCCTAAGCCCGAGAATTGGAGGCTGCAGTGAGCTATGATCCTGCCAAGGCACTCCAGCCTGGGCAATAGAGCAAGACCCTATTTTTAAAAAATTAAACAAAAAAACCCTCAGCCCCTCAAGCCACATTTCAAGTGCTCAAGAGCCACAGGTGCTGGAAGCAAGAGTACTGCACGGTTTTGAGGCCTTCTAGAAGCTTCTCTCTGCCATCCCTCCAGTGCCCAAGGCTCAGGGTCCCCTCCCACCCACAGCTCCGGATTCAGGCTGCCAGCATGGGGGTGTGTGAACCCAGCGGCTCTCTGGCTCTCTTTAGCAGGGGGTTCCTCAACTGTGTTCCCTGAGACACTGGTTCTGTAGGAAGCTCCTTGAGCAAGGGAAGGGCCACGGGAAGCTACTTGAGTTAATTAAAATTCAAACCCTAGGGCTCCCTGTCAAATGGGATTGGGAAGTGCTGGGTTAAAGTTAGAAGTGGGATACTAGGCTGGGCGTGGTGGTGCACACCTGGAATTCCAGCACTTTGGGAGGCCACGGTGGGTGGATCCTTTGAGGCCAAGAGTTTGAGACCAGCCTAGGCAATGTGGTGAAACTGTCTCTACTAAAAATACAAGAAAAAATAGTTGGCCATGATGGCATGCGCCTATAATCCCAGCTACTCGGGAGGCTGAGGCAGGAGAATTGCTTGAACCTGGGAGGTAGAGGTTGCAATGAGCTGAGATTGTGCCACTGCACTCCAGCCTGGGCAACAGAGTGAGACTTGTCTCAAAAAAAAAAAAAAAAAAATCTGGCCGGGCTTGGTGACTCATGCCTGTAATCCCAGCACTTTGGGAGGCTGAGGTGGGCAGATCATAAGGTCAGGAGTTTGAGACTAGCCTGGCCAACCTGGTGAAAACCCATCTCTACTAAAATTTTTTTTTTTTTTTTTTTTTTTTGAGACAGAGTTTCGCTCTTGTTACCCAGACCGGAGTGCAATGGCACAATCTCAGCTCACCGCAACCTCCACCTTCTGGGTTCAAGCAATTCCCCTGCCTCAGCCTCCCGAGTAGCTGGGACTACAGGCGCGCACCACCATGCCCAGCTAATTTTTGTATTTTTAGTAGAGACGGGGTTTCACCTTGTTGACCAGGATGGTCTCGATCTCTTGACCTTGTGATTCACCCGTCTCGGCCTCCCAAACTGCTGGGATTATAGGCATGAGCCACCACGCCCGGCCTTCTACTAAAATTTTTAAAAAATTAGCACTGCAGCCTTGGCAACAGAGTGACAGTCTGTCTTTAAAAAAAAAAAAAAGCAGCAGAAGAAAAAAGAAATGGGATTCCTAAGATTGAGAGTCTTTCAAAAAAAAAAATAAGAAAAGAGAAATGGGATTCTAACGCGTTTTTCAGGCCTCCTTAGAGCCTTCAGCGAATTCACTCATATGCATCACACACATCACGTGGCATTTCCCAAACCACCCCCTTTCTACCCAGAGAGCCTGGAGGGCCAGCGTTCCTTGGGTTAGGTCCCCGCAGGTGCAGAGCAGGCTCAGGGCCCTGTTGTTCAACCGGAGGCCCGATCCCACAGTGGACGGATGCAGATCCCAGGGCCCAGGCCTCCTCTCCCACCTGTCTTCTCTCTTTGGTGGCAGCAGCTCCACTTGTCCCCACGGAAGACGCCAGGGTGGTAGGAGCCCAGCAGGCCGGTGTTGTTGATGCTCACCTTCCGCAGTGCAGACAGCCACTGGTTCAGATCGTTCACACACTGAGGGGACGTGGGGGGGGAGGCCTAGTCAGAGGCCTAGTCAGAGGTCACCTCCTCCAGGAAGCCCTCTTAACCTGCAGCTCCTATACCACACCTGATGCCCACCACCCCAACACAGCAGCTTTGAGTGAATTAGGAGAGGCTGCCGTTCCTCCAGGGTAATGTAGCCCACACCTGGGCACATGGTGTGGAAAGCAAGTGAAGTGGATCACTCCTATAATCCTAGCACTTTGGGAGGCCGAGGCAGGAGGATCGCTTGAGCCCAGGAATTCAAGACCAGTCTGGGCAACACAGCAAGACCCTATCCTCTCCTCTCCCACCTGTCTTGTCTTTTTGGTGGCGGCAGCTCCACTTGTCCCCGGTGTGGGCTGGATTTCAGCTGCTGCTGGCCCCTTGGCCATGCTCCGAGGTATTCCAGAGCCGGACAACTATATTTGCTGGCCCTGATATCATTACTTTTCTCTGTGGCTCTGGACCCTGACACAAAAGGGAAACCCTAAAGGAAGGGCGTGGAGGAACAGGTCTGTGACTTCCTCCCCACCAGCCCAGGACAGTCATGCCCAGAAGAAACCACCCCCTCCAGCTGCTGGCTTCCTAGGAACTTCCACAGGAACTCATTCCATGTGTTCCTGCCCTAGAGACACATCTGAGTCACCCTCCTACAAGGTCCCTGCCCGAATGCCACCCATCAGAGGTCCTCCCTGACCATGTTATTTTTTTTTTTTGAGACAGAGTCTGTCACCCAGGCTAGAGTGCAGTGGCATGATCTCAGCTGATTGTAATCTCCGTCTCCCAGGTTCAAGTGATTGTCCTGCCTTAACCTCCTGAGTAGCTGGGGCTACAGTCACCTCCAACACACCTGGCTAATTGTATTTTTAGTAGAGCCAGGATGGCCTCAATCTCCTGACCTCATGATCCACCTCGCTTGGCCTCCCAAAGTGCTGGGATTACAGGCGTGAGCCACCGCACCCGGCCTCTCACTATCCTTTATAGGGCAGACCGCTCCCTGCCACCCTCCACTCTGTTCCCTTCCTTGCTCCCTTAGTCCCTTCTGGTTCCCTTCAAGTCACTATCACTATTTGACTTTTTTTTTTTTTAAGAGACAGGGTCTCACTTTGTCACCCAGGCTGGAGTGCAGTGGTGTGATCATAGCTCACTGCAGCCTCCAACTTGCTGCAACCTCCAACTCCTGAGCTCAGGCAATCCTCCTGCATCAGCCTCCTAAGTCGCTGGGATCACAGGTGCATGCCATCATGCCTGGCTAATTTTTTATTTTCTGTAGAAATGGGGTCTTGTTACATTGGTCAGGCTGGTCTCAAACTCCTGGCCTCCAGTGATCCTCCCACCTCGCCCTCCCAAAGTGCTGGGACTATAGGCGTGAGCCACCGTGCCTGGCCTGACATTTGAAACATGTATTTATTGGCCCATCTTCTCCCCATATCAGCTCCACGAGGGCAGGACTCTGTCTTGTCTGCCACTGCATCCCCTCACCTAAAATCCTGCCTGGAACCTAGGAGGTGCTCAGTATGTGTTTTAAATAAATGAATTAATTAATGAAGGAATAGATGGGAAAGGTATTTGAGAACATGCACCCAGAGCCACACAGAGCATAATGTTTGATTATTAGGCGTTGATCCAGGTGCCAGCACAGACTTTCTTTTTTTTCTTGCTCTGTTGCTCTGGCTAGAGCTCTGGGATTACCGGCATGAACCAGCATGCCTGGTCCCCATCTCAGATATCTGGAAATAGTTTCCAACAAACGGGTGCATCGTGCAATGTCAGATCACAGGGATGCACCTGTCCGTGTACTGGCCCACACACAGACCTACACATGGAAGCCCAGGAAAAGACATGGGCCATGTCCTCCTGGGGGCTCAGACCCCCAGACAACACACACACACCTGGCCCCCACACCTCCCAGATCAGACATACCCTGCTGTGCCTGATGTACCTGGTAGAGGCAAGAGGCTCAGCTCCCTTCTCAGACGGTCCACTCCGGCCACTCCCACAGTGTCCAGGCCACTCCCACAACACCCGAGCCATTCCCATAGCACCCAGGCCACTCCCACAGCGCCCAGACCACTCCCACAGCACCCAGGCCACTCCCACAGCACCCAGACCGCTCCCACAGCACCCAGGCCACTCCCACAGCACCCAGGCCACTCCCACAGCGCCCAGACCATTCCCACAGCGCCCAGGCCACTCCCACAGCACCCAGGTCACTCCCACAGCGCCCAGACCACTCCCACAGCGCCCAGGCCACTCCCACAGCGCCCAGACCATTCCCACAGCTCCCAGGCCACTCCCACAGCACCCAGGTCACTCCCACAGAGCCCAGGCCACTCCCACAGCAGCCAGGCAATTCCCATAGGGCTCATGCCGCTCCCACAGGGCTCATGCCACTCCTACAGGGCTCATGCCACCCCCACAGGGCTTATGCCACTCCCACAGCACCCAGGCCACTCCCACAGAGCCCAGGCCACTCTTACAGCGCTCAGGCCACTCCCACAGCACCCAGGTGATTCCCACAGGGCTCATGACACTCCCACAGCGCCCAGGCTGCTCCCACAGCACCCAGGCCGCTCCCACAGCACCCAGACGACTCCCACAGGGCTCATGACACTCCCACAGCACCCAGGCCACTCCCACAGAGCCGAGGCCACTCCTACAGCGCCCAGGCCCCTCCCACAGGGCTCAGGCCACTCCCACAGCAACCAGGCCACGCCCACAGGGCTCCTGTCACTCCCATAGCACCAGCTCCTCTCCCCGCACCTTGCACTGCAGGTAGGCAGTCTGGGGCCTGCCGGCGTCGTCTGTGTAGATGACCTGCATGACGTTCGAGCTGCCAAAGCTCTTTTCCTCCACCTTTTCTGCTGCACGGACGTTGGCTAGCTTGATGAGGGCGCTTTTCTGGGGCAGGGAAGGAGGAGGAGGGTCAGGGACCTAGCCAGGGCCATTCCATTTCCCATCTCTGGGCCTCAGTCTCCCCTTCTGCAGCACCAGGGATACGTGTGGGAGACCTGGAGTGACCTCAGCCAGGGCAGAGCACAGACTGACGGCGACCAAGTGCCCAGCAACTGGGAGGGGAGGATCTGGCCTCTCAGCGGGGTGCTCCCAGCAGGCCTGGGAGGTGTGCGCTTTGGGGTAGTGTCTAAACAGCCAGCATTCCCAGGGCTACAAAGTCATGCCAGCGGTGGCCAACACTGTGACTTTGCATTTAGTAATTTTCCAACTTGCTTTTGTAGTCCCAGGCTCTAAAAGTCCCATATCCCATTCCCTGTCCCCTCCTTTCTTACCTTCCTCCTGCCATGATCAAATCTGACGGGAAGCTCAGAATCTAAAATACACATGTCCTGAAAAGGCCCCCAATCCGCTAATGCTGAATTTACACTCCCAGCCTCCATTACCCACTCCTTTTCTTTTTTTTTTTTTTTAAAGAGGTGGGGTCTCACTATGTTGCCCAGGCTATTCACAGGTGCAATCCCACTACTGATCAGCACGGGAGGTTTGACCTGCTCCGTGTCCGATCTGGGTCGGTTCACCCCTCCTTAGGCAACCTGGTGGTCCCTGCTCCTGGGAGGTCACCATATTGGTGCTGAACTTAGTGTGGACACCTGATCGGCATAGCGCACTACAGTTCAGAACTCCTGGGCTCAAGCCATCCTCCCACCTCAGCCTCCCGAGTAGCTGGGACTATAGGCACCCGCCACCACGCCTGGCTTCTTCTTCTTCTTTTTTTTTTTTTTAAGAGAGACAGGGTCTCACTCTGTCACCCAGGCTGCAGGGCAGTGGTGCAATCATAGCTCACCGCAGCTTCAAACTCCTGGGCTCAAGCAGTCTTCCTGCCTCAGCCTCCTGAGTAGCTGAGACTGCAGGTGCATGCCACTATGCTCGGCAAATTTGTTAAATGTTTTTTGTAGCAATGGGGTCTCTCTATGCTGCCCAGGCGGGTCCCAAACCTGAGTGCTTTCTGCTGTTGCTGAGTCCTCAGAAACAACTTGGTCTTCCCTGCTCGGGGCAGAGGCCAAACAAGAGGAAGCCCTGCTCAGGGTAGAAATCACAACAGCGGCCCCAGCTGTCTCAGAAGGACAGGCCATCTGACTGGCTCTCACAGGTTGAGAGCGGACAAAATGGGACCAGCATTAAATGATGCCTATGTGGCCAAATCTTCCAACTCTGGCGGATGTAGAATAACCATCTGAGTGCTTTGGGAGGCTGGGGTGGGAGGACTACTTGAGGCCAGGAGTTTGAGACCAGCCTGGGCAGTATAACAAGACTCTTGCGCAAAGAAAATTAGCCTGGCTTGGTGGCACGTGCCTGTAGTCCCAGCTACTTGGGAGGCTGAGGTAGGAATATTGCTTGAGCCCAGGAGTTCGAGGCTGCAGTCAGCTATGATCATACCACTGCACTAGAGCCTGGGTGACAGAGCAAGACCCTGCCTCAAAATAATAATAATTATCATCTAAGGGGTCTTTGGTAGGAAGGGGTGGACTCCTCGCCTGGTGGGAGCCCTGAGCTGGCTCTTTGAGAACAGAGTCCTATGGGTGATGAGCTTCTTCACCTACCCCAGCCCACTCTCGCCTGCTTAGGGCTAGGCTGGGTATTCCTGGAGACTATCCCCATGACTATCCTGCATGACTGGGGGCAGGTGTACATCAAGGGGTCACCAGGTCCATGGAGAAAGTATGATCTTTGAGATCCCTTCTCATACCAAGATTCCATGCTTCTATATTCCTGCCTCTTCCAGGAAGCCTCCCCTGGTTGCCCTAGCCTCCTCCTCACCTAGTAGCCCACGGGAGGTACTATCTTTAATAATACCATTTGCCTAAACAGTAGTACCTGCCAGGACCTGGGTCTTCAGGACCCTTAGGGAGATCATCTCATTTAACCCTCAACAACCTGGTAAGGTCGGATCATCTTCCTCGTTTTTTTTTTTTTTTAGACAGAGTCTTGCTCTGTTGCCCAGGCTGGAATGCAGTGGCATGATCTCGGCTCACTGTAACCTCTGCCTCCCAGGTTCAAGTGATTCCTGTGCCTCAGCCTCCCGAGTAGCTGGGACTATAGGCACCCACCACCACGCCCGGCTAATT
The DNA here is from genome assembly GCA_031835075.1 of Saguinus oedipus. Taxonomy (NCBI): domain Eukaryota; kingdom Metazoa; phylum Chordata; class Mammalia; order Primates; family Cebidae; genus Saguinus; species Saguinus oedipus. Next base: position 58,299,420 of record CM063170.1, read on the forward strand.
ATTGCATTTTTAGTAGAGTCGTGGTTTCACCATGTTGGCCAGGCTGGTCTTGAACTCCTGACCTCGAGTGATCCACCCATCTTAACCTCCTGAAGTACTGGGATTACAGGCGTGAGCCACTCGTGCCTGGCCCTCCTAGGTTCTGATAAGCAGTACAGATGCCACACACCTGGCTTTCTTCTCTGACCCTCAGGGACCTCAGGTGGGCTCCAAGGAAGGGGACAGGTGCCTCCAGGGTGCCATAACTTCTCAGAGTCCCACTTGCTGGCCTCCCTCCTTACCCACCTTGGAGCTGGGGGTCTTGGCGAAGCTGAGGGCCTCGGTGGTGAGGGAGAAGTAGAGCTTCTTGAAGGATGAGGACATGAGGGGGACCTTTCCCTTGGTCCTGTGGATGAAGAGCGGCCCCTCCTTCACAGGTGGCGCCTGCAAACTCAGCGTCCGCTGCAGGTCTAGCTCTGCCAAGCCAGGGAGGGAGAGGAATTGATAGCCCAGTGAATGAGAGCGGGACCAGCGGGCGGAGCAAATGTCAACAGCAGGCAGTGGGCGGGGCCATGGGGCTCAAGGACCGAGCAAAGATCAACAGCATGTGGTGAGCGGGGTGACAGGTGGACAGAGGTAGGCGGGGCCATGGGTTTCGGGGTTGACTTGTGCTGTTGACGTAAGTCAGCCGCAGGTGGTGGGCGGGGCTATGGAGCTCAAGGGTGGAGCAAATGTCACCAGGCACAGATGATGGTAGGTGAGGCCATGGGTCTAGGGGCGGGGCAAACGTCAACGCCAGGCAGTGGGCGGGGCAACAGGAAGGACAAACAGTGGTGGGTGGGTCTATGGCCCGGGAGCCTGGCAAACGTTAACAGTAGGCGGTGGGTGGGGCCAGAAGAGGGGCCACAAACAGCGGAGGGTGGGGCCGTGGGGCTCAAGGGCGGAGCAAACATCAGCAGTAGGCTGTGGGCGGGACTGTACAGGGAGGCGCTCACCATCCTTTTCCTCGATGTCCACAAGCTTGGTGATGAAGTCCTTCAGCTGTGCCACGCCCTGGCGCACAGTGGGCTGCAGCGGCTCCATCCAAGCCTCCTTGGCCCTGGAAGCCGGCGTGTCCATGTTGCCCACATTCTGGACTGCCTGGAGGAGACAGCAGGAAGGGCCAGGCTCTGCTGGGTCAGGGGCCTAGCCACTGCACCCTTCCCACCCCCCAAGTCTTTGCTACTCAGCTGTAGAGATGAGGCAGAGGCAACAGAGGCCATACCCACGAGGCCCCCCTCTCCAGCTCCACAAGGGATCAGGGAGGAGTGGATCATAGTTTGGTGACTTATGATAAATGAGACCACTTGGGCCTTCTTCTGCAGGTTTAATAGCCGCTGCTACACTCACTGTGTACCCCACCCCGGTGCCGGGCAGACAGGTGCAGCCTGGGAGTAAGTAAACCCAGGTTGGAGGGTCCCCCGATTCGATTCACTACCGACAGGCTGGGCGGCCTTGGCAACCTCCGACCCTTCGAAGACCTGTTCCCTTATCCATGAGATGGGGCTCGGACAAGGTGGCCACAGGGGCTTTGCAAACTGTGAAGTGCAATGCCCACGTGGGCATGCCAGTGGTCTAGCCGGAGCCGGTAGGGAACACACAGCAGTGCGACACCCAGCTGCATCCCGCCCGTGGCCGCAAGGCCCGCACCTTGGCCAGCAGGAGCAGGGTGCGGCTGGTGCGGGCGTCCGCGTGGCGCTCCCGCAGGTGGAAGAGCTTGGGCGACATGATGGCGGGAGAGAAGAAGCGTAGGCACAGGAAGCTGGTGACGGCGATGAACGGCACATTCTGGAGGGGTGCGGGAGAGCGCGGGCTGGGGTCCCCCAGGCCTGGGCGCAGGGCAGCCCCCCCCTTAGGCTCCGTCCCTGACCATCCCCGGGATACCACCTCCCTGCCCTTCCCCAGCGCTCCGTGGCTCCCTACCGCTCTTCGCCACCCCCTCCTCCCACCCCAGTCGAGTTCAGCCCGGCCCGGCCCAGCCCAGCCCGGCGGGTGGAGGGCGCACCTCGTGCTGGGCGCCGGTGAAGCGCTCGCGCACGCGCCGGAAGAGCTGGCGGAAGGTGGCGCGCACCACGGCTGGGCACGCGCGAACCGAGCGGCAGAGCGCGCTCAGCAGCGCCCCCAGGTGGGCGCGCAGCGTCTGCGCGCTCTGCTCTAGCACTTCGGCCTCGGTCTGCGGGCGGTGCAGCCCAGAGCACCTGCGTGGGACGGGGCGGGGCGGCAGAGGGGGTCGCGGTCAGTGCCAGGGCTACGACAGGGGCAGTGGCTCTCGCAGCAGCCGGGACACAGACACGGGGCAATATACCGGTGGGCAGAGTCACAAACACACTTGCAGAGAGGGCCTGATCCCACCCTGCCACCACTGCACCCCGCCTCCAATTGCCCCCGGCCTCACCCTACATCCTTAACTTCCACTTTGCTGGGGTCCAGCTCCACGTACTTCTTCTCCTCAAACACCTTGTTGATGATGGGGCCTAGGACGCTGTGCAGGTACCGCATCCCAGCCACCTGGGGACCACCACGGGTCACATTGGTCCCATCTCTCCCCATCTCCAGAGCAGCTGCCTCTGCACCATCTGCCTGCTGTATCCACCCAGGAGGAGGCCAGGTACATATGCAGGGAAAACTGCTTATCCATGAATGGGTGAGTGAGTAAATTAATGAATGGAATCCTTAGCCCTTGTAATCCCAGCACTTTGGGAGGTTAAGGCAGGAGGATCACTTGAGACCAGGAGTTTGGGACTAGCCTGGGCAACACAGTGAGACTGTCTCTAATTTAAATTTTAAACACACACACACACACACACACACACACACACACACACACACACACACACACTTTTTTGGGGGAAGAGATGGAGTCTAGCCCAGGCTGGAGTGCAGTGGTGTGAGCTCACTGCAACCTCTGCCTCCTGGTTCAAGCGATTCTCCTGCCTCAGCTTCCCCAGTAGCTGGGATTACAGGAGCCCACCACCACACCAGGCTAATTTTTGCATTTTTAGTAGAGACAGACTTTCACCAGGTTGGCCAGGCTGGTCTCAAACTGCTGACCTCAAGTGATCTACCCGACTCGGCCTTCCAAAGTGCTGAGATTACAGGCGTGAGCCACTGCGCCTGGCCACATTCTTTTCTCTCTCTCTCTCGCTCTCTTTTTTTTAGAGACAGGGTCTTGCTATGTTGCCCAAGCTGGAGCACAGTGGGTATTCACAGGCTCGATCCCACTACTGATCAGCATGGGAGTTTTGACCTGCTCCATTTCTGACCTGGGCCGGTTCACCCCTCCTTAGGCAACCTGGTGGTCCCCTGCTCCTGGGAGGTCACCATATTGATGCCGAACTTAGTGTGGACACGCGATTGGCATAGCGCACTACAGCCCAGAACTCCTGGGCTCAAGTGATCCTCCCGCCTCAGCCTCCCGAGTAGCTGGGACTACAGGCACGCGCCACTGTGCTCGGCTGGATCACGTTCTTAACCTTCAAGGGCTCTGAAAACAGACACAGAACACTGGAGTGGAAGTTGCAGCCCTTCCATCGGTCTCTCTGAACCTCACTGTTGTCATCTGTAAGATGAGGACAATATCACAGGCAACCTCACCTTCAGAAAGGACTCCATGGACTTTGAGGCCAGGGAGTTGCTCCGGAACAGGGTGTTGGCCTCACCTACAAACAGAGGTCCCAGTGGGTAGGGGGCTGGGACAAAGCTTTCAGGGTAGGGGGAGGACAGAGGACCTTGGGGCTGGGGGACCTAAGCTGGCCCCTCAATAAAGGGCCTCCTCGCCACCTCCCAGCCCACTGTCCCACCTCTGCCCTTGGCTCTGTCCCTTGCCACCCTCCTGTCTCCCATCTGCCTCCTACAGGAGGATCCCCTCCCCACCACCACCTCCCAGTCCGATCCGCCCAGCTCCCTCCCAGGCCTCACTGGTGCGACTCAGCTCCAGCTGGAAGAGCAGGTCCAGGAAGTCCTTGGCCAGCCCCTGCCCCAGGAAGAGCTTGAGCAGGTTGGTGGCCACGTCCTGGCGACACTCGGTGCTGGTTGTCTCCTCGATGAGTGGGATCAGCTGCCCTGGGCCCTGCAGGGAGAGGCACGGGGGATCCCAAACCCTTCCCTCTGAGACCCTCGGGTACCCCAGAGAAGGAGGGTGCTTTCCCAAGGGGTGGCCGGGGACGGGGCCCTGGGCACTGGCCAGCTCCTTACATCCCCAGACCTCAGTTTTCTGTTCTGCAGAATGTGTTTAGGACAGGGGTTAGGCCTACCACCGCTGGACCCTCCCACCTGCCCTGGGGTCCCCTCACCTGCATGCCCAGCTTCACCTCCTGGCACAGCAGCTGCACCAGCGGCTGGTAGCAGCTGGAGGGCAGCACCGTCTCATCCCGCAGCCGCACCTCCAGCTGCAAGGAGCCCAGGTTGCCCCTGGAATGGGCAGCCTGTGATCTTTCCACCGGGGACCCAGGCCGCCCTGGGCTGCACCCCTCCCACAGCCTCCCGTCTCTCTCTTGGAGCCAGCCTCCCGTCTCTCTGCTCATGCCCTCCATCTGGGTGCCCTGCACAGCTCTGCCTCCCAGGCTCTGCCCGGCTATTTATGTTCTCTTTCTGGAAAGCCCTTCCTGCCTCTGCATTCATGGCACCTCTATCTGTCTTCAAGGTCCGGCTCCCTGCCGCCTCCAGGCTTGGGTATGTGGGGCTCCCAGCCTTGAATCTATACACTCCCAGATGATGGCACCAGGATTTGTGCACTTTACAGCGGAAGCAAATCCCCGACCCTCATAACAACCTATTAGGGAAACTGAGGTTTGAGCTGGTTCAGCAGCAACTTGCCACATTAGATCCAGCTTCCAAGCTTCCCTGTTCTGACAGGGAAGGTCAAAACAGGGGAGGGTGTAAACCAAGGCATGACATCCTCTAAGGCCCCCACTGCCCCTGCTCAGCACAAGCCTCACGCACAGTATAAGTGTTAAGAAGGGGGCCGGGCGTGGTGGCTCACGCCTGTAATCCCAGCACTTTGGGAGGCCGAGGCGGGTGGATCACGAGGTCAAGAGATCGAGACCATCCTGGTCAACATGGTGAAACCCCGTCTCTACTAAAAATACAAAAAATTAGCTGGGCATGGTGGCGCGTGCCTGTAGTCCCAGGTACTCAGGAGGCTGAGGCAGGAGAATTGCTTGAACCCAGGAGGCGGAGGTTGTGGTGAGCCGAGATTGCGCCATTGCACTCCGGCCTGGGTAACAAGAGCAAAACTCCATCTCTAAAAAAAAAAAAGAAGAAGGGTCCCTGAGCCTGGTGTGGTGGCTCACACCTGTAATCCCAGCACTTTGGGAGGCCAAGGCGGGCAGATCACTTGAGGTCAGGAGTTCGAGACTAGCCTGGCCGACATGGCAAAGCCTCATTTCTACCAAAAATAAAGTTCAAAAATGGCCTGGCACAGTGGCTCATGCCTGTAATCCCAGCACTTTGGGAGGCTTAGGCGGGCGGATCATCCGAGGTTGGGAGTCTGAGACCAGCCTGGCCAAATGGGGAAACCCCATCTCTACTAAAAATACAAAATTAGCTGGGCATGGTGGCGCGTGCCTGTAATCCCAGCTACTCAGGAGGCTGAGGCAGGAGAATCACTTGAACCTGGGAGGTGGAGGTTGTGGTGAGCCAAGATCACGCCACTGCACTCCAGCCTGGGCAACAAGAGTAAAACTCCATCTCGAAAAGAAAAAAGTTAGCCAGGCATGGTGGCAGGTGCCTGTAATCCCAGCTACTTGGGAGACTGAGGTGAGGCAGGAGAATCACTTCAACCCGGGAAGCAGAGGTTGCAGTGAGCCAAGATTGTACCACCATACTCCAGCCTGACTCTGTCTCAAACAAACAAAAAAAAAGAAGATGGGCCTTGGTTGGCTGTATGGAAATGCCTTGGTGCTGACATGCAGCCGACCACCTGCCCCTACCCTGTTAAGAATGGGAATGGGGGAAAGAGGGGTCTGGGGCCTTCCACCGGGACACAAAGCTGAACCATCGAGGGCTGTGGGGGTCACAGCAAACCTCGCTGTTGTCATTTGTAAGACGAGGGCTTCCTAGGCAGGCTGCCAAATTTAGCAAAACAACAACCCAAGACACTCAGTTAAATGTGAATATTTTATTTACTTATTAACTATTGTTTTAGAGATGGGGTCTTGCTATGTTGCCCAGGCTGGTCTTGAACTCCTGGGCTTAAGTGATCCTCCTGCCTTGGCCTCCCAAAGTGCTGAAATTACAGGCATGAGCCACCAGGTGCCTGGCCTACATTTGAATATTTTTTGTATAGGTATGTCTCAAACAGTGCATAGTCTTTTTTTTTGAGACTGAGTCTTGCTCTGTCACCCAGCTAGAGTGCAGCAGCACGATCTTGGCTCAGTGCAACCTCCGCCTCCTGGGTTCAAGCGATCCTCCTGCCTCAGCCTCCCAAATAGGTGGGATTACAGACACCTGCCACCACACCCGGCTAATTTTTGTATTTTTAGTAGAGACGGGGTTTCACCATGTTGGCCAGGCTGGTCTTGAACTCCTGACCTCATGTGAGCCACCGTCCTCAGCCTCCCAAAGTGCTCACAGACGTGAGCCACTGCACCGGCCTTTTTTTTTTTTTTTTTTTTGAAAAAGGTCTTGCTCTGTCACCCAGGCTGAAGTGCAGAAGCGATCATAGCTCACTGTAGCCTCCACCTTCTGGGTGCAAGCAAGAACCACAGGAATGTACCACCATGCCTGGCTAATTTTTTATTTCTTTGTAGAGACGAAGTGTCACTTTCTTGCCCAGGCTGGTCTCAAACTCCTGGCCTCAAGTGATCCTCCCACCTCAGCCTCCCAAAGAGCTGGGATTACAGGCATGAGCCACCACTCCTGGCCAAGGGTGTCCTGTCTTTTATCTGGAAACCATATTCCTGGAGAATCTTGGGGAGGGAATTAGAGCTGTGGCTCAGGGACACGGACTCCGGAGACTTGAACCCTGGTCTGAAGTCTGCAGGGAAATTGTCAAAGAAAAAGTGTCTGAGCACTTGTTTTAGAAACTTCCAGAAGGCAGAAAGCAGGAGACCTGTATAACCTGCGAGCTAAGAAGACAGAGCTGGCCAGGTGTGGTGGCTCATGCCTGTAATCCCAGCACTTTGGGAGGCCGAGGCAGGTGGATCATTTGAGGTCAAGAGTTTGAAACCAGCCTGGCCAACATGGTGAAACCTTGTCTCTACTAAAAATATAAAAATTAGCCGGGCATGGTGGTGGGCACCTGTAATCCCAGCTAATCGGGAGGCTGAAGCAGGAGAATCACTGGAGCAACGTCCAGTGAGCAGAGATTGCGCCACTGCACTCCAGCCTGGGCAACAGAACAAGACTCCGTCGCAAAAAAAAAAAAAATTGAGCTGAATGTGGGACTGTGGGAAGATGGAGCCCAGCCTGGATGAGAAGGATGCTGGCTGGGTGGGCAGGGGCTGAGGGAACTCTGGACCTTCGTCTCCTGACCTCTCACCCCTGAGCAGCCCACCTGCCCTGCCTGCCTGAAGCCAGTTCCCCACTCTCAGCCCTGTCCAGCCCCTCGCACTTACTCGTCTCGCCGCCCGCTCTTGGACTGGTCGGGCTGCAGCCGGAACCAGCCCTCCTCCTGCTGGGCCGCCCACAGTCTCTGGACATCGATCACCACCTGGGGACACAGTGGAAGTCATCCCGGAGCTGGGACACTTAGGTCTCCTCCTTGCCAACTACTGTTCTTAGTGGGGAGGGTCCTCCAAGGGTCCCTGAGCACCAGTGGCTGTGGGGAGAAGTTGATGGTTCTGGTAGATGGGGGGGGGGGGGCGGGTAGTCCCAGGCGCTTCCTGAGTATCCCTCTCTGGGGAAGCTGGAGGGAGATCTCTGAGTATGGGGTGGCTGCAATGGAGCCAGGTGCTGGGGGACAACAGGTGCAGCCTGGAGGGAGGGGGTGCTCACTTTGCCCAGAAAGTCGTTTCGGCTGACAAGATCCCAGTCCCAGGCCTCCACACACAGCGCCTCTGCGGCCCCCTCCTCCAGCTCAAACTCAAATGTCTCATTCCAGCGTGGGTAGCATGACTTCTTCACGATCTGCCCAGAGCGGGGTGGGAGGGGATTAGGCTGATGCCACCGGACTCCCCAGGCTGAGCAAAAGGCAGAGCTGCCTCAGGCACTGCCCCTGTCCCCGCAGCGTTGGAGGCTCTGCCACACCGGGGGTTAAAATGTCAAGTCCAAGCCCCCACACGTTTCTCAGATGGGGAGAACTGAGGCCCAGGGTGGGGAAGAGACGTATCCAAGGCCACAGAGCAAAACAGTAGTGACTGTGTGGATGAGGCGCACAGGGGACACTTCTCCACTGCTGCTGGGAATGTGAACTACAACCACCACTACAGAAAACAGTGTGGAGATTCCTTAAGCAACTAAAAGTAGAACCACGACTTCATTCAGCAGTCCCACTCCTGGGTATCTCTCTACCCAGAGGAAAAGATATTTACACATGCATGTTTACAACAGAATGATTTGCAATTGCAAAAATGTGAAACCAACTCAAATGCTCATCAATCAACAGGTGGATAAAGAAACCATGGTGTGTGTGTGTGTGTGTGTGTGTGTGTGTGTGTGTGTATACATATACACGAGATGGAATACTACTCAGTCATGAAAAAGGAATGAATTGATGGCATTTGCAGCAACCTGGATGGAACTGGCGACTATTCTAAGTGAGGTCACTCAGGAATGGAAAACAAAACATCGTATGTTCTCACTCATAAGCGGGAGCTAAGCTGTGAGGATGCAAAGGCATAAAAGTGACACATGGGCTTTGGGGACTCGGGAGAAACGGTGGGAGGGGGTGAGGAATAGAAGGCTACACACTGAGTGCAGCATATAGCACGCAGGTGACGGGCGCAGCAAAATCTCAGAAATCACCGCTGAGGAGCTTACTCATGTCACCAAACACCACCTGCTCTCCAATAACCTATGGAAACAAAAAATTCAAACAAACAAAAAACACAGGCTGGACGCGGTGCCTCACACCTGTAATCCCAGCACTTTGGGAGGCCAAGGCGGGAGGATCGCTTGAGGCCAGGACATGGTGAAACCGCGTCTCTACTAAAAAATACAGAAAATTAGCTGGGTATGTGGTGTGTGCCTGTAGTCCCAGCTACTCAGGAGGTTGAGGCAGGAGAATCGCTTGAACCCAGGAGGCAGAGGCTGCAGTGAGCTGAGATTGTGCCACTGCACTCCAGCCTGGGTGACAGAGCAGGACTCAGCCTCAAAAAAAAAAAAAAAAAAAAAAACCCACAAACCACAAAACAAAAACAGTAGCGACTCCACTGAGAAACCAGACCTTGGTGCTTTCCTGCCCAGAAATGAGCCCCCTCCCGGACTCTGGATGTTTCCTGTGGGTGGGGAAGGCAGAATGGGTGTTCCCAGATAAATGCCACTCCAGCTGTCTCAATCCCTTCCTTACCCCCCACCAGGGCCAGGAGTGAGAGGAGTTGGCACAGAGGGGCTGGGACCTATTATGTCCCATTAGACAGGTCACCCCCTTCCCTGGGCCTCCCCATAAGACTGTGGCTCCCGATCTGTTCCCCCAGGTGATGGTGAGCTGGTGGAGAGGTGAGCAATGGGAGCATGGCTGGCAGGTCCCCGAGCCTCCTGCCCTTCCCTGCCCTCTGGCCTCCTCACCGAGGTCTCCTGCGTCCGGCCCTTGTAGCCCACTCGCACAAAGGGGTCAGATGCGCCATTGCGGTCCTTTGGGGCCAGATCCCTGGTGGGGGTGGAGGAAGAGAGGATCATCTACTTGTCCCCTGAGCCCCCCTCCCCCACTTGTCACCACCATTATGTAACCACAACGGGCCTGGGCACATTCCGTTCCTGGCAAGCTGACTGCGGACAGTGAGCCTCTCCCCTTCCTGGGCCCTGTTCCCACAGCCACCTCCCCACAGTCGCCCATGTGGCCAAGAATCCCCCAAGGTGGAGGCCGTGGCTCCTTCCTACCAGGCAGCTGCAGGCCAATGGCTGCATCTCTCTCTGAGGGGGTTCCCAGGGGGCCGGTGTGAGTGCTGCCAGGGAACAGCTGGGGCCATGTGCCCGGCCCTCTGTTCCCAGGGCTGCCCTGAGCTTCGTTTCCTCATCAGGAAAATGGAAAAGCTAATCACTACTGAGCTCAGGTTTAGGGAGAGAGTGCGCTTCTGGAAAACCTGCCCCAGTAATGTCACCCTACTTGGTGGGGGGATGAGGTGCAGCCCTGATAAGCAGCCCTTTCCTCTCTCCACAGACGAGTCTTTACAGAGCCCAAGTCTAGTCGCAGTACCCAGCTTTTTTTTTTCTTTTTTTGAGATGGAGTCTCGCTCTGTCACCCAGGCTGGAGTGCAATGGTGCAATCTTGGTTCACTGCAAACTTTGCCTCCCAGTTACAAGCCATTCTCCTGACTCAGCCTCCTGGGTAGCTGGGATTACAGCTGCCCACCACCACGCCTGGCTAATTTTTGTATTTTTAGTAGAGACAGATTTCACCAGGTTGGCCAGGCTGGTCTTGAACTCCTCACCTTAGGTGATCCACCTACCTTGACCTCCCAAAGTGCTGGGATTACAGGAGTGAGCCATCACACTCAGCCCCCCCGCCTCTTTTTTTCTTTTGTTAGACAGGGTCTTGCTCTGTTGCCCAAGCTGGAGTGCAGTGGTACAATCATAGCTCACTGCAGCCTCCACCTCCTGGACTCAAGTGATCCTCCTACCTCAGCCTCCCCAGTAGCTGGGACTATAGGTGTGCACTACCACGCCTGGCTTATTTTTAAATTTTTTTTTGGTAGAGACAGGATCTTGCTATGTTGCCCAGGTTGGTCTTAAATTCCTGGCTTCAAGAGATCCTTCCACCTCTGCTTCCCAAAGTACTGGGATTACTGGCATGAGCCACTGTACCCTGCCAATATCCCCCACTTAGAACTCTTTATGGAAGCGGGGCGCGGTGGCGCATGCCTGTAATCCCAGCTACTCAGGAGGCTGAGGTGGGAGGATCGTTTGAGCCCGGGTGTTCTGGGCTGTAGTGTGCTATGCCGATCGGGTGTCTGCACTAAGTTTGGCATCAATATGGTGACCTCCCGGGAGTGGGGGCCCACCAGGTTGCCTAAGGAGGGGTGAACCGGCCCAGGTCGGAAACAGAGCAGGTCAAAACTCCCATGCTGATCAGTAGTGGGATTGAGCCTGTGAATAGCCACTGCACTCCAGCCTGGGCAACATAGCGAGACCCCGTCTCTAAAAAAAATAATAAATAAATTAAAAAAAAGAGAACTCTTTATGGAAGAACACCAAAGCCCACTCATCTTTTAAACTATTTTAAACTTCTCATGCCTGCCTTTTTTCCCCCTCAAAAACTAATAAAACCCCAAGGTTGAGGCCAGACACAGTGGCTCACACCTGTAATCCCAGCACTTCGGGAAGCTGAGGCGGGCGGATCACCTGAGGTCAGGAGTTGGAGACCAGCCTGGACAACATGGTGAAACTCTGTCTCTACTAAAAATACAAAAGAATTAACTGGGCATGGTGGCGTACACCTGTAGTCCCAGTTACTCAGGAGGCTGAGGCAGGAGATCACTCAAACCCTGGAAGGCAGAGGTCGCAGTGAGCCTAGAAAACACCACTGCACTCCAGCCTGGATGACTGAGTGAGATTCTCTCAAAACAAACAAACAAAAAAACCCCAAGGTTTTATTGAAATATTGAGAATCTGCTCAGAAAAAATAAAGAGGACATGTTCTTTCTTCCTCTGCAGCAAATGGACCTTCTTAGGCTGACTTGGGATTCCAGCAAGAGTCTCATTGCTGAGGACAATGGGGGACAAGTCCCCTCACTCTAAGAGAGGCCTGGAGATTCCTCTCCTTTGCTAGGACTCTCTTTTTCTTTTTTTTCGAGACGGCGTTTCACTCCTGTTACCCAGGTTGGAGTGCAATGGCGCAATCTCGGCTCACCGCAACCTCCGCCTCCAGGGTTCAGGCAATTCTCCTGCCTCAGCCTCCTGAGTAGCTGGGATTACAGGCACGCGCCACCATGCCCAGCTAATTTTTTGTATTTTTAGTAGAGACGGGGTTTCACCATGTTGACCAGGATGGTCTCAATCTCTTGACTTCATGATCCACCCTCCTCGGCCTCCCAAAGTGCTGGGATTACAGGCTTGAGCCACCGCGCCCGGCCCGGACTCTCTAAGAGAAGACCAGACACTGTGGCCCCAGAGGATGGGAGACAGAAGACACCTGGAGAGAGGGGAGGGCCAGGGAGACATGCTTCCGTGCCTCCCATCTTTGTGGGTGACAATGGGTGCCTGGGAGAAGCAGTCTCAAGGTCCCAGAGCCCGGGTGCGTGTGTGAGCGTGTGCACATGTGTGCATGCCTGTCCCCCAGACAGCCTGGTGCCCGGCAAGGATAAGAATGGAGGAAGAGGATGAGTGGGGGGGTGGGGAGAATGAATGAGGGGCGCCAGAGTGAGCGAGTGCGAGGGCGAGGCTGAGGCTCAGCCTAAGCCCAGCCATGTTTCCATTCATTTCTATTTTCCCCAGACAGAAAATAACTCCCGGGTGAGCAACGTGAGCATCATCTGACCCACACCCCTCCTCTGCCCAAGAGAAGTCTTCCTCTTAGGCTGACCTCCCAAGAGTCGGGGTCACACTGGTTCCATAGGGGCTGCCTGGCTGGGGGCCACCCTCCCGTCCCACAGTCAAAGGGCGACTACAGGGAGGTGAGTTTGGTGATGGAAAGGAAGGCAATTCTCAGGGACAGAGTGTGACTCACACTCAGGCCCAGACGAGAGTGCAGCGTGCAGCTAAAAATACCCTGCGGTGGGGCAGTGGCCCTGTCACAGGTGACTCAGGCTCATGGAACCATCCAAGCCACTGTCCCCCCTTGGGGGACCCTCATTTTGCCCATTGGGAGATTTTTAGCAATTCTTTTCACACTCCAACCCCACAAGGGACCCACTTACCCCCCCACACCCACCGGGCCAAGTTGACACTGGGGTTAAAGATAGAGAAGCCGGCCCCAGCACTGGGGCACTGGGGCTGTGTGATCAGAGTTTGGGGTCCCTCACCTATACCCCGTACTCCATTCCTCTGTGAAGGCTCAAGCTTCTCCATGAGAACATTAGCTTTTCCCTTACAGGACATATCTCCTTGAGTGGAATTCACCCAGGAAACATCTCCAAGTCCAGAAAACCTCCCCAGAAGCTCTTTTTTTTTTTTTTTTCTTTTTGAGATGGAGTTTCACTTTTGTTGCCCAGGCTGGAGTGCAATGGCACGATCTCGGCTCACTGCAACCTTTGGCTCCGGGTTCAAGTGATTCTCATGTTTCAGCCTCCCAAGGAGCTGGGATTACAGGCGTCCGCCACCACACCCGGCTGATTTTTTGTATTTTTAGTCGGGACAGGGTTTCACCTTGGCCAGGCTGGTCTCCAACTCCTGACCTCAGGCCTCCCGAAGTGCTGGGATTACAGGTATGAGCCATCTTCCCCAGCTTTTTTTTTTTTCCGATGGATTCTCACTTGTCACCCAGGTTAGAGTGCAGTGGCTTCATCTCAGCTCACTGCAACCTCCGCTGCCCGAGTTCAAGACTCCTGTCTCAGCCTCCCAAGTAGCTGGGATTACAGGCATGCATCACCATGCCCAGCTAATTTTTGTATTGTTAGTAGAGACGGAGTCTCACCATGTTGGTCAGGCTGGTCTTGAACTCCCGGCCTCAGGTGATCCACCCACCTTGGCCTCCCAAAGTGCTGGGATTACAGGCGTCAGACATTGCCTGGCGAGGCCCTTGTTTGAGAGCAGGCTTTGATGGGAAGTGGCCGGCTCTGGGACCAGGAGGTGGAGGTGGGGCGAGGGGAGGCTCAGCTTCCTCAATGGGTTTCTCTAGTTGCAGGGGACCCACTGCCTTCCCCCCAGGCCCCTGAGTCTCACCTGGCCTCCAGCACAGAGCAGCGAAGCCGGCGGGCCCGGGCCCCTGGCAGCACTTCTAGCCGCAGGTGGATCTCGCCCTGCACCTCCTCATCCGGGTCAACCTCCATCAGGTGGGTCCACCCGCTGAAACCTGTGGGGTGAGCTCAGCTAGGGACCCGGCCCTGAACCCCCACATGTCCCCCACCCTCAGCCCCCACCAGGCACCTCCATAATCCCCTGGGAATCCCCTAAGCACCCGTGAAGCAGGGGCTGGTATCCCCAGCGACAGATGGGGAAACTGAGGCTTAGCAGGTGAACAACAGTGGTTGGAAGAGCTGGGATTAGAATCTAAGTCAGTGTGACCTGCGGCCTGCACCTTCGCTCTCAGGCCATTTCGTTGTTGTTTTTAGAGACAGGGTCTTGCTCTGTTGCCCAGGCTGGAGTGCAGTGGCAAGATCTCAGCTCACTGCAGCCTCTGCCTCCTGGGTTCGAGTGATTCTCCTGCCTCAGCCTCCCAAGTAGCTGGGATTACAGGCATGTAGCACCACATCTGGCTGGTTTTTCTTTTGTTTTTTTTTGAGATAGAGCCTCACTCTGTTGTCAGGCTGGAGTGCAGTGGCACGAACTTGGCTCACCGCAACCTCCGCCTCCTGGGTTCAAGCCATTCTCCTGCCTCAGCCTCCTGAGTAGCTGGAACTACAGGACTATGTCCAGCTAACTTTTGTATTTTTAGTAGAGATATGGTTTTGCCATGTTGGCCAGGCTTGAACTCCTGGCCTCAAGTGATCCACCCACCTCAGCTTCCCAAAATGCTGGGATTATAGGTGTGAGCCATTGCGCCTGGCCTACATTTAAAAAATTTTTATTGGCCAGGCGCGGTGGCTCACGCCTATAATCCCAGCACTTTGGGAGGCCAAGGCGAGTGGATCACGAGGTCAAGAGATTGAGACCATCCTGGCCAACATGGTGAAACCCCGTCTCTACTAAAAATACGAAAATTAGCTGGGCATGGTGGTGCGCGCCTGTAGTCCCAGCTACGCAGGAGGCTGAGGCAGGAGAATTGCTTGAACCCAGGAGGCAGAGGTTGTGGTGAGCCAAGATTGTGCCATTGCACTCCAGCCTGGGTAACAAGAGTAAAAATCCATCTCAAAAAAAGAAAAAAAAAAAGAGAGATCAAAACCCTCTTTGCCAAAAGGGTGAAACCCTGTCTCTACTAAAAATACAAAAATTAGCTGGGCATGGTGGCACATGCCTGTAGTCCCAGCTACTCGGGAGGCTGAGGCAGGAGCATTGCTTGAACCTGGAAGGCGGAGGTTGCAGTGAGCTGAGCTTGGGCCGCTGCACTCCAGCCTGGCGCCTGGTGACAGAGCAAGACTCTGTCTCAAAAAAAAAAAAAAAATTATTAAGATGGAGTCTTGCTCTGTTGCCCAGGCTGGTCTCGAACTCCTGGCCTCAAGCAATCCTCCCACCTCAGCTTCCCAAAGTGCTGGGATTATAAGCGTGGGCCATGGTACCCAGCCAGATTCCCCATCTTTTTTTGTTTTTTTCCCCAAGACGGAATCTCGCTCTGTCGCCCAGGCTGGGGTGCAGTGGCGCAATCTCGGCTCACTGCAACCTCCACCTCCCACATTCAAGCGATTCTTCTGCCTCAGGCTCCAAAGTAGCTAGGATTACAGGCACGTGCCACAACATCGTGCTAAGTTTTGTATTTTTAGTAGAGACGGAGTATCACCATGTTGGTCAGGCTGATCTTGAACTCCTGACCTTCTGATCCGCCCAGTTTGGCCTCCCAAAGTGCTGGGATTATAGGTAGTGCCCGGCCCAGATTCCCCATCTTAAAACCGAAGGAGAGTGGCTCTCCCCTAGGGTTGCTGGAAGGAGGGCCTGAAGCCCAGATGGGGAAGCTGCAAGGGACCCTGAGGAATGGCCTCGCTGAGGCCACTAGACCCCAGAGAGGCTGGTTAAGGCTGCAGGTGGGAGAGGCCTCTGGCCTGGCAGGGGCTAAGAGGCCCCATGAGTCAGCAGAACCTGCCTCTGTCCTGCCCCCACGCCTGGCCCAGCGTCATAGACAGGAGCAGGTGTGTGCAGGGGAAGCCGGTGAGCGGGACACAAAGGCTCCGATGACAGAGCCCATGGCATCCAAGAACTGGTTTGAACCCTCAGAGAAGCCCAAAGAAGGCAAGAGCCGCACAAGGGCATACACAGTGAGGCTGCCACAGAGCTGACCCCTCAAAATAACGTCTGGGTGGAGCATGGTGGCTCTCGCCTGTAATCCGTCAAAGCCAGGAGTTCAAGACCAGCCTGGGCGACAGAGTGAGACCCCCTCAACCATCTCCATTTTTTTTTTTTTTTTGAGACAGAGTCTCACTCTGTCACCCAGGCTGGAGTGCAATGGCATGATCTTAGCTCACTGCAACCTCCGCCTCTGGGGTTCAAGCGATTCTCCTGCCTCAGCCTCCCAAGTAGCTGGGATTACAGGCAAGCGCCAAGCCTGGCTAATTTTTATTTGAGTAGCAATGGGGTTTCACCATGTTGGCCAGGCTGGTCTCGAACTCCTGGCCTCAGGTGATCCCCCCGTCTTGGCCTCCCAAAGTGCTGGGATTATAGGCTTGAACCACCATGCCTGGCCTCTAATTTTTTTACTATACAAAAATTTTAGAAGTAACATAAAACAATGTCTGCATCCCAGGAATAATTCAAAGGGACCTCCAGCTTGGACGGGCTCCAGGCCAACCCTTCAGACTTAGGACGTAGTGGTACCGGGGCCCAGGTGGAGGGGACCCCATGGGTTACAAAAGGAGCTGGCCCGATTGGGAGAAGGGGTCTCTATGCTTCAGCAGTGGAGTGTAAGGAGGCCCTTTCTCCTGCCAGCAGAGGCCTCAGATTCCACCCTTAGCTGCCCCTCTTTGCCCTAGGGAAGAGGCAGTGACAACTAGGCTTGAGGACACAATGGAAAACAGGTCAGGGGTGTCCGACTCTGGCTCCTGGGGAGAGTAGAAATAGCTTTCCCTGAGCAGGAGACCAGACCGAGCCTAGAAGGGAGGTTTCTCAGTGGGAGGGAGGCCAGGAACTGGGCAGACCAGTGCGAGAGGGAAAGGGGGCATCTTACCCTTAGGGTGAGAGGCCAGGGTGTCCCTTGTAAGGCAGACCTTCCCGATAACGTCGTCCCGACTGGAGGAGGGAGATGGAGCCAGAGCTGGGCATGACTTTGGTACCTTCCCTCTTGGAGCCCAGCACCCACCTCCCACCAAGTTCAGGGCCCCCCAGGGTGGGGACAGGGTGGTGGACATGGCCATCATTTGCAGGGTAGCCCAATGGACCTGGACCTGTGGCCTTTCTGTAGACCATGGATTCTGGACCCTCTGAGGGGATTGATAGGTTTTTCCCATGCCCGCACATGCCAAGCTCATGCTCTCTGGGTGTCATTTCACATCTCACACCTGCATGCATGTGTATAGTCCATGCACACCTACGCCCGCATGGCTGCACACACACGCGTGTGACGTGCTCATGCGACGTGGTGCGTCACCATGAAGCCACGCACTCACACCTTTTGCCCTTCCAGGCCCCCAGGCTCTGCCTCCCTCCAGGCTGCAAAGACGACGCCAAAAAGGACCCAGGAGTCCTGGCAGTGGAATGGGCCAGGGAGCAGTCAGATGGCCAGGTCTGGGTCCCAGCTGGAGAGGGGTCACCCACCTGAGGGCATCCTCATCCATGACGTAGAAGGCCACAGCATGGAAGGTGGGTGGCAAATGCACTTGGTACTCCTCACCCCAGAAGGGGCACAGGGTCTTCCACACGGTGGCCGTCCTGCAGGAGAGAACCCTCAGCACGTCCCCAGACCACCCTCAGGCCCTGGGCTGGAACCTTCCTTGTATCTCCCCCCACCCCTGTAACCACGGGCTCTGCTACTGATGTGATTTACCTGCACCAGACCCTACCATCCACCACCAATCACTAACCCTGACCTTCCTCTCTGCCCTGGATGGGGCACAGGCTGTTATTTATTTATTTATGAGACAAAGTTTCGCACTTGTTGCCCAGCCTGGAGTGCAGTGGTGTGATTTCTGCTCACTGCAACCTCCGCCTCCCAGGTCCAAGTGATTCTCTTGCCTCAGCTTCCAGAGTACCTGGGATTACAGGTGCCCGCCACCACACCCAGCTAATTTTGCATTTTTAGTAGAGACGGGGTTTCTCCATGTTGGTCAGGCTGGTCTCAAACTCCCAACCTCAGGTGATCCGCCTGCCTCGGCCACCAAAAGGGATGGGATTATAGGCGTGAGCCACTGTGCTAAGCCTATTTATTTTACTTTAATATTTTTGAGATGGAGTCTTGCTCTGCGGCCCAGGATGGAGTGCAGTGGTATCATCTTAGCTCACTGAAACCTCCGCCTCCCAGGTTCAAGCAATTCTCCTGCCTCAGCCTCCTGGGTAACTGGGATTACAGGTGCCCGACACCACGCCCAACTCATTTTTGTAGTTTTAGTAGAGATGGGGTTTTGCTGTGTTGGTCAAGCTGCTCTTGAACTCCTGACCTCAGGTGATCCGCCCACCTCAGTTTCCCAAAATTCTGGGATTACAGGCACGAGCCACTGTGCCCATCCTCTCCAGCTGTTTTACATTTGGGGAAACTGAGACCACAGTTGGCAGGTGCTGGCTTCACTCAGGTCACAGGATAGCTGCTTCAGGGCGGCTGCAGAACCTGGCCTCCCAGCCCCACCCAGCTCTGGCCAAACCCCCATGGATCAGAGCCTTCAACTCATGGCTCTCAGCGGGCTAGTGGGTGGCGGGATGCTGAAGACCCCAAGGAACCAGATGAAAGCTCAGAGGACCCCTCCCCCCCACCACCAACCACTTCTCAGGCAGGTCATCTGAACTCAGGCCTGTTTCCCCTCTCCCTCTTTCTGTGTGTGGTTTGCAGACCCTCGAGAAAGGCTGGGACTCTGCTTGCAGGTGGGGAAGGACTGGGGATCTGGTGGCCTTGGCTACAAGTAGGCCATGGGCACTCAGGTGGGCAGAATAGCAGGACAGCACTGCCATGAACTTGGAAGCAGGAGCCTGAGTGAAGGAGGGGAGGGGACAGCAAAGACCCTGCCCAGAGATCATGGACACCACAGAGGAAGGGACATCCCAGGGAAGTGGCTCTTTGGGGTGCAGGCTGGGGTGCCCAGTCTCAGTGAATAATCACTGTGGGACTCTCAGGGAACAGTCCCCACGTTAGTGCCAGGGAGGGGAAGGGAGCTCAGGCTCTGGGGCGGCCAGACTTGGGCTCCAGTGTGCCTCTGCCACTTACTAGGCATGCGACCTTGGACAGGGTAGTCTCCCTGAGCCTCAGTTTCCTTGTCTGTAAATGGGGTCTAATGATATCGTATCTCGCTAACTGCAAGAACTAAACGGGCTGGAAAAGGGCCGGCTCCACAAACGGGAGCTGCTGTTACAAATCGTCAGCATCAGTTTCTCCCGGAGACTGTGATGACTGCTGCAGATGAAGAGTCCGGTGAGAAGCCCCTGGCCAGGCCAGTTTCCGGAGTCTTTCTCACCTCCTAGCTGGGGTGTCAGGGCGAGGTGGGGATCCCAGGCAGGGGATCAGGTGCTCCAAGCTCCCTCCCATCTCCGTACAAAATTCACAACAAGATTCACAGCCCTTTGCGGGGAAAGCGGAGCGTCCCTCGTTCCTGGGGTGGGGGCGGTACCTGATGATGGGCTCATTGTCCACCTTCACGATGCAGTAGGGGTCGCTGCTGCCGGTGCTGCAAGACAGACGGGCAGGGGCGGGGCTGGAGGGCGGGACGGGGCGGGGCATCGCGACACGCCCCTCCCTCTGCTCGGCCCCTGGGGAGGAGCGCGGGGAAGAGAGCGGAGGCTGAGTCTCCCGGTCTGGGGCTGGAGACCGCAGGCTCCCCTCCGGCCAAACACAGGCCCCCGCCCTCAGCCCGGGAGCGGGTGGTGAGGGAAGGGCAGGAACACGCACCAGGGCTCCCCTTTCTTGGGCAGGGATGGGAGTAGGTGGAGGTAGAGCTGTGGGGGAGGGATAGGGACGGGGAGGGACAGGGATGGGGAGGGAGAGGAAGAAGATAGAGGGAGGGGAGGAGGAGGGGGAGAAACTGGGAGAGGGACAGAGGGAGGAGCAGAGAGGGATGGGGACGGACAGGGAGCGGAGGGAGAGGGAAAAGGAGACAGAGGGAGAGGGCTTAGAGGGAGGGAGAGAGAGAGGGAGCCGAGTAAGAGGGAAGAGGGCGATAGGGAGGGGGAGAGAGAGACAGGAGAGTAAGAGGAGGGAGTTAAGAGGGAGGGGGAGACTGAGTGAGGAGGTGAGAGGGAGGGGGAAAGAGGGAGGAGGGACTGAGTGAGGGGTGAGAGGGAGGGGGAGAGAGAAGGAGGAGAGTAAGAGGGAGGGGGAAACTGAATGAGGGGGTGAGAGGGAGGGAGTTAAGAGGGACAGGGATACTGAGTGAGGGGGTAAGAGAGGGGGAAGATACAGGGAGGGGGGGAGAGGGACAAAGGGAGAGGGTACTTGGCCGGGCCGGTGGCTCACGCCTGTAATCCCAGCACTTTGGGAGGCCGAGATGGGTGGATCATGAGGTCAGGAGTTCGAGACCAGCCTGGCCAATATGGTGAAATCCCATCTCCAAAAAAAAAAAATTTTTTTTTTTTAAAGCAAAAAAAGGGAGAGAGTACTGAAACCTCCTGTTCCTCCTGCAGGGTATAAAATGTTTCTCCTTTCTATGCCCTCATACCCCATCCCTGCCTCCCCGAAAACAGCTCCAAGCAACTGCCCCAGGCAAGCTCCCGCCACCCCTACCCTCACACTAAGTCTAGCCCCTCACTCTTCCTGGAACCTTTGCTCCTGCCCTCCCAGGCACTGCTGTCCCTCCTGCCCAGTCTGCCCTCAGCCCTGCCAGGGCCCTCCCTTGCCCTGGGGTGGTACACGGAGGAAGTCCTTCCTGGGCTCACACTGCCTGCCCACTTCATCCAGATTGGTAGTGATCAGCCGCCTCCCACCTGCTCTGAGAGCTACCTGGGGCCAGGGCCCTGAGAGGGCTTGGCACACGACAGGCGGCCCCGGAGTGTCTGCGGAATGTACAGACGAATGAATAAACTGATGAGTGAATAAATGAATAAATGTAACAGCTATCTGGGGAAAGAGGGGCGGGGGAAGGCAAACCCGTGGTCAGTTCTAGGGGTCTCAGGTTGTTGGGGGGCTCCTGGAGTTGAGAGAGGCCTCCAACCAGGCCTAGGGCTGGCACTGGGTAAAAGCGGGTGAGTAAGCGCTGTCTCTAGAGCTGTTCCTCGGGCGTCCATAGAACGGAAGGATATTTCTACCGCGGGGGGGGGGGGGGATTCCAAGCTCTGCTTCCCTTCCCAAAAGGGGCTCTTCCAGCAGAGGAAGGCATTTGGGGCAAATGGCTCCCGAAGCTCTCTGGACACAGACAGGGAACGTATGCTGAGACTCAGTTTTCCTACCTATAAAATGGGGAGTGTAGGCTGGGCACGGTGGCTCACGCCTATAATCCCAGCACTTTGGGAGGCCGAGGTGGGTGGATCACGAGGTCAAGAGATCGAGACCATCCTGGTCAACAAGGTGAAACCCCGTCTCTACTAAAAATACAAAAATTAGCTGGGCATGGTGGTGCATGACTGTAGTCCCAGCTACTCGGGAGGATGAGGCAGGAGAATTGCTTGAACCCAGGAGGCGGAGGTTGCGGTGAGCCGAGATCGTGCCATTGCACTCCAGTCTGGGTAACAACAGCGAAACTCCGTCTCAAAAAAAAAAAAAAAAAAAAATGGGAAGTGTAACCCCAGCTCACAAGGGAGCCTCCCTGTGTCCTGAGACCATATGAGAAGGTCTTGGAGGTGCTCAGTGAATGTTAGCACTGTCTGCAACTCTGCCTGTAACCTCCCCCTGCTGGCATTCGAGAGCCCCCTGCTCCTGGCCAGGTGCTGTGGCTCATGCCTATAATCCCAGTGCTGTGAGAGGCTGAGGAGGGCAGATCACATGAGGCCAGGAGTTTGAGACCAGCCTGGCCAATATGGTGAAACCTCATCTCAACTAAAAATACAAAAATTAGCTGGGTGTGGTGGTGCACGCCTGTAATCCCAGCTACTGGGGAGGCTGAGGCAGGAGGATCATTTGAACCTCAGAGGTGGAGGTTGCAGTGAGCCAAGATGGTACCACGGCACTCCAGCCTGGGCAGCAGAGCAAGATTCTGTCTCAAAAACAAACAAACAAATAAATAAATAAAATAAAGAGCCTTCTCCTCCAGGGAGCCCCCTGTGAATACCCCAGCTTGCATTCCACCAAACCAAAGCCAGGGCACTACAGGTGTTAAGCAATCAGACCCCTGGGCACCTCAGGTGCTGGGCTGGGCTGCAGGACCCAGGAGCATTGCAAGGAGCTCAGAGGAGGCAGGGAGAGGTCAGTGCTGGCTGAGGCAAGATGGGACTTCTCTGGACTGTCCCCCACTACTGGGCTGCTTCTGCTTCCAAAGGCCTGGAAGTCTGACCCAAACCCTGGTGTGCAGGGACTGAAGACCTGGGTGGCCAGATCAGAGGGGCGGGAAGAGGACAGTCCTGAGAGTGGGCTGAGGCCAGATTTAAGGACCCGGGCCCAACCATGGTCCCCAGTGGGCTGCTGGGACCTGTGCCCTGCCCAGTTCCTTCTGCGCTGGCTAGTGAGGCCCCTAAGCTGCCAGCCTCTCTCACTTCTTCTTCCCCAAGCCAGTTGCCACTGGCCCCATCTGGCTACTTTCGGGGCCTCTATATTTAGGGCCTTGGCAGTTTCTAGGCTGTGGAAGGGGGAGGATCAGGGAAAACCCTGAAATAGCCTTGGGCCAGTCCCCAGGGCCACTTGGTGTGGGAGGCAGTGGGTCACTGGTCATCAGGAGACTTGCTCATGCCTAGGTACGTGGGGATGGAGGACAGTGGGAAGAGGCAGGGCAGGAACGGGCAGGCTCTGAAAGCTACCGGTGATGAGGAAAGAGGCTGTGCTCCGTGCCCTTTAGGGAATAAAAACCATGACTAGAAATGGCCGGGAGGCAGCTGGCAGCTGTGCGAGGACAGCTCCCTCCTAGGAACTGTCTCAGTCAAGATGAGCCATTATGAGAGGTGGTGAGCTCCATGTCCTTGGAAGTATGCAAGCCCTGGCTGTAGGGGATTCTGCCCAGAAAATGGGCGAGTTGCTGATGAGGCACAGTGAAACTCCAGTACTCAGTGAGGGCCTCCCGTGATCTCCAAACCCCTGCCCAACTCTGCAGCCAAATGCTTTGCATGGGATTTCCGAGGCTCAGTCCCACTGAGCCCAGCTGCAAGCTTGCAGCCATGGGCAGGCTTGGATTCTCGGCCTGTCGGCAGCAGACAAAGGCAATCTGAATCCTGACTTCTCTACCTACCCTCTATATCAACTTGGCAAACAACTTTCACTTTCTGAGCCTCAGTTTCCCCATGTGCAAATGAAGGAAGTCTACTTTATAAAGCTAAGAAGAGGGTTAAGTCGGGGAAGCTCTCAACACCTCTTATTCTCTCCTACTGTGGACCCCGGGCACCAGGAATGCCAGGATGAATGAGTCACGGTCCCTGCCCTCACAGTCAGCTGGGACAGCGCTTGGGGGCGGCACTGCCTCACCAGGGGTTTCCTCTTGCCACTCAAAGTGCTGGGCAGGGTGGAGGTGAGACCAGGAGCTAGGAACTCTGCCCAAGGGTAGCAGGGAAAGTCCTGGAGAGAAGTTTGAGAGGAGTCCTGAAGGATGAATAGGAGTTTTCTGGAGGACTGAAGAGGAGTGCTTGAAGGCAGAAGTCCCCACACGTGGGTGAAGGCAGAGATGTGAAGGGTAGTAGCCCACAAATGAGGGACTGAGTTTATGGGATGGTTTAATAGGTGACTGACAGGTCAGAGCTGTGTCCGTCAGACAAGGGAAGATAGGGAAGTTGCAAAGGGGATGTGAGTAGGGCAGGCAGGGGGGCGGGGTGAGGAGGGAGATTCCAAGGCACCCCTCCCCTGTAGATGAAATCCCTTTGCCCAGAGGCAAAGCACTGGCAGCCAGGCCCCTGGCTTCTTCGTGGGCACAGCCCAAGAGCTTCACTGCCCTGGGCTGGTGAGAGCCTGGAGCCAGGCACTAGGGCCAGCTGCTGTGGGGATGAGGAGGGAGGCAACAGACGGAGGGGCTGCTCCTCCCAGCCGCCACCAGCCAGAAGAGGCCAAGATGACCTAGTTCCTAATGCCAGTGGTGGTGGGGGTGGGGTGGGAGGGTGCTTAAAGGCTGGGCCTGGAGGCTGAGACCCTTCTCTGAGCTCCTCTGCCTCCCAGCCCACAGACCTCACTGCCAGCTTCTGCCCCACCTCCCTCCAAGCCTCCAAGGGCAGAAACCCACCTAGGGATGCCCAACCCCTCCCTTCCCCATTGTCATGGCAACTGCTGAGCTAGGCCTCATCAGACCCAGGGGGCCTGGAACTGGCACTGCTCTCGGTGGTGGCGGTGGCGCGCTGAGCGTGCTGGGAAGCTCACAGGGGCCACCATACACATGTGCGAGCCGAGCGCCTGCCCCCACCCTGCTCCACTCCCTCGCCCACGCTGGCTACTTCTCTGCATCCAGGAGCCCAGGGTGCCCGAGGAGGAGCCCCAGGGGTGGGGAACTGCAGCCCTGCAGACTTTGGACTCTGTTTCCTCCAGGATCCCCTCTCGCCCTCCCACCCTCCTCCTCCAGGCAGCCAGTGCCCCTCCATCTTTGAGCTTTCCCCCTCTTCCTCTAGAGGGATTTCAACCCCTAGTTTAAAGAGGGGAAACTGAGGCTCTAGGAGCAGGGAGCTGCCTAAAGCCTGCACATGAGTAAGGTGGTGGCAAGGCCAAGATGGGGGGCCCAGGGGCAGCCCTGGGACCTACTGAGAAGGGTGGGACAAGGGGCCCCTGAAGCCTCCCCCAATCTAGCCAGGGACCAGGGGAATCCCCAGATGTCACCGCCTGTTAGCAGCCCTAGACTCAAGGCCCTGCTCTGCCAGCCACTTGGAGCCAGCATTTCACGTCTCTGATCCTCAGTTTCCTCGTCTGTAAAACGGAACGGAGAGAACTGCCTTGTGGGGTGGTTGCGAGGATTAACGGGATGGCTCAGGTGTAAAGCCTGAGGCACAAGAGACAGTTACTACCCTCCTTCCCTCCCCCACCGTCCTGCACCAGTCCTGGCCTCCTGACCTGTTCTCACTTTTCATGCCAGTCCCTCCTACCCAAGTGCACAGCAGGAAGCCCGGGGACAGCCCCTGGGCCCCAACATGTGCTTCAGGTGCACACGCCGGGGCATTAAGGGCTCTGGAACTACTGAGGAAGACCCTTCCTTTGCAGGGGGGCCCTCCCATCCCCTCCAACAGCACCCCGGGGGCAGACCACCAAGACGTCTCCCCTGGCATGTTACCCAGCTCCAGCTCCGGTCCTATCAAAGCCCCTTTCCCTGGTGAGCCGCCGATCGCTGACAGATTCCCGCCCCCTCCCCAGTTCCCAGTCCCCCCCACCCCCGCCTTCGGTGACACTCGTCCCCCTCTGTCACCCCCTGTCTGGTGCTCGCAGCAAATGTCACTGTCCCCATTTTCCCCTCCGATCCCCCACCGCGGCCGCACTCCCGAACCCTCTCCGCTGCTCCAATTGTGGGTGGACCCCGGAAAGGTCAGGCGTCCTGGGGGTCAGCGCCCCTCCCCAGAAAGTTGGGGCTCCCACCCCCGGCCGCTCTCACATGTCCTTGGCGGGCAGGTTCTTTCCCTCCACGATGCGGATGGACAACGAGCTGCGCTTGGCCATCGCGGGGTCCCGGCTCGCGGGGAGCCAGACACCGGGGTCCCGGACTGCGGGCGGCGGGCTCTGGACTGGGCGCCGCGGGGGGCGGGCCGGGCAGGGAGGTGGGGGCGGGGAGGCGGGGGCGGGGCTTCGCTGCCACTCCACTCACCCCGCCCCTGCCCCACGTGCGGGGGGAAACTGCGCCCGGACCGGCCAATACGCGGCTGGGGTTCCCCGGGGCGGGGCGGGGCCGGCCCAGGCCGCGGCCCTCATTGGCCGCCTGGGGCGTGAGGGGCGGAGCCTGCACGGAGGCGCTGTCGCCCAGCGGGCTGCGGGAGCTGTGGCGCAAGGGGGGCACCCCTGGATGCGCGGGTGGGGGATCCGGTCTGCGTGGCCTGGGCCGCGGGTGCGTGTGGGCGGCGGGTGTGGTCCGAGCGCGAGTACCAAGGAGCACCGGGGGATGGGGGGTGACTCTGTGAGCTGGGGACACGGGGGCCTGGGGGGGTGGCGCGTGCAAGGAGTGGGGGGACACATTCCCACCGCGCCGGGACCACCGGGGTCTGGCTCGTGGAAGGCCCTGCGTGGATGGATGTGAGTTGAATGAATGAGCGTTCGGACAGACGTAGCAAACAACAGGAGTGTTTATATCACAGCCATCTGGACCCAGGAGACAGAGAGCCCAGGCAGCTCAGAGGTTTTGGAAATTGGCATTTGAGTTTGAGAGACCTGTTATTGTTTTGATTTTTCGTGCACCTGCTTGGGAGGAGCGGCTTTCTCAGTTGTCACCTTATTTACTCCTCCTGGGTCCTCTTCAATGGGAACGTGGATGAGGTTCACAGTGGGAAGATTTCCTGTTGGAGGTCAAGAGGTTACCCAGGTGGCACGGGGTGGGGCCAGGTTTGCCAGGCTTGGCCTCCCACCTAATCCGTGATGACAGGCCTTTCCACTGCGGGGAGATCCTTCTCACAGATTCTGTCCAGAGCGAAGTTTCTAGATTTATCCATCTTCATGGTTCAGTCTTGGGGCCCTGCTCAGCAGTGACTGGCCCTGGGCAGCTGATTCCCTGGAGGGCACTGCACCAAGCCTGACCACAGAACTGGGTCGGGACCCAGCTCCAGCACTCACTCCCTTGCTGGGTGATCCTGGGCGGCTTCCTGGGCTTCTATGAGCTGGTTCAGTTTCATCGACTGCAGAGAGGAGGGTGACAGCAGTAACGCCTGACCTTTCCGGGGTCCACCCACAATTAGAGCAGCGGAGAGGGTGCGGGAGTGAGGCCGCGGTGGGGGATCGGAGGGGAAAATGGGGACAGTGACATTTGCTGCGAGCACCAGACAGGGTACACAGGAGATATTGTGCATAGGGGGGTGTCTAGCACAGATTCCAATTTCCCTTATATCATTTTTATATTTTGTTATTTGTATGATACATGCACATTTTATCAAATTCAAGAGATACTAGCCAGATGTAGTGGCTCACACTTGTAATCCCAGCACTTTGGGAGGCAGAGGTGGGCAGATCACCTGAGGTCAGGAGTTGGAGACCAGCCTGGCTAGCATGGTGAAACCCCATCTCAACTAAAAATACAAAAATGACCTGAACATGGTGGTGGGTGCCTGTAATCCCAGGTGCTCGGGAGTCTGAGGCAGGAGAACCACTTGAACCTGGGAGGGGGAGGTTGCAGTGAGCTGAGATCGAGCCCTGCACTCCAGCCTGGCTAAAGGAGTGAGACCCTGTCTCAAAAAACAGAAAACAGTATACAGGAGATATTGGGTGTGGGGGATGTCTAGCACAGATTCTAGTTTCTGTTATATTGTTTCCTTTTTTTTTTTTTTTAAGATGGAGTCTAGCTCTGTCGCCCAGGCTGGAGTGCAGTGGCACTCCAGTGGCTCACTACAACCTCCACCTCCTGGGTTCAAGCGATTCTCCTGCCTCAGCCTCCCGAGTAGCTGGGACTACAGGTGTGTGCCCCCAATGTTTTGTACTTTTATTAGAGACGGGATTTCAACTTGTTAGCCAGGATGGTCTCTATCTCCTGACCTCGTGATCCACCTGCCTTGGCCTCCCAAAGTGCTGGGATTACAGGCATGAGCCGCTGTGCCGGCCCCTTCTTTTCCTGTTTTGTTATTTGTATGGTGCATGCACACTTGATCAAATTGAAAAGATACTGAAAGTTTGCAATGATTAAAAAGAAAAGTAAGTCTCACTAGCCACACAAATTCCCTCCCACAGGCATCTACTGTTCTCAGTTCCTTATAAACCGTTCTGGCAGCAGTCTCTGCTTATAAAGCATCAGCAGATATATATATATATATATAGTTGGTTTGTTTGTTTATACACAAATAGGAGCTTACTGTTTACACTTACAGTTTCACTTATTTTAACTTGGAGAGTTGTACATATTTATTCATAAGAAAACATCCTAGCCAGGCACTCATGCCAGTAATCCCAACACTTCTGAAGGCCAAGGTAGGAGGATTGCTTGAGTCCAAGAGTTTGGAGGCTGCAGTGGCCTATGATTGCACCAGTGCACTCCAGCCTGGGCAACTGAGGGAGAATGTGTCTTTTACTTTTATATTTATTTATTTATTTATATATTTTTTGAGATGGAGTCTCACTCTGTCACCCAGGCTGGAATGCAGTGGTGTGAGCTCAGTCCACTGCAACCTCCGCCGCCCGGGTTCAAGTGATTCTCCTGCCTCAGCCTCCTGAGTAGCTGGGATTATGGGTGCCTGCCACCATACCTGGTTCATTTTTGTGTTTTTAGTAGAGATAATAGAGTTTCACCACATTGGCCAGGCTGGTCTTGAACTCCTGACCTCACATGATCTGCTCCTCTCAGTCTCCCAAGTGCTAGGATTTTGCCCAGCCTAGAATGTGTCTTTAAAAAAAAAAAAAAAAAAAAAAACTTTGGGAGACCCAGGTGGGTGGATCACCTGAGGTCAGGAGTTTGAGACCAACTTGGCCAAGATGGTGAAAACTCATCTCTACTAAAAATACAAAAATTAGCTGGGTGTCATGGTGTGCCCCTGTAGTCCCAGCTACTCAGGAGGCTGAGGCAGGAGAATCGCTTGAACCTGGAAGGCAGAGGTTGCAGTGAGCTGAGATTGTACCACTGCACTCCAGCCTGGGCAACAAGCAAGACCCTGTCTCAAAAAAAAAAAAGGCTGAGCGCAGTGGCTCATGCCCGTAATCCCAGCATTTTGGGAGGCCAAGGTGGGAGATCACAAGGTCAGGAGATAAGAGACCATCCTGCCTAACACAGTGAAACCCCATCTCTACTAAAAATACAAAAAATTAGCTGGGCGTGGTGGTGGGCACCTGTAATCCCAGCTACTGGGGAGGCTGAGGCAGGAGAATCGCTCGAGCCCGGGAGGCAGAGGTTGCAGTGAGATAAGATCGTGCCACTGCACTCCAGCCTCAGCAACAGAGCAAGACCCTGTCTCAAAAATAAAAATAAAAAATAAAGCAAGTAAGCAACCACGCTCATTCTCTCTGCCACCGGGCAGACACACCATCTGTCTTCAACAGGTCCGGGTTCCCGCGTGTGGACAGGGCGGTCATTACCATTGTTTGCTTTCACCAGGCAACAGCATGGCTTACGCGTTTTGCATGGGAGCAAATGCAGCTGCGAGTAAATTTCTAGAAATGGCATCTCTAGGCCAGAAGACACATGAATGCAAAAAAGCCATGGGATTTGCCACATTTCCCAAGGTAGTGGCTGTTTTTGAGTACAGGGCCACCAACATTCAGGAGAACGTCAGCTCCCCCAGTCCACCTAGCACACTCGTTATCAGTCTTGTGATCCTTTTCTCTTTTCTTTTTTGAGACAGAGTGGCGTGTGCCTGTAGTCCCAGCTACTTGGGAGGCTGAGGCAGGAGAATCGCTTGAACCTGGTAGGCAGAGGTTGCAGTGAATTGCAGTGAGCCTGCGTGGGCTGGAGTGCAATGGCGCGATCTCGGCTCACTGCAACCTCTGCCTCCCAGGTTCAAGCGATTCTCCTGCCTCAGCCTCCCGAGTAACTGGGATTACAGGCAAATTTTTGTATTTTTGTAGAGACAGGGTTTCACCATGTTGGCCAGGCTGATCTTGAACTCCTGACCTCTGGTGATCTGCCTGCCTTGGCCTCCCAAAGTGCTGGGATTACAGGTGTGAGTCACTGCGCCCGGCCTTTTTTTTTTTTTTTTTTTTTATAAGAGAGACACGGTGTTGCTCTGTGGACTATGCTGGAGTGTAGAATCACAGCTCACTATAGCCTCAATCTCCTGGGCTCAAGTGATCCTCCCACCTCAGCCTCTGCAGTAGCTGGGACCATGGCATACACCACCATATACTTCTTTTTATTTTTTTGTACAGATAGGGTCTCACTATGTTGCCCAGGCTAATCTTGAACTTCTGGCCTCAAGCAATCCTCCTGCCTCAGCCTCTCAAGTAGCTTTGACTATGGGCACAAACCCAAATGTACAGCTAATTAGAAAAATTGTTTTGGAGAGATGAGGTCTAGCTCTGTTGCCCAGGCTGATCTCGAACTCTTGGCCTCAGAAGATCCTCCCACCTCAGCCTTCCAAGAGAGGCCCTTGGCACCTAAACCATGGCTGGTCCCCCTAAAATAGTCCAGCCAGCACATCCCTGCCTCCCCCAGAGCCTTCAGCCACCTCTGCCAAGAGTTCTAGACCCCACAACGACCTGGTCACCAGGCCTTCTAGAGTGTAGATACACAAAACAGCTGTAAACAAACGAAACTCTCCCTTCTCCTGAGCAGCCGACCCTCGGTGATGGCATCCGCGATCCCTTAGCTTTGTCGTGCCATGCTTTCCTGGTTTCTCCTTCCAAGCGGCAAGAACCAGCTTTAAACAAAACATTGTTCATTAGATGGATATCTAGCATGTCGCAAATTCTCCCGAGAACCAGGCACAAAGGCCACACATAGCCAGGAACAATGCCCCAAATTTATTGTACAAGTGGCTTGGTGCAGGCACCCCCCACCCCTGGCTCTGGCCCCAGACCCTCATCTCACACCAACACGGGACGCCGTGTGCTGGCGATACAACTGTTAGACTCCAAATCCCTCTTCACGACAAAGCTGGGAGAGCCAGCGACAGACTGTTGGCATCTGTGCTGGGAGCCGGGAGAAGGAGGAGGCCGCTGGGCAGACAGCAAGGGGGTTCCTGTGCTGGGGAGCCCAAAGAGTGGCTAGATTCACTGCAGTATCTTGAATTTCTCCACGTCAGTTTGAGACCAGCCTGGGCATCACAGCAAGACTCTGGCTCTACAAAAAAATTAAAAAACTAGCCAGGCATTGTGGTGCTCGCCTGTGGTCCCAGCTACTCAGGAGGCTGAGGTGGGAGGATTGCTTGAGCCCAGGAGGTTGAGGCTGCAGTGAGCTATGATCGTGCCACCTCACTTCAGCCTCGGCGACAAAGTGAGACCTGTCTCTTAAAAAATAAATACCAGCCTGACCAACATGGTGAAAACTTGTCTCTACTAAAAAAAAAAAAAATTCAAAACTTAGCGGGGCATGGTGGTGTGCGCCTGTAATCCCAGCTACTCGGCAGGCTGAGGTCGGAGAATCGCTTGAACCTGGGAGGCAGAGGTTGCAGTGAGCCGAGATCTTGCCACTGCACTCCAGCCTGGGTGACAGAGCAAGAATCCGTCTCAAAAATAGATGGGCCAAGTATGGTGGCTCATGCCTGTAATCCCAGAATTTTGGGAGGCTGAGGTGGGTAGATCGCTTGAGCCCAAGAGTTCAAAACTAGCCTGGGCAACACTGTGAAACGCCCCCCCCAAAAAAGTAGCCATTAGTGGTGGCATGAACCTGTAGTCCCAGCTAGTTAGGAGGCTGAGGTGAGAGGATCACCTGAGCCCAGGAGGTGGAGGCTGTGGTGAGCTGTGATTGCGCCACCGCACTCCAGCTTGGGCTATAGAGCAAGACCCTGTCTCAAAAAAAAAAAAAAAAGAAAGAAGAAACAAAAATAAACAAACAATGACGAGCGCAGTGGCTCATGCCTGTAATCCCAGCACTTTGGGAGGCCAAGGGAGGCAGATCACCTGAGGTCAGGAGTTCGAGACCAGCTTGACCAACATAGAGAAACCCCGTCTCTACTAAAAATACAAAATTAGCTGGGCGTGGTGGCGCATGCCAGTAACCCCAGCTAGCTCGGGGAGGCTGAGGCAGGAGAATTGCTTGAATCTGAGAGGCAGAGGTTGCGATGAGCAGATATCACACTATTGCACCACTCCAGCCTGGGCAACAAGAGCGAAACTTCATCTCAAAAAAAAAGAAGGAAACTGACAGGCTCCCTGCCTGGGGGTTGCCGAGTGGTTCTCAACACGTGCCATTCTGCCGTAGCCCCAGCCACTAAGGACACATGAA
This sequence comes from Saguinus oedipus, assembly GCA_031835075.1. NCBI lineage: Eukaryota > Metazoa > Chordata > Mammalia > Primates > Cebidae > Saguinus > Saguinus oedipus. The sequence continues at coordinate 58,331,459 of CM063170.1, forward strand.
ACCCTCTCTTTCTCATCTCCAGCATCCCTCCCGCTGGGAGCACAGCCTGAGAGCTCAGGGACTCCTGGGGCAGAACATCCTCAACACAGGATTCCATTCGGCCAGGGAAGTGAGCCAGATCTTTAGCACGTTCCCAGAAACTGCTCTCTGGAGAGCGGCTGAGTCAGAGGGTGGGGCCGGGAGGGAAGCCCATTCCTGGCAGATTCACTCCAATCTCTGGTGGGCTGCAGAGGGTGGGCAGACTGCTACACTTGTTTCCTATTTCCCCTATTCTTTTTTTTTTTTTTTTGTGAGACGGAGTCTTGCTCTGCCACCAGACTGCAGTGCAGTGACACAATCTCAGTTCACTACAACCTCTGATTCCTGACTTCAAGCAATTCTCCTGCATCAGCCTCCCAAGTCGCTGGGACTACAGGTGTGCACCACCATGCCCGGCTAATTTTTGTATTTTCGTAGAGACAGGGTTTCACCATATTGGCCAGGCTGGTCTCAAACTCCTGACTTTGTGATTTGCCTGCCTCATCCCTCCCAAAGTGTTGGGATCATAGGCGTGAGCCACATTCTTTTGCCCATTTAGTCACTTAGTCATCTGGCTATTTCTTCAGCATTCAGTGAATGCCTGCAGTGTGCCAGGCTCCATGCTGGGCACTGGGAACCAGAGAAAAACCTGCCATGGTGCCCATCCTCAAGGGGTTTATGGCGTAAATGGGTGAGCGCTACTGCAGAGAAGTGAATGGGAATGTAGAGGAGGGCGGAGTTCAGGGGATCTTCAAAGAGGAGGTGGCCAGGCTAGGCCAGGCGTAGTGGTTCACCTCTGTATTTCCAGCACTTGGGGAGGCCGAGGCAGGTGGATCACCTGAGTTCAGGAGTTCGAGACCAGCCTGAGTAACATGGTGTAACCCCATCTTTACACAAGATACAAAAAAAATTAGCTGGGAGTGGTGGCATGCACCTGTAATCCCAGCTACTCAGGAGGCTGAGGCAGGAGAATTGCCTGAACCCAGGAGGCGGAGGCTGCAGTGAGCTGAGGTCGCGCCATTGCACTCCAGCCTGGGTAACAAGAGCGAAACTCCATCTCAAAAAACAAAAAAGAAAGAAAGAAAGAAATGGTGGTCTCACTATGTTGCCCAGATTGGTCTACATAGTTATCCTCCTGCCTTGGCCTCCCAAAGTGCTGGGACCACTGATGTGAGCCACCATGACCACTTAAAAATAAGTACAGAGCTTCCTATGATGGCTTCCAGCGGGGTCCTGGTGAGCGCTGCCGGCTCAGCTAATGAAACCCCTGAAATACCGGACAATGTGGGAGATTGGCTTCGGGGCGTCTACCGCTTTGTCACTGATAGGAATGACTTCCGGAGGAACTTGATCCTCAATTTGGGACTCTGCTGCGGGAGTTTGGCTGGCCAGGAACTTGAGTGACATTGACCTCATGGCACCTCAGCCAGGGGTGTAGCCAAGTAGGCAAATGGAATCCTGTGCTGGACCTGAACCTTCCAAAAAACAGCCTACAATCTGTGACCATCCCAAGATGTGCCCTGAGGGCAGCTGAAGTGTGGTTCAGATGGGCACCCTCCTTTTCCTTGTCCCTGCCTAGTTTCCTTTCGTTCCTTGAGTCCATGCAGAATTCCATTCTCTGGTCAGCAGACAGGTTTAAGCTAAAGTATTGCCTCTGTTCTGCAAAGCTCTGTACAAAGTTCCTAAGCTCCGGGGGGTGATCTTTGCTCTTGTCCTGAGAAATAACAATGCTGTTTTAACAAACATTTGAAATAAATACTGCACATAGAGAAAAAAAAATGAGTATAATATTGAATTAATCGCTTTAAAAAATGAGTATAACAGTAATGAATATGTAATAATGAATCTGGCCTGATGGGTATCAGATCAGTCTTTAGGCCAAAGCAGTTGTAAAATATACATTTGAAAAAAAAGACAGAGTTTTGTTCTTCTTGCCTAGGCTGGAGTGCAATGGCACAATCTTGGCTCACTGCAACCTCTGCCTCCCTGGTTCAAGGGATTCTCCTGCCTTAGCCTCCCTAGTAGCTGGGACTTCAGGCACCTGCCACCACTCCTGGCTAATTTTTGTATTTTTTGTAGAGACACAGTTTCACCAGGTTGGCCAAGCTGGTCTCAAACTCCTGACCTCAGATAAGCTGCCCACCTCAGCCTCCCAAAGTGCTAGGATTACAGGTGTGAGCCACTGCGCCTGGCCACATTTGAATATCTTAACCTATATAAGTCAAACGTGCGTAGGGCTCACAGAAGTCACAGTGGTCCCTGGCACAGGAGATGAGGCAGCTCTTGAGTTTCAGTGCATGCTTTTGATATTCACAACAGGTCAATGTCATTGAAAGTTTGAGGTGGGGCACTGTGGCTCACGCCTGTAACACTTCGGGAGGCTAAGATGCGAGGATCACTTGAGGCCAGGAGTTCGAGACCAGTCTGGGCAACATTATGAGACCCCTTTTGCTACAAAAATAAAAATATTAGCCAGGCATGACGGCATGTGCCTGTAGTTCAAGCTACTCAGAAGGCTGAGGCAGGAAATTTGCTTGAGCCTAGACTGCAGTGAGCTATGATCACACGACTGCACTCCAGTGCGGTCAACAGAGCAAAACTCTGTCTAAAACAAAACAAAACAAAACAAAAACAAGGCCAGGCACGACGGCTCACACCTGTAATCCCAGCACTTTGGGAGGGCGAGGAGGGCGGATCACCTGCGGTCAGGAGTTTGAGACCAGCCTGGCCAACATGGCGAAATCCTGTCTCTACTAAAAGTACAAAAATTAGCCCGATGTGGTGGTGGGCACCTGTAATCCCAGGTACTCAGGAGGCTGAGGCAGGAGAATCGCTTGAACCCGGGAGGTGGAGGTTGCAGTGAGCTGAGTTCATGCCATTGCTCTCTAGTCTGCACTACAAAGTGAGACTCTGTCTAAAAAAAAAAAAAGCAAGGAAGGAAATTCTGACACATGCTAAAACATGGATGAAACCTGAAGACATAATGCTGAGTGAAATGAGCCATTACAGAGAAAGACAAATATGGTTGCTTCCACTTCGGGGAGGGATCCTGGAATAGTGAAATTCACAGAAGCAGGAAGGAGAGTAGCAGTTTTGAGGGGCTGGAGGGGCCAGGGAGAGGGAGTTGTTTGTTGGGTGTAGTGTTTCCGTTTTGCAAGGTGAGAACATTCCAGAGATCTCTGCACAACTATGTGTATATAGTTAATGCTACTGTGCTGGCCACTTAAAAATAGTGAAGATGGGCTGGGTGCAGTGGCTCATACCTGGAATCCTGGCACTTTGGGAAGCCGAGGCAGGGGGATCGCCTGAGGTCAGGAGTTCAAGACCCGCCTGACCAACGTGGCAAAACCCCATCTCTACTAAAAATACAAACATTAGCCAGGCGTGGTGGCGCCCGCTTGTAGTCCCAGCTACTCGGGAGGCTGAGGCAGGAGAATCGCTTGAACCTGGGAGGTGGACGTTGTGGTGAGCTGAGATGGTACCACTGTACTCCAGCCTGGGTGACAGAGAAAGACCTACTTTAAAAAAAGTTAAGATGGGCCAGGTGCAGTAGCTCATGCGTGTACATGCCTGTAATCCTAATACTTTGGGAGGCTGAGGCGGGCGGATCCCTTGAGTTCAGGAGTTCAAGACCAGCCTGGGCAACATGAGAAAAAATAAAATTAAACTAAAATAAAGAAATAAGGGGGGTGGGGAGTTGGGGAGAGATAGCATGGGGAGAAATGCCAGATATAGGTGATGGGGAGGAAGGCAGCAAATCACACTGCCATGTGTGTACCTATGCAACAATCTTGCATTTCTCACATATTCCCCAAAACCTAAAATGCAATTAAAAAAAGAGGAAAACAAAAGAAATAAAATAGTTAAGATGGTAAACCTTATATGTTTCTTACCAGGATAGAAAAAGTGCACCCATACCCCAACTTTGTACATACATTTCAGCTATATAAAATATTTGAAAGGAATTTTATAACTTAACTTTCAAAGCTGTTTGGGGACAGGAAACTTGTTTGATTTGCTGCTGGCCCATTTCTCTACAAGCATCAGGCATTCTTGAGACTCTCAGGGATTCTTCCGAAGTGAGAAAATGTGACCTACAGATTGTTTTCCTGCGCAGTGACGCATTTTGAAATACTAAATTTAACAATGGTTGAAGCTGACCTAAGTTATATTTAGAAGACATTTCAGTAAACATTTACTGTTTTTTAATGTTGCAGTTTGAATGTTTTGGAGCCAAAGCATTTTCCCTCTTGAACCTCAAGGAGTTTTAGGAGCCAGAGGCCTCACACTTCTCCTGGAAGTAAATCGCCCCTGCCCAGAGGAAAGACTCCTGAGTCACCTTCTATCCTTATCCATCAGATTCTGACAGTGGGTCCTGGTGACTGTCCTCCTGTGCCACGGCCCATAGCCCGCAGAGAGGACTTCTGGGAGGAGCTAGCTCCTGGGAGGATGAGACCAAAGGCATTGCTGGAGGAGGAGAACCCCAGAAACATTAGGAGGCAGGAGCAGGGGATGCGGAGGACGCTGGGGGCAGGCGTGGAGGGTGGTGAGGGCGGCCCTCTCTGAAGACCAGAAGAGCCCAGCTGTGAACCCGCAAAAGGTGGGCACAGGAGCCAGGGGCATAAAGAGCGGCTGGCAGGCTCTGGGCCAAGTGACAGCTGTATGTCAAGAAGTCCTGGCTGGGAGGCAGGGGCAGGCTGGGAGGCATCAGAGGCCAGATGGGGCTGTATCCCCAGCTTCCCCCTACCCCACCAATCTTGGCACCCTTACTGCACCATTTAGACAGATACCATTGAGTAAAAACAGTTATTGTTGTTTTCTTTTTAGACAGAGTCTCACTCTGTTGCCCAGGCTGGAGTGCAGTGGCACAATCTTGGCTCACTGCAACCTCCGCCTTCTGGGTTCAAGTGATTCTCCCACCTCAGCCTCCTGAGCAGCTGGGATTACAGGCAACTGCCATCCTGCCCAGCTATTTTTTTTTTTTTTTTTTTTAGTAGAGACCGAGTTTCACCATGTTGGCGAGGCTAGTCTAGAACTCCTGATCTCAGGTGATCCACCTGCCTCGGCCTCCCTAACTGCTGAGATGACAGGCGTGAGCCACTGTGCCCGGCCTGAGTAACAGTTTTAAAGCCAAGGTCCACACACTGGACTTGATGGCTCAATGCCTGTCATCCCAGCACTTGGGGAGGCCAAGGCAGAGGATCACTTGAAGCCTGGAGTTCGAGACCAGCGTAGGCTACACAGCAAGACCTTGTCTACAAAAAATCAGAAAGTTAGCCAGACATGCTGGTGCACACCGTAGTCCCAGCTACTCAAGAGGCAGAGGTGGGAGGATCGCTTGAGCTCAGGGGTCAAGGCTGCAGTGAGCTGTGGTTGGGCCACTGCACTCCAGCCTGGGTGATAGAGCAAGACCCCGTCTCCAAAAAGAAAAAACAAAACCCACAGAAGAACGAGGTCCACAGTGAAGATTGCAGGCTCTGGAGCCAGATGAGTGAGTTCAAATCCTACCTGCATTGCTATAATAGGACCTGCTGTGTGACTGTGGGCCAGTTGTTCAGCCTCTCTGGGCTTCATCTGCCTAATCTGTAGAGTGGGGCAATGGTGGCTGCACCCCACAGAGTGGCTGGGAAGTCACCAGACCCCACAGGGCACCTCCCTGGGGTAAGCACTCAGGAAGTCCTCTCATTAACCCCCAGAGGAGCAGGACTGTTCTCACCATCCAGCCCCGTAATTCCTTTTTTTTTTTTTGAGACAGAGTCTCACTCTGTTGCCCAGGCTGGAGTGCAGTGGCCTGATCTCAGCTCACTGCAACCTCTGCCTCCTAGGTTCAAGCAATTCTTGTCAGCCTCCTGAGTAGCTGGGATTAGAGGTCCGCGCCACCACACCCTGCTAATTTTTGTATTTTTAGTAGAGACAGGGTTTTGCCATGTTGGCCAGGATGGTCTTGAACTCCTGATCTCAGGTGATCTGCCCGCCTTGGCCTCCTAAATTGCTGGGATTACAGGTGTGAGCCGCCGTGCCTGGCCTCACCATCCCCCTTTTGTGGATGCAGAAATCATGGCCTGAACCCTTAACTCTCACCAGCCATGCCTCAACACACCAAAAGGACTCCAGGACTAAATGCTGGTGTCCCGTCCACTTCATAGATAAGGAGCTGCAAAGTCACAATGACAGACTCACCTCCTCCTAGCCCAGTCCCCAGCATCCCTGTGCGGGAAGTGGAAAAGTTTCTTTTTAAAGTTTCCTTTCTTGTTAAAGAATAAGTGTGCTAATAACTTTGTTAAGCCCTGTCCTATGCAGCTGTGAGACATGCCGTGCTTACAGGCACGTAGTACATTCTACGTCCTTGTACTTTAGCCAAGATACCTGTGCTGGATGGGCTCACAGGCATGCCCCAGCTCTCCACTGCTTTTACCTGTTAGAAAAGTTTTCAGTTATTAGCCAATTGGGTTTTAATTTAGACCGTGAAGTCTGGCTCCCGTCAGTGGAGATCAGACACAGCAGTAAGGACGACCCCAAATGTGTAAGGGATAAATAAATGTGTCTGTTTTCCTTTGTTCATTGTACTCTCGTGGCAAATACAATGAACTAGCATTGTAGTGAGTATCCTTCCTGCAGACCAGGAAGTAAATATTGCGTTGCTGAAAGATCCTTTGTCTCAGTGCTGATTTTTCTTTGTGGCATGGAGCATCTATTTCCAACATTTATTTCCAACACCTGGGAGGTCAGAGAGAAAGACCCTGCTCCAAGAGAAAGAGACACAGAGAGAAACAGATGGAGAAAGCGACAGGAGGCAGAGAGGCAGGAAATCAGAAAGAAAATTCAGGCGCACGCCTGTAATCCCAGCACTTTGGGAGGCCAAGGAAGGCGAATCACCTGAGGGTCAGGAGTTCGAGACCAGCCTGGCCAATGTGCTGAAACCTCGTCTCTACTAAAAATACAGAAAATGAACCAGATGTGGTGGTGGATGTCTGTGATCCCAGCTACCTGGGAGGCTGAGGCAGGAGAATCGCTTGAACCCAGGAGGTGGAGGTTGCAGTGAGCTGAGATAGAGCCATTACACTCCAGCCTGGGCAACAAGAGCAAAACTCCATGCCAAAAAAAGAAAAAAAGAAGAAAATTTAGAGATCAGGAGTGGTGGCTTGAACCTATAATCCCAGCTACTCAGGAGGGTGAGGCGTGAGAATCACTTGAACCCTGGATGTGGAAGTTGCAGTGAGCCAAGATCGCACCACTGCATTCCAGCCTTGGTGACAGAGCAAGACTCCGTCTGCAGAAAGAAAAAAATGAGAAAATTCAGAGACAGAGAGGGCTGCTCTGAGCGCCCAGACTGAAGTAGGGGTGGGGGTGGGGGGAATGTTGCCCCCACCTTTTCCTGGGACCCCTTGTGTGGGGTGGAGTGGGAAGAGGTTGCAGGTCCCCTCTGGGCATTTCAGGGGTGGCTGAGAATGGTCTTCAGCAGAGGGGAAGGTGGACAGAGGCAGGCACAGGGCTGGTGACATATGTCACCTTAGGATGTGCCCTGAGGCCATGGGGATCCCAAAAGTGAGTGGGCCATGGCTGCCAGGAGGACCTCGGCCCTGAAGGAAAGAGACAGTTTCTGTGTGGTCTTAGACTCTGATGCTCTCCTTTCCCTTTTCTCTTTTCTTTCTTTTTCTTTTTTTTTCCCCTCAAGATGGAGTTCGCTCTTGTTGCCCAGGCTGGCGTGCAGTGGCGCGATCTCGGCTTACTGCAATCTCCACCTCCCAGGTTCAAGCAATTCTCCTGCCTCAGCCTCCTGAGTAGCTGGGATTACAGGCACCTGCCACCACACCTGGGTAATTTTGTATTTTTAGCAGAGACGAGATTTCTCCATGTTGGTCAGGCTGGTCTCAAACTCCTGACCTCATGTGATCCACCTCCCTTGGCCTCCTAAAGTGCTGGGATTACTGGCATGAGCCACTGTGCCAGCCCTTTCTTTCTTTTTAAAAATTTTTTTTTTTTTTTTGGTAAGACTGAGTCTCACTCTGTTGCCCAGGCTGGAGTGCATGGCTTGATCTCGGCTCACTGCATCCTCTGCCTCCCATGTTCAAGCGATTCTCCTGCCTCAGTCTCCTGAGTAGCTGGGATTACAGGCATGCACCACCACGCCCAGCTAATTTTTTTGTATTTTTAGTAGAGATGAGGTTTCACTATGTTGGCCAGGCCGGTCTCCAACTCCTGACCTCAAGTGATCCTCTCACCTGGGCCTCTCAAAGTGCTGGGATTACAGGCATGAGCCATGGCGCCCGACCAAAGTTGGTTTATTTTTGTTTTTATTTTTTTTGGAGGGCTGGGTGTGGTGGCTCATGCCTGTAATCCCAGCAACTCCGGAACTCTTGACCCTAGGAGGCAGAGGTTGCAGTGAGCTGAGATTGCCTGAGCGACAGAGTAAGACTCTGTCTCAAGAAAATAATAATTTAAAAAATAGGAAAGAAAAAGAAAAAAAACTTCTAAATTATTTGTAGAGATGGGGTCTCACTGTTGCCCAGGTTGGACTCCAACTCCTGGACTCAAGTGATCCTCCCGCCTCTGCCTTCCACAGTGCTGGAATTAGAGGTGTGAGCCGCTGTGCCACGCCTGTACCCTTTGCTCTGAGGCCTCCTGGAGCTGCAGTCCCTTACCCCTCAGCCCCAGCCCTGTGGGTGAAAACTCTGCCCCTTCTCAAAGTGAGAAACTGATGTGTAGCAAGGTGAGTGAAGCGTCAGGTAGTGGGTGTTACCTGCCACCCCAAAGCTCAGGGTCCAGAGTCTTGGGTCCAGATCTCAGCCATAGACTCAGGGAGCAACCAAGGACACACTGCTCCCACTGAGAATGGAGATGGTCCCGGGGGCTTCCTGGAAGAGGCGGTACCAGAGCTGGGCTTAAAGGAGAAGAGCTGGGGCAGGGAGAAAGAACAGGAGGAAGGCTGGGAAGTGAGGGAATGGGGCCAGGCATGGCTCTGAGGGTACTCCCTGAGCAGAGATGGCCCAGGGCTGGGGGAGACAACATGATTCCAAAGGGACTCTTGCCTCCAGAACCCTGAGCAGGACCTGGCCAGGCTCCTTCTGGTTCCACAGGGAGAAAAATGTGTGTGCCACGGAGGGGACTTGGGATGGGGCCAGTGCAGCTGTGGTCGGAACGTAAACCTGCCGTGGATTCTGGCGCCACGGCCACCCCGCAGGCAGGAAAGGGCCCTCGCTCGGCTGATGAGAACCAGGAGCCAAGATGCAGCCACAGGGGGGGCACGGGAAGGTGGAGGCGACAGCTCCTGGTTTTCAACCTGGCCCTTTGCCCAGACAGTACCCTGGGCGGCCCCTCCCCCATCCACTCCTCCCACAGATCCTGGGCATGGTGGGTAACGGGAACCCTGGCCTCTACATGCCCCCAGCCCTTGGATCACTGGTGTCCCCCCACTTAGCCAGCCCCAGTAGGTCCCACACCGTCCCCCTGCATCTCTGCCCTGGCTCTGCCTGGAACTGCCTGCGTGACAGGCCCCCCATCCCTCCCGTGCCTGACACCACCCAGTGTCTTGCTAACCCACATTTCTCTGGAGTACCCCGTGGATGCTTACTGGATAGACATGGACGTTTTCCATACAGAGAACTGCACAGATTATTTATTTAATTATTTTTGAGACGGAGTCTCATTCTGTTGCCAGGCTGGAATGCAGTGGCAGGATCTCGGCTCACTGCAAACTCCAGCTCCCGGGTTCAAGGGATTCTCCTGCCTCAGCCTCCTGAGTAGCTGGGATGACAGGCGTGCACCACCACGCCTGGCTAATTTTTTTATTTTTAGTAGAGATAGGGTTTCACCATGCTGGCCAGGATGCTCTTTGATCTTCTGACCTAGTGATCCACCCACCTCGGCCTCCCAAAGTGCTGGGATTACAGGCATAGGCCATGATACCCGTCCAAAAAAAATTATTTTTTGTAGAGTCAAGGGTCTCGATATGTTGCCAAGGCTGGTCTCAAACTCCTGGCCTCTGGCAGTCCACCCATCTCAGCCTCCCAAAGTGCTAGGATTCTAGGTGTAAGCCACCACCTTCAGCTAAAGTGCACAGATCTTATGTGGACAGCTTGAGGAAGACTTACACATGCCTAAGACTGTATCATCATCTCCCAGATCAAGATGTAGAACATTCCCAGTCCCAGGAGGCTTCCTGTGTCCCATACCAGCCGTCACCACCCCCGGAAATAACTTCCGTCCCAGTGTATTACCATAGATCCCTCCCACCTGCTTTTCTGAGATAGGGTCTCTCTCTGTCGCCCAGACTGAAGGGCAGTGGCACAATCACAGCTCACTGCAGCCTCCGCCTTAGGCTCCTGAGTAGCTGAGGCCCTGCACCAGCATGCTCGGCTAATGTTTTTTTTTTTTAGAGATGGGGTCTTGCTATGTTGCCCAAGCTAGTCTCAAACTCCTGGGCTCAAGTGATCCACTCCACTTGGCCTCTTAAAGTTCTGGGATTACAGGTGTGAGCCGCTGTGCCCGGCTCTCCCGCCTGCTTTTGCTCTTTATAGAAATGGAATCCTGGCTGGGTGCGGTGGCTCACGCCTGTAATCCCAGCACTTTGGGAGGCCAAGGCAGGTGGACCACCTGAGATCAGGAGTTCGAGACCAAGCATGACCAACATGGAGAAACTCCTCTACTAAAAACACAAAATTATCCGGGTGTGGTGGCACATGCCTGTAATCCCAGCTACTCGGAAGGCTGAGGCAGGAGAATCGCTTGAACCTGGGAGGCGGAGATTATGGTGAGACGAGATTGCACCATTGCACTCCAGTCTGGGCAACAAGAGCGAAACTCCGTCTAAAAAATAATGATAATAATAATAGGCCAGGCGTGGTGGCTTACACCTGTAATCTCAGCACTTGGGGAGGCTGAGGCGAGTGGATCATGAGGTCAAGAGATCGAGACTATCCTGGCCAACATAGCGAAACCCTGTCTCTATTAAAAATACAAAAATTAGCTGGACGTGGTGGCTCATGCCTGTAGTGCCAGCTACTCAAGAGGCTGAGGCAGGAAAATCACTTGAATCCAGGAGGCAGAGGTTGCAGTGAGCCGAGATTACGCCATTGCACTCCAGCCCAGGAAACAGAGTGAGACTCCGTCTCAATAATAATAATAATTAAAATAAATAAATGGAATCCTACAGTGTATATTCACTTGTGCCTGGCTTCTTTGCCAATGTCATGTCTGTGGGACCCACATGTTGCCAATTAGCATATGGTGTGGGCGGAGGTCCCACAACTTGCCTCCCCACTCACCTGTGGATGCACGTCTGTTTTTTCTGTGTGGGTCTGTTATGAAAAAGGCTGGTCTGAATGGTCTTGCATGTGTCTTTTTTTTTTTCTGAGATGCAGTCTTGCTCTGTCGCCCAGGCTGGAGTGCAGTGGCATGATCTTGGCTCACTACAACCTCAGCCTCCTGAGTTCAAGTGATTCTCCTGCCTCGGCCTCCCGGGTAGCTGGGACTACAGGCACCCGCCACCATGCCTGGCTTTTTTGTACTTTTAGTAGAGATGGCATTTTGCCATGTTGGCCAGGCTGGTCTCGAACTCCTGACCTCAAGTGATCCACCCACCTCGGCCTCCCAAAGCACATGTCTTTCAGGAAGCTCAGTGCTCATTTCTCTTGGGGAAATACCAGTTGCTGGGGTCTAGGGCATAAACACTGAATTCTGAACAGGTCGGTTCTGACTGTGCTTCTCCACACATTTCACAGGTGTCCCCACCACCTTCCCAGGGGACCCACCATGTGTCTCCTTCACCTCCCTCTATTTACCCGGTAACAGAAACTTCGGATCCCTCAGCCTCTGTTTTGCAGAGCACGGCAGCCCTCCTGACCCTGCTTCTATCCTGGTGGGCCCAGGGCACACCTGTCACAGCTAAAGGGTCCACTGGGTGTGCCAACAAAGAGGGAGCCCTTTCCTGCAGGCTGAGAGCTTTTCTCTCTCTTTTTTTTCTTTTTGAGATGGAGTCTTGCTCTGTTACCCAGGCTGGAGTGCAGTGGTGCAATCTTGGCTCACTGCAGCCTCCACCTCCTGTATTCAAGCAATACTCCTGCCTCAACCTCCTGAGTATCTGGGATTACAGGTGTGCACCACCACGCTGGCTAATTTCTGTATTTATTTATTTAGTAGAGACAGAGTTTCGCCTTGTTGTCCAGGCTGGTCTCGAACTCTTCACCTCAAGTGATCCACCTGCCTCAGCCTCCCAAACTGCTGGGATTACAGACATGAACCATCACGCCCAGGCCCTGGGAGCATCTCTCATGGCACTTTGGGATTATCTGCTTGGGATCTGGCCCTCTGTGGCCTGGCCACTTTCTTCGCCCCAGGACAGGGACTGTGGTCGAGCTATTCCTGCCCCCAGTGCTCAGCACACAGCTTGGGGTGGATGACAGGGAACCCGGAGCTCACAGAAAGGCGGGGTGGGAAAGAACAGCTTGGAGGCAAATGTCTCCCACTTTGGGGACTAAGTCCAGAGATGTAGCTTCAAGTTCCAGTTTCTCTGCTTGGGCCAGGGGAAAGCTTTTCACCTCTTGGGACCTTAGTATGAGCCTGGTTTCCCTCCAGGTCAAGGTGGCTCTTGTATTCACCCCAGCCTTAGACCCAAGGGAGGTGAGTTGAGTACAACCAAGAACCATTGGCCCCCCTTCCCAGACCCTGAGAACTCACTGCCTGGACAGCCCCGGCCGGAGCCGGCCCACGGTGGGAAGAGAAGGGGGTCTCACCCTGCCAAGGCAGAGGTCTCCAGTCAATGTCTCTGGCATTCACGGAGACCCCTCTGGGGCTCGGTGGCTGGTCGGAGGGGCCGAGGCGGGGCCCTGGGCAGTGGGTGGACAGGCTCCGTGACCAGAGGGGCCATCACCCACCCCACCCTTGGCCTTCAGCCCAGACCCAGGTTCCTCTCTTCCGAGAAGTTTATTCCCCTAAATGGACTTACGTGCTTAGCTCTCATTAACCTTCTGAACCTTTCAGAAAGGGAGTGGAAATATCCTGCCTCATCTCCTGCTGAGGAAGCCTGGATAGGAGTGGGGGAAGATAAGGGAAGCCCCAGGGCTGCTGGGGCCAGAGATGTGGGGATCCCAGGCAGGGCTGCTGTCCTGGGCGGGGTTTCTGTACCAGCTCCGTCACCAGGAAGGCTCTGTGGGTTCACCCGGCAGAGGTGGGAGAGCTGGACACCCCTGCCTCTCTCTTAGGGATCCTTGACTCCCTCCCCACCAGCCCAGCACTCCTGAGCTAGCTGCCCCTCACTTCCCTCCTCCAGTGATGCTTTTTTTTGAGACAGAGTCTTGCTCTGTTGCCCAGGCTGGAGTAGTGGTGTGATCTCAGCTCACTGCAAGCTCCGCCTCTCGAGTTCAAGCAATTCCCCTGCCTCAGCCTCCCAAGTAGCTGGGATTACAGCGTGCACCACCATGCCCAGGTAATTTTTGTTTTTTAGTAGAGACAGTGTTTCGACATGTTGGCCAGGCTGGTTTCGAACTCCTGACCTCAAGTGATCCCCCCCCCCCATCTCAGCTTCCCAAAGTGCTTCGCAAAGGGATTACATGTGTGAGCCACTGTGCCGGGCCCAAGGGCCCATCTTAGCACTGCTACCGTGCATGAGGCTTTGCTGGGCAGGGGCTCCCTGGCTGGGCTGAAGTGACCAGGGATGGTCCGTATGGGTGTCGTGTGGGGACCTGAGTCTCCAGGTCTCTGTTTCCATTTCTCGTTTGTCTCCCTCGGTCTCTTCAGCCCAGCAGAGAGAGATTACAGCCTGTGCCGTGGGTGGTCAGGAGATATTCTTTCTCTTAATTTTGTATTTTATTTATTTATTTATTTTGAGATGGAGTCTCTCCGTGTCGCCCAGCTGGAGTGCAGTGTTGTGATCTCGGCTCACTGCAACCTCCGCCTCCCAGGTTCCAGCAATTCTCCTGCCCGAGCCTCTCGAGTAGCTGGGATCACAGGTGCACGCCACCACACCTGACTAATTTTGTATTTTTAGTAGAGACAAGGTTTCACAACATTAGTCAGGCTGGTCTTGAACTCCCGACCTCAGGTGATCCACCCGCCGTGGCCTCCCAAAGTGCTGGGATTACAGGCGTGAGCCATCGCGCCCGGCCAGCCCTTGCATTTTTGTGACCCTGTAATGGAAATGTCCCCCGGGAAGGTTACTATGATGGACTCAGACTAGGTAGCCCCCACCCACCCACTGCCCCAGACTCTTAGTCAAGCTGATTCCCTCCCTGAGGCTTCAGAGCCCCCACTGCCCAAGTCTTCAGGTCCCTCAGGTAAACCCACATTTTCAGGAGAGCCCCAGCTCCCATGTCAAAGAGGGGGTGCAGAGACACTGTGTGGATGAGCGGGAAGTCACCTGGTTTCCAACAGGGGTCCCCTTGGGGCACCTGGGCTCCTGCTGCAATGGACAGCTGGGTGTCTGGAAGAAGGGCTGGGGTGTGGAGACAGCGTTGGGCACAGCCAGCAGGGGAGGGGGTTCCGGGGTGACTCCCTCTGCATCTGCCGGCTTTGGGGGATGGGCTGGGAATGGTTTCTGTCTCCTGAGATTCACTTGTTCTTTTGCCTTTCTTTTCTCCCTCCCCTCCCCTTTCTTCCTTCTTTCCCTCTTCTCTCCTTCATTCTTCTCTCTCTCCTTCCTTCCTTCCTTCCCTCTCTCTCTCTACTTCTTTTCCTTTCTTTCTTTCTTTTTTTAAAAAAACAGGGTTTCACTATGTTGACCACAATGGTCTCTATCTCTTGACCTCACAATCCACCCGCCTCGCCTCAGCCTCCCAAAGTGTTGGGATTACCAGCATGAGCCACTGTGCCCGGCCCTCTTTCTTTCTTTCTTTCTTTTTTTTCTTTCTTTCTTTCTTTCCTTCCTTCCTTCTTTTCTTCCTTTCTTTCCTCTCTTCCTTTTCTTTCTTCTCTCTTTCTGACAAGGTCTCAGGGTCTTACTCTGTGCCCAGGCTGGACTGCAGTGATGCAATCATAGCTCACTGCAATCTCGACCTCCTGGGCTCAAGCGATCCTCCCACCTCAGCCTCCCGAGTAGCTGGGACCACATATGCCCACAACCATGCCCAGCTATTTTTAATTTTTTTTTTTTTTTAGAGATGGGGTCTTGCTATGTTGCCCAGGCTGCTCTTGAACTCCTGGGCTCAAGCGATCCTCCCGCCTCGGCCTCCCAAAGTGCTGTGATTACAGACATGAGCCAGCACACCCGGTGCCTGTTCTTTCCCCACTCTCATTTCTGCTTTTCTTTGCCTCTTCCTCACTGAGCCCAGCCCTGGAACTGAAGCCAGCTTTCTGATTTTATCTTGTGTTTATGGGGAAATGGTGGTGCTCATCTCTGGGCCAGTCCAGACAGCTTCCCCCAGGAAGTGAGCTGAGTTCCCATGGTGGGTCAGAGTTAAAAACAGGCACAAGAGACAGAGTGAGAGACACAGGAGAGGGGGCGGAGAAAGACAGAAAAACAGAGGGACACGCAGGCCCCTGTCTCGCGTCTGTTCGTCCATTTATCAGGCTGATGTCAGGTGGCATGAGGGGCAATGGATATCTTTTCAGGGCTCAGGATTACTGTCCACAAGTCTGCTTTCCCAGGCTGTCCCCTTAAGAGCTGGGCTGCTTGGGGGGGGGCGCGGTGGCTCACACCTGTAATCTCAGCACTTTTGGAGGCTGAGGCGGGTGGATCACGAGGTCAGGAGTTTGAGACCAGCCTGGCTAACATGGTGAAACCCTGTCTCTACTAAAAATACAAAAAATTAGCTGGGTATGGTGGTGGATGCCTGTAATCCCAGCTACTCGGGAGCCTGAGGTAGGAGAGTCGCTTGAACCCGAGAGGTGGAGGTTGCAGTGAGCTGAGATTGCGCCAGTGCACTCCAGCCTGGCTACAAGAGTGAGACTCCATCTAAAAAAAAAGAGCTAGGCTGCTGAGTGGGCTGCTGTGGCCACACCCTTCCGTCTGTGGGAGTGTCAGTGTCACCCTCCAGCCCTCGCCCTGTGGGTGATTCCAGCAGAGCCTCCAGCTCTGTGTTTGCCCCCTGGAATACCCCCAATGCCCTCCCAGCCCTTTACCCACCCGTCAAGGCCATGCCTGTGCCCCTCCTCCACACAGCCTCCAGATGGAATTGGGAGGCAGGGTGTGCCTCTCTGTCCCTCAAGGGCTACCTGGCCATCTCTGTGCATGTCTAGGTGCCACTGAGATGGACTGGCCTTGATGGCCAGGAATCTATGTCTTAGCACCCAGCATGGCTAGCTGAAGTCAGTGACTACGGAGTGTGGGAATGAATGAGTGAGTAAGTAAGTGAATGAATGAATGAACAGGGAAGAACCAAGTGACCCGAGGGAGGGCCAGAGCTGGACAGGAGCTTCTGGTGCCTCTTGTCCATCCTTTCTTTAACTTTTTTAAAGACAAAGTCTGGCTCTGTCGCCCAGGCTGGAGCACACTGGTGCGATCTCAGCTCACTGTAGTCTCTGCCTCCCGGGTTCCAGTGATTCTCCTGCCTCAGCCTCCTAAATAGCTGGAACTACAGGCGTGCACTACCACGCCCGACTAATTTTCATATCATGGGGTTTTGCCATGTTGCCCAGGCTGGTCTTGAACTCCTGACCTTGTGATCCACCTGCCTCAGCTTCCCAGTGTGCTGGGATTACAGGCATGAGCTACTGTGCCCAGCCCCCTCTTGTCCGTTCTTTTTGTGGGTAAGGAGGCTGAGGCCCAAGTGGGTCAGGCAATGGTGCCAGGACTGGGGCACCGCCATTTTCCCTCCCAGTGGACTCTCAGGATCCCTCTCTGTTCCACTGGGAACATGGGCAGCGGCTTTAAGGGGCCAAGGCCTTTCCCTCCAGGCCCCAGAGAACCCAGAGGAGCCAGCCTGGCATGGCTGGGGTTTTCATTGAGAGACTCCTACAGGCCATGTACTGGGCTCCCCGCCAGCCCCTGAGATTGTGCTCTGGGCTCAGCACTGGATGGGACCCAAGGAAGTGGCTTAAGGCTTTGTGGCCAGGTGGTGTCTGCTGTAGAAAGCAGGGTGGCACGTGGCCAGGAGGAACTGTGGTCAGGGAGAGAGGTTGCCTGGGCCTGGGGATGGGAGCACCAGGGAACCGGGACGAGGTGCAGGGCTGGGGGCAGCTTTGGGCTCGGCTGTCAGGGAAGCGTGTCGGCATGAGGGGCCTCCCGGATGTCCCATCAGAGATGGCCAGGGAGCCGAGGACATATGAGAAGCGGCTGAGAGGAGGTACGAGGGTCGTTAGTTCCCATTAGAGCTGGCGGAGGCTGGTGCCCAGGGATAGCTGAATGGGTGCAGGCTCAGGGTGTGAGCGATTGCCAGTGACACAGGACAGACAGGTGGAGCAATTGCCAGTGACACAGGATGGACTGGTGGAGGAGGGCTTGTGAGCTCCACTACATGGGACATGACTCCAAATGGGGCTGAGGAGCAAGGGGGACCCCCACACTCCCCACTTCCCCATCCCGAGGCATGTGGGTAGGAGGGCTACCCAGGAGGGCTTCAGGGAGGAGGTGTTCTCAAGGAAAAGACAGGAGGTGATGAAGGGGACATTCAGGGGCTACTCCTTCTCCAGCTGGCAAAATTGCCCTGTCCCTGCTGGGTGTGGTGGCTCATGCCTGTAATCCTAGCACTTTGGGAGGCCGAGGCAGGAGGATCACTTGAGGCCAGAAGTTTGAGACTAACTTGGGCCACAGGGTGAAATGCCTTCTCTAATAAAAACACAAAAATTAGCTGGGTGTTGTGGTCTATTCCTGTAATCCTAGCTACTTGGGAAGCTGAGAGATGAAAATCACTTGAATCCGGGAGGCAGAGGTTGCAGTGAGCCGAGATTGTGCCACTGCACTCCAATCTGGGCGACAGAGCAAGACTCCATCTCAGCCAAGCTCAGTAACTCACGCCTGTAATCCCAGCACTTTGGGAGACCAAGGCAGGAAGATCACCTGAGGTCGGGAGTTCAAGACCAGCCTGACTAACATGGAGAAACCTCCCCATTTCTACTAAAAATACAAAATTAAACTGGGCATGGTGGCGGGCTCCTATAATCTCAGCTACTCGGGAGGCTGAGGCAGGAGAATTACTTGAACCCAGGAGGGGGAGGTTGCAGTGAGCTGAGATCAAACTATTGCACTCCAGCCTGGGCAACAAGAGCGAAACTCCATCTAAAAAACAAAACCAAAAAAAAATTAGCTGGGTGTGGTGGGGCATGCCTGTAATCCCAGCTACTCAGGAGGCTGAGGCAGGAGAACCACTTGAACCTGGGAGGTGGAGGTTGCAGTGAGCTGAGATCAAGCCATTGCACTCCAGAGCAAAACTCCATCTCAAAAAAAAAAAAAATCGCCCTGTCCCCCGAGACTCACAGGTCAGCCCCTGCAGAGTCCCCTCTGTACACCCCCAGCCCGAACCCCAGCCCCGGCAGCCCTGTGTTTGGGCAGGATTTAGTGGTCCTCTCTCCTGTCTGGAGACCAGAAGGGCAGGAAGGGAGGCCAGGCATGGTGGCTTATGTTTGTAATTTCAGCACTTTGGGAGGCCAAGGTGGGAGCATCCCTTGAGCTCAGGAGTTCCAGACCAGTCTGGGCAACATAGCGAGAGATCTCATCTCTACAAAAAATTTTAAAAATTAGCTGGGTGGTGGCATGCCCCTGTAATCCCAGCTACTTGGGATGCCGAGGTGGGAGGATTGCTTGAGCCCAGGGGTTCAAGGAGGCTGCAGTGAGCTGTGATCATGCCACTGCACTCAAGCCTGGATGCCAGAGTGAGACCCTGTCTCTACAAAAAAAAAAAAAAAGCTAGGTGCCTGTAATCTCAGCACTTTGGGAGGCCAAGGTGGGAGGATCGCCTGAGCCCAGGAGGTCAAGGCTGCAGTGAGCTATGAAGGCGCCACTATACCCCAGCCTGGGCCACAGAGCGAGACCCCATCTCTAAAAAAGGGGGAAGAAAAGCAGGAATGATCTAATTCCACTGGACCAGCGTGAAAGCAGCCTGCGCCTCTGTACGTCCATTTTGCCCTGTCTGCGCAGCTCTGACCCAGCAGACTGGCCTCCAGGGACTGCACCACTCAGACCTTGCACTCTCCCGATAGTCTTACTTCTGGTGAGGTGTGGCCAGGGGAGGCACTGGCATGAGATCAGGGTGGGGAAGGCAGAGACCGGTTTCCTCTGGTGGTTTCATCCTTTCACCTACAGCCCCGGCCCCTGCAGGGCCCCCCACCCACGGCTACTACCTGCTGATTCTGGAACCATGACTCCCTCCCTCCCATCAGCAATCAGATCCAGGGGTGCTCAGGGCCCCGCTGGAGCTGAGTGCCAGCTCACCCTCTCTTGTCCATTCCCCTATCACCGCCCACACCTTTGTAAATGTTCTCAATTGCCCTGTGAGACAGCGTGCCATCTGTTTCCTGCCAGGGCCCGACCCATACAGGGTGTGGGCAAGGGTTTGTGAGATGCAGGGTCTCAGAGTTCACCCAGTTCAACCTGCCCTTGAAAAAGCTTTTCATTTTAGACCGGACTTAGTGTCTCACGCCTGTAATCCCAGCACTTTGGGAGGCCGAGGTGGGTGGATCAAGAGATCAGTAGTTCAAAACCATCCTGGACAACACGGTGAAACCCGGTCTCCACTAAAACACACACACACACAAAAGTTAATCTGGGCATGGTGGTAGGCACCTGTAATCCAAGCTACTTGGGAGGCTGAGGTAGGAGAATTGCTTGAACTGGGGACCTGGGAGGTGGAGGATGCAGTGAGCTGAGATCACGCCACTGCACTGCAGCCTGGGCTACAAAAAAAAAAAAAAAAAAATTAGAGATAGGGTGTTGCTCTGTCACCCAGGCTGGTGTCCAGGGGTGCAATCATAACTCACACCTCAGCCTCCAGAGTAGCTGGGTCTACAGGTTCTCACCATTGCATCTGGCTCATTTTTGTTCTGTTTTGTTTTGAGACAGAGTCTCACTCTCACCCAGGCTGGAGTGCAGTGGCATGATCTCGGCTCACTGCAACCTTCGTCTCCCGGGTTCAAATGATTCTCCTGCCTCAGCCTCCCCAATAGCTGGGATTACAGGCATATACCACCATGCCTGGCTAATTTTTGTATTTTTAGTAGAGATGGGGTTTCACCATGTTGGTCAGGCTGGTTTCGAATTCCTGACCTCAGATGATTCTCCCGCCTTTGCCTCCCAAAGTGCTGGGATTACAGGTGTGAGCCACTGTGCCTGGCCT
Organism: Saguinus oedipus; assembly: GCA_031835075.1. Taxonomy (NCBI): domain Eukaryota; kingdom Metazoa; phylum Chordata; class Mammalia; order Primates; family Cebidae; genus Saguinus; species Saguinus oedipus. Next base: position 58,351,678 of record CM063170.1, read on the forward strand.
TAGCCACCATGCCTCACCTTAATTTTTGTATATATATATATATATATATATATATATATATACTTTTTTCTTTTTTTAGAGATGGGGTCTTGCTGTGTTGCCCAGGCTGGAGTGCAGTGGCTATTCACAGGTGTGATCCCACTACTGATCAGAATGGGAGTTTTGATCTGCTCTGTGTTCAACCTGGGGCGGTTCACCCCTCCTTAGGCAACCTGGTGGTCCCCTGCTCCCAGAAGGTCACCATATTGATGCCAAACTTAGTGCAGACACCCGATCGGCATAGCGCACCACAGCGCAGAACTCCTGGGCTCAAGCCATCCACTAGCCTTCAGCCTCCCAAGTAGCTGGGACTACAGGCACATGCCACTGTGCCTAGCTGTAATTATATTTTGTAGAGATGGAGTGTTGCTATGTTGCCCAGGCTGGACTTGAACTCCTGGCCTCAAGCAATCCCCACCTTGGCCTCCCAAAGCACTAAGATTACAGATATGAGCCACCTGTGCCTGGCTTAACCATTGCTTTTTATGTAAGGGGAAACTGAGGCCCAGAGAGGGTGAGTGATCTGTCTTGGATCACCCAGCCCCAGGGTTGGGACTCATAGCTGTTGTGAAAAGGTTCTGGAGAGGCCAGGGCTTATCTCACAGAGGTCGGCAGCCTGTCTGCCCCCTCCCCTGCCTGCCTCTCCCAGCCTGGTATCTTCAAGAAGCGTTTCCTCCACAGCAGGAACCGGATGCCTCTGCTCCACCTAATAACCCCATTAGGGCCATTTGCACCTCCCAGGGGCAGGTGCCTAGGAACCCAGCCAGCACCCTCCTCCCTGACCTCTTGCCTCAGAGGGCGGGGCCCCTCCACATGGCACAGGGTGTCTCCCCACCTCCTCTCGTCTCTCACCCTCCCCACCTGCCCATCAGCAACACATGGCCACTCCTGCCTGGCACCCTGCCAAGGTCCGCCTGGCCCAGGTGTCCTGCTCCTTCTTCAAAGCCACCCCTCCCCAAAATGCTGCCTCTGACGCTCAAACAGTCCATCTCCCTGACAACTGTGTCCTCTCCTTCTCTCGAATGTGGTTGTGTCACTCTCCTCCCCCGACAGCAGTGAGCACCTTGAGGGCAGCATCTAGCCTCGGACCTCTCTGGCCCCTGAGGTCTGAGCACTGAGCGGGAATCCTGATGATAAATGTTGCGTGATTTATCATCAGGGACAGTGTGGCTGGCAGAGGCCTGTCCTGCCCCGGGTGACAACTGCCCTAGGATCCTGAGCCTCATCCCGGTCCTATATGCCCTTGTGGACCTCCCCAAGGAGGAGGAGCCAGGGGTAGTGGTCCAGAAAGACTGCTCAGGGAAGTATCAGGGACATTTATTTCTGAAAGAGACTGGCGCAAGCTTTGGGTTTAGGACACCCACCCTGCCCCTCATCTAGAATTAATCTCTCTCAGGGTCCAGAAGCGTCAGGGCCTGTCCCGACCCAGGCTCTGCAGCCTGGGCCAGGGAGGAGGTGGAGGGGCACATGGGCTGCCCTGGAACCCCTCAGGAAGACCCCTTGGCCGGAGTGCTGAACGTATGGTGTGTGGTGTACCTTCTCACACTCTCTGTCTTCTCTGGGCCTGATAGGGACGTGCTCCTGCAGCTGTTGAAGCTTGGGAGGGGAGGAGAGAGGGAGAGATGATGGATGGTGAAGAAAGGCTCTGGTCGAAGTCCCATAGCCATTGGCTAGCATGCTCCCACCCATCGCATAGGGGAAACTGAGGCTCCACTGGCTGGGCGGAATTAACCAAAGGGAACGAGGCAATTTCTCCAAACCTCACAAATGTAGCTCCTCCCTCCTGCTCCTCACCACTCTCCCCCTCCACCCTCCACACCCCAGGATCCCGCTCAAATATTCGCCTGGCTGCGTGCGGTGGCTCACGCCTGAAATCCCAGCACTTTGGGAGGCTGAGGCCGGCAGATCACCTGAGGTTGAGTTTGAGACCAGCCTGGCCAACGTAGTGAAACCCCGTTTCTACTAAAAATATAAAAAATTATCCGGATGTGGTGGCACATGCCTGTAATCCCAGCTACTTGGGAGGTTGAGGCAGGGGAATCGCTTGAACCCAGGAGGCGGAGGTTGTGGTGAGTGGAGATTGTGTAATTGCACTCCAGCTTGGGTAACAAGAACGAAACTCTGTCTCAAAAAAAATAAAAAAACATCATCTGCCTGTCTCCCCTTATCAAAACCCACCACCAGCTCCCACAGGCTGCAGGATACAGCCCCGTTCCTCAGCTGGGCACCTGGGCACCCTCCTGCCCCAGAAGCCCCCATGCCTCCCCACCTCTCTGCCACCCCCTTCCTAGAGTCACCCCTCTCCCCATTTTACCCAAATCCCACCAGAGCTAGGTCTCTTTCCTCTAGGGAGCCTGTGGACACTCTCTGTGCCCCAGGTTGAGGCACCTGAACTCTGTATGACACCGTTTTTTGTTTTTGGTTTTTTTTTTTTTTTTGAGATGAAGTTTCGATTTTTGTTCCCCAAGCTGGAGAGCAGGGGTGTGATCTTGGCTCAGTGCAACCTCTGCCTCCTGGGTTCAATCGATTCCCCTGTCTTACGCTCCCAAGTACCTGGGATTGCAGGTGCATGCCACCACACCCAGCTAATTTTTGTATTTTTAGAAGAGACGGGGTTTCACCATGTTGGCCAGGCTGCTCTCGAACTCTGGACCTCAGGTGATCCACCCACCTTGGCCTCCCAAACGGTTGGGATTACAGGTGTGAGCCATCTCGCCCAGCCTCCCCCTTTTTTTCTTTTTCTTTTAGATGGAGTCTCACTGTTGCCCTGGCTGGAGTGCAGTGGTATAACAGCTCACTGCAACCTCCACCTCATAGGTTCAAGCCATTCTCCTGCCTCGGCCTCTGTGAGTAGCTGTGATCACAGGCGCACACCACCACACCCGGCTAATTTTTTGTATTTTTAGTACAGATGGGGTTTCACCATGTTGGCCAGGCTGGTCTTGAACTCCTGGCCTCAGGTGATCCGCCCTCCTCAGCCTCCCAAACTGCTGGGATTATAGGCGTGAGCCAACGCACCCAGCCTGTATGAGTCTGGAGGCGATGCCCAGAGCTCAGCCTGAAAGCAATTCACCTCCACCTGGGGCGTCTCCCCCGCCACACTGGGGCGTCCGCAGGCCGCCCCCACTTGCAATCCCAGATGCTGTCACCAGGGGGTGCACGGTGCCCACTTGGAAGGTGGGCAAGAGGCGGGCGGGGAGGAGCTAGAGAGGAAGGGGTTAATAGCCAAGTGCGCCGCCCCTCCCAAGGGGCTTGGGTGGTCTGAGCCGGGGCCACTCACCAGGTGTAGATGAGCACAGCCAGGAGGGCCGTGAGGAGGAGTGCCAGGAGGACAGACAGGATGGCGATGATGACCACTGTGCCCGGGCTCTGGGGGCCGCCGACAGCCCGGAGTTCCTGGGCTGAGGGCGGTGATGGGGGCGGTGCCGGTGGGCGGGGAAAGAAATTTTTATCCGACTTGAAGGGGCCCTTGGGCAGAATCCAGACCAATCACTTCCCGGCCTCGACCACCACCGCCCAGGCCTGGGGGAGGGGCGCCTGCTGATAGCAGGATGGTCGCGGTGCCTCTGATTGTGTAGTGGGCTGACCTGTTCCCCCAGCCCACCTTCAGTCCTCCGGAGCCCCCAGGCCCCCTGCCCCTGCCCCTATGGTTTGACCCGAGCCACTGGCCCCTACCTTGCTGCAGGCGGGTGTCGCTGGACCACTCGGTCTCAGCCACAGGTCCTTTGTCATTCATCACCAGGAACTTCACCCTGAACGGGAGACCCAGCGTTGGGCACAGTGGTCCCCCCAAGTCCTGAAACCATCAGGCCTTGGTGCCTGGAGTCTCGGGAGGGGGCCGGAGGCTGGGGCTAAAGAGCCAGCAGAATGGGTTCAAAGCTCGGTGTGACATTTCCAGCGGTGTGACGGTGTGACGGTGGGAGCGCCCCTCCCCCTCTCTGGGCTTCTGTGTCCTCATTTGGGAAAGGTAGCGGGCAGGTATTAGATCTCCCAGAACTGAACAGGCATGAGTCAAGCATTTGGTGGGGAGAGACCCTGCCCGGGAATGCCGTCTGGATGGAGAGATGCCACCTGAGTGGTCCACTGGGCCTGTGGGGACTGGGGCTGGAGGAGAGAAACCTTCTGCACAAGAAAAGCAGAAGAGGCCAGGCACGGTGGCTCACACCTGTAATCCCAGCACTTTGGGAGGTCGAGGCAGGCAGATCACTTGAGGCCAGGAGTTGGAGACCAGCCTGGCCAACATGGTGAAACCCTGTCTCCACTAAAAATACACAAATTAGTTGGGTGTTGTGGCAGATGCCTGTAATTCCAGCTACTCATGAGACAGGTTGGAATATCTCTTGAACCTGGGAGGTGGAGGCTGCAGTGAGCTGAGATCACGCCACTGTTCTGGGTGACAGAGCAAGACTCCATCTCAAAAAAAAAAAAAAAAAAAAAAAAAGAAGAAGAATTTACGTAATTCCTGAAGGCTTCCCCAGCCCCTGCCTGCTGCCTCCTCTTCCCTTTGGCTGTGCTAGAGCAGGGGACCCAGGCACTTCTGGGACCCCGGAGAGCCTCCTAGGAGCCGCCCCAGGCTCCGGCTTGGGTGCCGGCAGGAGCAGCCAAGGCCTGGCAGAGCTGCTCACCTGTAGGGGCCCAGGCCGGGCAGGGGATGGTTGCAGCCAGGTTTTGTCAGCTGGCAGTGGGTATCATTGCCGACACGGAGGACACGGAGCTGGCTGCTGGCCTGGTCACGTTGGTACAGTGCCCGGCTGGCCCGCATCGTGAGATAGTAGCCCCTTTGGGAGAAGTTGGCTGGAACAGGGATGTCCTGGTTTGTCTGTGGGGCGGTGAAGCTCTGGGTGGCTAAGAGTGGCACAGTGGTCAGACCGGGCACACAGGCAGGATCCCACCCTCACCACACCAGGCCTGACAGCCCTCCCCGGCCCCATCCCCTGCAGCACCTGCTTGCTGCATCTCCCCACAACACACCTGCCCGCTGCTGCTCTCAGGCCCGCAGGCCCATTTCACAGAGTGAAAGACCGAGGCCCGGCCCCAGCAGCACCCACCGTTACTGAGGGCCACCACCAGCCAGATGGTGTCCACGTCGGAGATGTTGTGGCTGCCAAACTGGCCCAGAGGCTGCTCCAGTGTGAAGGTGGACTGGGTGAGCCTGCCCGCCAGCGTGTCCTTTGAGAGTTGGGGCACGTAGTGGATGTGCTCTGGGGCAGTTGGAAGGGGAGGGCAGAGAGGAGAGGTCCAATGGGGTAACCAAGCCCCGACCAGCTCTGGTCTCCCCTGGCCCAGATCCAGACTTAACTTGGGAGCCCCGGGTTAGGGGCACTTACTGGGAGGTCAGGTCTGGCATGAACCAGGAAGCTTCCCCAGCAACTCTATGTCCTATCCGCATGAGTGGGAGGTCTGAGTCCAGCCCCTGGCCCCTCTCTTAGGACCCTCCTAGGGGTGGGCACTATGGGAGGTCTAGGGCAATGGTGGCTGGGAGGCCCCACCCCAGCGACAGGCACAGTTCTCCCGGGCCGGGCCATGTTGGGATGCAACTGGGATTTGGGGGCAGCCTGAACCTGACTGAACTCTGCTCCTCACATGCCCAGTGACCTCCATCTGAAGCCCCTCCAGTTCCACCCACACGATCTAGGTTGTTTGGCTTGATGAGAGGACACATGGTTTGGCAGGCATTGGGGGGTGGCATGGGAAGGGCCCCGTGGCTGGGACCCCAGGCTGGGTGGGATACAGACTGCCCAGAGGGTCCGGAGGCTTTGAAGCCAGAGCTTGGTTCTGAGTCTAGAATGTCCTCTCCTCCATGCCCGGTTCTCTGCTGCCTCCGCCACGGCCATAAGGTATCTTCACCTTCTGGACCGGGTCCCCCTTTCAGACTCCCAGCGCCCCTCCCCAGGGACGGGCGGGAGACGAGGACAAGCATCCCAGGTCCATACGCCAAAGGGGACTCAGGATTGGCAACTTGGCTTGTCTCCAGCCTTGCTGGTTGGAGAGCTCACACCTCCCCAGCTTCTCCCTGAGCCTCCTAGGCAGGAGCAGGACCCCAGCCCCCCTCCTCTCCCCAGCCCCAAATATGGTCCAGGAGGAGCAGAAGGATGGAGTAGACTTCTATGCATGTCTCCGGCAGCTGCCTCTGTTCTGTTCAGTTCAGTTTAATCCGATTCATTTCCGTTGAATTCAACTCAACTCTAAAGGTTCAGCTAGAGTCTTCCTTGGGGGTGACTGTCATGATTCCTTTCTTAAGAGCTCTCAGTCCTAGCTCTGAAGCCCAGGGCACTCTGCATGCAGTAGGCACTTAATGTTTGGAAAGAGAAGTGGAGCAGACAGAGATTGGTGGGGGCAGAGATTGGAGGATTGTATCTCTCAGCCTGTCCAGTTTTCCTTCTCTTTCTTTTCTTTTCTCTCTCTCTCATTCATTCTTTTTTTGTTTTTGTTTTTGACAGAGTCTCACTTTGCTGCCCAGGCTGGAGTGTAGTGGCGTGACCTCAGCTCACTGCAACCTCCGCTTCCCGGGTTCAAGAGATTCTCCTGCCTCAACCTCCCAAGTAGCTGGGACTACAGGCTCCACCCACCCCACCCAGCTAATTTTTGCATTTTTAGTAGAAACGGGGTTTCACCATATTGACCAGGATGGTCTCGATCTGTTGACCTTGTGATCTGCCTGCCTCGGCCTCCCAAACTGCTGAGATTACACTCGTCAGCCAGCGTGCCCTGCCTCTCTCTCTTCCTTCTTTCTTTTCTTTTCTTTCTTTCTTTCCCTCCCTCCCTCCATTCCTTCATTCCTTCCTTCCTTCCTCCCTCCCTCCTTTCTTTTCTTTTTTGAGACAGGGCCTTGCTGTTTGGCCCAGGCTGGAGTGCAGTGGTGGAGCTCACTGCATGGGCTCAAGCCATCCTCCCGCCTCAGTCTCACAAGTAGCTGGGATTACAGGTGCATTCCACCACATCCAGTTAATTCAAAATAAAAATCTTTTTTAGAAATGGGGTCTTGCTATGTTGCCCAGGCTGGACTTGCCAGCACTTCCTGCGGGCACGAATTCTCCTGGGCTTCTTTAAAGTCTCTCCTCAGGGAAGGAGGCAGTGAGCCACCAGTGAGAATCTGGCAACAAGGCGAGGTCTGGGGTCTGTCCTGCAGCCTGAGATGCAGTGGGTACCCCTGGGCCCACCCCCGCCCTTACTCACCCATGCCCGTCCCAGGCTGGACACGGGTCAGTAGCAGCAACAGCGACATGAGCAGTTGGCACTGTCCCGCAGAGAGCCCCATGGCCGGGCCAAGCCTCCGGCTATTGTCCATCTGTCTGTCCATCCGTCTGCAGTGCCAAAGTCCCAGAGGCTCCGCTGTCTGTAGTCCGTGCTGGGCTAGGGGAGGCTGTTTCTGGCATCTCCCGATGCCCCTCCCAGGTACCCCCTCCTCCCAAACAACTGGTTGGACAGGTTTGGGGGCAGAATCTGCTGGCCCAGTGAATCTGGCACCACCAGGGAGGGGTCCAAAGAGAACAATCAGTTGCAAGACAAGCCTGGACTCCCCACCCTACCCCAGGAGCACCTGGCCAGGGAGGGGCTGAGGAAGGAGGAGGCAGTCCCCAGGTCCAGGCTGCCCCAGGGGCAATCCCGATTCGGCTGGCTGCCTCGTGGATCTCCTTGTCCAAATAGTCCCCAACCTGGCGACTCTTCCTTTAGGACCTGAGATGGGACGACTGCTTGAGCCTGGGAGGTTGAGGCTGCAGTAAGCCAAGATGGCACCACCACCCTCCAGCCTGAGTGACAGAGCGAGACTCTGTCTGAAAAACCAAAAAAAAAGACATAGATGGTGTGTCTATTTTGGATTCATAGAGAATGCTGGTCAAGGAAGCTCCCTGGAGTCCCTTTTACTCATGTACCTATTATTATTATTATTATTTTAAGATGGGGCTTCACCATGTTGGTCAGGCTGGTCTTGAACTCCCGACCTCAAGGTGATCCGCCCACCTTGGCCTCCAAAATGCCTGAATTACAGGAGTGAGCCACCACGCCCGGCCGATATTATTATTATTATTTTCTGAGACAGGGTCTCACTCTGTTGCCCAGTCTGGAGTGCAGTAGTGCGATCATGGCTCACTGCAGACTTGACTCCCAGGCTCAAGGTCTTGGTTCATTCAGGCAGTGGTAACAAAGCACCAGAGCCTGAGTGGCTTAAAAACAACAGACATTTATTTCTCACAGTTGTAGAGGCTGAGAAGTCTAAGATTAAGACGTGAGAAGAGGCCAGGTGTGGTGGCTCATACCTGTAATCCCAGCACTTTGGGAGGCTGAGACAGGAGGATCACTTGAGGTCAGGGATTCGAGACCAGCCTGGCCAACAAACCTGTCTCTACTAACAATACAAAAATTAGTAGGGCATGGGGGCATGCACCTGTAATCCCAGCTACTTGGGAGGTTGAAGCATGAGAATCACTGGGGATAGGGAGGCTGAGGTGAGCTGAGATCACACCATTGCGCTCCAGCCTGGGCAACAGAGTAAGACTCTATCTCAAAACAAACAAACAAAAAAGGCCAGGTGCTGTGGCTCACGCCTGTAATCCCAGCACTTTGGGAGGCCGAGGCGGGTGGATCATGAGGTCAGGAGTTCAAGACCAGCTTGGCCAACATGGTGAAACCCCATCTCTACTAAAAATACAAAATTTAGCTGGGTGTGGTATTGGGCGCCTGTAGTCCCAGCTGCGTGGGAGGCTGAGGCAGGAGAATCGATTGAATCCATGAGGTTGAGGTTGAAGTGAGCCGAGATCGTGCCACTGCACTCCAGCCCGGGTGATAGTGTGAAACTCTGTCTCGAAAAAGAAAAAAGAAAAAAAATACCTAGGAAGAGTCGGTGTCCATTGATTTGTAGAGTGCCTTCTAGCTGTGTCCTCACAGGAGGAAGGGTCAAGGAAGCTCTCTGGAGTCTCTTTTATTTATTATATTATTATTTTTTTTTTGAGACAGGGTCTCACTCTGTTGCCCAGGCTGGAGTGCAGTGGTGTGATCACAGCACCTTGCAGCCTTGACCTCCCAGGCTCAAGCGATCCTCCCGCCTCAGCCTCCCTGGTAGCTGGGACTGCAGGCATGAGGCACCATGCGCAGCTACGTTTTTGTTTGTTTGTGTTGAGACAGAGCCTCACTTTGTTTCCTAGACTGGAGTTCAGTGCCACAATCTCAGCTCACAGCAACCTCCGCCTCCCGGGTTCAAGCGATTCTCCTGTCTCAGCCTCTCCAGTAGCTGGGATTACAGGTGTGCGCAACCACTCTTGGTTAATTTTTGTATTTTTAGTAGAGACAGGGTTTCATCGTGTTGGCCAGGCTGTTCTTGAACTCCTGACCTGATGTGATCTGCCTGCCTCGGCCTCCCAAAGTGCTGGGATTACAGGTGTGAGCCACTGCGCCCAGTAGTCCAGCTAATTTTTGTAACTTTTTGTAGAGACAGAGTCTTGCTATGTTGCCCAGGCTGGTCTCAAACTCCTGGGCTCAAGTGATCCTCCCACCTCGGCCTCCCAAAGTGCTGGGATTATAGGCATGAGCCACCGCTCCCGGCCCTCTCACTCCCTTTTGAAAGGCAGCTGAAAGCAGACATCAGAATGTGGGAAGAGCTTATTTCCCCTTTTTGAAAACACGTTCTTTCTCATCGACTCATCCTCTCCTCAGGTCCTCAGATGTGGGCAGGGCAGGTGTTATGACTAATCTCATTACACGGATGAAAAGAAACTGGGGCCCGACCAGGAAAGACACTTCCTGCAGTCCCAGGCAGGTCAGCGGCATGGCTGGGCACCAACCCCAGGTCCCGTCACCCAGGCAAGACTCCCTCTTTTTTTTTAAGATGGTGTTTCACCATGTTGGTCAGGCTGGTCTTGAACTCCTGACCTCAGGTGATCTGCCCACTTTGGCCTTCAAAGTGCTTGGATTACAGGCATAAGCCACCGTGCCCAGCCTTTTTTCTTTTCTTTTCTTTTTTTGAGGTGGAGTCTTGTTCTGTCACCGGGCTGGAGTGCAGTGGCGTGATCTCAGCTCACTGCAACCTCTGCTTCCTGGGTTCAAGTGATTCTCCTCTCTCAGCCTCCCGAGTAGCTGGGATGCAGGCATGTGCCACCTTGCCCAGCTAATTTTTGTATTTTTAGTAGAGACAGGTTTCACCATGTTGACTAGGCTGGTCCTGAACTCCTGACCTCATGTGATCCGCCTACCTCAGCCTCGCAGAGTGCTGGGATTACAGGCATGAGCCACCACTCCTGAACTGAAATGCCTTTTTTTTGAGGCAGAGTCTTGCTCTGTTGCCCAGGCTGGAGTGCAGTGGTTCAGTCTGGCTCACCGCAACCTCCACCTCCTGGGTTCAAGTGATTCTCCTGCCTCAGCCTCCTGAGTAGCTGGGATTACAGGTGTGCACCACCTGCTCAGCTAATTTTTGTACTTTTAGCAGAGACAGGGTTTCACCATGTTGGTCAGGCTGGTCTTGAACTCTAGACCCTGTGATCACCCACCTCGGCCTCCCAAAGTGCTAGGATTACAGGGGTGAGCCACCTCACCTGGCTGAAATGCCATTTTGTCACCAGGCTGGAGTGCAGTGGCTCGATCTCGGCTCACTGCAGCCTCTTCCTCCCGGGTTCAAGTGATTCTCCTGCCTCAGCCTCCGGAGTAGCTGGGATTACAGGTGCCCACTACCATACCAAGCTAGTTTTTGTATTTTTAGTAGAGACAGGGTTTCACCATGTTAATCAGGCTGGTCTGGAACTTCTGACCTCAAGGGGTCCACCCACCTCGGCCTTCCAAAGTGCTGGGATTACAGGAGTAAGCCACCACACCCGGCCACTGATGGACAATTTTTTTTTTCTCCCTTCCCTCACTCTTCAACAGGGGCGCCAGCTCCAATGCCACCTCCTCCAGGAAGTCCTCCTTGCACCTCCGCCCCCCATAGGCTGGACCAGGTGTCTCCCCTGGGCTCCCAGCGCTACCTGTGTTGCCCCCATTGTATCTCCTCTCCCCTGCCCTGCACTTTCTAGTCCGGGTCCCCAGAGTTTGGGTCCCCAGCTCTGCCTGGCAGAGGATCCTAAGAGAAAGAAGCACCCAGATACATCTGACAATCTGACCCTGCTCTCAACTCCCTACCTCTCCTGCCCAGCTCAGCCTCTCCAGGCCCCACCCGAGTGTGCCCTGACCTAGGGCTCTCTCACTGTCCTGAACCCCTGGAATCAGGGCTAAGACTGGGCTCCAGGCACAGGAGTGGGAGGGCAGATCTGCCACGACACCCTCTTGGGGATGTTGGGCCCCCTCCCCTGGGGAATGAAAGGTGGGGACAGGAGGAGGGAGGGAGAGGCCAGGATGATTAATGGGACATTTCTCTCCGTCCCTCAAGGGGCGAAGCCAGGGAGGAGAATGGTTGTCAAGGGCAACGCATTCTTTCCAGTGGCTAACTCACACGTGTCACTCACATCACAGGGAGTGGGGTTTCGGGGAGGCTGGACTGGATCGCGGGGCCAAAGGGAGCTTGGAGATAGATCTTCTAAATTGAACACTCATTTTATTTTATTTATTTATTTTGAGACAGAGTTTCACTCTTGTTACCCAGGCTGGAGTGCAATGGCGCGATCTCAGCTCACAACAACCTCTGCCTCCTGGGTTCAAGCAATTCTCCTGCCTCAGCCTCCTGAGTAGCTGGGACTACAGGCATCCACCACCATGCCAGGCTAATTTTTGTATTTTTATTAGAGACAGAGTTTCACCAAGTTGACCAAGATGGTCTCGATCTCTTGACCTCGTGATCCACCCGCCTCGGCCTCCCAAAGTGCTGGGATTATAGGCGTGAGCCACCTCGCCCGGCCAAACACTCATTTTAAAGAGGGGAAACTGAGGCCAGGGGAGACGGGTATGGTGACCCAGCGGGGCTAACACTAAAAACGAGGCTTGAAAAAAGGATAACCCTGGGCTGGGTGTGGTGACTCATGGCTGTAATCCCAGCACTTTGGGAGGCCATGGCTGGAGGATCACTTGAGGTCAGGAGATCAAGACCAGCCTGGCCAACATGGTGAAAGCCTGTCACTACTAAAAATGCAAAAATAAGCTGGGCGTGGAAGGCGCCTGTAATCCTGGCTACTCAGGAGGCTGAGGCAGGAGAATCACTTGAACCTGGGAAGTGGAGGTTGCAGTGAGCCAAGATCATGCCACCGCACTCCAGCCTGGGTGACAGAGGGAGACTCTGTCTCAAAAAAAACCCAGAGAGACCAGGTTCTTTTTCATTCTACATATCCATTTTTTTAAAAGGAGTCTTGCTCTGTCACCCAGACTGCAGTGTAATGGTGAGATCTGGACTCACTGTAACCTCCGCCTACCAGGTTCAAGAGAGTCTCCTGCCTCAGCCTCCTGAGTAGCTGAGACTACAGGTGGGCACCACCACGCCTGGCTAAATTTTTTTTTTTTTTTGTATTTTTAGTAGAGACAGGGGTTCACCACATTGGCCAGGCTGGTCTCAAACGCCTGACCTCAGGTGATCCACCCACCCCGGCCTCCCAGAGTGCTGGGATTGCAGGCATGAGCCACCGCACCCGACTAGGACCACATTCTAACCCTGATCACATCGCACCCCTGCTCCCAACATTCAGGAACGTCACACTGCAAGAACAAAATCTAGGTTCAGACCTAGATTCTGTTCAAACAGACAAAAACCAACCAACCAACCAGACATTATGTCCTCCCGGTTCTGGAGGCTGGACGTCCTAGTCCACAGTATGAGCACTTCGGTCTCGCTGGAGGCCTCCGCCTTGGCTTGGCTTGAAGATGCCACCCGCTCGGTGCCTCTTCTCATGGTCTTTCCTCTGAGCACACTCGCCCCTGCATCTCTAAGTCCTGATCTCTTTTTATAAAGACACCACTCAGATTGGATAAGGGCCCACCCTGATGGTTTCTAAAAATCATCACCACTTGCCAGGCGCGGTGGCTCACACCTGTAATCTCAGCACTTTGGGAGGCCGAGGCAGGTGCATCACAAGGTCAAGAGATTGAGACCATCCTGGTCAACATGGTGAAACCTCGTCTCTATTAAAAATTCAAAAATTGGCCGGGCGCGGTGGCTCAAGCCTGTAATCCCAGCACTTTGGGAGGCCGAGGCGGGTGGATCACGAGGTCAAGAGATCGAGACCATCCTGGTCAACATGGTGAAACCCCGTCTCTACTAAAGATACAAAAAATTAGCTGGGCACGGTGGCGCGTGCCTGTAATCCCAGCTACTCAGGAGGCTGAGGCAGGAGAATTGCCTGAACCCAGGAGGCGGAGGTTGCAGTGAGCTGAGATCGCGCCATTGCACTCCAGCCTGGGTAACAAGAGCGAAACTCCGTCTCAAAAAAAAAAAAAAAAAAATTCAAAAATTGAAGGCTGGGCGCGGTGGCTCACACCTGTAATCCCAGCACTTTGGGAGTCCAAGGCGGGTGGATCACGAGGTCAAGAGATCAAGACCATCCTGGTCAACACGGTGAAACCTCGTCTCTACTAAAATACAAAAAAAAATTAGCTGGGCATGGTGGCACATGCCTGTAATGCCAGCTACTCAGGAGGCTGAGGCAGGAGAATTGCCTGAATCCAGGAGGCAGAGGTTGCAGTGAGCTGAGATCGCGCCATTGCACTCCAGCCTGGGTAACAAGAGTGAAACTCTGTCTCAAAAAATAATAATAAAAAAAATACAAAAATACAAAAATTAGCCAGGCATGGTGGTGGATGTCTGTAGTCCCAGCTACTCGGGAGGCTGAGGCAGAATTGCCTGAACCCAGAAGGCGGAGGTTGCGGTGAGCCGAGATCGTGCCACTATACTCCAGCCGGGGTAACAAGAGCGAAACTCCATCTCAAAAAAAAAATAATAATAATCACCTTTTTTTTTTTTTTGAGACAAAGTTTCACTTTTGTTACCCAGGCTGGAGTGTAGTGGTGCGATCTTGGCTCACCACAACTTCTGCCTTCCAGGTTCAAGCAATTCTCCTGCCTCAGCCTCCCGAGTAGCTGGGATTCCAGGCACGCGCCACCATGCCCGGCTAATTTGGTATTTTTAGTAGAGACGGGGTTTCTCCACGTTGGTCAGGCTGGTCTCGAACTCCCGACCTCAGGTGATCCACCCGCCTCAGCCTCCCAAAATGCTGGGATTACAGGCGTGAGCCACTGCGCCTGGCCAAAAATCATCACCTCTTTAAAGGCCCTGTCTCCAAACACAGTCGCATTCTGAGGTCCGGGGGTTAAGACTTCAACACAGGGATTTTGATGCTCATTGTGGTGGCTCATGCCTGTAATTCCAGCACTTTGGGAGGCCGAGGCCAAAGGTTCGCTTGAGGCCAGGAGGTGAAGACCAGCCTAGGCAACATAACAAGAATCTGTCTCTACAGAAATTAAAAAAAATGAATGAATAAATAAAAACATAGAAATTTTATTTTTCAGAGTCTCGCTCTGTCATCCAGGCTGGAGTACAGTGGTGCAATCTCAGCTCACAGCAACCTCCATCTCCTGGGTTCAAGCGATGCTTCTGCCTCAGCCTCCTGAGTAGCTGGGATTACACATATGTGCCACCATGCCTGCCTAATTTTTGGATTTTTGATAGAGATGGGGTTTTGCCATGTTGGCCAGGCTGGTCTCAAACTCCTGAACTGAAGTGATCCGCCCACCTCAGCCTCAGAAAAGCATAGAAGGAATGCAATTCAGTCTGCAGCACGGGGGTGCCTCCCCCATGAGCAGGACGCTCTCTAAGGACAGAGGCTGGAGCTGAGCCCTCCGCGGAGCCCCTGGGCCTCGAGCTGGCTCTAGATCTGTTGTCCTGCCCAACGGTGGCTGCTCCAGGGAGCAGGGGTGGCTGCCGAATGGGCAGTCAGGCATGTCCCTCAGCTCCTGTTTCTTTCTGGCCTCTTCTGAGAAGGTGGTGCCATCCTGCCCTCCACCGCAGGCTGGGCAGCTTCCCAGGCTGCTGTGGGTGGAGATCAGAGGGAGATCAGGGAGACGGTGGGCTGGGTTGTTGGGGGCTCAGTGCCCTGCAGTGTCGCCCGGAGTGGTGACGCCCACTCTGTGCTCCAGCTGTGACCCTCTATGGACAGTGGGGAGGGCTGATCTCTGTAGAGGGACCTTGTGTCCCCAGGCCTGGGGAGGAGATGGGAGGTTCTGAGGTGGCAGCAGTGCAGGGTCAAAGTGACAGCTTAGGCTGGATGTGGTGGCTCACACCTGTAATCCCAGCACTTTGGGAGGCTGAGGTGGGTGGATTAACTGAGGTCGGGAGTGCAAGACCAGCCCGACCAACATGGAGAAACCCTAACTCTACTAAAAATACCAAATTAGCCGGGCATGGTGGTGCATGCCTGTAATCCCAGCTATTTGGGAGGCTGAGGCAGGAGAATCGCTTGAACCCGGGAGGCGGAGGTTGCAGGGAGCCAAGATTTCGCCATTGCACTCCAGCCTGGGTGACAGAGCGAGACTCTGTCTCAAAAAAGAGGGGAGACCAAGCAGCTCTCGCTTAGGGATGGCAGGGCTGATGGAGAGAAACGGGTGGTTCAGAGACCCCAGGGAGGTGGAGCCAACACAGGAAGTGAGAGAAAGGAGAGTGGGCGGGGCGCTTCCTGGCTGCCTGTGCCCACCTGCTGCCGTCAGAATTCCTTTGGGTTTTGGCCTGCTGAGTCATCTGCAAGTCATCACCCCGCACAGTTGCTGTTCTTCCTTTTTAACAATGCATTCTTTGAACTATTGAGCCGTAAGTTCCAGGCCAGTGGATTTTGTGGAGTGTCCCCAACTACACAGTCCTGAGAATATTTTAAATGCCACTTAATAAAGGTTTCTGCACCGTGCCGTTTCCATGACATGTCCTGCTCAGAGCCGTCAGGAGCAGGTACTCAAGGGGCTGGGGTTTGGCTGAGGACCCTCTCGGGTGTGACTCTGGGGGCAGAACGCCCTGGCACAGCTCCCCAGGGCCTGATGTGATCATGCCTATGCTGGACAGGCCCTTGAGTTCTTTTTTTCTTTTTCTTTTTTTTCTTGAGATGAAGTCTCATTCTGCTGTTCAGACCGGGGTGCAGTGGCTCACTGCAACCTCCACTTCCCGGGTTCAAGTGGTTCTTGTGCCTCAGCCTCCCGAGTAGCTGGGATTACAGGCACACGCCATCTCGTCTGGCTATTTTTTGTGTTTTTAGTAGAGACAGGGTTTCACCTTGGTGCCCAGGCCGGTCTCCAACTCCTGGGCTCAAGTGATCCCACCTCGGCCTCCCAAAGTGCTGGGATTACAGGTGTGAGCCACCGCACCTGGCCCTTTCCTCATTTTATTTATTTTTTATAGAGACGGGGTCTTGCTGTGTTGCCCAGGCTGGTCTTAAACTCTTAGGCTCAAGAGATCCTCCTGCCTCAGCCTCCTTCTTTCCTTTTCTACTTGACAAACTTCCATTTGCCCTTCAAGATTCAGCTGTAGGCCAGGCATCGTGGCTCTCGCCTGTAATCCCAGTGCTTTGGGAGGCTGAGGTAGGAGGATTGGTTGAGATCAGGAGTTTGAGACCAGCCTGGCCAACATGGTGAAACCCTATCTCTACTAAAAATACAAAAAAATTAGCTGGGCGTGATAGCGGGTGCCTGTAATTCCAGCTACTCAGGAGGTTGAGGCAGGGGAATCACTTGAACCTGGGAGGCAGAGGTTACAGTGACCTGAGACTGCGCCACTGCACTCCAGCCTGAGCAACAAGAGAAAAACTCTGTCTCAAAAAAAAGAAGAAAGAAAGAAAAGAAAAAGAAGTAACCCCTAGGAAGCCCCCTTGACCCTCAGTGGGGGCCAGCATCCACCCCTAGCTTGCAAGAGCTCCTTAGAGGGTGTTTCCAAGGTCAGTTCCCAGGCGGCTCCATAGTGGGCTCAGGGAGGCTGTGCAGAAGGGAGGGGCAGCTGCAGGCTCGCACGGGAAGTCCCTGGCGCTATGCCTGGCATCAGCATGGATTCTGACACCAAGAACAAACACAGAAGGACCCCAGGACTCGCAAAAGCCTGTGGCCAACATGGCGAAACCCTGACTCTACTGAAAATACAAAAATTAGCTGGGTGTGGTAGCAGGCACCTGTGATCCCAGCGACTCAGGAGGCTGAGGCTCGAGTATCACTTGAACCCGGGAGGCTGAGGCTGCAGTGAGCCGAGATTGTGCCATTGCACTCCAGCCTGGGCAACAAAGCAAGACTCCACAAAAAAAAAAAAAAAAAAAAAAAAAAAAAAAAGGCTGTGGTAATCCTGCTCCTATCTGGTCCTTGAACCCTGGGAGGAGTCATTCATGTTTTCATTTTTTCACGTGGCAAACACCAGTGGCCCCCTACTCCTCCCTGACATACCCCTCCAGGGCCAGGCCCGTAGCTGGGTGTCCTGGGTCTGGATAGGACAGCATGAGACAGTTTCTGCTGGGAGTCATTGATGGGGAGATGGTCTTTTAACTCTTGCTTTTTTGGTTTGTTTGTTTGAGATGGAGTCTTGCTCTGTCATCCAGGCTGGAGGGCAGTGGTGCGATCTCAGCTCACTGCAACCTCCGTTTCCCAGATTCAAGTGATTCTCCTGCCTCAGCCTCCTGAGTAGCTGGGATTACAGGTGTGCGCCACCGCCCCTGGCTAATCTTTTTAAAATTTTTAGTAGAGATGGAGTCTCGCTATGTTGCCCAGCTGGTCTGGAACTTCTGGGCTCAAGTAATCCTCCTTCCTCGGCCTCCCAAAGTGGTGGGATTACAGGTGTGAGCTGTGGCGCCCAGCCTATCGCAGTAGTGTAAATTAAAGGGGCTGGCTTCCCTGACCAAACGTCACCTGGGACACCAGGGCATTTGACTGAATCTTTTTTTTTTTTTTTTGAGACGGAGTCTCACTCTGTCTACCAGGCTGGAGTGCCTGGCACCATCTCGGCTCACTGCAACCACCACCTCCCTGGTTCAAGCCATTCTCTTGCCTCAGCCTCCTGAGCAGCTGGGACTATAGGTGCCCACCACCACGCCCGGCTTTTTGTAATTTTAATAGAGATGGGGTTTCACTATATTGGCCCAGGCTCCTGACCTCATCATCCTCCCACCTTGCCCTCCCAAAGTGCTGGGATTACAGGCATGAGCCACCGCGCCACCCCCCCGCTCAATCTGTTTGTCTGTACCTGGAGGGGTTCCGGTGGCTGGTTGGGGAGCAAGCAGCATGGAGGAGGGCCTCCACAGAGGAGGGGCCCCCACAGAGGAAGGGGGGCGCAAGGGCTTGCTTGGGAAGGGTAAACGGCGGAAACCCCATACCTTGCATTGGTGCCTGGACTTCCTGGCCCTGAAAGGCATGTTTTCCTGGGGTATTAGGAGATGGGGGTACCTCAAAGTACAAGCCAGGACAGCAATCAAGGGACAGGCTCGGGGTAACCCCATGGGGCAGAAGCTGAGCAGGGCCCTAGGCACAGAGGGTCGGTCCTTCCAGGTGGTAATGTCCTGTCCCGACAGGGACACCATTCAAGCCAGGTGGGCTCCAGACAGCATTTATTCACCTCCAAAGAGGGCTGCAGCCCGAGGAACACCGCCGGGCGTCCTCCGCGGGCGGGGCCTGCATGCCGGGAGCCGCAGTCCCCCTAGAGGGCCCCCGGAGCGCACCCCAGGGGGACACGGGCGTGTGCAGTGACCATGGACAGAGTGTAACGGGCAAGTCACTGAGCCTCAGCTTCCCCATCTAGAAAGTCACTGCAGCTGTGCGGACTGCATGGCACGCAGTGCGCTCTCAGGCGTGACTGCTCATTCCTCTGGCTTGGCGGAAGGAGGCCTGGGGTCCTGACCCCCACCGACTCGGCTGCCTGACATCTGCTACTGGCTTCTGGTCGCCTGGGAGACGGGCGGGAAAGTCAGCGATTACGAGTGCGCATGCGCACTGGCCGTGAGGCGGCCTCACTGCGGCTCACTGGCGCCCCCAAGTGGCGACGACGGGAACCACCGGCCGTGTGCACTGACGGACGCTGGGGCATCTGCAGAGGGTCGATCCTTCCAGGTGTTGGACGCTCATGGGTCCCGGAGAGCCTACTAGGGTGACAGTCTAAGGGCGGGACAGACCCCCGACGCAACAGGTCACATCTGGACACGTGGTCGTCCTAGGTCTAGAGAAGGCAGCTCCCCAAGGTCAGGACCAGCTATGCCCGAAGTCTAACACTGTGTGTGGCATACAGCAGGTGCTTAATAAATGCTTGCTGGGGTGGATAAGGGTGAGAGCCATTTGCATGCATAAGAGGGTTAGAGGTGGTGGCCGGAATTGGTAGTCAGATGACCATGGAGAGTCCCACTCTCAGAAAGGTGCTGTGATCAGGGCAGTGGAGATGCCTCTGAGTCCTCACCTTGGCCCGGCTGCTGATGGGTGGAACAGGGTATGCAGGGTGGCTCAGGCCTCATAGACCTTGGGATAGGCCCAGCTTCCTGCACCAGGGCA